>CM029518.1:19733180-20933180 GCA_017140615.1 Eucalyptus cladocalyx | reverse complement strand
TTGGAATACTGTTGACACCTAATTTTGGAAAAATAAAATTGCATTTTGAACAAATAAAAGGAAAAATGAAAAAAAAAAAAAAGTGGAGGAAATCGATTTGATTGATTATGCATGGAAATTTGAAATTCTGATGGATATTCAAATTTTGATAAATGCATAAACAATTAAAAATCAAGTGAACAAAGGGCAATAATTTTAATAAAACGGAATAAGTCGGAGCAAAACCGAGTTGATTGCGAAATCATGCTCTAATTTGCAACTTTGATTTAATGCCACAGAAGATGGAAACTCGGAAAATACCATTCAAAGCAGCCGTTCAGAATTAGTATAAAAGAGAGCTTCATTTTTCGTAACTGAGGGGCGAGTTCAAAAGAAATTTCGAGAAAAATTCGTACAAAAATTCGTGACTGAGTTCTAAATAAAAAAGAAAAGAGAGAAGAGGGAAACCTCCTCCTCACGTCCATTAAAGAAACCAAAAGCAGTCAATCCTTCTGACAAGTTGCAAAAGGAAAAGAAAGAAGTGCAGCAAGAGGGAAAAGTCCACAGTACAGACAAAGAGAGGGAAAGTAAAAAAAAAAAGGGGAAAGGATCATCTTCCTCAAGGAAGCTTCTCCCGAGACCGGCACCCGTCTCTTGCCGATTGTCGCCGCACCACCGCGGCACCTCAGTTCACCAGCCACCGCGTCAGCGCCGCACCGCCGCACCTCCGCCCGTGAGACAGCACCCGACGACCCCCCGCATCCGCCACACGTGTTTCCCATCCGCGCCGGTCCTACGCCTGCACATCCACCGTGCTGCTACCGACGCCGACGTCTTTGAGCACCACCAAACGCCCCATTCCCCTACAACTCCAGACCCATGAGCCCACTCTCTACTCGACCCGAACGCCTGTTGTCGCTGCTGCCAGTCACCACCGCTCGGTGCCCGTCTCCTGAGTGACCACCAGCAGCTCGCCCAAGCACCGCCACTACTACCTCACCTCCTTCTGCCAGCAACCCGAGCTGATCGCCGCACCTTCGCGCCCCTGCAGTAGCCCGCAACGCCACTATTCGTTGCCATCGTTGCTCCTGCCGCCAACGCCCGCGCCTCCCTGCCGTCGCACCTCAGCTCATGCCGAAAGCTCGATGTCGTCGCCATCCAACAGTTCGTGACGCCCCGACGCCCGCTAGTCACTACGCCAGACCCTCTGCCCGCACCAGCAGTATCAAACGCCAGGCGATCCAACGACCAAGCCTCCACAGCCGCAAGCACCAAAGTGCCTCCGCCGCCACTAAACTTCGCTCTTGTCCCCTGCTCGCTCGGCAGCCGAAGCCCGCCACTCCTGACCTTGCCGACGCCGCGCCTTCACACCACCTCTGCCCGCGATCCGCTTCCCCGTTGACGTTGGCTTACCCTCCCTTAGGTAGTTTTTTTTTTTTTTTTTTTTTTTTTTACCTTTTTTGTAGTTTAGTTTATTTTACTGTCTTTATTTTTATGTTATTTTTCTATTTATTTTATTTGATAGCATTCTTTTAGTTTAATTATTTGAATTGTAATATTGAATGTTAATATTTGTGCATTTTGTAGGCATTATCCGCTAGGATTTTGTCCTGAATTATTGTAATTATTAATTTAATCCGAGAGACATCGATTATTTTTTTAATTATATTAATTTTTGGGCTTTTTGGTAGAATTTTAATTGTTAAATCATTATAATTATTAATCTGATCCGTAAGACGTCGATCATATTTTTAATTATTTTGATCTATTTGTCGTGATAATTAGGGTTAAGATAATCGTTAATTTGACTCGTAAGATAACATGTTATTTTTTCGATTATTTTAATCCCCGCACCCTTAGTCTCGGTTTGTAGGAGTAAAATAATTCTCCCGTTATTTTACTTAGGCATCTAATCGACTTACTATAAACCGATTAGTGGCGACTCCTAGTTAATAACCTCTTGCACGTTAAAAAAACTTGAACCTTAAGTCACGAATTGGTATGGGCTTGGAAGAGCCCGAGCTAAGTTAAAGACTTAGTAGTCTATTAGCCTAGTTTTAGGTGGTACACCCAAAATTTAGGTCGCGACAACTTGGCAACTCCGCTGGGAACCTATGTTAAAACACTTAGTGGACTTAGGCCAATTTTTCTTTTTCTTTTAAAATATTTTTGTTTGGCAACGAGGATCTTAGGTACGTCCCTAACATTTCTAAGGTGTTAAATGTTCTTGTAGATGGGAGGTATAAGGGGAGTAGTCTATGCTAACATTTGTCTTGTAGGTTGGAGTGTGGGATTAATGATTTATTTTTCCATGATTAGAAGTGTTGTTTGCATTTAAACTATTGTGCATGTTTTATTGTTTTTAGCACTACACTATTGCACACACAACCTGTGGCCAGACCTGGGCTGCGATAGGATTTCTAGGATGGTGTTGAGAATGATACTTCCTCCAAAGCGAGACTGCTATGTAGAGGTTGACCTTCTTTTCCCCGAAAGTTTTTCATGGTGTCGAATGTGTTTGTCCATATCCGCGAGACTGTGTGACTACTGGACATTCCATTCGACTGAGCCGGAGTTAGGGGGACCTGACACGTTAATGCGAGACTGCAACGGTCAGATCATCCTCTTAGCTCCACTTTGTTAAGCCATCTAGATAGAAATCGAGCATCACATTTCATGTGCATGTCTATGAGATTGCTATTGATTTTCTTTAGTAAAGTAAGTCTTCTATCCCTATACCATGCAATTTATATTGTTGTACTTTTGAGTCGGTTGATGACAATCTAGGTCTCATTGATTTAATTCATTTGTCAATTAGAAATGAAATGAGGAAATTGCTGAATCATTTTTAAAAAAAAAAAAAAAATTGGAAAATTTGTTTTCAATTCAAGTCTAAGAAATTTGGTCTTGCTAGGGTGTCTATTTTTCTAACTCTCTTTTAGGAAATTCCCTTCTTATACGAACTTTTCATGAATAAATAAAAATGAAAAAATCAAATCATTGTCATGGATTGGCTATCTATTTACACTTCATGTTTATTATGTTCATTTCTTTGAAATAGGTGACAATAGAGCCGCCACATTCATCCATTATTACACGATTAAGAGCTAGAATGGCCAATCAAGCTGAAATGCGTGATCGCATGTCCTCCGTGGAAGATCAACTCAAACAAGCCAAGCCTGATAGTGTTCCCAAGACAAAGCAGGATGAGCGCGTTGCAAAGTTGGAAGAGAAAGTGAGATAGCTACAGGAGTCACAAAGCTCAATCCCGTTCGACCTCTCGGTCTATGAGAAGGTCAAAATGCCGAGCAAGTTCAAAATGCCGGAGTTTGAGAAGTACGATGGGACATCTTGTCCGAAATTTCATTTGCAGATGTACCACGTGCGCATGGCCCAGCACATAAAAAATGAGCCCCTCATGATCCAATCGTTTCATGCGAGTTTGATCGGGCCCGCACTAAACTGGTATGTGATGAAAAATGTAAACCTCCTCGAAACCTGGAATGAAGTGGCAAACGCTTTCCTCAAACAATACAAGTTCATTGCACCTTCTCGAGAAGATCTTAAGAGGATGGAGAAGAAAAGGAACAAATCATTTAAGGAGTATGCCGTGAGATGGTGAAATCTAGCAGTTCAAATCACTCATGAGCCTACTGATAAAGAATTGATGAAATTGTTCGTCAAGACTCTCCCGTCTGAGTTCCGTAACCGAATGGCTAGCACATATGTTGAAGACTTCAACCAACTTGTTCCCGTAGGAGAACAAATTGAGATGGGCATAAGAGAAGGGTGGTTTATGGAGCTATCTAACAAAAGGTTTTCTACCAAGAAGGAGAAGGACCTTCAAGCTGAGATTAATATGACCTATTCTCAACCGAATCGTGGTCGCACTCCAGTAATTAAGATTTCTACTGAGCAACAAGGTGGAGACCATTAGCTCCCTGGTCGACGGCGTAATGTTAGAGGACAGTTCACACCTCTTCCTGGACCCCTATCCAAAGTTTTGCCTGTCCTCCAAAAGAAGGGATTACTCTCTACTGAGCCGAAGTGACCAAATCCCGAGCATTATCGTGCATATAATCTCTCCGAAAAGTGTGACTATCACATGGGAGAGGTTGGTCACTCCACTGATGATTGCTATATTTTGAAGCATAAGGTCCAAGACCTCTTGGATACAAAGGCGTTCTCTTTCAACAATAATCAGAAAAATCCTCCGCCCAACCATGATGGAGGCGCAAACGCTGTCGCTGAGTGAAGAAGTTCTTATCTTCTAAGACTTCAAGTTTTTTAGGATTTCATGCTTTCTGAGATTTCAATTATTGCTTTTGTTTCTAGGGTCTGCTTGTTTGTATTTTCCATTCCAATAATGTAATTTATTTGATTATATTCAATGAAATTACAATTTTATTTCCAATTTTGAGGGCATAATGAGGCACACCAAACCAGTCCGGTGACGATATCCAACAATGAAAAGAAAATATTATCTAAGGAGAATCCTGAGGACTGAGCTTCTTCATGTTTCCTCATCTAAAAAATCCAAAAAAAAAAAAAAATTACTTTTGAAGCCATTTCCAAAAGCATGCATTAGGTTAGCACTGTTTAATTTTCTCACTCATTTACTTTATGTTTCAGAGCATTACTTTTTCGGTTTGATGAGAAGGCATCTGAAAAGGCACATTAGGTTGCAATGATAGATCAATTGGCTCAACTGTTACTCAACATATGTTGAATTGGGAGCACTACAGATTTTAGTAGTGACATGACTGAGATAAAATGAATGTGCAATTTGAATTCACCTTGAATGTGCCCCTCGCCTGAGTGACCACCAGCAGCTCGCTCAAGCACCGCCACTGCTGCCGTGCCTCCTTCCGCCAATAGCTCGAGCTGATCGCCGCGCCCTTACAACAGCCCGCGACGCCACCGTTCGTTTCCATCACTGCTCCCACCGCCGACGCCCGCACCTCCCTGCCATCGCACCTCAGCTCGTGCCGAAAGCTCGACACCGTCACCATCCAACAGTCCGCGATGCCCTAACGCGCATTGGTCACTGCGCCAGAACCTCTACCGGCACCAGCAGTATCAAACGCCAGACGATCCGACGACCGAGCCTCCATAGCCACGAGCACCTGAGTGCCTCCACCGCCACTGAACGTCGCTCTTGTCCCCTGCTCGCTCGGCAACCGAAGCCTGTCACTCTTGACCTCACCGACGTTGTGCCTCCACACCGCCTCTGCCTGCGATCTGTTTCCCCGTTGACGTTGGCTTACCCTCCCTTAGGTAGTTTTTTTATATTTTTACTTGTACCTTTTTTTGTAGTTTATTTTATTTTACTGTCTTTTATTTTTATGTTATTTTTCTGTTTATTTTATTTGATAGCATTCTTTTAGTTTAATTATTTGAATTGTAATATTGAATGTTAATATTTGTGCATTTTGTAGGCATTATCCGCTAGGATTTTGTCCGGAATTATTGTAATTATTAATTTAATCCGAGAGACATCAGATTATTTTTTTAATTATATTAATTTTTGGGCTTTTTGGTAGAATTTTAATTGTTAAATCATTATAATTATTAATCGATCCGTAAGACTTCGCATCAGATTTTTAATTATTTTGATTTCTTTGTCGTGATAATTAGGGTTAAGATAATCGTTAATTTGACCTGTAAGACAACATGTTATTTTTTCGATTATTTTAATCCTTTTTTTTTTTATAGTTTAGATTTAATATTTATTTAATAATTACTTATCTTTAAAAAAACTAAAAAATCAAAAAATCAAAATTCTGCATGAGCATATAGGTTTAGTAAATCAGACATGTTGGTTTATCAAATTGGAATTTTCTTAGGACTACATTTTTAGGATTGCATTTTAGAAATAAGTTAGGGTTGGACCTAAATTAATTTTTTAGATAATGTTCACACATTTTAAATATTTCATTTTTCAAAAAATAGTTTTCTAAGATAGGATATGGTTTAAGTCAAATTAATCCCTAGAATAAATTAGAAAATTATCCATTTTTAGATAGTTTAATTAGAGTTTTTATAAATTCTGAATTTCAATATAAAAAATCCAAAAATACTAGGTGCATATTAAGTAGTTTGCATAATAGGATCATTTGATTAGAATTTATTTACTAGTAAAATTAGGTCATAAAGGTGCATATTAACTAGTTTGCATAATAGGATCATTTAATTAGAAAATTTGGTAATTTAGGTTAAAATAAATCAGCTGCCTGTAAAAAATATTTTTAAAAAAAATTAAAAAGAAATGGTACCAAAAGGACATTAGGAAACTCTAGAGTAACCAAGTCCCCGTACCCTTAATCTCTGGTTTGTAGGAGTAAAATAATTCTCCCGTTATTTTACTTAGATATCTAATTGACCTACTATAGATCGATTAGTAGCGACTCCTAGTTAATAACCTCTTGCGTGTTAAAAAAACTTGAACCTTAAGTCGCGAATTGGTATGGGCTTAGGGCTAAGTTAAAGACTTAGTAGTCCATTAGCCTAGTTTTAGGTGGTACACCCAAAATTTAGGTCGCAACAAATACATTGAATCCATTTCAGATTTCATAGCTTTTAGCCATTTACCAGAATCGATGTCTGACATCGCCTCCTCATAGGTTTTAGGATCACCAGGTTGATCACTATCATTCATAATAAATAATGGTTCAGTATAATCAACAGAGTGTCTATAACAAGCAAGTGGGCGAGACGTTCTCGCACTTTTCCTAAGAGGTTGTGTATCAGAAGCTCCCACTGAATCAGAGATTGGTATCTGAACTCGGTTGTTTGGTACTTCATTATTTTTTTCTTGTAAAACTATTTTCCGCCCAGCACCACCTTCCTAAACGAGCTAATTCTCCAGAAAAAAAGCGTGTTTGCTCACCAAAATTCTTTGTCTCAATGAAAATAGAAATAAGGGATAAATGTTCCAAAAGTCCTACAACTTGTCACGAAAATGCATTTCAGTCCTAAAACTTGCAAAAAGTGCATTTAAGTCCTAAAACTTATCAAATTGTTACAAACGAGTCCTAAGATTAACGCCGTTAGCATTTTCCGTTAAAAATGCTGACGTGGCATTTTAAATAATTTTTTATTTTCCACTTGAATTTTTTTAATTATTTTTTAAAAAAATTATATTTAAAAACTAAAAAAAAAAATCAATTTTATTCATTTGATCTTATTTTCACCAAAAAATTTAAAAAAAATTAAAATATTTATTAAAAAACATTTTAATTAAAAAAAATTTTAGTTAAAATATTTATAAAAAAACATATTTAAAAAGTTAACATTATTTTTAAATTTATTTTTAAAAAAATTTAAAATAAAATTTTTAAGTTTTCTTTTTTTAGTTTTTGTTGAAAATAAGATAAGAATAAATTTAATTTTTTTAGTTTTTAAATCTAATTTTTAAATACTAACCAAAAAAAAATCTAATTTTTAAAAAAATGGGATAAAAATTAATTAAAAAATAAACCTGGAAAATAAAAAATTATTTAAAATGCCACGTTAGCAGTTTTAACGGAAAAAGCTAACGGTGTCGATCTTAGGACTCATTTGAAACAATTTGACAAGTTTTAGGACTTAAATGCACTTTTTTCAAGTTTTGGTGATCTGAAATGCATTTTCGTGACAAGTTGTAGGACTTCCGGAATACTTATCCCTAAAAATAATATCCAAGAGTTTCATTTGGATATCCAATGAAGCAACCTTGTTCAGATCTTGCCTCCAATCCATTTTCATCTTTTTCATGAAAGCTGGACAACCCCAAATTTTAATATGATTAAGACTAGGTTTCCTACTATGCCATATCTCATAGGGCGTAGTTGGAACAAATTTGGACAGCACTTTGTTCAGTATGTATACAGCTGTCTCAATAGCACATCCCCAATATTGGCAAATCGGTGTAACTCATCCTAGATCGTACCATATCTAATAAAGTACGATTTCTTCGTTCAGATACACCATTATGTTCTGGAGTTCCAGGAGGTGTCAATTGTGATAAAATGACATTCTATTTAAGAAAGTCCAAGAATTCGATACTAAGGTATTCACCTCCTCAATCCGATCGAAGAGCCTTAATACATTTTCCTGTTTGTTTCTCAACTTTAGCCTTGAATTCCTTGAACTTTTCAAATGATTCAGATTTATACTTCATTAGGTATAAATAACCATACCGTGACTGATCATCGGTGAAAGTAATGAAGTAATTATAACCACCTCTAGCGGTTTCATTAATTGGTCCACATACATCTGTATGTATTAATTTTAATATGTCAGTAGCTCGCGCACTTTGTCCTACAAAAGGCGCTTTGGTCATTTTTCCTAGAAGACATGCCTCACAAGTCAAGTATGATTCAAAATTTGATGGATCAATGTACCCATAATTACTCAACTTGTTAATTCTATCTTCTCCAATATGACCTAATCGGATATGCTAAACATACTTTTTATTTGGACCGTCTCTAGGGCGTTTATTAGTTATGACATTTATATCAATTCCATTTTACTTATTGACATCGGTAATCGCATTACCGGACATTGTAATGGTATAAAGATTATTGGTTACTAAACTAGAACCAACACATCTTCTATTATGATAAATAGAACATACATCATTAGCAAAAGAAAATTCATAATTCTCTTTACCCAAACGAGGTATAGAGATGATGTTCCTAACAACATTCTTATAATGTAAACAGTTCTTTAAAACCATTACATGTCCAGAAGGCAACCATAAACGAAAAGTCACTATAGCTAATACAGCAACTCTTACTCCATTGACAAACGTTAGGACAATCTCATTTCGCGCTAGCATACTACTTATTTCCAGATTCTGCAAAGACATACAAATATGTGAAGTTGCAGCAGAATCTAGAACCCATGAGCTAGATTCAACACTAACCATAAGATTAGTTTCAATAAACATAACCTCATACCTTCATAAGGTTGGTCCTTGGGCTTGACTTTCAAGCTCGCAAGATACTTCCTACAGTTCCTCCTCCAGTACCCCTTGACACCACAGTAATGACATTTCCTTTTATCAATCTTGGGTTTTGGTTGCACAACAGATTTGGCAGGCCTCTTCCATTTCTTTTTCTTCAAAACGATCTTACCCTTTGAAGAAGAAGTCTTAGCCATAGCCACTACATTTGGTCTCGTGTTGTGCATTTCTTTCTCATAAACTACCAGCGTGTTATGTAACTCAGCGAGAGTTTTCTCCATCTTCTGCATGTGGAAGTTTTGGACAAAACCAAAGAAGGAATCGGGTAAAGACGAAGCGCGCTTTGAAACGAATCGGTTCAAATGTTCTACAATTCGAGTCCCACAAGCGTCGGACCTCTATTTCAGACACACCAACAACGAATGTCGAACGAAAGAGAGAACTTTCGGATATTTACCACTTCGATCATGCTAGCAATCACGTGGAAACAATATGTTGTATTCTTGATATATAATAGTCATGGCCCGAACGAGATAACGCTCTTCTTTCTTGCGTCTCAAAGACACAAGAACACGCACACACTTTTCTCTCTATTTTCAGCAAAGAATCTTCTCTCTAAAAACAAATCGCACGCCCACCTTTCTCTGTTTTTCAACCCACTGTTTTTTGTTGCAAAAACAAACCTTTTAAAATAAAGATATAAACTTATCAGCAACGGTTGCTGATCGATGGACAATTAGCAACTGTTGCCGATCGTCCCCACTCATGCATGAATGATCGTGCATGATGGTCAGCAACTGCTGACCATTCATGCACGATTTCGTGGATGATGGTCAGCGGTTGCTAACAATCCAAATTTCATGCATGTTCTTCGTGCACATGCATGAAGCTTTATATATTATTTTATTATTGGTTATTACAATGTATTAATTAATTAATTAATTAATCAATTAAACTAACAAATAATTAATTAATCAATCCATTTTAAAAAGAACATAATCTTTATATGTACAAATGGAATACATTAACATGTATCCACTTCGGGCATGCGTGTGCATCATATGCAAATAGGCTCGTGACTATAATACAAATTAAATTAAATCTCATTTAATTTAATTTCAAATTTGCACAATTCGATTGCAGTAATTGCAAACACATTTGCAAAATTATTTCTCTCATGTTCCGCGTTATCCAAATTGTTTATGGTGTGTGACATCCCTAAGTTCATCACTAAGCTGGTAGTAAGACTTGTACTAACACATTAGTACTCCCAAAAGAATTAATTGTCCCGATTAATCTTTTAGGTTCTACAAGCCATGATTGACATCTAGCAATATGTCATGGCTACCCAAATAGTGTGAATACTTTAAGAACCTAATGAACCTGTCAGCTTTGGCTACAATGTAATTCAATCCCTCCATCTTACTATGTCCCGATCAAACAAAGACCATGGAATATTTGTCAAGTCATTAATTCTATCATATGTACAAATCTAATTGACATGTATTTTATTTAAGACATAAATAATTTATTCTCAATTACAACTCGGCCGAGGATTTCAATGCAGTGTCATAATTAGATTGCATAGTACATCATTATTATACATTGCATTTAACAATGAGACAGATTCCATAGTGTGCACACGTGTAACTTTGTATATAAACAAACTATGACCATTAGGTATAAAGACAGATCAACGACCTGGCATTATGTGCACCCGTGAACCATAGTTGTTCAATACACAAGTTAACACTGTGCCTCAAGCCTAAGAATTATTTACACAAGACCAAAGCATGAACAATTAGACATACCACCCGCCGTGGTGGCTCAGCTGGGTAGGCGCTAGACTTCCATCGATGAGGTCTAGTGTTCAAAGCTCCTGCAATGCAAGTTGCAGGAAAGCTAGCTTGGAGACTCTTAGCGACTTACCCAGTGGCATGTGTGTGGTGGCTAGCACGTGTCGCCCCCAGTGGTTTACCTCCGGCTGCCGGCCGTGCGAGGTTCCCTAGGTCACCAAAAAAAAAAACAAAAAAAAAAACAATTAGACATTCACCACGCTAAAAGCTTTCATGTCACTAATCATTCAATATGCGTCACGTTCAGTGAACTTGTCTAATACAAACACATATGTTCTAACTCAGGCATCATAATACCCAATGACATGTGACTCATCATTCCCTTAAGTATCCAATACTTAATGGCGAAATTAAGAACACACCGGTCTCAACAAGATTATTAATATCCATTCAATAATCCATCGACCGAAAACGATTTAAAAATTCAGTCTAACTATGAACCCGTCACATATATTCTTGACGTCTCGAGAATAGCTCTAGTTGCAACTGATCTTATGGAATCATTCATAAATATAAAATAATTGGACAAATGAATGAATACGTCATTGCCATTAATTAAATAATAATAATGAAAATACAACTGAAATCCCTAATATGTAACTATTACATAATAGCTTTAGGGCATACAACCAACAGCCATCACCAGCCATGGCCTGTGGTTGATGGCTAGCTGCCGGTGATGTCCACCGGCATAAAGAAAAGGCAAAGACAAGGGAACGGGAAAAAAATTCAAAAAATTCAAAAAATTCAAAAAATATTATTAAAAATTTCTAAGTTAGCGCTGGTTGTGCCACATAGATTTAGGACTTTTTATACTTTTTCTATTGGTCAAATTGATTTGGACAATTTTGGCTTTTCATTTCTCCAATTTATGATCATCTATTTTTGCTAATCATACCTTCACTTATTAATTGGTTTTCGAACATAAATGGGCAATCAAATTTATAGCGATACTGCGGATCGTCATTTTGCTTAATTTTTTATTTTATTTTTTTTGCTAGCTCTAAATCATTTGCGACTATTTTGGTAGGAAGACTAATTGCAAATGCACTTATGACACTATTGCTCATTTCAAGCATCTTCCTGACACAATTCATAAAGTTGAATAATCCTCTCGAAAATAAGGATATAAGAGAAGTCTCTGAAGTTGACATGCTACTTTTAGGAAATTAGGGGATCAACTTGGGGACCATTTTGTGGTGACACTGTTTCACATTTAGTCTATGTAGGTCAAGGTTTACTGTTCACACATGTCTATATCCGAAAATAAGGGAAAAGCATGATGTTGATATATCTCTAATTGCTCAGCAGAAGTACCGCGAGAAATTATGGCATTTGATCTTAGCTAATCATGTCTAACATTGTGTGAATGCCTCGGGGACTATGACACTACATCTGGAAAAGTACCAAAATAGCCCTAAACCTTTTGCATCGGTACCAATTCAGTCCTAAACTTTTTAATTTGACCAATTTAGTCCTGAACCTTTTTATATTGGTACAAATTCAGTTCATCCACCTAATTTAAGCCGGAAATTGTTGACATGGCTGCTGGCGGTCTTATGTGGCGCCACATGGACAAATTTTGTATTTTTTAATATTTTTTCAGATTTAAAAAAAAAAATCTCTTTTTCTTTTTTCTTTTTTCTTTTCTTCTTATCCCTTGGCTGGCAAGGTCGCCGACCGGCCAACCATCGCCGCCACAAGTTGACCGGGGCAAGGGGCCCCACGCCTTCTCCGTGGCCGACGAGGGTGCCCTCGCTCGTTGGCCGGCGAGGACCTCGCGCCCTCGTCAGCCATAGGCAAGGGCGCGGCGACCCTCGCTCGTGGCGGGCGAGGGCTCGATGCCCTCATTCATGGTGGGTGAGGGCGTCGTGCCCTCGCCTGGATCTAGGTGAGGGCCACCGCGCCCTCACTCGGATCTAAGCAAGGACCGATGCCCTTGCTCGTGGCCGGCGAGGGCGCAACGGCCCTCGCCAATGGCCGGCGAGTGCGCGGGGCCCTCGCCCCGACCAGCCGGTGGACGACAATGGTCGACCGGCCAGCAACCTTGCCGGCCAAATGATAAGGAGAAAAGAAAAAAATAAAAAGAGAAAAAAAGGAAAAATAATAAAAAAATTTAAAAAATCTTAAATATATATATATAAAGTTATAACATTTGTCCACGTGGCACCACATAAGACCGCCGGCGGCCACGTCAGCAAATTCCGGCTTAAATTTGCCGAATGAACTAAATTGGTATCAATATAAAAAGGTTTAGGACTAAATTGGTCAAATTAAAAAGTTTAGGATTGAATTGGTACCATCTTGCTAAAGGTTTAGGACTATTTTGGTACTTTTTTCGCACACAACATCTATCTATTAAGGGTCTAATAGCAATAATTCTAATAAAAAACTTCAATTATGATATAGTAGAGTCATATGCTCAAAATTCTGCGACTATTTTAGTAGGAAGACTAATTGTAGATGCACTCAAGCATCTTCTTAACACAATCCATAAAAGTTGAATAATTCTCCTGAAGAATTAGGTAATGCGCAGGCCCAAATAAGACTATAGCAGAAGCTTTTGAAGTTGACATGCAGCGTCTAGGGAATTGGGGGATAAATTCATGGACCATTTGGTGGTGATACTACTTGCATTTGGTCTATGTAGGTTAAGGTCACATGTTCTTATATGTCCATATTCATAAGAAAAAGGAAAGGGATGGACGTCATGGCTCAGTCGGGACATGTTACATGTGCGAACTTGATGGGATCAAATGGAGACGAGACTCGCTAGAAAATCGAAAGGGGAATCTCTATCCACAACAAATCTCCAAGAATAAACGTCACCTGACAGATGGAGACGTGCGAGACTTGAGTCAGAGACTTGCAGATAAGAGATACCTACCCTTCGTTTTTCGGTCTTTGAGCCAGAGACTTGCAGATAAGAGATACCTACCCTTCGTTTTTCGGTCTTCGTCAAAACTACCGTGGAGGTTGACTTGGTTGTGACAATATAATTCAAGTCTTCCAATGGAGAGTGAGTATTTTGAAACTCTCTTTTTAGAGATCCAAACATGGAGTCCGAGCTCTACGAAGCCGCCACGAAAGGAGACGTGCCTTCTTTGCTTGAGTTGCTCAGAAAAGATAAGTTGCTTCTCGACCGGACCGTGTTTGGGAATCACATTGAGACTCCTCTGCACATTGCAGCCATGCTTGGACATTTGGAATTTGTGGAAGAGGTTCTAGCTCAAAAGCCCGAGCTGGTAAGAGAGCAAGATTCTCAAAATTTGACACCTCTTCATCTCGCAGCAGCAAAAGGGTACCTTAACATAGTGGTAAGTTTATTAAGAGTTGGCCCTGAAATATGTTTCGTCTGTGACAAATATGGAAGAAACCCTCTTCATGTCGCGGCCATGAAAGGGCATGTGGATGTGTTGGAACTCTTGGTTCGAGCGAGACCTGTTGCAGCTCGTAGTGTCATTGAACATGGCCAAACGATCTTGCATTTGTGTGTGAAGCATAACAAAGTAGAAGCTTTGAAACTTTTGATGGATATCTTGGGTGATGATCAGTTCATCAACTTGAGGGATGAATCTGGCAACACGATTTTGCATTTGGCTGCTGCAGATAGACAAACTAAGGTATGTTCATATAATCAAGCCTTTGTATTGATCAAACTCAGTGATCTCATCAACAAAAAAGGTGAATATGGGATGGAAAAATGACACAAATAATCTATAAACTTTGGCTCAATATGCAAGGTCAATTATGGTTTTTTTAATTTATTCAATATGGTTCTTGAGCTATTTATAAATGTTAAATCTAATCCCTAAACTCTCAATTGTTCTATCTAGTCTTTTAACTTTCCCTAACAAAGTAAAATAAGTCTTTTGGTATTATATGCAAGTTATTATAATCGCACTATTACCCATATTTTAGAATATCTTTTCATTTCAATCAATTTCCTAAATAGGTTTAAATAAAGCTATAAATGATGTTCTACTTTTGCTACTATAGATATTATAAGTTAAAATAGCTTTAAATAAAGCTATCGTAATATTTATAAAGGTCAAAAAGTTATAAATAAATAAATAAAAGTAACAAATAAGACAGTCATATTTTTTGTTGATTTATAAAATAGATTGAAATGATTTTTTTTTCCTAAAATCCAAGCAATAGTGTAATTAAGAAAACTTCTGACTTTTTTTAATAGAAAATTGAGAGACTTGATTGAACAAATTAAAAGTTTCGAGACTAAATTGAATATTTAAGAATACTTCAAGGGCCACATTAAATAAATTAGAAGTTGAAGGATGATATTACACAATGAGCCAAAGTTAAGTAACTATTTGTGTTATTTTCCTTTCTAGGATATTTGAGTGTCCTATAAATTTTTAGAAGCTAAGAGGTGTCCATTCATAAATCATTGCAGGTCATGATATTTGGGAAAGAAGTAACTCGTACAGATATTTAACTACTTCTTTACATTTCGCTTTATTATCATGCTAATTTTATCTAGATTAGAAGGAACAAAAAAAACTAGAGATATCAGAAGAGATTCAACGAGGGATGAATTTTCATTTTGAAGGCATCGTATAATAGTCACAAACATTAGTAGCGAAGTTAATCCTCAAAAGTATATAACTCGAGCTCGTCTAGTTCAAATCTGACCTCAATTGGTACATTCGGGTGTTGCTCTTCTGCAGACTATAGTGTTCCTAACAAATAAAGGTGTAGACCCAAACATTACAAACTTAAGAGGTTTCACAGCACAAGGCCTATTAGCACAAGGTCAGAACACGGAAATAGCCATAGAGATTATGGATTCTGTTCCTCAAACTTCAAGGAATCTCGAGCCATCCAGACGAACAGGCTATGCCAATAACATGGCCACCTCCTTCCATCCACCTGTGGTAGAAGAGGACAAAAGGGAAACAAAGAGGAAGTGGCAACACAATATGCATAAGACACTAATGGTGGTGGCGATATTACTAGCTACCATGGCATTCCAAACCAGTATTACCCCGCCTGGTGGCCTTTGGCAAGAAGATAAAGACAACCATACGGCGGGCGAGTCCATAATGGCAGAAAAGTACTCAAAAACTTACAAGATTTTCATAACATGTAACACGATAAGCTTCGTTGCTTCGCTTAGCATCATTCTGGTTCTCATAAGTGGTCTTCCTCTAAAGCGGCTTCGGATCACCACGTGGATTGTAATGCTAACTATGTGGGTTGCGATAACCTCCCTGGCGGTCACTTATGCCATCTCCATATTTCTCTTTACACCGAATGCGGTATTGATGAATATAGGAAGTATAATTGTATATTCGGTGTTGGCAGTGGGTGGATTAATGGCTCTTATTTTCTTGTGCAATGGTGTTCGCTTAATAGTGAAGTTGGTAAGTAAGTTCCTGAAATTCGTCCGCAAGCCTTGACAAAGCGGAAGCCGGAGGATCTTATACCTTAGTGGCTGTACATCGCTGCAAATGTGATTGTCTCAGAAGAAGTGTCTTGAGCCCTAAGGCCATGCAAGAGGAGATGCTATATAGTATGTGTTGTTCAGTGTGTTGATTAGACAACTTAGCTACAATACATTTGAGTATGCATGTATGTGTGTATGTGTGTATGTGCTAGTGGAAACAATGAATGTTTTATGCGTGTTGATCTATGTGTAAGATGGAGTTTATATGTATAATGGATGGTTGTTTTATTTGATGTAATTTTTGGCGATTAAAAAAAGAAAAATAATATGACTGATTGCATTTAAAGTCCAAAAAATGTCAGCGATGATCGGTTGAAGTGGTAATTTATTGACAACTAAGGAAGTTTGTTCTGGTGGAATTGTAAGTTTTATGATTAATTAAGGAAAATTACGACAATCAAAAGGACTATTACTTGTGTATAGGATCCATTGATTATGAACTTGAAGGATTATTTATGCAGATTTACAAAGAATGGGGAAATCGAAAGAAACTTTAGGTTGCTTAGATTTCTCAATAAAAATTATGATCATTAAGAATTTTGAGTTTACGATAACTCGAGGTAATTTATTACTATAAATGCACAATAATTTACATGGACTTACAATGATTTACAATTATATGATCAATTATTAATTATAAGTTGTGTCTCTTATGACAATTTCAAGTACCCTACTATCCCATTAGTTAATTGCTAATAGATAGGAATTCCTTGTTTCGAACTGTACGGCTCAATTACCACACAGAAAAGGAAAGTACTAACTAGACGTGCAATTGAGATCGTGATGATTTCAGGTAAATCATAATAGTTGGAGGTATAATTATATGAGACAGGAACTACAAGTTATGACCTGTCAAGTTTTTTTTTTTTTTTTCAGATGACCTGTGAAGTTACGAAGTATAAAAGGAAGTTATTGCTAATAATTGAAAATTACTAAAAAAAACAATGAACTAACAATTTTGACTAATTGAAGAAATTATAATATTATCAGATAACTAGGGACAACATCCCTAATTTAAGTGGTGTATATGAATGTCACTATTTCAATACAATTTTATTAACAACAAGTGCAATCAGATTATGAGGATATAACCAATTTACCATAGTTTTAGATCAATTACCAATTACTATATCACAAGCCATGGTTTGAGGTCAGGAAATTTCTAGGTGTAAGCATCTCGTCTTACAAAATAAATAACTCATCATCAAAGTAGTTACAACTTTTAAAACGGTAAGTTACCATCAAACCATTCTTGTTACAAACTATATAGCTGTATTACTACACAAAAAGGAATGTATTTACTATGGTACAATTGAGATCACAATGATTTCAAGCAAATTACAATCATTGGAGATATAATTATTAAGGACAAGAGCTACAAGTTATGACATGTTGAGGAAAATTACACCATTGTAGGACAATTACTTAGTAATTCCATTGTCGAGTTATGAAATATAAAGGGAATTTACTGTCAATACTGGAAAAATACTAACAATAATGAACTACCAATAATGGCTAATTAAAGAAAATTACAATATTACTAGATAATTATAGTTGAAACATCCTCAGCTTACGAAGTGTAAAGGAATGTGCCTATTTTTAATAAAATTTTACGAACCATAAGTGCAATCAGATTGTGAGCAGTTAAGCCGACTAACCATATAGCCTTAGGTCAACAACCAAGTAAAAATTTACTTTATGGGAAGTAATTCAAAATAGTAATTTACCCTATAAGAAACAATGCACCTTTCAAGTAGTAAGTATAATTAGTAAATTGTGTGAGTGCTAATCCTTGATGATCTTAATTATACTCATTCTAATTGAATTTTTTTTTTTTTGGTCAAATTTCTTAATAATTTGTTAACAGAGCCATATCTTAGTAAAATACCTGATTGTATAATATATGCCAAATTATGTTTGTAAAATATAAGTTGTGTTCATAGAATTAGTTTCAACTTCGTTAAATTACCTTTGTGTTTGTAGATATTTGCAAATGCAAAAATTATCTTACAGTTAATAAATTCCCTTTTGAATTCTCAAAATTGTCTACAACCAAAGTAAACTACAAATAACTGGCTTTGTAAACGGGATGGATAATGGGATTCGCCCCTGATAAGCGTAAGAACAAAGTAGAGGATTAAATTACGCTTTGTGAATGAGGGCAATTTAGGGTAAGGATTTTCAAACAACTTAGGATTCGCTTTCACAAAACACAAAGTTAAAGATTGAATGTCCAAATAAAAAGATTATGTACCAACAATTTTTCTATATCAGTTGTGCGAGGAAGAATCGAAACTTTCACGAGAATTCTTTGCCATGTTCTCTGAATGCAGTGGAGCAAGTGATCTGAGTATGTAACATACTTAATTTCGTCGCATGACTTGGTTTCCTTGCTCTTTCTTTCTCTTTCTTTCTGGGAAGAAACTTAACAGGTCAAATTGATTCGGATTATTTTGGCTTTCCCTTCGCCAATTTATGATCGTTTTGTTTTTGCTCATCATACCTTCAGATGAAATTAATTTTGTGCATGAAAAGGGTGAAGCAGGAGGTGCCGGAGGACTGGGACGAGAGCATGCCGCTGCCTGGGGACATCACTGAAGGGTTTGCTGAGGATGACGCGGACGATTTCGTGCCAACCAAGGCCCGGTCCGAATTCAACTCGCAGCTCGGCAAAATTAGCCAGCAAACTGAGACTCTGTGGGTGAAGGTGAGGAGGGGCGACCGCGTGATTAAGCTCTGGGTGCACATCGTGCCTCTTAAGGGCTCGATGCTCCAGAGGAAGTTCACATTCCAAGCAGCTACGGACGATAGACATGTACTGAATCGCAAGGTAACATTGCCTTCTTCTTCTTTTTCCCTAAATCTACCTTCACTTCATGTCAAGGGTTTAGTAGACATCACGAAAGATGTGGGCAGTGCCTGCTAGGATCATGGCTAGTAGATATATATTCTCCCTCATAGACCATTCGTTTGGACGAGCATGGGTGTATATCGTGCAAAGGGAAAGATGAGGACTTTCCATCTGACAATGCAGAAATGAGCAGGCGGGTGGTGAACGTGGACACGGCAGGATTCAAGAAGAAAGGAATGAGATATGACTGGAAGGTGAAAGTCGGGACCTACTTGCCTGATCAATGGTCTCCGGTAGTTAGCTCCATTTGTTTATGCTTTTGCCAGGTGAACACACCATCGAGGCCACTACAACCCGGTCCATGGCCTGGTTCTCTGCATCAGTGTCCTCAGGAATTCCTCTTATCTTTGTCAACATCCAAACCGAACAGATCATCACGTCAGTAAACTCTCTTCTGTTGAGATTCTTTGAGCTCTTTTGATCTGTTTATGATTATAGCACCTTCAAGTCGATATATCTTCTAATTCTTGGCATTGTGAGTAATTACTTCCTGTCTTCTTTTCACTAAGGGCGGGAATATCCCCTCAGGAAAAGAAATTAGTCTGGGGAAGCAACATAACCAGACATTTACCGTCCAAATGGCTCATGGGATAAGATTATGGTTTTTGCCGGGAATTGCTGAGGTTTCAGTTAGAACTAGTCCCCGAACCCAGAGAAACACGGTTCAGAATGGACATTAAGTGAACTGAAGAGGCGATCATCACAATCATAGAACAACATTTTATTAGCTGATATTCCTGCAGAAATTGCAGGGTTTCATCTGCATCTTCTCCATGACCAAAGGATCTGCAGCCAATTGCACCGGGCTTTGACGCATCCATAAGGAGGCCAATGCAGCTGGGCACATGCTTGTGGTCTCGAGATTAGAAGGCAAAAGCCAAATGCCTTCAAATGCGTGCTCTGAGGGGCTAATACCCTGCTGTGAGCACAGCGACATCAGAGAAGTCCTCACCGCAGCCACCGACGCGATGGATAGGATCAAAATCCACATCATGGGGTGGCCAAACCAACCCACCCTAATACATCCCAGCAATGGGCGCAGCGCTCTCCTTCCTCCTAATGTCCATTGTTCACCACCTCCACTGTTATATAATTGAAAGTCAATATAAAGATTACGTGCTGGCAAATTTTTTATACATGTCACGCGAGGAAGAATCAAAACATTGTCCAGAATTCTTTGCCATGTTTCTGAATGCAGTGGAGCAAGTGATCTGAGTACGTAACCTGCTTAATGGTTTTATTGCTCTTTCTTTCTGGGAAGCAACTTAACAGGGCAAATTGATTCGGACAATTTTGGCTTTCCCTTCTCCAATTTATAATCATTTCTTTTTGCAGATTATACCTTCAAATGTTAATTGGTTTTCGAACAGAAATGGGCAATCAAATGTACAGCAGGACTGCTGATTGCTCATTGTGCTTACTTCTGTTGGTAGCTTTAAATCATTTGCGACTATTTTGGCAGGAAGACTAATCGCAAATGCACTTCTGACAGTATTGCTCATTCATGAAACCACTCAGAAATCGGTGGGGGTAAAGCTAACTCCAATTTGGAGCCGTTGACCTTGTTATAGATACATCAAATTAGTGGATTGAGTCGGGTCAAAAAATGATCCAACCCAAATTGACATATCTAATCTGTTTTAACTCATTTCCAAGCTATTCATACCCGAATTGATTTATATTATTAAAAAACTTTCATGTTTAACCTAATTTAAGAAAACTCATACTTAAATTGAAACTAAGGTGAAGGTGCTGAAGTAAGCAAGCGCAAGAGAATATAAAGTGTTATAGAGATAGGTTGGGTCTAAGAGTTGTGAACCCATATAACATGCAAATTATCTTAGAATTTATCATTCCAAACCTATTTATAATTCATTTACCATTCCAAATTCATTTATAGAGAGTTTCTACACCCATATAATATGAATTAATAAATGAGTTTATAACTGTTTTGACAGGTTTAGCTTATAGCCACGATCAAGTTCAATTCTAAGTGAAGACCAATTTTAGCGTTGCTAGAGATGGCAAAAGAGCGAGGGAGACACTCTTGAGCCTAGTCACAGCCCAGCAAATCTTCAATTTTCTATATTTTAGCCCAATGGCTAATAGTAGTAGCCGTTGGGCAATTGGAAGCTATTGGCAAAATTTCCCAATTTTTCCGAAGTTTGCAAAATATCATTAAAAATTTTAACAAAAAAAAAAAAAAAAAAACAAAGTTTCCAAATTTAAGACCTATACAACAACTATACTTCAAATTGTGCAATATGATGAATGGTACAGATGGGAGGATTGAACTTATGCTATCAACTCTCTCTCTCTCTCTCTCTCTCTCTCTCTCTAGTACCACTAGCTATCGATTGAAACTTGTTATGAGAGATTCTTTAGCAAAGGTAATTTTAATGTATAAATAGTCTTATAAAGTTGAACTAATAGTGCGAGGGAAAATGTCAATGTCCTATTCAAAACAAATAAGTTAGTAAAAAATGTATGAAAAATATAAATATCTTTGCTACTTAGTTTATGACATGAACAGGAAATTTTTTATTAGTGGACAACATTTGGCCCCCAAGCAATTTGTGATATTTGCAAGAATAACTTCACGCCGTTGAAAATGCAAAAGTATGTTATTGACTATTTGAATCGGTTATGCAAGAACAATCTTATGTTAATTGATGGCTTTCAACTGATCTATACATTTTCAAACTCATCAAGTGAGAGGACAGGCTTATTTTCTTGAAAAAGTAGGTTATTGGCTATTTGATATATAAAGTTATCGATATGAACAAGTGCTATCTCAAATTTCTAAGATGTCTACCATAATATAAAATTTTTCCTTCACAAATTTAAAAAGAAAAAGAAGACAAGGTCGTGCTTAGTATATTACCATGCATACAGAGAAAAAGGTACATCTAAGTGGCATATTCTTGCAAAATACAAAACATTTTCCAACAAAAAGGATAGAACAAAATAAACTTTAAATGTATACAGTTTATTCTCCTCCGTAAAAATTTGCCAAAAGATTGTACTTTATAAAATCTTTTATTTATGGAAAAATTCGACTGAAATAGATTACAATTCTTTTAATTGGTGTCTTCTTTTTAAATAGGGAGAAACATATGCCAAAGAAAATGTAGAGACCATAAATATAAAGGGAAAATGATACAAATGACTATTGAATTTTGATAAAGTATGGTCTATGAATTTTAATTTATTCAATAATATCTATAAACTTTAGTTTAATATATAACTTTAATATACGGATTTTTAATTTGTTTAATGCGGTCCTTGTTCAATCTAGTCCCTCAGTTATATAAAAATATTCAATGTTATTCATGAATTTGAATTAATTAAAGGATATCATTGAATCTTTTCATATAGTTCAGAGACTCAATTAGGGCCACATTACATATTTAGCCATAGTTCAGGCATCATTTATGTGATTATCATAAAGATAAGAACCATCCGGTCAAAAAATAGTTGGAAAACCAAGTGGGCAGCATCTAACGACCGGTTCGATTGGAGGCTTATAGAACCATCTCTTTTCGCCTAAACATTACGTGCTCTGCTCCGACCTCCGCCCGTCGTTCCATCTGCCCGGAAGCTGCATCGCCGCCGCCCCCAACCCGCGAGGCCGACCGCTTCGAATCGGCAACCGGGGAGCCCCACGTTCGCCATGGGATCCGCCGCCCGCGGAAGCGGAGGGGGCCTTCTCCGAGGCCTCTGTAGGGTAATCGCGCGCCGGGGCTCGGTCCACGCGAGCTCCAACGTCGGCGGAGCTTTCCTCGGAGAGCGGGTGAGTGATGGGTATTTTCCGGGGTCGATCGGTTTTCGGGTTCTCTTTTGTCTCCCGTTGTTTGCCCGGAGTTCGGAGGATTCTGGGTTTCGCATGAGATTCTCGTCCCTGGCTTTTGCTTGGCTCTTGGATTGCGAGTTTTTCATCTTTGTTTTGAGCGAAAATTTAGGACATGAAGACGAAGGAAGAAAGCTTATAGCGCAGAGAATTTTTTTCCCCGCCTTATGGTTGAGCTAGTTTGTTGAAGCATATGCTAGCTTGAGCTCCTTTTTGGGCTCTAAAAATGAGAGGTGTTGATTCCCAAGTTAAGTTAAAGTAGCTCAATAATTGAAGGGCGAGTAGACATTTATTTAACTATTTGTAGAGCTTTATATTGACCCTTAGGCCTTAGGTTGGTTTTTCTTCCCGTAAAGAATTATCTTACATCTAAGAAGTACATTGTTAATTTACCTGACAGTGTAGCATGAAGCTTAGTTAGGGCATGATTGTGTAAGGGAGAAAATGGTCTCTGTTAAATCCTCCATTTTTCAATTTTGGTGGAATCCTTATTGTTGTTATTGCCATTTTAAGTCGCCAGTAGCCGGTGAAGTCTCTTACAAAACATCCCAGCCATATCATTTGATGATAAGGGTTTCTATTAAAAATCTCCATTTCCATGTTGATTGGTTTTGGTTCTCTTTGTCTGCTTGTTTGTCACAGTTCAGAGGATTCTGGGTTTCGCATGAAGTTTTTGTCCCTGGCTTCTGCTTAGCTCTTGGATTGCAAGTTTTCATCTTTGTTTTATCCCATCTTATGATTGAGCTGGCTTGTTGAAGCATTCAGTGATTTCAGCCAAGCATTTTATTCCATCTGAGATGCTAACTTGTGCTCCTCTTTGGTTCGTAAAATTGAGTTGTATTGACTCCAAAGTTTCTTAAATTCTTATGCACTATCTAGCAGTAAGAAAAGTAGCTCAACAATTGAAGGGCAAGTAGAAATTATCTTATTTTAGGAAATATATTGTTAATTTACTCGACAGTGTCTTCAATCAATCGCAATAAAGCATAGCCAAGGCATGATTGGGCAGGGGGGGGGGGGGGGGGGCAAGATTTCTGTTAATCCTCCATTTTTCAATTTTGGTGAAATCATTGTCGTTGTTACTGCCATTTGGACTCGCCGATAGCCGGTGAAATCTCTTACAAAACATCCCAGGCATGTCATTTGATGAGAAGGGTTTCTGTGAGCATGCTTGATGCTTGGTACTTGGGATGTTTTGAGTTATGGCAGTCACTAAAAAGGCTGCAGCAGATGGAAGAATAGTGGTAGAAGCAGCACACATGAATGAGGGGAAGATAACTATCAAGTTACGGGGAACAGAGGGATTAACTTTGCTATGTGTCTAATTGATGAGAAGCATTAGTACGTGGAATCTATGATTTACTAAGATGAACCCATATGTGGGCAGATGTAATTGTTATTAGTAATTGAACTTGCTGGTGTCATTTTGCTTTTGAGGCCCTTATCTTTTTCTCCCAGTAGTTGAAAATACCCTTCCATCCCTTTGGTAACGAGATAAATTTCCCAATTGCACCAGTCTTACTTTAATATAGGGTTATGAGAATTCCTTGTAAGGTTTTGATGCTGAATTACAGACTGGATATTGGGAATTTTTAATGTATGCTCACCATAGCAGAGACTATGCATTGAAATGGTTTGAAAAGGTCTAGCGCATATATGCCTATAGAAGAAAAGGTCTAGCTCATATTTACTTATCAAAAAGAATGTCTAGCTCATATTGAAGCAACTCAGTTCTACCCATAATAGTGGTGACTTCTATTGTCAATTGACAAAATATTTATTTTGGATTCTCAAATTATGTAGAAGAAGACCGATGTTCACTACCCTGGAAATATACAGCATGGCACGATAGTTGATGAACAATTACTATGTTTTTTTATTTTTATTTTCTTCAGATTCACCAAGCGAAGCAAGACATGTCTCGGTCATCGTCAATGTCATTGATGAAGCGTATGAGTCCCTTTTTTGCTGGCCGAATTCGAGAGAACCATAGGCTTTTGAGCTCTTCCTCTGCTTCTGCACTTCATGAAGTTTCTTCCTCTCCATCACCATCTGTGGATGATGTACATATGACAGATGCTTGCATCCAGGTATTTTTTTCCCTTAATTTCATAAAGATTGACTTAGTAGATGTATAAGGATAAGAAGCAGACTCACGCTTAACGCAGGGCGTGCATCTGATTGACTTCCAGAGGTGCCTGAAAGAATAAAAACACTTGCGATCTCTGTGTTGTAGCAATTTAAGGTCGTAATGTCAACTTTAGTGTGATGTTCCTGATTTTGTGCAAATGGATATAAGAGAGATGGACCATGCAACCTTACTTATCTTCTAGTACTTGAGCTAAGTTCTCCGCAGCAAATGTGGTAGCAATATTGTTTTATAACACTTCCTTCTTGTCAGAATTTGTGAAACTTTCATCATGTCAATGATTTTACATAGGGGTGGCAGGCACCCGCAGTACAGTACCTTGTCAATGACATCCTTCTTAGAGAAGCTATGCTTATAAGGAATATAAGGCTAAGCCTAGGAAATATCCCATGTAACCCCATATGAGATGCATTCAAGAAATAAAGGTGGAAAATCGCTTCCCGATCCAGCAAAGGTCTTGAAGTGGCTTTAGGTTTCAATGTTGTACAGGTTGACACATGATTGAGCTTTCATTGTCATCATAAGATGTGGCTTCTATATGTACCTGGCATAGATAGTCATGATGAGCACTATGCAATAAGAGCTGACTGAGATATAACTTTCTTCATGTAGGTTCTGTAGCATGCGTAGAACATTAATTTCACTAGCCTAGTGATGGTAATTTTCCTTGTTTTGTCGAGTCATTCGAACACTGATTGACATTGGGACTGTTTTTCAGAGAATGAAAGAGCTGCAGGCTGCTGAAGGTTCGCTTAAAGAAAAAATGCTTCGCTTGAGTGTAGAAACTGGTGGATGTTCGGGATTTCAATATGTTTTTGATTTGGATGAAAAAGCCAATTCAGATGACAGGTAGTCAGGGAGACAGCTTCTTTTTCCTATGGGTTCCTCAGATTTGATGAGAATGTGCTAACACATTCAATAGCTTGTACTTTTTCTCAGGGTTTTCGTGAAAGATGGAGTTAAACTTGTCATAGACAATATTTCATATGATTTTGTGAAAGGGGCAACTGTTGATTATGTCGAAGAGCTTATCCGTGCTGCTTTCCAGGTAACTCAGATGCTCTAATTTGTCCCCCCGATTATCAGTGTTCTTTTTAATGTGCTAAGTCTATTGATATAGAATGATCCCAATATTACTATTATTTTTTTGACATATCACTGATAATGGAAACTATCAATGATAGCAGTTTCCTTCTCTGTAATTCTGAAGTAATTTCTTGTTACTTTCTCCTTATTGATTTATGTATGTCTACTCTTAGTTAAATTGCAACAGCTAACTTCTGGTGTTATGTGCAGGTGACTGCAAACCCAAGTGCAGTGGGAGGGTGTAGCTGCAAAAGTTCTTTCATGGTAAAGCAGTAGTCCTCCAATTCGCTCTCTTTCCGATCATCAAGCTGCTTACCAGTGATGTAGTCATCTTCTGAGAAACACTTCATTCTTTGATTACTATTCCTGGCAATAAAAACATGTAGCCATCGTGTAATCCATTGTAAAAGAAAATAGCCATTCCATTTTTTTCTGGAAATAAAAGGCACGCTGATTTGTGAACTGATGATGATGCTAATATGTGTAACACCTGACCAGCATTTTGGACTCGGTAGCAATTGTTGGGATCATGAACGATGATTCTTTCCATATATCTCATGGTTGCGCATCTGTGGTTTGTTGCTTTTGTGTGCCTGCATAAAGATCTGGCGACATGAACAAGAAAGATGTGAGAAGCTCGGTAGATGCCTATTTGTCGATGCTGCTTTGACAAAGACAATGTCGGGATCAGATGTTAAGTGATGCGACTAGGATCTGTCTAGCAGTCCTGATAACAAGCTCTTCCGATGGAGAACAAAACCCAGATATGGTTTTGCGGGCGGCAGGGAACGCATTTTACTACGAAAGGTTTGCTATTCGAGAAGGAAGATGAAGGAGAAAAGGAATCATATGGATTACGCTGTAACTGATGGCTTGTGTTTTTGTGAAACGCTAAAATGCACATTTTGGGGGTAACGATGCGTTTGATAATAATTTTATTAAAATAATTTTTGATCAAGAATAATCCGTTTGATAAGCTTTATTTAGTTTTTTTTTTGAATTTCGAGAAGAGAAATCGTGAAGCTAAAAATTTATTTATCGGTTCTTTTTGTTGACCACCGTAGAATAAATTCATAGCATTTAAAGACATTTAAAGTGCCTAAAGTTTTTATACTCAAAATAAAATTGCGTGTCCATCCCTATCGATTACCGGTCCATCAAAATTTCTAATTTTATAGTAGAAATTTCCAATTCTTTTTTAGAAAACAGAATTTCTTTCAATTTTTTAATAATTTTATTTCTTTTTTATTTTGTTCGGGGAATTAGCATTTAAAGGTGTTTGGTAATTGCCCAAAATTTTTATTCTTGGATTAGAATTGCATTTGATACCATTTTTAAAATTTCTAATCCAAATAATTTTTTCTAATTTTTTTAATAATTTTTTTTTCTTTATCTTCTTCCTCACCAGTCGACCTTGGGATGATCGGCAATAGGCCAACGAGGGTTGGTGACCTGGCTTGGCAAGAGGATCGAGCAAGGCTCGATGAATCTCACCCAATCGATTGCCAACAATGGTGGCAATGGACGGTGGCGACGGCGGTGGCCGATCTCAGAGGTGGTGGAAGAAGAAAGAAAATGAAGAAAAACAAAAAAAGAAGAAAAACATAAAAGGAAATTTTTTTTTTTGGTTGGCTTAAATGCTGAAATTTCTTCCAGAAATAAAAAATTTTTTTTTTTACTTATCAATTATACTCAAATATATTCTCAGGAACAAATTTATTCTCCAAAACAAAAAATTTATCAAATGAATTTTATTTCAAATCTATTCTTGAAAACAAAATAATGGAATCAAATACCATGCGGCTAGTTGTCAAACGTGTCCTAAAACTGCTGCCAAACGTGCGGACTGCCAACATGACGTTAGATTCGATCAATCCGATTCTCGAGTAAGGTGATCGGGTTAATATGTGGCCAAGATATTCCAATTTAAGAGTCATGCTTAGATGATCGAGTTAATATGCGGCCAAGATATTCCAATTTAAAAATCATGCTCATCATCGCTAGAAGGATGAATCGTCAGGTACGACTCAACCAATAGGGGGAAAAACCAAACATTTTAAGTCACGGTAGGGCAGGACGTACGTAATTGCTTAGGTGTATGATGCATCCATTTTGAAAATGCGTTCCCCAAAAGTCATCCTCTTCAACCGTTCGCGTTTGATTTTTCTTCACAGACCGTGATCGCCAATTTTAATCATTTCCTTCAATAAATAAAATCACGAATTCTTACTTCTTCCTGACAAATTGTCATCACGTGCCGTCAATGTTAATCTTTGTTTGACTTAGCCGGAATCGAAGCTCGCCACTGGTGAAGCTTTCGGTCTCCTTATCCTCTAATTATTATATCAACCGGTGCGAATTTTGACTAACGTGGATCGTCAGACCCCACCTCATTTGATTTAGATCGATGGATTTGCATGAACCTTTTCGGAGTGATAATCCTGATCTATTTGATCGACCATTGCTTGAGCTAATAATCCGATATTACTCTCTTCCAAGTCAACCTGCTCTAGAAACATTCCTATATGTAATCGTGCGATATACGTAATTTCGCACAAAGGGAAAGGAAAAGACGATAGCAGGAACCCACCTTGTTGGTGGTAGAGATGGTAGAAAACATTCCCATACGTAATCATCATTTGCAAGATATTCGTAATTTCGCGCAAAGGGAAAGGAAAAGACAACAGCCATGGTCCCGCCATTAATAACCATCGCCATAATTTGCCCAATCACCTCGATCTGCAATGAACACACACGTGCCCATCTTCAGATTTCTCTGTATCCAAGAACGACGTAAATGACGGACGCCCCTCAAATAAATACTAGTTTGATTTAATTATTCATGATTACTTGTATACAGGTCCGCTACATAGGCACGATCGTTTTTAAACTCAGAAAAATTAACCTGCGATTACCTTGTTTGATTTTTGGCTTTTTAAATTTTCTTGTCTTTTTTTTTTTTTCACAGTGACCTAGTGGAGGTCACCGGTGACCCCATTAAACGTCAATATTAACCGTGCCACGTAGAATGCTTGGCATTAATTGGGCCATTACCTCAACGTTATCCTATCAAAATTAATTGAAAGGACTAACAATTTGTTAAAAGGTTTAAATAGTTTAAATGATTTAAAGGTTTAAATTAAATCGAGACAATCAAAAGGTTTATAACTGAATTAATAAATTGTCAAAATATTTATGACTAAATTGACAAAATTAAAAAACTTATGACTGAATTAAGTACAACAAAGACAAATTTCCCTACCTAATAATCAGACCAAGACACAGTACAGAAAGTGAAGTATTTACAAGCAAACTCAAAAATTCCCGTTCTTGTACCCTGTGATAAAGAAATCAGATCACTGCAAGTTGATTTCTCTATAAGAAAGATTTTTGACCATTTGGTGGGTCCACGTTTAGCGACTAAACCCTCGGGCCCTTATCCTGATCTGATCTGCTGCTGTCATTTACGATGGAAAGGAGTATCGAAGTCGCAAAGCGGCGGTAGGGACGTCTTTCTTGGTTATTTAGGTGGCCTAATACCCTAAAAAGTCCTCAGTTTTAAGTGGAATCTCGAGTCTGTACTCAATTTTTTTTTGTCCCATAAAAAACCTCAATTTTAGATCTAATCCTAATCTAACCTATAAACTTTTTTTTCTGTTTCATATAAAACCATCAAGCATTACTTGAGTCCCAAATCTGTCCTTTGTTAATCCTCAAGTCTAGAATTTTTCTTGACAACTAAGAGATAGGAAACTCCCGAGTGCAAGTGGGCCATTCGAGCGTCTATTTGACCGCAAGAGGTGGAAGACTTTCGGCACGAGAGATTGAACATTGAGTGCAAAATCGAAGATGCCCAAACGAGATGAAAGGAAGAATTTACGGAGAGTCATAGCAATCGAAAAAAAAAAAAAAACCAAACCTAATTACTTTAGATCTTACCCAAATTTCAAATTCAAGAAAACATCATTTGGGTTGACATGGAAACTTATCTCTAATAAACATCTTCATGGATATAAAAATTGAGGAAAAACTAGACCAACGACATGAAAATGCAGCATCACTAAAGCCGATTTTCAACAAAATGTTAATGAATCATGAAACTTAAGTTGATGACTTTCTATTAGATATAAAAAAAATTTAAGATTGAATTGGAACTTGACTTAAAATTTGAGATATTTTAAGCAATAAAAAGAAGTTTAGGATAAAATTAGGATTGAATCAAAAGTTGAAGATTCTTTATAAGACAAAAAACAACTTGAGTTTTTTTAAGGGTGTTAGGGTCGTTTCGTTTGGTGAGGGATCAGTCAACATACGAACCGAGCTGTACAGACAGAAACTTCCCGGATCAAGAAAGCTCGCATTTCCTCAATCCTGATAACTCGCATTTTGATTGGTGAACAGGGGGAATCCTGGTACTGCGTTTACAGTTACAGCGTCTTGATTCAGATCAAGAACAAGAACGCGGTCGCCCGACAGCCCTGTCTCGTCATCGGCTTTCGCCAACCATTCCTCGGAGCGCAGGCTTATCAACCGTGCTGCGAAGAAGATACCCAGAACAGCATAAGCAAAGATTTCCCCACTCTTCGGAGCGCCGGCTCATCAACCGTGCTGCGAAGAAGATACCCAGAACAGCATAAGCAAAGATTTTCCCGGAAAAGTGGGGGACCCTTCTTTTCCGGGAAAGTATCCATCTGGGTTTCATCTGGGTTCGGGTCAAATGGTCAACTGAGGTGATTCCTACGTGGTTCAGAGACGTGAGGTGTTTTCGTGGTCATGGTGGAGCGAGGTGATGTTTTGGCCTCTCCAGAGGAGGAGGAAGTGGAGGGTATGGAGGAGGAGGGAGGAGGAGGAGTGGCCGGACCGAGGGCGCGCGGCTGCTTCGGCGCCCCGATCCGGTGGCTGAGAATGCTGTCGGCGGAGATGCATTGGAGCTTCGTGCTGGGGGTGGTGCTCGTGTACGGCGTAAGCCAGGGGCTCGGCGGCGCGCTGTCGCGGGTCGCGACGGAGTACTACATGAAGGATGTCCAGGAAGTTCAGCCGTCGGAGGCCCAGATTTATTCTGCGATCATTAATGTTCCATGGCTCATCAAGCCAATTTGGGGGATTCTGACCGATGTAGTCCCGGTCGGCGGGTACCGGCGGCGCCCCTATTTTGTCTGCGCAGGTATATTTGATTGTCTGCCTCTCTTTTGTACTTAACTACTTAAGGTTGGATCATGTGTCTTGAGTAGATGGTGGCTTATGGATGTGGTTTGTGAAGTATGATTCTCTCACTGCTTTAGAATCCTTTAACGAAAAATATGACGTCTGAAAGCACCATCCCCACAAGGAACAGCTACCGTTTGATGTTATTTAGGTTTTGTTTCAGTGTGTCTTGTTGCCCTTTTTGCTTTAATTGGAGGCACTTTTACATGTCTACCTCGTGGTTAGCTATTTTGGAGATGTGCGTTTCTTTATAAAGACTGTTTATGTTCATCTGGCAATGGATCTGCGCTCATTTGGCTGGCTATGGCACTTGACCAGGAAAGGTATTTTGTGGACCATTTCGTTCAGAGGTGGACAATTCTTGCTAAATGCCCCTTATGAAAGAATCAATCTCTGTGGGGGAATGTTCCGGTGAATTCTGTATGCTCATAACTCTATGTAGTAGTAAAAAAACTGATATTTACTTGAGACAGAATCGGCATCCTCCACTTTGCTTCCGACGGGGTTGGATTCCTTGTTCTATACATGTCATAGAGTATCTTTGATTAGGTAATCTTATAAAGATTTTCCCTTTTAGAGTTCTTTTCCAAATTTCCAAATGCAAATCGTCATACTTGGCCGTAGTCTCTTCTCTGCAATTTACACATCTCCTGGGTGGCCTTTGCACCAGACCACTTTTGCAGAAATGACAAACAAAGAAAAAGGTGATCTCTTGTTCTAACTTGACCACACATACAGCGTATAGACAGTAGGCTGCGGTGATGACATTCTTACAAAATTAGGCTGCTTACAGATACTGAAAGTCATGTTATTGCTAGATACAGAGGGTCAATCGTGGATAACCAAAGAAGGTGCTGCCAATGCACTTTTTTCCTTCCTCTTGAAAATCTTCTTTGTATTAGAAATAGAAGATTTGGCAGGAGAAGCTATATAAAGGAGTATGTCCTTAGTGGTTGAAGAGGATCTTCTGCATATCCCTCGATGAGAAACTAACCATTTTTGAAAACAAGTTTGGACCACAAGAATGTCACTTCTGTCAATCTGATGGACAAAGAGAAAAATGTTCTTTTTCTAGTGAGTTGACAACCCACATCACGTGTGATTCCCTGAACTAAGAGCTGACAGACATGAAGAAAAAAAGACAAAATATTATGCTTCTGCGTTTGATAAATAGATTTATATCACATTTTGATGTTTTTCAGAGAGGAAGTCTGCTTTATGAAGAGACTGATAGGGTATGTTGTCATAAGCAACTTATCATCAGGTTATGTTCTGACTTTTGTTCCATTTTAGTATGTTTCTGCCTCATGTGCTTCCAGCCTAGAAATTTCTTCTTTACTCATCTCCAAATTTGATGGTTAATTTTTATGTCAACCGGTCAGTGGTTGTCAGTGGTGCACGCACTGGTGTGTGGAAAAGTGCTAGATGCCTTTGTCTTTAGGTTATGCTATTCGAGAGGTTTGGAACTTGAGCTAGAAACATTGTTGGCAACTTGGTGAAACAAGTTGATGCATGATGCATGAATCCTAAATAAAGATGCTCCATGCATAAATTTCCCATGTTTATAGTGCACTTTGTATGTAATGCATTCTGACCATGGTAGAGACCTGATATACCAACTCTGCACCCCATCAGGTGAACCATAAGGTCGGCAACCACATAAAACTGTCGAAGCATTTTTAGGTTAACACATGCAGATGCTTACATGCATGATGCTTTCATACAGAGAGCCTAGATTTCAATAGTTGAAAGCAACAGACAGAGAGAGTATGTATATAATCATGGCTCCCGAAAAGGCCTCAATTTACAACAATGGTACTTGAGTACTTGTCTTTGGCATAGTCCTTACAAGCATGGACAAGACTTAATACAACACGTGATGATAAGATTGTGGAAAATACAGTGTCCAAAATGTACCCAACACAATGTAATGTCGCTGATAGATGTTCTGGCTGTTAAACAGGTTATGAAGGATTTTGTGTCACACTGCCTTTTTCCCTATAGAGTTGACAAAAGTTAATGCACAGAACAGTACAGACGGATCTTGATATGACAAGCATAACTCTGAAGTCTGAAGTCTCTGGCAAGGCAGGAATCTGTGTTTAGTTTGTCTAGAGTGTTCTTCTTTTTTTTCTTTTTTTTCCTATCTGGATATCCCTCCATCCAAGAGTAGTTTGTTGGACAAGTTCAGACATAGTGACATGTATAGCTCGGGTGTGCTGACCTGATCCATTATTTTGTCACGTTGTAGGTCTTCTCAGTGTGTTCTCCATGCTCATGTTGTCATTCTACAAGGTGCACCTTGTTCTTGCCCTAGTGCTATTGACAGCAGGAAGTGCTGGTGTTGCGATAGCAGACGTCACCATTGATGCTTGTGTGGCACAAAACAGTATCAGTCATCCTGATCTGGCAGCTGACATGCAAAGCCTGTGTGCTTTGAGTGCTTCAATTGGAGCACTTGTGGGTTTCATCATTAGCGGTATCCTTGTTCACCTAATTGGTCCAATGGTATATCAACTTTGAACCCTATTATTCAATGTAGCATTTCTATTTTGGGTTCACCAGACATAGCAATCCCTTATCAGAGAACTTGTTTCCATTTCTGGTTAGGGGGTGTATGGTCTTCTGACAGTTCCGGCTGGCCTTATGCTTTTACTGGGAATCATACTCGATGAGCCTCACACACCAAACTTTGATTACAGACAGGTGTGGAATTGTGGCATCCTCACATTTTGGGTTCCTTTAGATTCACAAATTAATATTTTTCAGTCTTGGTCAGGTCAACCGGAGGTTTCTTGATGCTGGGAAGGCCATGTGGACGACTTTGAAAATTCCAGCTGTTTGGAGACCATGCTTGTACATGTATACATCGCTTGCATTGAGCTTGAATATTTTCGATGGGATGTTCTATTGGTACACTGATGCAAAAGGAGGTCCATCGTTCTCTAAGGTATGTGAATTTCGATTCATTCAGGACTTCTTATTTGAAAATTAGTGATGGACTTACTGTGCATGAACATACTGTGTTTAATTGGCATGGAAAAAATAATGTGTTTGGCATGGTTGGTTCCAAGAGATTTCCAACTTAGGAACTAAAATTAACTTGTTCAAAGTCCGCCAACTGTGTGCAAACTGCTTTGTGACCTTATTTACAACAGATCTTTTTGACCTCGTCACCTGCAAATGTGTTAATTATCCTTTTGTTCGAGCAGGAGACTGTCGGTTATTTGTTCTCAATTGGCTCAGTTGGCTCACTCCTAGGAGCACTACTGTATCAGCACAGTCTTAGGGATCACCCCTTCCGGGATTTGCTCTTGTGGACCCAGTTGTCCTTTGGTCTATCTGGAATGCTAGACCTAGTCCTGGTTCTGCGACTGAGCAGGAAGTTTGGCATTCCGGACTATGTCTTCGCCGTGATCGACGAGTGGGTGTCCAAGATGATCTCGAGACTCAAGTGGATGCCTCTACTTGTACTCAGTTCGAAGCTATGCCCCTCCGGCATAGAAGGCACTTTTTTCGCCCTGCTCATGTCAATCGACAATGTTGGACTTTTCTCCTCATCATGGGGAGGGGGATTTCTACTTCACGTGCTTGGGGTGACCCGGACCCAATTCAAAAGTTTGTGGTTGGCCATCTTGATACGAAACATACTACGCATTTCTCCTCTCTGTCTGCTGTTCTTGGTTCCGAGAGCCGATCCAAAGTCTTCTATTCTTCCGAGCAAAGAAGTGGCTTCTGAAGAGGACACTGAATCTCTGGAACCTGAGAAAATCGAACTGGTTTCCCTCGTTAAACGCACTGGTAATGGAAGATGATTTTAGGTAGCATGGGAGTCAATCACTTAGAAGAGGACACCAGAAGAGAAACTGAGTTATAACATCTAAAAGAATACAAAGAGACTGGACTAGGAAGTCTTTGTGTATTAATTCTTGACTGTACTTTACATTGCAACAGGTAACATTGGGATATACGATTCTTTGTTCTCATTGCCATTTGTACTTACGGGACCAACAATTCAATGGATTCGTGAAAAATGAATGGTTTAGAAAATTTTTTTTCTAAAAGTGATTGCTTATATCATTTACAAAAATGAATAAATGAAAACTATTTTCATTGTCCATGAAAATGTTTAAGCATAATTTATTATTGATGATAAAAACACATTCCATTGAGTAATTATTTCAAGTGATACATGTGATCGTTTTTATTTTTCATGAAACAAATATAGCTTAAAACTATAAGCTCTTAATACCACCGGCTGTGGTGGTTCGCTGGGTAGGCTTCAGTGACCCTTTGTGTAGGAGGGGAGAGGTTCGAAGCCCTTGCAACGCAAAGAGAAATTTGTTGGACCAGACGTTAGATGTATTAAGTGTGACGCGTGGTGGTGGATCTTACGTTAGATGTATTAAGTGTAACACCGTGGTGGTGGATCTTATGCTAGAGTCACCAGGGGTTTTGTATTAAGTGTGACACCATGGTGGTGGATCTTATGCTAGAGTCTTAGGGGTTTTTCTCTTGTTTCTACAAAAAAAAAAAAAAAAAAAAAAAACTATAAGCTCTTAAATAGAGAGCAAGATTTGACTATAAAAATGTTAAGGGGGTTTCTTAGGGTGAGCGACATAGTCTAACCTGAATGGGAATGCTCGGATCAGATTCACTGACCAATTTTTCATAATATGTCATTGAATTTGTTTGACGGATGCTAAATCATTATTTCGTGAGTTTTGCACGTGGATGCTTGATAGTGAATTCATAGGTTATCCACGTCACACGCTGCAAAATCAGCAACAATCTTTCGAAGGTATGGCTTTTTCTTTCTCGCTCTCGAAGGTATAGCTTTTCTTTCTTTGTTTTCATAGGTGGCATTTCTTTCAAAGAAGTATGTGAAGTCCAAGTTCAAAGGAAAACAAGCGAAGGAGAGTGATATAATGGGAAAAACAAGCAACTGGCCGGCCACCAGCAAAAGAAAGAAGGAAAAAAGAATAAAAAATCTGAAATAATAGTAAGATATTATTAAAAATTATTGACGTCAATCCTAGCTATCTTACACGACATCACTAGCATTTACGTTAATAATTTCCGGCCAAAATTAATATAATGAACTCAACTAATAAAAAGTAAAAAGATTTAACACTCAATTGGTAAAATTGAAAGATTAATAATTAAATTGATAAAAATGCAATGAACTTAAAACCTTTTGAATAATTTTCTATTGATAAATAGATAGAATTACACATTCAACAGTATGCGTGCGATAAATGATTTTTTGCATGATCTCGTCATTTAAGAGAATATTCGATTTTCGGGATATGGATTACTAACAAAATTATGCAAGTTTCCTACCCCAAAAAAATAAAATACTCAATTTCGCACATTAAAAATTTAAAGATCCATTTGTACGCCTTAACGCAAGTTTCATCACCAACAAAAAGACCCTTGTGAGTTCCAGCTCATCTCGTTCAAGATAAGAAAAATAACAGAAAAGAAAAAAGCTCTCTTTTGTTATTGTTATAATGTCATCTTATTTGGATATCCAAGTCAAGGTGGTCTTGCTTAAAAGAAAAGAAAAAAAACAGGGCCCAGATCAGAATTCAGACATCACTTTCGAGACAGCGCACATCAGTTCGCGAACGTTGATGTGACTTTGACCCGGGATCCTCCATAGTCCTAGTCATTCTTGGAGCAAACCAGCGTCAGCTCCAAGATTTGGATTCAGATGTTCCTTCCAGTACGTTAACCTTTCTGGGTCAACGCTCGGATCAGCTCAGGAGCAACCCATCTCGAGGGAGGGCCGATTCTTGAACTGGGTCCTCCATGTCCGACGACTTCCTCATCACAAAGAATGATCCAAAAGCGATCTTGATGCGAGCCAACCGCTTCTCAAAGACATAGACCGTCTGTTTTGGCGAGTCTTGAGACTCCAGCAAGTGTGTCGGATGGAGGAGACAACTAATCTTGTGGTATCTGAGGAGATGGAGGAGGAGGCTGTTGGGGAGGAGGATGTGCCCAGATCGACGGGTTGCGGTTGCTTCTGTGGTCCAATCCAATGGGTGAGAATGCTCGCGGCGGAAATGCATTGGAGCTTCGTTCTTGGGGTGGTGATTGTGTATGGAATAAGCCAAGGGGTAGGGAATGCACTGACTGATGTTGCAACCAAGTACTACATGAAGGATGTTCAGAAGGTTCAGCCTTCTGAGTCTCAGGTCTATTCAGGAATCATATATATACCATGGGTTGTCAAACCAATTTGGGGAATTCTGACTGATGTCCTCCCGGTCGCCGGGTACCGGAGACGGCCCTATCTTGTTTTAGCAGGTATTTGAAAAGTCGGTTAAAGTTCTCCTTTTTCTGGTTTTTTCCTTCTGTTATTTGTATATCCTGGATTCCAATTTTCACATCGTGGGTTAGGCTAATATTTTTGGAATCCTTACATTTCAATATAGACTAAAAGAGTAGCATCACCCAAAAGCTACTGGTGGATGTTATCTAACTTGCATCACTTTGCGCTTTGATTTGGAGTGGATGTCGGTATGAAAGCACGTGTCAGAAAAGTACACTTAGTGCTGTTAAAATCGTCTTTTAGAAAAATGCTTGATTTCTTCACTTCTGTGCATTTAGTCCTCAGTGCCTGAAGAAATTTGAAGCTCGTTTAGTGAGTGGGCACTTCTTCTTATGAATTGTCGTTCATATTTGAATGGAGATATCTAAATCTTCTGTAACTAGGCGATCAAGGGGCTGATGTGAATATGACTCTGACACATGATGGGAATAATATTGACAGAATATTCACCTTCTTGAAGTCAGGCTTACACTGAATTCAGGTTGTTTTTATCGAAAGATTAGGTGAGTGTGGTATGAACAAAGAAAAGATAGGAAATTAGTGAAATTGAGACGTTAAAGACTCATGGCAATAGCTGGGATGGCCCGATGGGCATTTCTTGGTCATCAACAGGAGGCATCTAGCATTAGAAGATGAGGACCGGCATCACATTCACCATATGATTAAACAATCTTTTAGATGACACAGATATCAAGCATGATGTAATCAATATAGGACCAAGGCAAATCCCCAGACTGGATGGTCAGCATCCGCTAGTGTGCATTTTTTTTTTCTGTGGAGTTGGAATTGTTTAGCTATTTGTTCTGATCTCTTGTGCTCTAGAAGCTGAGAACTGGATAACAGTTGTGATGAGTAAGACACAGCAGGATCCGACCACACAAATTCTCGACAACTATTGGTTTTATTTGAGGTCTCATCAGATGGCTATTAATTAGGGGGTCTTGCCTGAGCTGAGAATGGTAATCTGATTGTAAAAATTGACAATGTATGTAGCAATTGGTTGGGCCATTAATCATCTCTGGGCCATGTGCTGAACTTTCTTTCCACTTTGGTAGATGCTTCCCATATATGGTAAGAATTACTGCATAAACCAGTCTATAATGGGGTTTATATTATCAATATAACCTGTGCCTATTAGTCTTTTGTTTTCCTAATGAAATGGTAATGAACCAAATGTCATATTTGATTATATGTTTGTTTAGGGTAATGGATCTATGCTATATTTTTTTGTTGTTTGTTGTGGAGATGGCAGTTAATTGGTTTTTGAAGGACAGAATTTGCACTTTACAAAAATACTACTATAGATGGACAATCTGAGACAGTTGTCTAAGAAATTTTTTATATTGTTGTATGGACAGGTAACTGAAGTATTGTTTTTGCCCCAGCGATACATAATTTCGGTACATAAAGCTCCTCCCAGTAAATAAATTAAAGGGCACAATTTATTTGGCAACTGTCATACGCCACAGAAAATCCCATTGACAACTTCTCATGGACAAACCTTCATTAGGCATTGTTGCATAGTCTAAAGTAATACAATAAAAAGACGCAGATGATATGATACATGAGCCACTGTTAACAAATACATCAAAATAAGGAGTCTCTTCTTTCCTTGTTTTTTATCAAATCATAGTATTTCGATGCGCAGAGGCTCAATTTTCTTAAACTGAAAGGTGCAAGATGTGAAAATATTCTAAAGCCCATCCATATTTGTTCAGACAAAGACCAACTCTTAAATTGACAGAGGCACTTGAGGAGCACTCAAATGTGTTTTTCCCCCTGAATCATGTAATGAGTTAGCTGTTGCTTTCCCACTAAGCACAAACACAATACTGGATGTACAAACTCGTGGTCAATTACAGAAAGCACAGTTCACAATGGTGGGCTGTAGGCTCTCTACATGAAGAGCTTACTCTGAGGATGAAGGGTTTTGTGTGATTACCAACTGAAGATTTTGGCTTTCGAGGCATCTATTGGGGAAATGGAAATACAGAGAGAATGTAGGAAATTGTCCTCATATGATCTCATGTATGAGGATGAAAAGCAGGACTTGTGTTTTTTCTATTGATTGGTGTCTAGATTTGTTACTTTCAAGTTGCTCCTGAAGTAATCTCTTTGACCATTCTAAAGAATCTCAGATGAGAATGTGTGATTGGACTTTTTTATTGTTATAGGTATTCTTGGAGTATTTTCCATGCTCGTGTTATCATTCTGTAAGGTGCACCTTGTTCTTGCCCTAGTGCTGTTGACAGCAGGAACTGCTGGTGTTGTAATTGGAGATGTTGTAATAGACGCCTGTGTGGCGCAGAACAGCATCAGCCATCCTTCTCTGGCAGCTGATATGCAAAGCTTGTGTGCCCTGAGCGAGTCAACTGGAGGACTCTTAGGATTTGTCATCAGCGGGATCCTTGTCCACAGAATGGGTCCAGTGGTTTGTCTCCTCTCGATATTATTTTCTTACCAAACTTATATATTCTTCTATAAAATTCCACATTTCATAATCCTTCTCCCTTTTTTGGGGCCAGGGAGTGTTTGCTCTGCTGACGATACCAGCTGGGCTTGTGCTATTACTAGGAAATATTCTTGATGAGCTTCACACACCAAATTTTGCTTACAGACAGGTGCAAGTTCTCAGCATCTTCACATTTTAGTTCCTGGAGACTGGTGAATTAACATCGTAAACTTGTACCCAGGTCAGTCAGAAGTTTCTTGATGCTGGGAAGGCCATGTGGACCACTTTGAAGAGCCCAGCTGTGTGGAGACCATGTGTATACATATACACATCCATTGCACTAAGTTTGAATATTCGTGACGGAATGTTCTATTGGTATACAGATGCAGATGGAGGTCCCTCTTTCTCTGAGGTATGGACTAGATAATTTTTCTTGTCATTCCATTTTCTTATTTTAAAGGGCAAGAACTGAGAAATGAATTATGGATCCTAGAAATTTCTGTTGAATTTTCTGGTTTGATGATTGTCAAGATTTTATTCATAATCTGGTCTCCGAGATTAGAAGTATAGCAAGCTAGAAGTTTCTTGCAGTTCAAAGTGTAAATGCTGAATGCCTGTGGGCTACACTTGAGCTCTAGGAAACCCAAAGCAATGTCAACATAATGGAGACAGAGAGAAGAAAATGCTAGAGTTTCAGTTTTGTATGCTCATGTGGAAGAATCTCATACAAGTTTGTGTGATTAGCTACATGAGAACATGTTTAAATTCTCTCTGTGGTTGATAACAACAAACACCTATGTGATCAGAGCGTAACATCTTCACAAATTTGTGGCTGTACTCTAGCTCATACTTGAAGATTTCTTAACCATGAAAAATCGGGGAAATGTCTCTGTGTTGACAAATAAGCTAACTTGCTGTACAAGACAAATTGAGTATTTGTTAGCTTGAAGAAATATGATTACGGTAAAAAGTTCTGAAACTTGAACTCATAGGGCTAAAGTTATTTGAGTGGCTGTTTATTGTTTAATTGTTGTCCAATTGCTTCCTGGGTGATGAGATCCTTGAAGATTGATATGCATTGTTATGCCGAAAGCTTTCACAATGACAACTTTCGTCTGATATAAAAGATTTATACTCCAAATAATTACTTATGAACAAAAAAATCTTTACCATACAGTCTGCTAATTATTCAAATCATTATTGCAGGAGACTGTTGGTTATTTGTTCTCAGTTGGTTCCGTTGGTTACTTTCTTGGGGCAATACTATTCCAACATGGCCTTAAGGATCACCCTTTTCGGGATATGCTATTGTGGACTCAGTTGTTCTTTGGTCTGTCAGGAATGCTTGACCTGGTTCTCGTACTTCGGTTAAACTTGAAACTTGGTGTGCCGGATTATTTCTTTGCTGTGATTGATGAAGGGGTCTCCCGAATGATTGGAACACTCAAACTGATGCCTCTTTATGTGTTAAGCTCGAAGCTTTGTCCCTCTGGTATAGAAGGCACTTTCTTTGCTCTACTCATGTCCATCGAGAATATCGGGTATCTCTCGGCATCTTGGGGTGGGGGCTTATTACTTCACTTACTTGGGGTCACTAGAACTCAATTCAGTAACTTGTGGTTGGCTATTTTGATCCGTAACATTTTAAGAATCTCTCCGCTCTGTCTACTGTTCTTGGTTCCTGGAGGGGATCCGAATGCTTCCCTACTTCCCGAGGAAGTGTTAGCTTCAAGAGAAGGGACTGAGACGGTGGAGCCACAGCACGTTGAATTGCTTTCGCTTGTTAATAGCGCTGAAGCTAAATAACTTAGGGGCAAACCAGTAGCTACACAGTTTGCTTGCATATTTTAGAGGAAAATACTCCAAAGGGGAATGGAGGCCAGGTAGGGGGTTACTTCTTGTTCTGTATCTGATTCTTAAGTGCATCTTCCCTTCCACCAAGGTGCACTTTGATTTTGCTTGTCTAGCTTCATATTTACAGAAACTGAGAAGCAACCCGTTCATCAATAGAACGGGGTGGTTCAGAAGAGACAATAGTCGTCTTTCTTTGATTTCTGTAGCTCGGACTCCCATTCCCATGTAACTTGTGCATGAAGAAGACAGGATTTGTCCCCATGGAAGGGACATGAAGAAGGTCAAGCATGTCTTGACTTGTGATGCGCAGTAATGAAAATTTTGCAGATTGTCCAGATCAGGTGGATGAGGAATGGTTTGATTAAGGGTTTCCACTTGCGACTGACTGACCTTGCCATTGGCTTCATGTTTTTTGCGCATTTGACTCCCTACATTCTCTCCCTGCGATTTAATGACAGTGTATGGTATTGACGGTGCTACTCTTTTTCAAAGAAACACATAAATGTCAGAATTAGCAGCCGCTCAATTTGCTGGTACGGTATGCTTTTCTTTTCCAAACAAAATGTACATAATCAAAGATCCAGAGGAGCTGGATGCTTGAACTTTTTCCACGGAAACTGGGAAGTTTGACATTGACGGAAAGAGCTGTGTATACTGATAAGAACATTGGTTTGCTGCATTTTCACCTGTCTGCTTGTACTTTCGAATCAGAAGGGGCGACGCTTTGCGATGTTGAAACAGATCTAAACTTCCTGGCGACTAGTCCGATGAACCCAGCTGATTTCTTCATTCATTCTTTATTAGGATGGCACAAGGAAGTATTTTTGCATTGATGCCAAGACGTTATCCCCTTTCGTTGACCGTTCTGGCAGAAAAGGGAAAGTCGACAAAGAACAGTCATCAAAAGATCACTGAGAAGTGACGACAAGACAACATATCAACCCTGTTGATTTCCTCTTACGACCACAGTGGTGTTTGCATCGTCCATCAATCTTCTTCTCAATTGTCCTGTTAATCCAAAACTTTTAAATTTATCTCTTCTACATTTTCGATTTTATTATTAGAAAGTTTGGAACGAACGGGCCGCTCTTTCTTCGATCATTTCCCCCATCAGTGCTCTGATTAGTGGGTCACGAGTATCGACATCATCTTTATGGAAACTTTATTAAATACAAATCCGTGTATTAACCATTTTTACAGCTAACTAATTAGAAGAGTGATTAGAGAAATCTCCAATTAGAGATGGAGGAAAACATAGCCCTTTCATAATTGAGAAAAATAAAATGTGTACTATACATGTTTATGGAAAAAGTTCACAAGCATAAATAGTGGTAACGAAATACAAGTTTCTTTGGATGTGAGATGCATATCTGAAGAGATCAAGGTTAAACGTGACAATTTCTAAAATTTAGGTTGATGGATGGAATTTTTCCTAATTTTTTATTTGTTGAAGAATAGATGAATTTGAGTTAAACAAGCATGTTAAATCCAACTCCTATGATATACAACCTATCTATGCCGACCTAGTTTGTCCCACTTTATAAGGGAAGGGCTCTCTATTTGTGTGTCTTCATCTTTCTGGGTACGGATTGAGGTACGAACTGAGAAGTGTATGCAAAGAAGTAAGTCAATCATTGGATGGACCAATAGAAGGTGAATGATGGGCTTGAGGTCATGAAGGCATCAATAAGATCGGATGAACCTTGCCAATGGTGAACAAACTGGAGGACCCGTGATTGTCAAAGATTTGGATGGACCAATAAAAGATGAAGGAATTTGAGGAAATGAAGCAATGAGAAGATAAAATAGACCTTGCCAATGGCGATGAATAAATTAGTGGACGTGTGATCATCAAAAAGTTTTAATGGACCAATTAAATGATGAACATTATTAATATAAGGGCGTCAATATTCTTGGAGTTACCTATTTATAGAAGGAGAACAAAACTGGTTATGGAGAAGCTTGGATGGACCAAGTACCGACGTTGTTCTTGACACGGATGGAGTGGTGGTTCTACTGCAACTTTCTACAATCCCAAGACAAGGCCTAGACCATTTTTCAATTTCTTGTATTCCAACAAATTGGTATTTTACAACTATTTTCCAATGTTCAAATACAGAAAAAGCAGACCGGAGAACATAAGATTAGTTTGCCATATTTGGGCTAATAATAAAGGACGATGCACTAATATAGAAACAAAATCAACTATTTTGGGAAATTGTCTATAAAATTACAAGGTGAGGTTCTGCAACTAGAGACGGCGAAATCATATGCTAGTCATGGAGTTTGAATTTCAAATGTGTCGTTTGGGATCCAATGACAATAAAATCAACCAAGAGCAGTCTCGATGTGGAGAATTAAAAATTCAAGGATTCATTTGTATGCATTACACAAGTTGTATCATAAAAAAATGACACTTAAACTCTTCTCGTTCAAGAGAGAAAAAGGGGAAAAAAAGGGGGGGAAAGGTGCGTGCCTAGTAATGAACGTCTCATGTTCTTCTTAAAGTCGGCCAACTTGGAGATTCAAGTCAAAATGGTCTTCTTATAAAAAAGAAAGAAAAAGCAAGAAAACCCAAACAGATCAGACATCATTTTAATGACAAGCTCGCATCAGCTCGGGAACGTTGGTGTGATTGTGACCTGGGTTCCTCCTACTCCAGTACTCCTAGTCATTCTTGGAGCAAATAGTGTAGGCTGCGGATTTGGATATAGAAGATACTTCAAGTCACATCGTTGCTCTTTTTGTTTCATCCTTTTTTAGGGTCAACTCTCTCCGTATCTGACGGCTTCCAAGATCAACAGCAGTGATTGGCTCAAAGAATCCCAACCTCCAGGGAGGAAAAACCCGTCTTGATGCGAGTCAACCATTACTGGAAGAAATAGACCATCTTCCTTGGCAAGTTTGACTGCAACAGGTGTGTCATATGGAGGAGACGGCTAATCTTGTGGCCTCTGAGGAGGAGGTGGCGGAGGCTGCTGCGGATAAGAATGTGCCCAGATCGAGGGCGCGCAGTTGCTTCCTGGCTCCAGTCCAATGGCTGAGAATGCTGGCGGTGGAAATGCACTGGAGCTTTGTTCTTGGGGTGGCGATTGTGTATGGAATAAGCAAGGGCTTGGGGGCGCACTGTCTGATGTTGCAACCAAGTACTATATGAAGGATCTTCAGAAGGTTCAGCCTTCGAGTCTCAGGTCTATACAGGAATAATAAAGCTTCCTTGGATTGTCAAACCAATTTGGGGACTGCTTACCAATGTCCTCCTGGTTGCAGGGTACCGGAGGCAGCCCTATCTTATTTTAGCAGGTATAGAAGAGTCGGTTATGATTCTCCAGTTTCCCTTTTTTTGTTATTTGTAGGCTTAAAGATTAGCATCACTCAAAAGCTACTACTAGTGGTTGTTATCCAACATGCATCACTTTGCGCTTTGATTTGGAGTAAATATTGGTCTGAAAGCATGCGTTGGAAAGCACACTTGGGGGCTACAGTTATTGTCTTTTAGATTAGGTTTGATTTCTTCACTTTAGTGCATTTAGTCCTCGTTGCATAAAGAACTCTTAAGCGAGTTTAGTCAGATGGGCACTTCTACTTATGAGATAACATGCTTCACTTTTGGCTTTTGAAGCATCTTTGGAGAAAAGTAAATACAGAGGGAATGTAAGAAAATGCCCTCATACGATCTAATGTGAGGATGAAAAGCAGAAACAGCTGGAAGAATTTCGGATGTGATTGTGTGACCAAATTTTTTTTTTAATTGTTATAGGTTTTCTAGGAGTATTCTCCATGCTCGTGTTATCATTCTACAAGGTGCACCTTGTTCTTGCCCTAGTGCTGTTGATAGCAGGAACTGCTGGCGTTGCAATAGCAGATGTTGTAATAGATGCTTGTGTGGCACAGAACAGCATCAGCCATCCTTCTCTGGCAGCTGATATGCAAAGCTTGTGTGCTCTGAGCGAGTCAACTGGAGGACTTGTGGGATTCGTCATCAGTGGTATCTTTGTCCACAGAATGGGTCCAATGGTTTGTGTCCTCTTGATACCATTTCGAGCCCAAACTTTCATATTTTTTCTCTGAAATTCCACAGTTCATAATCCTTCTCTCCTTTTTGTTGGCTAGGGAGTGTTTGCTCTGCTGACAATACCAGCTGGGCTTGTGCTATTACTAGGAAGTATTCTCGATGAGCCTCATACACCAAATTTTGATTACAGACAGGTGCCACTTCTCAGTATCTCCGTGTTTATGTTCCTGGAGACTATTGAACTAACATTGTGAAGTTGTACCCAGGTCAGTCAGAAGTTTCTTGATGCTGGAAGGGCCATGTGGACAACTTTGAAAATCCCAGCTGTGTGGAGACCGTGTATATAAATGTATTCATCCATCGACTAAGTTGGAATATTCGTGATGGAATGTTCTATTGGTATACAGATGCTGACGGAGGTCCATCTTTCTCTGAGGTATGGACGAGTTAAGTTTGCTTCTCATGCCGGACTACTAATTTTAAAGGGCAAGAACTAGGAAATATAATATTGAACCTAAAGTTTCTGTAGAATTTTCTGATGATTATCAAGATTTTAGTCATTCTGGTCTCCGAGAGTAGAAATTACCGAGCTTTTAGTTTGCTTCAGCTCAGAGTGTAAACGCTGAATGCCTGTGGGACTTTGAGCTCTGGGAACCCCAAAGCAATGGCAGCATGCCCAAAGATTGGAACGTGGTAGAAAATGCTAGAATTTCTTTTTTATAGATGTGCTCAAGTGGAAGAATCTTATACAAATTAACACGTATACATTCTCTATGTGGTTGAGATCAACGGACATCTCCATGATCAGAGTGTTACGTCTCCAAGCCACATAGTTAGACAAGACAAATCGAGTATCTGTTGGCTTTTAAGACAGATGATCATTATAAAAGTTTTGAAATATGAACTCATGCGGCTAAAGTCATTTGAGAGGCTGTTTTTGTTTCCTTATTGTCCCAATTGCTTCCTTGATGACGAAATCCTTGAAGATTGAGATGCATTGTTACGGTAAAAGCTTTTATAGTGACCTGAGTTTTGTCCAATACAAAGAATTTAGAGTCAAAAAGATTAGTCATGAGCAGAAGGAACTTTACAATGCAGTCTGCTAACTATCCAAGCCACTCTTTGCAGGAGACTGTTGGTTATTTGCTCTCAATTGGATCAGTTGGTTCCTTTCTTGGGGCAATACTATTCCAACATGGCCTTAAGGATCGCCCTTTCCGGGATCTGCTACTGTGGACTCAATTACTCTTTGGTCTGTCGGGAATGCTTGACCTGGTTCTCGTACTGCGGTTAAACTTGAAACTTGGCATGCCGGATTATTTCTTTCACCGTGACTGATGAAGGGGTCTCCCGAATGATAGGGACACTCCAACGGATGCCTCTGTACGTGTTAAGCTCGAAACTTTGTCCCTCTGGTATAGAGGGACTTTCTTTGCGCTGCTCATGTCCATTGACAATTTGGGGGTCCTCTTGGCGTCATGGGGAGGCGGCTTACTACTTCACACACTTGGGATCACTAGAACTCAATTCGGTAATCTATGGTTGGCTATCTTGATCCGTAACATTCTGAGGATTTCTCCGCTTTGTTTGCTGTTCTTGGTTCCCGGCGGGGATCCAAATGCTTCCCTTCTTCCAGACGAACTGTTAGCTTCAAAAGAGGGAACTGAGATGGTGGAGCCACAGCACATTGAGTTGGTTTCACTTGTTAATAGCGCTGAAAGTAGATAACATGGGGGGCAAAGCAGTAGTTACACCTCTCACTCTTCATAATCTAGAGCAAAATGCTCCAAAAGCGATTTAGGATGCGTTTGGTAACGTTTCTGTTCAAAAATTGTTTCAAGAAATAGAAATAGAAAAAATTATTTCTGATCCGGAAAACAATTTTTTAACAGAAGAATGCATTTGGTAAACTTATTCCGGGAATAAAAAATGAACAAAAACAAGTTTGGTAAATTTATGTTCTTTTTTTGTTTCTTTTAATTTTTTAACATTTTTAATATATTTTTTTTTTTCTTTTTTCTTTTTTCTTTTTTTTTTCTTCTTTTGGCCGGTCGTTGGCCTCGGCCATGACCGGCAACCGGCCGACGAGGGCCGGCGGCCTCTCCTAGCCATGGCGAGCTTGGGCTCGCCCGGATCCAACGAGCCCGAGCTCGCCTAGCCTTGCCCGTGCCGGCGAGGCTCGGCCTCACCTTGGCCGGGCGAGCTTGGGCTCAACGAATCGGGCGAGCCCAAGCGAGCCCGGCCACGGCGAGGCTCGACCTCGCCGAGCCACCGCCGGGCCACCGCTAGGCCGGGCAAGCCTCGCCGATGGCTAGGTGAGCTCGGGCTTGCCGGATCTGGGCCAAGGCGACGCCGAGCCTTGCTAGGAGCTAGCAACGCTCGGCCTTGCCGAGGGCCGGCCTCGCCGGCCCTTGACGGCCGATCGCCGGCCATGGCCGAGGCCGGCAACCGGCCAATGAAAAAGAAAAAGAAAAAAAAAAAAAAAAAAAAAAAAAAGAGAAAAAAGAGAAAATTTATTCTTAAAAATTGTTCAAAAAACAAGAAATATGTTTTTCTTGTTTCTCATTTCTATTCCAAATGTGTTTCTAGGAACAAAAAAATAGATTTGGATCAAAAACGCAAATAAACGTGTTTTTTGTTTTTTTTTTGTTCCCAAAAAAACAAAAAAAAAAAATTTGTTCATAAAAAAAAAAAAAATATTAACAAACAGGGCCTTAGAGGTCAGACAGAGGGGACTTCTTCATCTTGGCTGATTTTTCAGTACATCTTCCCGTCCACTAAGGTACATTTTGATCTTACTTGTCTTTATTTGTATTTGCTGAAACTGAGAAACAACCCAGTTCATAAAAATAATGTGTTGGTTCGGAAGAGACAATAGTTGTGTCTCTTAAATTTCAGAAAAAGTACACCCCCAAGTGCTAAAACTTGGCATGAAGGGACACAGTGCCTAAAGTTATAAAGTGACATTTAAGTGCCAAAACTTGGCCGCCGACCCCGGCTGACCCCCCAACGTCGCAGTCACTTCTCGGTGATGGTGGGGGTGAGGGCTCATCCCTCAACCACCTCCCTTGACATTTTTTTTAAAAAAATATTTATATTTTTAAATTTTTTAAATTCAAATTAATTAATTTTTATATTAATTTTTCCCTCTATTTCAGCATTTTAGTAGGATTTTTCGCCGTTGGCACTTAAGTAATTAATTTTGCTCCAATTTGAGCACTTAAATGTCATTTTCTAACTTTTTGCACATAAGTGTTCCTCCGTATTAAGTTTTGGCACTCTAGGTGTCCAACACTCCTTAAATTTCTGTTGTCTTGTGCATGAAGAAGGCAGAATTTGTACCCTTGGACTGGACATGGTTTCTGGTATTTCAATGGCTACGGCTCATTTTTCAGGTCAAGCGGGTCCTGACCTGTGATGTGCAAGAATGAAGATTCTGTCGATCGTTCGGATCAGGTGGATGAGGAATGGTTCGATTACGGCGCGAGCAGTTGACCGTGTCATCAGACAGACAGCTGAGAACAACTCCTCAATTCAGTTGATTTCCTACTATGTGACCAAACTGGTGTTTCTATTGTTCATCTGTCCTTCTCAATTGTCCTATTAATTCAATACTTTAAATTTTGGGGGTGCCTTTTCTTATTTTATTTCTCATTGATTTGAGACGGGAGGGAAAACATTATTCGATGCACAATTATAGGATGGGCCATATTTTCTTCCACCAGTTTCTCTAACGATGCTTCTAATTAATGAGTTATAAATTATTGGCATCACTCCTAGGCATACTTTGCTAAATATAAATCCGGGTAATGCCTATGTTTGTAGCCTACAAATCAGAATATTGATCGGAGAAATACCTATAACCCGAGATGGAGGAAAATTTGGCCCTTTCATTAATCTAACTTAAAAACTCAACTAGCATCGCCGAGGTCAACAAAACACAAATTTTCCAAATGTTAGATTTATATTTTAAGGGTTCGAGGTTAAACGAAAATCGCCCCCAAATTCTTAGGTAGATAAATGGAATTTTTCCTAATTTTTGTTTATTGAAAAATGCATGAATTTGAGTTAAAGATTAAATTTAGCTCCTAAGAAATACGACCTATTGGCCATTTGTATAAGGGCGAGAGGTCTCTCTACTTGTGCATGCAAGTGTGAGAGAGAAGTGCTCTATAAAATAATCACATAAATAAGTAAGTCAATCATTTTATAACAACGTATTGAATAATTTTATATATTATTTAAACCACTAAATATGGGCGAGGAGTGGCCCCTAAATTATCTATGACATAATGCTCTCTCTGTAGAAGATATTTAATACGCAAAAGGAAAACAAACGTCAACCCACCAACAATACGAAGACGCCAAGGTGAGAGTCATGGCTGTTCGGTGACGCCAACAATAATTCCAACCTGAAAGCACGAGACAGCTTGAATTTGGATCTCATCTCGTCATCGGCAACGGACCAAACAAGACCTTACAGTCCAATAAGAATCACATATTGCAGGTTGTCCACCTCTGAGGATATTTACTCAAAAAATCCTACAAATTTAATTTTCAATTTTTCAATTATGTCAATTTACTCATAAATTTTTTAAAAATTTGCTAATGTAATCATCCCAGTTAATTTTAGTCAGAAATTACTAACGTAAACACCTATCGTCTTATGTGGAGCAACCAGCTTTGATGTCAACAATTTTTAGCACTTTTTTTTTTCAATTTTTTTGAATTTTTGAATTTTTTGAATTTCCTTTCCTTTCCTTTATCTATTTTTCCCCTTTCTTTTCCTTTTCCTCTATGGCTGATAGCTGGCCACAGGTGAGGGTCAAGGAGGGCTGCCCTCACCTAGGTGACCATTGCCCTTGCTAAATATGGGCGAGGAGTGGCCCCTCGCCCGCACTTGCCCGTGGCTAGCGATCACAAGCCTCTCCTATGGCCGGCCACTAGCCACAAGGAAAAAGGAAAAGAATAGATGAAAAAAAGGAAGGGGAAAAAAAACTTCAAAAATCATTCATGTCAACGTCTGTCGTACCACATTAGGACGGTCAATGTCTATATTAATGATTTTCAGCCAAAAATGGTCGAAAAGACTATGTTAGCAAAATGTCAAAATGTTTAAGAATAAATAAACATAATTGAAATATTTAAAACTGAATTGACTACCATATGATAGGTTAAAAATATTCCGTACAATCCATAATTCCTAAAAATTGAAGTATTATAGTTTTCAAGTTTTTATTATTTGGTGTAATACCGACCATTAACCCTCATTTTTTTCATCCATCTGAATTAAAACTCTTATGCATAATCAAATATGATCGCAAAAAATGCATAATAGAAAATGTTGCGGAAAATTCATATGTTTTATGATGATAAATATCATAAGTGAACTAACGTGAGAACTTGAATGTGCAGAATACATTCTCTACATAAATAGATTCATATGTAGATGGTATTAGTAATAGGATGTCTATTAGTGTGGAAGGGCCTTTGCCCTACATGAGGCGAACAAGCTATCGGATTTGAAATATGCCGATGACCGGATGGACCTTGCAAATAGTGGACAAGTTATTGGATGAGGTCTAGGGCTTGGCTTTGTGCAAGTCCATGTCTTCTGCCTCTTATAGACTCAAATGAACTGGCTATTAAACTAGTCTTCCTCTTTTTGCTTTCTTGTATGGTGAATAAATTAAGTACGTGTGATCATCAAAGAGGTCAAATGGACCAGTAGAAGGTGAACGAGCTATGAGGATATGAAGGCATCAACAAAGCTTGGATGGACCTTGCCAATGGGAACAAGCTAGAGAACATGTGATCATCGAAGAGTTCAAATGGACATAGTAAGTTGTGAACAGTCTACAAAATATAAGGGTGCCATGCTCGGAAGTTCGTATGTGTAGAAGAAGAACTAGCTTGGTTATGTGCAAGTTTGGAGGGACCTACGGGAGAGGGTGTTCTCGCAACTGACGAAGAAGTGGTTCTACGGCGGACCTCTACAGTCTTGGAGACAAGACGTAGGCTCTTTATCAATTTGATTTGAAATAAAATTGGTATTTTACAACCAGTCTAAGGTGATGGAATACACAAAAAGCATACCGGAGAAGACAAGACTAATTACCATATTTGAGTGTGCAATAAAGGATGACATACCGTCTCAAAAGCAGAAGTGCGAGTGTCTGAAGTTTAATAAGAGAATGTTATGTGTGATAAGAATCGTTTGAATATATAGAAGTATAGCCATAATTAAAACAACAATCATCTTATGGCACTATCATCTCAAGGATGACAGACAAATCCAAGCTCAACTTGGATCGTGTCAACTGTGAGATTAGGGTAGGCTAAGTGGATAGGCGGAACCACTATAAATATACTTTGCATTTTCTTCCATCTCTTAAACTCATTTCTATTCTGTCAATACAATATAAATGTTTGTGTATACTCACGATTGTTCTATAGCTTGAGTAAATATTTTTTACACACTGCCTACCACTTAAACTCAAAAAGGATTAATAATATTGTTTGGGTCTAATCTATTTATAATAGAAAATAGTCCAAAAATGACCCAAGAATATCTCAAAATTCAGGTCCTTGCATAAGAGCTGATGTCGAAGTCATAAGCAAACAACGGAGCTATCTATGAATGGTAGCTTCCCTCAATTGTCTAACATGCAACGGTCAAGATTTTCGGGAACAAAATGGATATCAAACACACTCAAATTTAATCTTGACCGTTGCATGTTAGACAATCGAGGGAAGCTACCATTCATAGATAGCTTCCCTCGATTGTCTAACATGCAACGATCAAGATTAAATTTGAGTGTGTTTGATATCCATTTTGTTCCCGAAAATAATTTTTGTTCATAAATGATATTTTTTTATTCAGTTCCCTAAATAAGATTCTAAGCATTTGAATGCATTTAGTAATTAACAAAAGTTTTTATTCCCAAAATAAAAATGGGTTTGGTAAGATTCTTAATTTTTTTTTTTTGTTTCTTTTTATTTTATTTTCCTCTCCTTCCTTCCTCCTTCTTCACCCTCCTTCCTTGTGATTGGTGACCAACAAGGCGAGGTTCAATGTGCTCTCTAGAGGGTTACCTGGCCATGGGGAGGCTGAGGCTCTCCTCACAAGAGCCTCACCGGTGGCCAAGGAAGGCTTGCCTCGCCAGATCTAGTAAGGAGAGCCTCACGGTGGCTAGGCGAGCCTTCGGCGAACTCGTCGAACCTCACCCAACCAGTGTCGATAGTGGCGGCAATAGCCAACGAACAACAATGGCCGGTGATCGATTGGGAGGAAGAAGAAGAGAGAAGAAAAAAGAAGAAAATAAAAGAAGAACGGATAGGTTTGATTCTAGGGTATTTATGGGAACAAAAAAGTAAATGTTTTTAACTTTTTGATTATGTTCCAAATCTATTCTTGGGAAAAAAATTTACCAAATGAATTTCTGTATTTTTTGTTCCCATGAATAAAATAAGAGAGTTCGAAATTATTTGGCTAGTTAAAAATAGACCCTTTATGGACCAAAGTAGCATAACTATGAAATTTTTAAAGATTGAATCAGATCAATTTTAATGAGTGCACCAAAGAATTTTCAATTTTAGCTATTGATTGCATATTCCAATGCCGAAGCCATTATTATTTTAGAATCTTATTAATGAGCGCTTCCGAAATATATAAGATTGATTTAATTTGGAATATTTTAAAGTATTAGTCAGTAGGTATGCATTTGAAACTGTAATCTTTTTTTTTTTGTTTAATCGTTTTGTCATAAGAAATTTCTATTGATTACCAAAATAATACACAAAAGAGTCAATAGGAAATTTCAAAAGTCACCATAACAAGGCAAGCCAGTAGAGTTACAAAACAAATAAAAAAATCAGAAATCAAGATATATCATCAAAGTATGGTTGACTAAGATAATCATATTCTTGTCCTTCATAAATAAATCTATGATTGTATTTAAGCAAAATGATCAACGTGGCCAACTATCGATTCACACGTCGCACACACCTAGATCTATAATTGTAGTTGCAACTTTGTCTTTTGCCGGTGTGTCCCCAACACCATCACCATAGGAGACAACGTAAATATGACACCTATGAGAGTGAGTCCTTCAGATTTAATATTAAAATTGCTGTAAATACTACTAAAACTGTAGGAAAAATACTTATTCATTAAAACTCCTAAATTTAGAAGTATATCCGAGAGAAAAGCTTCCAAAAATAAGAATGGGAGAGCAAAGTTTTCAGATTTAAAATTAGATTAGGAGAGTGAAGAAATATAAGAGGAAATAAATGGAAAAGCAAGCGGTGCCCTGGAAACAATTGTTGGATACCCTGTTATAGATATTCTAACCAATAGAAAATTGACTGATGTTTCCTATTCTCCAATAAGATTTCCAAACTCTGATATTATAATTTAATGGCCCCCAGTTAATGCGGATTATCTAAGCACTCAGAAGGTTCCACGTCCATGTCCTGAATTAAATTATTTGAACTTGCTTGAAATTAGGGTTTCCATGATCAAGTCACATCATTATCTGCGTAACAAAAGGTCCCACCTCCGGCACGATTTGTCAAATTTTCAGATTCCTCAATCAGTGCTGTCCCACCACAACGAGGGGGGAGAGAATGAAAAGACAGAAAATGAATCATCACAGGCTTTGAAATAATTGGTAAAAAAAGAACAATTTCTCATCTATCTATAGATGTTTTCTTTTGAGAACTTTAAGAGCACGAATGCAGAGGCCTTACGATTTAAGGGTGTAATATTCCTTTATCTTGAATGAAGCTTCTCCTTTCGACCAAAAAAAAAAAAAAAAAAATTCAAGTATTTGATCTATGTAGGTAGCCTAATTCGGAGCAATGTCTATATAGTTGACAGAATTTGAGTTTATGACTTGTAGTTCCTTAGTCAAAAATCCTTGATATTCCAATCAAATGCATTTATCTAAGAACATTATTATTATTATTATTATTATTATTTTATTATTATTATATTTTGATTCAGGGCTTGGTTCACGGCCGCCGCTGGACGCTAGCCTTGCAGAAAACACCGACTATACCTGGAGGGAAACTAGCACAAAACTCTACTACCATGACCCTTCACTTAAGACACTGAATGCTTCGTGTTGCGCTCGTTAGAGGATTCGAACCTGGAGGTTGACTAAGGTAGGAGCAACTTAAGCCAGCTGCACCACCAGCCAATGGGTTTCTTATATTATTTGTAACAAGCATAATCGAGAAAAATAGGTTTCTACGTAAAGACACAAGTAAAAGAAACTAAAAATTATAATTTTTACCATCAATATTGTTGACTATTTTGCAGCTAGACGGTAAATATCGACCTTTTCCATGTTACATATGTGATAAAATAATTCAAAAATCAAACTATTTCATCCCAAAAACTCAAACCCACTTAGTGATATCATTTTTCATATGCTTTATAGTTGGAATTATCCACACAAAAAGAACATCAACAATATAAATGAATATACTATACTCTTGAAGCGCCCCATTTGAGGGGTTTCGATTCGTATCCCAAAGCTAATCTTTTTCCATTTAAAATGTTTTCCTTCCCCAAAAGCTCGAATTGGACCCACGAATTTCCTTTGCATCCGCCGATTCAAATAAGTGATGCACACGTTTTCCAAGGTTGATAATGAGTCGACTTTTAAAATGCATAGATTACCCAAGACAGGAGGAAACGACAGGGCCGGATAGGGACTTTCATGTCGGATGCGCGGACACAAAGACCCAATCATTCGGCATCAGCTTTGCTTTTTCTTCTCTTGATAAGGTTACATGGATTACAGGTCCAACCATTGGTTTAACAACTTCTAATTACTTCGAATTCTAAGTACATTACATCGAGTCATTTCGTGAGTTGATTTCACAAATAGGTCTTGATGCCCGACATTACCGATTAGAACTAAAGATATTTTGTCTCAAGTTAGAACTATAAATAAGTAACGAACTTGATAGACCTAACCACTAACTAGTAATGCACATGCTAGAAAAAAAAAAAGCATAAATTATGTGAATCCACGATTCAATGTCACACATGTTGAGATAGATAGGTTGCGGGAAAATTATCCAAAAAGTTATAAACATATTATACGACAGTTAATTCAGTCTCAATTATTTCAATTGTGTCAATTCACTTTTAAACTTTTTTGACGATGTGTCAATTTAGTCATTCCGGTTAGGGGTGTGTATGGTCCGGGTGGGCGGTTCCCGACCTAGAACCGGGAACCGCTCGCTAAGGACCGGTTCCAAAAATTGGAACCGGGATCCACCCATTTATTGCATGGATCCACCCGGGAACCGGACCGTACCGACAGTCCGGTTTCCGGGTGGATCCATGGAACCGATCTTAACGCAAAACAATTTTGGTTTTAAACATAAAATGACTACGTGACACCAAAGCAAGCTAAAGAAAGAAAAACCAAATTTAAGTAAGTGGAGATGCGGATGGCGGGAGAAGTAAACGCAGCGAAATGGTGATAGGATTAGGAGCCGAAGACGAAGGGAGTGAGATGAGATCTAGGGTTTCTTGTAGTAATTTTTTTTTTTAATATTAAAAAATTTCCGGTCCGGTCCGGGTGGGCGGGCGGGTGGATCCGTCCATAGAACCGGGAACCGAACCGGTACCCACCGGTTCCCATAAATTGGAACGGGAACCGGATCGGTTCCCTCAATAACCGCCGGTTCCGGGCGGTTCCGGTCCCGTTCCGGGCGGTCCGGCGGTTCCTGGGTATTTTACACCCTAATTCCGGTCAATCATCCAAATAATAAGTTTAGGAATGAATGGACAAATTTTCAAAAGGTTTATAATTAAATCGGCAAATCATCCAAAAGTTTATGACTGAAATGACACAATTGAAAAATAAATTATTAAGTTGACTTTTGAGAAAATAATCCTAATAGGTTGCATCTATTAACGAAGGTATTTAACCATACGAAAATTCAGTTAGTCTAAGTTGTCCACCGGTGCTATTCAAGTTAATGTGAATGCTGAATCTAGCTAAATATGAAAGGATTTTAGGTGCCATCGGGGTTTCATTTTTGTATTGACTTTGAACAACCCAATCAAAGGAAGATATTTTGGTAAGATTCGCTACTTCTTTCATTGGTCGGGCGGCCAATCATGCGACACTCTAAAAATATATCAAAAACAACCTTTTTGGAGCTTATGAAAAGGGTGTAAATTTACTGAGATTTTGATCGAGCCCTCGTCCGTCTATGGACTAGTCTAAAATGCAAAACTACGAGTACTTTGGCTCGTTTAACAATGCATTTACTCATACGACACTCGAAATGTAATTAAACCGCGTTTGGTTCAACTTTGAAACCGGCTTTTAATTTTCAATTTGTCTTTAAAATGCTGAAAGCCCAAAACTAGTCCCTACTAGTTTTGGGCTTTCAGCATTCCGCCGAATGTTGAAATTATTTACCAAACACAATTGTATTTCCCTAAGTAGCTTTGAATTTTCAGCATTTGCATTAGACTTAAAACTCCTTGCAAATGCTGAACCAAACGCAACTTTAGAAGCTTAACTTGCACTTTCTTCTAAAGAACTAGACCATATTTTTCGATAAATATATTTTAATTACGCCCATTGAGAAAAAAAGGTTTAGCTTTCAATTTCTCTTTTTAAGTAAAGAATTGCATTTCGATTGTACTGGTTAAAAGGTTCAAGACTCAATTACATTCCATATGTGAAGTTTAAGACTTCGGTATGAGTTTCCCGAAGAGATTAGTACTAATAGTGGTGAAGAAGTTGTGGTAGGTTTGGCATATACTTGTTTCATAAGAATTGATTTGTCAAGCAAAATAGTCAGTAACCAATAATTGGATCTCATATTGTTGTCAGTAATAGGCACATGTCAAAAACTCCCTCTGCCAATAACAATGGCTTGGCAGTGTGCATCTAGGTTCGCTTTCCTCTATACCATCGCCGGAGACAATCGGTTAAACAAATACCGATTTAATATTTGGAAGATCAAATCTACGTGGATCAGTAAGAAAAAAAGCTTTTGCGATCATTATTGAAATTGAAGGTAGGGATCTATATACAAAAATAGCATAGGGGTATTAAATTTTTGAAAATATATTAATTGAACTCTTGATCTAAATTGAGAAAGGATAATTTCTAGATCAAAAATTAAACTGAGAGAAAAGGAAAAAAAAAAAAAAAAAAAACAAGAAAAGATTGAAGAAGGCGATGGAGAGAGAAGAGAGAGGGAAAGAGACTTAGCTTCTTTATCACTCATTTGTAGCAATGGTTGTTAACTTGCTATGTTTGTCGTCAAGTTATTATTGGTGGCGGTGGGGGCGACTGTAGCTGGAGTCACCTCAATTTTTAGCTAGCTTTTCAGAATAGGCTATTATTTGACTTGAGCCATCACTTGTCCAAAAATTTCAATCAAACCCATAATTGCGTTGGACTTGTTAAAAGCTTTTAACCCATATACTCAGGTCGCCCAATTTAAAACAACCAAATTTCAAGATATATCATTTCTCTTTGGTCTTGACCGTCCACTCACAACAGTGCCTAGAGATTTCGGAGTTCTCCGATGAGGTAGTATTTTTCAATCGGTTGTAAGTAGCAATTCACGAGTTTCATCAACATTTCATGCCACTTAAAATTTTAAAAGTAGAGGAACAATATATGAAGTGTATTTTTGTTATGAAAATCATGTAAATATGTTAATTTTTAAGGTAAAGCAGGTACAGTAGTTTATTCACATTGGTGGGTTTAATCATAACATAGTAATTAAGGGTGAATATGCTTCCAATTTAAAATTTGAAATCTGATAATCGAATTGGTGGAAATCTATCTGGTTCCAAGTTTTAATATATGCACAATAGGTTTGCAATTCGAAAAATTAAGGAGCTTATTTTGACGGGAATGTTTTAAATTCTAAATTGGTGAAATTTGTAATAAGTTTTTTGCTTTTTTATTTATTTATATTTTTGCATGATCTTGCAACATTCCATGATATTCGATTATAAGTATATAATTTATAACCACTAGTCTAAATTCCCATTATGTATATGAGATTTTTACTTTATTAATATTTCAAATTTTTTGCGTATCATATAAAATCATGATCAGTCAATTATAACAATAAGTGATGCTTATTAAATATGATTATACATGCAATGATAAATTTTAAATTTCAAGATACATGAAATAAGTTTCAGATTCTAAAAAAATAAAGAATCTATTTCACTGAGGGACCTATACAGCCCAACCGATGATTCCGGACAAATTATTCAACCAGAAAATTTCAGGACCCGTTTCGCACCGACACCAGACAAAGGTCGACGGCAGACAAGGCCTAAAAAGAATAGGATATAAATGGCGTCACTCCCTCTGGTCTTGGGGGCCACGCGCGAAAGCAAGAGCGAGACGAGACGCAGGGGGGAAGAGAATTTCTTGAGAGCGGAACCAGAACCACCACCCACCTTGACCCTCGTCTCCTGGTGGATCACCGCCTCGCTCCTTCATTCACGTCTTTCCATCCAAATTTGAAGCGACCCCTTTTCCTCAAATCCTTCCGTGGCAGCCCAAATGCGTCCTTGACCGGTTCTCCGCCCCGGGTCACTTCAGCCGCGTGAGTATGCCTCAGTGTCGTGTTGGGTCGTCTTCCACCTGATCTGGAGTGTCCGTCTCACCCTCTTCTCGTGTGCTAAATTTGAAGTCTTTCGAATCGGGCTTCGTCTTACTTGGACTGGGGAGACGTGGATCGTGCCGTGACCCTTTGCTTACTCGCGTGTTTGCTGTGGTAATTCGGTGCCAGCTTCTTGAGGCGCCGTCAGGGTACTGCATTGGTCACTGTCCTTGGTTTGTTCTGTAGTTTCTGATGTGTTAAGTGTTCCGTGCTTGATCGGGAATGTCTAGAGTTCGTCGATCTATTCGTCCGGGTTAACGTCTTTTGACTGTTGACTGACGGTTGCTAAACCTTTGAAAATACTTGTGGTCGGATTTCTATATGGGAATCTTGGAGGTTGTGTAAGTGTTGATGGAGATGTTAATTAGATATGAAGGTTAATAAGTCCGATCATGAAAGACTTGGAATAGGGAATCTCTAATGGATGGAACTCTGGCGTATGCGTGTGTCTCTATCTGATTTCGACATGGTCGACGTGTGATTTTGGGTTTGGTTGAAACCGCAATTGACTTTTCTTGCACCGTTTCAAGATTATAGCTGAGGGCAAGAACTCGAGTGTTGAAACTAGATTCGCCGGTCTGGGAATTTCTTATGGTGTTTACTTATTCTGAGTTTGACATTCATTTGATTTTTAGCCGGGGAGTTCTGTGTCGTGTTCTATTTCTTCCGTTTGATTTTTTGAGTGAAATAATGTCTCACATGTAACTTACAGACAGAAATGGGGATATATCTGAGCACTCCGAAAACTGAAAAGTTCTCAGAAGATGGCGAGAATGATCGAGTTAGATATGGCCTAGCATCTATGCAAGGCTGGCGTGCGACAATGGAGGATGCTGTGAGTAACTTGATGCAAGCTTTGCTGCTGTGACTCGGTGTTAGTATGGCTTATGAGTCCTTTTTTTTTTTTTGCAGCACGCTGCCTATACTGACCTGGATGTTTCCACCTCATTCTTTGGTGTTTTTGATGGCCATGGAGGTATCACCAATAATATTTTGATGCCGAATATCTTTTATCTTAAAGAACCAAAGTTAGCCTAGCCAGACCTGCTTCTCTGTTCCACAGTCAAGTCAGAGGTCCATCTGCATATAGATGTTTAGTGAATCTTTGTCTATTATAAATTGCCATCGATGTGCCACCTGATGGATTAATGCAAGTGCTTTTTGCTGCATCGGAGAGTGTGGAACATTGATAAGCTAGTGAGTTGTGAGAATGTTGATCCCATGGCAGATCTCTCAGAGACTTGTAATCAATTATCAATAGCACTGCAGTTGCTTTCTTCTGATGTTAATTACAACTCTACTAACCGTTCCATGGCCACTTTTAGTTGTTTACATAATATGTGTGGAGTGCAGATACCAGGTTGGTGTTTAATGGAGATATCTTTAGCTTTTTGCAACTGTCAATCTAATCAGCAGTTTTACTTGTACTACTTGGCCTGAAGACAGGTCATAAAAGATCCTATGTAGGACATGAGCATACCCATCTTAACTTACATGATGTGTCGAATTATCAAATCATCATATGGCTAATGCGAAATGCGTATGGCTTTAAAATAAGTTGATTGAGGTTCCTATAGTGTAGAACGAAAGATATACTCTATTTCACAATTTGAAATCTTTGTGCAATTGATATGGTTTTCATAATGATACTGACCTACATGAATGATGAACTACTGCCTTTGATTATACCGTTATCAGTTTGTTCCCAGAAATTACAGAAGGGAAACCCCTGTAAATTTTATGATACAGTACATCGTTTAAAATGTATCAGTGTTATCACATGTGACAAAGTATTGGTCATTCAAATTCTGGACTTATTAAAGTCAGCGCTTGGGAAGCTTAGCTGGTCAGCTTCAGCTTCTCGCTGACAACTTTGTGTAGTTATAAATTCATCGGATATCTGAAGATGAAACTGAATGCATGAAATGCTTGTATCACCAGCTCAGTCTATTAGATTCAAACACTTGTTCACAGGTTCAGTTTATTATGTCGATCCTTTTTTGCATTCAATTTGTAGAAGATCTCTGGTCACTAATTATTTTACGTCTACATGAGGGCTTTTGGGAGAAAAAGAAACCTATTAAATCAAATTGGTCCGAACCAAACTAAACTAAGTTGGCAGTTTTAGTCTGTCAATTTGTTTGTTTGTTTTGGTTTGGATGAGTTCTTACAGGGTGATTGTTTCATATTTAGCTTATCCATTTGAAATAATTTATAAACCCAATCAGACTAGATAAATGTAAACTAATGAATATTTTTATTAGTCATCATACAATAGGAATGTTCGGGCTCTTACACTTGACAGGAGGTTATTGTGGTTATATGGTCTTTTGCTTGTGTACTGTATACTTCCATTCAAAGTTTCAGTGCCCTGACAATTCATAAATTTTAATCTCTTTCTTTTCATTATCTATGAAGAGTCACAAGTCTTTGCTGTTTTGTACCTGATGTCAGAGATAAAAGGTCACTAACCAATGTTATTGTTTGTATGAAATTCCTGGCTCAGCTTTAATAACTGAAAACCAAACTGAATAAAAAAGGGACCCAATATATCAGATTGGTTGCAAATTTTTGAACAATAGTTGTTGGTTGAGTCGTAAATATACTCTAAAGTGAACAGCTAATCCAAACTGCACCTTCGAGCCGTTCCCTACAAAGTGAGCTCAACTCCATGGTTTTTCTTATGCATTTGCTGTCTGTCCTCTAGTTTGGAAACCTCTATTCTAAATTCCAACAAATAAATTGATTGGACTGGATTTAGAAAATGTAGATTCAAGAAAATGGCCTGCATATCCCAACAAAACTGTGAGCTATAGTGGAGTTTAGATTTTGTGTAATATGTTTGTTCTTTTCGGGGAAGGGTATGATACAGGTAAAGTTTTGTGTTTGATTTGGTGCACTTTGAAAGGGCCCAATCTTCATTTTTGTCTGATATGCTAAATTTTAGGTGTATATGGTCTAAAGCGAAATGCTTAAGACTAATTTTGCTGCTAGATGTCAGATAGTTTTCGTGAGAAGTACTCTTTCTTGCAGGGAAAGTGGTAGCAAAGTTCTGTGCCAATTATCTTCACCAGCAGGTCCTCAAGAATGAAGCATATGCAGCCGGAGAAATAGGAACATCCCTTCAGAAAGCTTTTCTCCGGTAATTTCCCTTCAGTCATAAATCTTCTGTTCCTCTTGCCTTTTCTCTTTGGGAAAAACAGTCGTCTTAAAATGTTTTTGACAATGATAAATTAGCTTTGAAGAAGTTTTGGTAGCCACTCTGTTTCTATTTGTGTAATGATTACTTGTCAGTGATGGTTGCCTGTAATCATGAAGTGGAATAGAACCAAAGTGCATGTAGTATGTGCTTATCTCAGCAGGTGTTGTTGCTCTCTGCAAGTAAGATATCATATGTAGAACCTGGCTGCTGAAACTCAAACTTCATTTAGGTTCGTAGCTTGTTAAATAGTGCTATAAAACAGGAGTATCTCTTTTGAGATCTAAAACTCATTAATTTCTTATTCTAAGGGTGAGAATTTTTGGAACTTTGGGTGAGAATTTTTGGAACTTTAATCATATGTAGCGACTACTGACAAGCTGTCCTTTCTTCTCTCTTGCAAATGGTGTTATGCTGTTGCAGAATGGATGAAATGATGCGAGGTCAAAGGGGTTGGAGAGAATTAGCTGCTTTGGGAGATAAAATCAACAGATTTACGGGAATGATAGAGGGACTTATATGGTCTCCAAGGGGTGCAGATAGCAATGGCAAGAATGATGATTGGGCTTTTGAGGAGGTATTCAGAAGCAATGGGATCGGTTTTATTCTTTTCCTGTATTTGCCATTTGCACTAAATGTTGTTTCTCAGTATAATTTATTGCTGAATTCAGCAAAAAAGAACAGAAAATAAAAAAAATTCTTCTTTTTTTGATGTGGTTGATTTTACCTGTCATTTTTGTATTTTGATTTATGTTTTGTCCTTGAGTAATTCTATAGGGCCCTCATTCTGACTTTGCTGGACCTACTGCGGGGAGCACTGCCTGTGTTGCAGTTATCCGAAATAACAAACTAGTTGTTGCCAATGCTGGTGATTCTCGATGTGTCCTGTCTAGAAAGGGTCAGGTAATATATAATAATTCAATCTCATTGGACACTTATAACTGCAATATATTTTCCTTATTTGAGGACTATTATGTCCTCAGATATTATGATTGTATAGGCCATTGTCCAGCTTTATACATGCAGAACATATGTAAAATGTAGAGAGTGGTCTGAGACAAAATTATTCATTCCTAGTTGGTCTCCGTCTTGCATGCAACAGGCATACAATCTGTCTAGAGACCACAAACCCGAGTTGGATGCTGAAAAGGAGAGGATTCTAAAAGCTGGAGGTTTTATACATGCTGGACGAGTAAATGGAAGCTTAAATCTTGCAAGAGCTATAGGTATCTGATCTTTCATGACTAGGTTTTGTTGGGATTTCAACCTGGATCCAATCATCTTTGCATACTTCTGCTTGATATTGGAAAGGAATTTCTGAACTTTAATTGCTTTGGTGCCAATGTTTCTAAAGCCAGGCCTGACCAGCCAGATCAAGCGGTTGGTCTTGGTATAATTTCATGTTCCAGTCCAGTTTGGACCATCAAATGCAGTACGAAAAACTGGACCAAACCTTTGTCGATCTGGTTTAGCTGGTTGAATTGAATAGGGCCGGATTTGGTCCAAACTGGTAGTTAGGGAAAGATTTATAAAATGCAGTGGTGGAGAGTTGACCCAGGGACAGATTTCTAGCTACCTGGGTTAGCCCTTTGCCACTTAGCCGCAAGCTATCTTTATAATAGCGGTGACAAAAAAATTATTGCTGTCTTAAACAAGCCCAGAGCAATAAATTTATTGATATTTCATGCTCCAGGCATTGTGTGGATTGTTCCCTTTGACTCCTAACTGTGCATTGGAAGGCCTCAAGCCTCCAACCGCTTGGCCAACAGTAATTATACTTGTGCCAATGAAAAGCTAACAGGTCAACCAGTTTAAACGCCTGAACCAATAGGTCTTTTGATTGATTCTCCCATCCAGTTTTGTAAACAATGCTTCACAGAAGGCCTTCTTTATTGTATGGAAAAAAACCACCAAAAATCTTAAACTATGCTCATTGTGACACATTTATCCAAAACTTTTTCTTGTGACACAAAAAACTCCAAACTTGTACCCATGGGACACATTTGCTCCAAATTTGTATTGGTGTGACACATTTATCTCAAACTTTTTTTGTGACATCCAAAATCCTAAACTTGTTTCTGTGACACATTTACCTCAAATTGTGGGGTAAATGTGTTGTATGAGTATAAGTTTGGGGTTTTTGATGTCAGAAAAATAATTTGGGGTAAATGTGTCAGATGGATATAAGTTTAGGGTTTTTCGGGTCACAAAAAAGGAGTTTGGGGGTTAAATGTGTCACCTGAATATAAGTTTGGGGTTTTTTGTCACTTTGGGGTATATGTGTTATAGTAAGCGTAGTTTAGGATTCTTAGTGGCTTTTCCCCTTATTTTATATAGCATCTCTAAGCACATGTTTCTTTCGTATCTCTATAGTTTCAATGGATAATTGTTTTCACTTGCTGCAGGTGATGTGGAATTTAAGCAAAATAAATTTCTGCCAGCTGAAAAGCAAATTGTTACTGCAAATCCAGATATAAGTACTGTATGTGCATCTTTTAAGCAGCTACTCTCTTTTGGCTACAAATTTTACAGGATGTTATGTCAACTGCCTTCCAACTGACAATTTCTCATCTTTTTTCTCCTCTTGCATGATGTATGGCTATTTCAGAGAGATTTTAGAAGTAGGATGCTGAAATTCAAATAATCTGAGTCACATCTGCTAGCGCATTTTTGTTGATGTTGCTTTTTTTGGGCATGGTTGTCTGTATTATATATATGCATTTGACTTAAAAACTTTTCTTGCTATTTTTCTATTTGTCTAATTATCCCTTTTGACTGTTCTATGATAGGTTGACCTTTGTGAGGATGATGATTTTATCGTGCTAGCATGTGATGGCGTCTGGTATGCATCTTATGACAATATGACGCTTACCAATTTTGATATGACAAATAAGAATTAACTTGAGTTTGATGCTGAAAGAAAGGTTGTGCCCCACCACTCACAATGGAATACAAATTAGAGCCAATGCGAGCATTTGCTGTGTGTGCACCCTTGTGTGCACCTGCAAGCGTTCTTCTGAAAGATCTTATTGCACCTCATTTCGAGATGTACCAGAAAGATGACATGATAGCCTGCAGCTCTAAAATAGTCCACGGCAATGTTTGTAGTTGTAGTTGACTTGACATGACCATAATCAACTCTTAGAAAAATTTTCCTGGACAATGTTGCCATGTCAATTTGTCTTCTTGTTTTCCTTACCTGGGGGGTCGTTTGAATGACGTTCTATTTGCAATCTGTGCTTTTTAGGGATTGCATGTCCAGCCAGCAGGTAGTGGATTACGTGCATGAGCAGTTAATCTCTGTAAGTGGACTAGACCTTCTGGAATTCTGGTTTCTTAATTTGGGGGCTTGTGTAGAGTGACTTCTACTTTTAAACTTTGATTAGCAAGTAGTGTGGAACTCAGATTTTGACTTTTGTATAACCCGAAACACTTGAAAGAAAATTGATGGTTAACGTTGTGCACTGTGCAGGAAACGAAGCTGTCTGCTGTGTGCGAGAGAGTTCTTGATCGTTGTTTAGCACCATCTACCGCCACTGGTGAGGGATGTGACAACATGACTATGATATTGGTGCAATTCAAGAAACCAACCCAAATGATTACAGCACCGATTGAAAAGCTATCTTTGCCTTCTGAGTCTGCTGGGGGTGCCCTGAGTCTGGGTGATAACAAACTAAAACCTGAGGAAGTTGAATCAAAAAACTAAAAAAACATAAGGACATGAGGAAATGTTCAGTTTAATCTCATTGTATATAATGCCATTGTATATGATCAATAGATTGATGAATCCATGGTCACTTGTTTAATCTGCCCAAATTCTGGATTCCACTGATCATAAGGACATGATTTCCAGGAAATGTTCAGTTTAATCTGCCATTGTATATAACGTGCCATTGTATATGATCAATCGATTGATGAATCCATGGTCGCTTGTTTAATCTGCCCAGGAGCATTGGATTGAGTATTCCATGTAATGTCTGAATAAGGAAACGGGCTTGGACTGTAGTATATTGTTATTTGGGGACGTCTGACGCCTGTTGGATGCAGTCCTATTGTAAGACTCGTACCGCCGTCCAGAAACCTTCCTCTGAAGTCTTCGGTGAATGCCGCTTAACTTCGTGTGTAATGTCAGCGTTGAGACCCTCAATAAACCTTGTCAGAGTGGCCATAGGTTCCTCTTGCAAATTACAATGCATTATAGTCATTCATCAAATCAGCGACAGTAGGTGACATTTGTTTGAGATTCGAAGTTCAATCCATTAACTGTCTTCTACAGTAGGGAGGAAAGCATTTTTCTTTCAGTTTCTGTTTTATCTCGGCCCCAGCAGATATGAGTTCATCCCTTTTTAGGTTCATTTGAGTGGCTGTCGATGATGTTTGGCGGAGGCTGTAAGTTTCAACTTCGCATAACGAATCCTATGGCTATAAGAGAAATATTCTAAGATCAGCTAACCGATCAAGGAATGCATGCGGTTCAGCTCCACCGTTAAAACTCCCTGAATCTTAGACCTTCTCAGTTATATCCCCATCAAGATCCGACCGGTACCTGGTCCTCTCTCTCCGTGAACAACTGCACATGCTCCTCTCTCATTCCTCTCTCGGTCGAATTCTACACGCCCGAGATTCTTACCCTGAGGACTTTCGTCTAAGAAACTCGGCTCGGTCATCCCCCTGCTGACCTTTATCAACCGCCATATATAATTCACGTCCATTCCGAGTGTTAGATTCACGTGGTATGGACTTCCTTAACAACATTTCTCCTTGAAGAGCACCCAAAACTCTTGGACCCTGACTCGGTTGAGAGGTGATTGTAGGTGCTCGTCTAGGACTAGAAGCTTTCGTGCTTTGGGTGTTTATTCTTGACTTGACAGGTTGTTTGCCCATTCTAATCGGCATCTATGTCACTAAGGTAGTGCTATGCTTGAGACATGTATTAAATATGACATCTCTAAATTAACTCACCAAGGTATTGCCGTTACATCATAAGGCACATCCGTAAGTCAAGTCCAGTTTTCACATATATATTCTAGAATCGCTCTCTTTCCGTTTGATGCATAATACGATTCATTTATACCCCATTTGCCATTCTAGAAGTCTGCCAAGAGTTGATCCTTGTCCAGACCCTCTGGTTTCGACGACCACTCTCTAGTCTTGTCAGATCAGATCGGATCGGTACATCAAGGTCTATTTTGGCTGTCTTTTTCTTCTTCCTTCTACACTTAATCACCCCTCACCTGTGTTCAATAGATCTCGCCCTCAAACGATCACCCTTGCCACTGCGGCATATGGAGAACTGTGAGCGTTCTATTTACACCATTGTTTACTTCCTCCACCTTCAATGCCATAAGCCCTATCCAGAAGCCACTTCGTCCGAGGGACCACTCGCTCTTCAACTTTATCTGTCTTGGCTTCTTCTACAAACTTCTCAGGGCGAAGAAACCCCCGATTTTGGTCAGAGCCTTCGAAAGCATCAACTACTTTGCAACTCCTTTGGACAAAGTCCCCTCTTGGGTTTCGGATCTTCAGCACCTGTTGCTGTTATGGTATCCATTGACCACATTTTGCTCAAGTGAAGGTAAGTCTGTAGGTTCTACTAGTTGAAAATAGAAGAAGAAATAAAAGGTGGAGAGAGAGAGAGAGTAACAGGGGTAAGAAACTAGGGGTAAACGGTTCCAGGGTGGGCCTGTTCCTACCCTGGAACCAGGAACTCGACTAGACGAGCCAATTTTCAATTCCCGCCTGGTCCTAGAATCAAACCGGATCGGCCTATGTGAGTCAAAGGAACTGTTCCACCTTCTCTTATTCGGATGAAGCTGGTCCGGATTTTCGAGGAAACAGCCCTTTTTCCTCTCTTTAGCTAGTTCGAAGAACTTCGAAAATCATTTTTCTAGATATGTTGGCTCTATCATTCCTTGCTCCATCAACATGCAAGCCCTATCTCACGTCCAAGGGCACCAATTTTTCTTGGTTTGTTGTGTCTCCTTCATCCCAGGCGCTGGTTTTGCCTATTTCATGATTGTCGAATGAAAACGAGCCCGAGCTTGAAACACCGCCCAGACCAGTTTGAACTCAATATCCGGCATCCTTGTGCCAAAAGAAAAAAAGCAAGACAGGTAGGCAAGAGTTGAGACTCGAGATGAGGCCACAAGAGGGAGGTGTTGAGTGAGAGGTACTCGACTAAGGCGAGAGGAAGGTGTCAATCGAGAGGGTGGCTGAGAGTGAGCGCCGAGAGAGGCTGCAAGAGGCATGAGAGTGAGCGACTGAACGTTGTGACTCGTGAGCGTGAGCGAGCAGAATTCAGAGAGAAGCAAAGAACTCAAGAAGGAGAAAATTCAATATGAATGTATTTAATCATACAAAAACTAAATAGAAACAGTTTGCTAAATAAACCAAAAATTAGAAAGAAATCTTCAAACAAATAGGAAATAAACAAATAAAAATTCAAATTAAATAGTTTAATCCTTTCCCACGTCACCTCAGGAACAATCTGATTTTCTGTTCCTTTCCTTCAGGCAGAAAACTCCTGAATCTTGTGTCCTCAACAGTACATCCTCGTTCAACCCTGCAGTACTCTTGGTACTTACAAGTTATCAATATATATACACCACTCATATCATATCAATCTTGATGAAGTGATAGCTTTAGTTAGCATTTACTCAGGATAGATGTTCAGCAACATATACGTGCATCTGAAATAGGCCATCAGGGTGGGGACTACCTGCCGTGAGCAAGACTAAAGCCAAAAACGGAGAGGCTGATAAATGACCTCGCGAGTCTGAAAGTGATCTCACAATGCCAATATATGCATGCCATACATGAAATATGGTTCACTATTCAAAAGATTTGAAAATGTATCAGTTTGTATTATATGTGCCATAACAGTTTGCTTTTGAAATAACGCACGAAAGTTTATGTTCGACAGTTTGAAGAAGATCAAAAGAATGGCCAGAAGAATTTGATGGAGCTAACTAAAGATCGCCCATACAGGAACCTCAATCCAAAGCTCGTTCTTGTACGCAAAGCCAAAAGAATCATCTTCTGGAGGGGCGAAAAGAATACTAAAATGCTTTACCCTCCAGATCTTGCCACGCAACCTTCTTGACCCTTTTGTTACTCTTCAAGGAGCTCTTCATATACGGAACTTGTTCTCCCGGTCGCAGCGGATTGGCCTCTTCCATGCCTTCTGCAGCCTTGTCTTCTTCAATCTCCCTTTCCAGCATGGGAAGTGAATGCTGAGAAACAGCTTTCGAGGCGCTGTTGTTCCACTCCTCCATGCCTGTATCTTCCACACCAAGAACTTCCTTAGTTCGAGTACCACGAGATTGTAGCTCCATCAAGTACTGATACCTTTCTTTCAGGAAACTGTCAACAGGCAAAAAGAGCAGGCGATCCGTGTTATTTGATTTCAGGCGAATAGAATACACATCGATACTCCACAAATGGAGTAGAGGGGTAAGAAAAAGGACTCACTGAACTTCGGCCAAAAGGTTTTGCTTCCTCTCCTTTGCTTCTCGCAACCTCTTCGTATCGGAAGCAAATTCCTATCGATAGGTTAAAAAAAGGTCAATTGACCAAAAGAATGCTCACGTTTTACATGATGATAGGATACCACCGAGCAATGCAACAGTAATATTAACAGACTCGAAAAGGGTTTCTCGCACTCCGCAAATTGGTTACAATCCAATAGAATTCTAAAGCCACACTCCGAGTATCAAGCTAGAAAACACAATAGCATACGAGACTAAAATTTCTAGTGACATATCCTTACCAGCTACGAAGCAAGAACTCGAAATCTTCGTTTTTCATGAATCTAGGGATAGCATCATTGTAATATAGATCATAATTCGAGGAGAATCGTAATTGCCAACTCATCATACTCACTTTTCTTTTGGAACTTCAACTTCGAATGGCGAAATTATTATAACATAAAAATAAAAGAAAATAAAGTAGACACATAAATCAAATGTAAATGGCAGGAATCGACTAACCTTTTGCAAATCCAGATAGTCTTGCCACAGATGCTCATGTCTGAGCTTAGCCCTACCTTCGGCGCTAGCCGGGATGGATTCGCGAGGACTCTCGAAAAACCTTTTCATATATCCTCGGCTCATGAAGAATTCCTCCAACGAGAGAGATTAAAAAGAGAAAAAGATCCCCGAAGGATGATCTCTGGCGGTTCTTCGGTCAACAAAAAAGAGAAAAAGATCCAAACTTTCTGAGAGAGAGAGAGAGAGAGAGAGAGACGGCGAGAGTACAAGGATCGCAATCCTGAACCAACGACGAAAATCAGGGTCCTAGTAGGAGACGGCGAGCTGCGTAAATATGAAGAGAAAAAAAGGCGAAAAGGCGCTTTGCTTATAGGGAAAAAACGAGAAAAAGAGGAAAATCGTATAAAAAGGGAATTAAGATTGAACAGAGAATAGAGACGAAGAGATCAGAAATAAAGAATATAATTAAAAGGAGGGAATGAGAGAGTGTGTGTCTGTGTCTGTGTCTGTGTCTTGTTCGTCTGGGTAAGCAGAAGTTAATAAGCCGAAAAATCCCACGAGGAAAGAAGACGCGCCGACATCATAGACGGAAAAACAAGGGAGGAAAAGGCGAGGGCGACTCGGATGAAGAGGTTCTCTTCGGTGGCTCTCCATGTTTCCTACTTTGTTCTCCAGTTGAGGCTACAACTTCTGATCGACACAGATTCACGTTCGGACCAGCCATGAGAGAGAGGGTTTTGTATTTGAATATGGCGTTGGGCATGTGATCCGGGAGTTTCCTGATTGATAGGGGTTTAACAGTGATCGCCGATGTTTTGTAAGAAATTTCTTTAGCGCTTCCTTACTGTTCGAATCTAGTCTTTTGTATATTGTTTTTTAGATCACTTGTAAAGCTCAAAATATTTATTTTAGAAAAAATACCATAAAAATCCTCATTTTTCACCTCATTCCGACTTACCCTCCTTTGTTTTTTAAAATACCACCTTGTCTTCTTCACCGAAACAACTTTCTCGGCATAATGTTCCACTCCTCAATGCCTGTATTTCCCACACCAAGAACTTTCCTAGTTCGAGTACCACGAGACTATAGCTCCATCAAGTACTGATACCTTCCTCTCAGGAAAACATCAATTGGCAAAAAGGTAAGGTGATTTATGATATTTGATTTCCATCGAGTACTGATACCTTCCTCTCAGGAAAACATCAACTGGCAAAAAGGTAAGGTGATTTATGACATTTGATTTCAGGAGAATGTAATGCACACTACACAAATTGACTGGAGGGGAAGGAAAAAGGAACTCACTAAACTTCGTCCAAAAGGTTTGCTTCCTCCCCTTTGCTTCTTGCCACATCTCCATCTTGGAAACAAATTCCTATTGATAGGTTAAGAGAAAGGCCAATTGACCAGAAAACCACATAGATTTTACAGGATAACCAGATATCGCTAGGAAATGCAACAGTAATATTAACAGATTTGAAAAGGGTCTCTACAATCCACTAATTGACTACAATCCAATAGAACTCTCCTCAAGCAAGTGTTTGAACATATCGAAGTATCAAAAAACAAGATGCAATAGCATATAAGACTAAAATTTCAAGTGAAATATTGCTTACTAGCTACAATGCGGGAACATGAAATCTTCGTATTTCATGAATCTAGGGATAGCATCATTGTAATATAGATTGCAATTCCAAGCGAATCGTAATTGCCAACTTGTTATTCTCACACTATTTTTTAGAGCTTCAGACTCAAATCACGATATTATTACTGTATAAAAATAAGAAAATAAAGCAGACACATAAATCGAATGTAAATGGCGGGAATCGACTAACCTTTTGCAAATCCTGATAATCTTGTGAGAAATACTCATGTCTAAGCTTAGCCATAACTTCGGCCCCAGCAGTGATGGCTTCGTGAGAATTCTCTAAGACCCTCTTCATATTTTCTCAGTTCATGAAAGAATTCCACTAAAGAGAGATAAGAAGTGAAAGGATCCAAACTTTCCGAGAGAGAGATGATGAGAATAAAAGAGATGCATTCCCAAATCGATGATGAAAATTAGAGTGCTAATAGGAGACGACAAGCCGCGTAAATATCCAGAGAACAAAAGGCGAAAAGTGCTCTACTTATAGGGAAAAAAACAAAAAAAATTATACTTTTAGGGCACGTTTGATAACGATTCTATTCCCAGGAACAATTTCTGATTAGAAATAATTCTTTTTTATTCTATTCTTGAGAACAATTTTTAAGTATTTTAAGCCATTTAGTAATCATTCAAAATTTCTGATTCTGGAATAGAATTGCATTTGGTACCATGCTCAAAATTTCTACTCCAAATCATTTTCTTTTAAATTTTAAATAATTTTATTTTTTTTTTCCTTTTTTTTTTTCTTTCTCTCCTATTCTTCTTCTTTTTCAAGTGGCCGACAACCTCACCAAAGCGAGGTCAGCCCTTGTCGGCCGAGCCCCAGCGAGGCCTACCTGGCCACCAACGAGGCTCACCCAACCTTGCTGAGGCTCAGCCTCACTAGATTGCGAGGCTCGCCCAGCCTTGTCGGTGGCTAGGTGGGCCTCGCCGAGGCTGGGTGAGACCTGCCTAGCCATTGGCAAGGCTCGGCCTTGCCAGTGGCTAGGCTTTCCTTCGATGAGCTCACCGGACCTTGCCCTAGCCTAGCAAGCCTTTGGCGATCTCGCCGGACCGGTTATCGGCGACCAATAGCGGTAGGCGACAGATGGCGGACGGCGGCAACGGCAACTGCAGCAGTGGCAGTAGATGAAGAAGAAGAAAATGGCTTGATTCTTAGATTTGTTCTTGGGAACAAGAATCAATTTTTATTTATTTATTATTAATTATGTTCCAAATCTACTTCCGGGAGCAAAAATTTTACCAAACACGATTGACAATTTGTCAAATAGTATTTGGTTCTATTTTTTTGTTCTTGGAGTATATTTAAAACATAAATCTATTTGGTAAATTTTTTGTTCTCGAGAATAAATGTGTTCCTGAAAATAGATATAAAACAGAATCAAGGAGTAAAAAAAAAAAAATCAATTATTAATTCCTAGGAACAATTATAGAATCAAGCCAACCCATTTTTCTCTTTTCTCTTCTTTTCTTTTTGTTCTTCTTCCTTCTCTCTTCTTCTTCCACTGCCACCGTCGCCAACGCCATCTACCATTGTTGATTGCCAACGATCGGTTGGATGAGGTCTAGCAAGCTGGCCAAAGGCTTGCCTAGTAGCCTCATTAGTGGTTGGGCAAGCCTCACTCGGCCCTCCCCTGGCCATCGACGAGCCTCACTGGCTACTAACATGGCTTGGCCAATGAGGCGTAGCCTCGTAGGGGCTAGTGATGCTTCAACAAGGTCGTCAGTCCTCATCTGGCCGATCGCCGATCAGCCTGAGGCTAGCGATCAGCCAAAGCTTGAAGAAGAAGAAGAAGAGAAATAAAAGAAAAAAAGAAAAGTAATATAATTATTAAAAATTTAAAAGAAAATGACTTGGATTAAAAATTTTGAGAATGGTACTTAACATAATTCTATTCCGAGAATAGAAATTTTGAATAATCACCAAACGCCTTAAAAAAAAATTAGAAATCATTCCCTAGAACAGAATATAAAAGAATCATTTTTTATTAGAAATTATTCCTAAAATATGATGGTTACCAAACACACCCTTAGTCTTTCATCAACTACCATTGTCTGTCACTTGTGTTACAATCACAATGGTGGGCATGGCTATGGTCAGTGGCGGCAACTGATGGTTACAGTTTGGTGTTTGGGCGTGGTAGGAATATAATTTGGGTAGAGGATTTTCAGAAGGCAATCGCTTTCATAAATAAGGCGAGAATTGATGATGTAAAATTGTTTCTATTAACAAACTCCTTCTCTTTCCCCTTCTTCAAACTCCAATTCGTATTTTTCAAAAACTCAATATGTTAATTGGTGTTTTTGAAAGCACAAGAGGGTAATTGGTAATGAGATGAAATGTTGGAGTGATTGTTAGTATTTTTTTCCTAATTTTCTTCGTTTCCAAATATTTTGAAAAGGAGTACAATTTATTATTACAAAAAGAACACCCGAACAAGCTTGACCTGCCTCCCCAAATTGTTTTTACATTAGTGATGTCCAAAATGCAATCTTCTTCGACGAGGTGGTTGGCCTGGTAGTGGAAGGAGTCAGTTGTCTTTAATCACTTTCAAGAAGTCATGAATTCAATTTATGTCAGTGAACGAATATTTGAGCGACTCATGTTGCATTGTTTAGCTAAGTCATATCTCATGTAAATGCACATATTGCCTACTAGTGTCACGACCTGGCCTATTCCACGTGGGCCCATCCTCCAAAAAGAGCATTAGAAGTAAACACACATGGTGGAGATTATTTGTGGATAGATGTTGGTTTCTAAATTACTCAATAAGGTCTCTCCAAATCAAGGGGGAATTTGAATTCTCGCAGGCTCTCTAATAAAGAGCTGACATACTGATTAGTATTAGTTCTATCTCCCTGCAAGACTTCCATTATTTGACGTATGGTTTGATTCATTCTTGTCCAGTCTAGTCTGTCCGTGAACCACGCGTCTACCAAATGGGATTGTGCTCTAATATCATCTGCAACGATCCAGTCCGTTCCACATGGATTAAGCCCCCAAAAGAAGTGCTTGAAGTAACCTCACAAGGAAGTAACCATTTGCAAGTCGGAGTGAGAAAATGGTAGGCTGCGAATCGGGCCACTCGCTGATCAACAACTAGTTCGCCTGGAACAAGGGCCGCGGACTTCGCTTCCCCAATTTTCATATCCCGAATCCCAGTTCTCCGTCTGATTTTTGTTTTTAAAAGCTCTAAATCACACAGCCGAATTTGTTGCAATTGTCAGGACTTTTGCTCCGTTGAGAAGGAAAGAAGATAGCAACTGTGGAAAGGGAAGGAAAACAGATAGCAAGAAAGGGGAGGAAATTTAGACAGAAGAATTCGGAGGGAAGCTGAGAATTCATGAAGGTTAAAATTCTGACTGTATCTTGTCACAACAAACAAAATAGAAAGGAGTTGAACCCTGTTGGAAATTGAGATCCGTTTTCTAGAATTTCCTATATTTTACTAAACAACAATCTATAATTCCCTGGATGAAGTTTTTGGGCAGTAGAATAGATGAATCCTTCACTGAGCGAGGATTCATGGGGAGTATAAGCAAGCCAATGCTCTACATCAAGACCCAAGGTAAGTCCAACACATTCATTGTCTCTTTGTATGTAATTGATCTGATATAAATAGGGAACAATGAAACGACGATCCAAGAATTTAGAGAAGAAATGATGAAGACATTTGAGATGATGGACTTGGACTTGATGCACTACTTCCTTCGAATTGAGATCGACCAAAATGAAGGAGTCTTTATCTCACAAAAGAAATATACCGAGAATCTCTTAGAGATATTCAAGATGAACTATTGCAAAGTAGTTGCAACACCACTCATGACAAATGAGAAGCTACTAAAGGAAGATGGAGGAGAAAAAGCTTATACCTCCTATAGAACTCTGATTGGCAATCTACTATATCTCACCACGACACAACCGGACATTATGTACACGACAAGTCTACTATCATGGTTCATGCAAAGTCCAAGCCAAATTCTCCTAGGAACCGTCAAAAGAATTCTTAGGTGTTTACAAGGATGTACAAACTACGACATTTAGTATCAGCCAAGTGCAAGTGCCAAGCTCATTGGCTACACTGATAGTGATTGGGCAGGATCGGTTGATGATAGGAAAAAGCAGCACTAACTATGCATTCACAGTAGGTCTCAGAATATTCTCTTGGGCATAAAAAAAAAAAAAAACTAGATTTAGTGGCACAATTCACTGCAAAAGCAAAATACGTCATGACTGTTACGACCACTAGTCAAGCAATATGGCTTCAAAGAATTACATAAGACATCATGACCACTAGTCAAGTAATATGGCTTCAAAGAATTACAGAAGACATCAGAGAAGCTCAAACAAATCCTACTCTAATATTTTGTGACAATAAGTCCATGATTGCTATCTAAAAAACAATCCAGTCTTTCACGGATGAACTAAACATATCGATATCAAAAATCTTGCAAAACAATAGAGAGATTGAGCTCAAATGTTGAAAGATTGAGGATCAAGTAGCAGACATATTCACTAAAGCACTACTGCTAGCCAAGTTCAAGATGTTACCAAGCATGCTTGAAGTATCACAAAATTGGATCAAGGAGGAGTATTAAAATGTTGATTCGATTTCTAGAGTTTTCTAGTATATGCATTTGCTGGAAAAGTGTAGAAAAATCTCACAAAGTATCTAGTGCTACAAGGAAGAGTCTGGAGTCCACTGGATTTGTGTAGAATAGACCACAAAATTATCTCTGCAAATGACTACGTTTGATCATATAGATTTCTAACTAGATAAAATTGGATAGAACAAGATATGAAATTTATGAACTTTGCTATATCATATCCATTGTTTAGTGATTGCATTAATAGAGTTGAGTATATTCACATCATATAATATACATTATTTGGTATAAAAAGCTTATTAGTATAAATGAACCAAAAATTTTACAAACGGAGATAGTAAAAATCTTTTGCGACACTCTTACTTATTTTATTTTTATTTAGTTTTTTTTTACCTCTCTTTTTAATTTGTTTCTTCTCTTTCCAACATTCTCTAATAAAATTTTGCGTTGATATCACAAAAAACCTCAAATTTATACATATGTGACACATTTACCTCAAACTAATTTTTTTAACTACAAAAGACCCCAAACTGGTATATTTTTGACAAATTTACCATAAACTACTACACTTTGTTAATTTTCATTAAATTTTATTGTCAAATTGCTGAGTTGAATGACACTTGATAATTAATTGGTGTACTAATTGGGATTTTACTCTTCATTGGTCACAGTTGTACTATTTCTTTTAGTTTTTTGTGGTATTATTTCAATTCAATGGAGGGTATATCTGTCACAAATGTACTCATTTAAAGTTTTCTACGGTGAAAAAATTCTTTTAGGGTAACTAAAATTTGGAGTTTTTTGTGGTATTAATCCTAAAATTTTATTAATTAGTAAACTATACTAATATACCTAAAATACAAAAATACTTAAGATATATAATAAATATAAATATATATTATATTTATATATTGAATTTATATTATGAAATATAATTAAATTCGAATATATAAATAAAAATAACTTCAAATTAAAATAACTAGTTTTTTTCTTTGTGTTTTTTTATATTAGATTTCAAATATTATTTAAAGTGAAATATAATTGTAATTTTATTAATTTAAGAAGTTTGTTATTCGAGAAAAATAACTTTCCTATGATGGATGTTAGAAATCTTATCCACCTTTATCATGTCCCCCATGTGATATTTTTATCCAATCCATCTTTCATTTATATCCGATTTTATCCTTTTTTGAGAAAGGCACTAAATGTAGGATAAGATAAATTTGATCATATCTTGAATTTTATTATGACCGCCAAACATAGCCTAAGTCTTATCTCGCGGCAAGACTCCCCTATTTGATATGTATTTAATTCATTCTTGCTTCCTTCATCATTTTAGAAGCTTGTCAAGACCTAAATATTGTGCAAGCCATTTTGTCCCTACAATGACCCCCCTTTTCAAATCAGTTGTGGGCCTAGTTTGTCTATGAACCACACACCAGATGGGGTCCTACTTTGATACTATCTATATTTGTTTTCACCTATTTATTGAACCTAGCTATACTTAATTTTTGTAGAATTTTGAAGCTAATTTTTTTTATAACTATTCACTTTAGAAAATTTAAATATAAAATCACTCATTCGTTTAATGGCTTAAGCTTTTAAAATAGTTGATAATGATTTCATAAAATCTTACATATATTAGAGCAGGAGATCCTAGAAAGATCTTCCCCAATTATATATTTTCACGCTTTAGGTCAAAATTCAATCTATGCATGGACGGGAGTTTTAAAATATTTAAATATTCAATCGCACTTTCATATAATGACTTAAGGTTTTAGAATAGTTATCAGTGATTGCACAAATCTCACACTTCATAAACAAATTTATGTTCGCAAATTAACATGGGAAAAGCAAGTAAATTCATATTGATTCCATATATGGATTATAATTTCCAATCAATTACACTTGCCATTTAAAGAAATTTCTTTTATTCTTTTTTCCATGAAATATTATCAAAGAGGCTTAATGATGCGATCATGAAAAGAGCAACACCAATTTGGAAACTCGGCAGATCCTCAAGGTGTAACTTAAATTTGGTAGAGCTTTGTGGTCTTCTTGTTCTTGAAAACTAATGATTCTGTTGACATAACAAAAAATGACAAACGTTTTGTTACTATCTATTAGTAATAGACTTAGTCAATGAGAACAAAGTTTGTAAAATCAAAAGTCATCAATGACCAGAATAATTGATAACTTGCCAATAGACTCATTGATGATAGACTTTACAAGTTATTTACAAGAGCCCTCCCCTGTCAACGAGGTCATCTACACCCGCATGTAATTGCCGAGTAGTTAACTCTATATTTCCGAATGTATAACTTCTTATCGATAATCATTAGTAGATAATAGAAGATCGTGGAGATAGTGTAAATAACCACCTAGTGTGGGCTATAAATATGTATTCTTTTTTTAACCCTCCGACAATCAATAAAAGAACTTCACATTCTCGGGAAAAGTACCAAAAAAGTCTTAAACCTATTGCATTGGTACAAATTCAGTCCTAAACTTTTCAATTGAACCAATTCAGTCCTAAACCTTTTACATTGGTACCAATTCAGTCCATCAAACCAATTTTGGCCAGTCAGCGCTGACGTGGACATCGGCCGATGACCTGAAGTTGAGGTGGTAATTTTTAATATTTTTTTAATATTTTTTTTTGATTATTTTGGAATTTTTAGTAATTTTTTCTTTTCTTTTCTTCCTTCTTCCTCCTTGGACTGTTCCGGCGGTGGCCGACCAGCCTCCGGTGAGGCTCGCCGCCCACTGGGCGAGGGCCTCGAAGCCCTCGCCTACCACCAATGAGGGTCGTGGCCCTCGCCCGGCCTCTCCCAGGGCCGTCGGCAAGGTGGCTTCTCCCGGATTTGGGTGAGGCCAACCTCGCCTTGGCCTTGCCCAAATCCGGGCGTAGCCGCCTTGCCCGTGGCCCTGGGCGAGGCTGAGACCCTCGCTAATGGCTGGCGAGGGCTTCACGGCCCTCGCTCGGCCTTGCCCAAGGCCGCGGGCAAGGTGGCTTCGCTTGGATCTGGGCGAGGCCAGCCTCACCTTGGCCTCGCCAGCCATAGGTGAGGGGCCAGTGAGGCTGACAGGAGCTCGCCCATGATCTCACCATGGCCCTTGATGGCGGTCAGGTGGAGCGGCAAGTTGCCTCGGGAGTCCTGCTCGAAGGTGAGCCGGGGGGCGCGGCACAGCAGCTCCCATACGAGGTCAGTGTGGCCGCGAATGGAGGCCACATGGAGGGGTGTGTCAGAGACGCCGAGGACGATGATCCTGTCGAGGAGGTCCACGATCGCCGAGACGTTGCCGTTCTGGACTGCTCTCCATGAGCCTTGCCGGCAGCCCTGGGAGAGGCCGAGCGAGGGCTGCGACCCTCATTGGTGGCAGGCGAGGGCTTCGAGGCCCTCGCCCAGTGGCCGGCAAGCCTCACCGGAGGCTGGCCAGCCACCGCTGGAACAGTCCAAGGAGGAAGAATGAAGAAAAGAAAAGAAAAAAGCAAAGAAAAAGGAAAAAATTACTAAAAATTCAAAAAAAAATCAAAAAATTATTTAAAAATTATTTAAAATTGTCACGTTAGCGTCCAAGTCACCAACCAATGTCCACATTAGTGCCGGTCGGCCGGCTCACCTTCGAGTAGGACTCTCGGGGCAACGATCATTCTTAGTGTTCATACATTTAAATTCATTATCAGAGTTCTTGTCCAAAATTAACACAAAGATTCTTCACAATTTTTATTGATTTATATTGATGCATTCATATTTGAAAATGTATTTCATCTTTTTGGTGAAACAAATTCCAATGATCTTTTCTTCCATCAAGAGTTGGAACTTCTTTTGCAGGAGAGAATTTCCTACTTCTAAAGACGAAGTAAAAGGGTCCTCAGTCCTCGTACTCCCTTCTCATTGATCAATTTAGGATCATTTACTTTCCAATACCAAAATTGGCACAAATGTGAGGTGTGCAAAATTATAAAAAGAAGGTTTTGATTACAGAAGAAAAGGTGAGGCTTGAGTTAAAATCGACTACTGTAGATCCAATGCAATGCTCATTAAAATGGGTTGTATTCAATGGTAATCTACATTTTAACATGTTATTTGTTATTATATGTTTAAAGTAGATTGATTAAACATAATACAGTTTGCTCAAAATATATAAACGACATGGATTAGTAGGACAGAGCCTGTCGGACACGGATTTCCTGTGCACACTTAGAGAATTTAGGCTTTCAAAGATACTATCCTGATTTGATTTAGCTTGAATAAGTAATAACAGAAGTAATTTCCTTTCATTGATTTGTTTTACAGGTCAATTTGGAAATATTTGGAGACGAATGCATGTGGGACATATATTCACCGGCTTAATTTGTTTACCCTGTGGATCAATTTGGAAAACGTTTGGAGACAAAAGGGTGTGGCATTTGCAAGACCGATATCAAGGTTATAATCTCTTTGGAAATTATGATAATTTTGTAAAATAAATGCTACAATCTTCAAATCCTACCATATGAATGTGTCCACTATATGCTTATTCGGCATGGATGCCAAGATAATCCAACGGTTGATTTGAATCTTATGAGATGGCTACATGGAGACATTTAAAAGGGTTAATACCATAAAAAAAAAATCCCAAATTAATATACATATGATAAATTTACCGCAAATTATTTTTTTTACCACTTAAATCCCCAAACTGATACCCATGTAACAAATTTATCAAAAAACTAATTATTTTACCACAAAAAAAAAAAAACCAAAATCAGTACACTTGTGATAAATTTACCATCCGTTAGTTTTCGTTAAATTTTATCATCAAATTGCTAAGTTGAATGATATTTGATAATTGATGAATATACAAGTTTGGAATTTTAACTCCATTTATTACATGTGTACTGGTTTAGGGTTTTTCGTAGTATTAGTCCAATTCAATAAAAATTAACAGATGATAAATTTATTATAAATATATAAATTGGATTTTTGATGATCAAAAAATTAGTTTGGTAAATTTGTTACGGATGTAATAATTTTGGATTTTTGTCAAAAAAATAGTTTGAGATAAATTTGTCACGAGTATATTAGTTTGAAATTTTCATGAATCCATTTAAAATAGATTTGTATTTTTAAATGCCTGCGAAACTTGATAAGTTTATCTACATGTTCATGCAGCATTGCTTTGACTTCATATATGTTACAAGTGCCGCACGTCATATTTATTTATTTATTTTTCACTTGGTTATCTTATCTTGAACTTGAACGCGCCTTTGGAAAATTCAAGATTCGTTAAAAGGGTGATTTGAGAGCACCGTATATTCTATTTTTCAAGATAGGAAACTACCTCCTTAATTGATGTGATATTTATCCTGCCCAAAAAAGATTCAATTTAATTAAATAGTGGGAAATTTCACCTTAATGCTCAACCAGATAAAATTCACGTTCGAAGGTTTCCTAGTTGCAATCTCCACGTTCTTCAAAAGGGTCGTCAAAAGCACAAACCCTAGGAGAGATACAGAGACTTCAAGGAACTCACTGCGTCGTCAACATCAGCACCAAGGTAAAAAGCTATTCCCTCTATACTTTTCGCTCTGTGGTCGCTTTTACGGATTATTTCGTTTTTGATGAGGAATCGCGTCGCCACTCGTTAACTTTTGCCTTCTGGACTTGTGCTGCTTTTTTGCTTTTTGATATGTATATTTTCGATTGAATGCACTTGCACGGTAAGCCTTGCCCGCAGAACTTCTTTTATCTGGCAAGCTTTCACTGCATTGATCTTTCTGCTTTGATCTTGTCTTTGGTACCTTGTGATTACGTCCTTCAGCGACTCATCCTATTCTGTTTCTGTCTCCTTTCATGTCTAGGTTTTGGAGATATATATTCACTTGGTTTTCGTATAAACAATTGAATTTTGTAGAAATATGCTTGCGCACGTGCATCAACAGACAACGTAAAGTGCAACAAAAGAGAGTTTATGGGTACACTAAAAACTTTGGAAAATCTTTTTCATGGAAATCATTTTCGAGGGAAGGGTTCATTTTAATTTGTTCGGTGGTTTAGGCAGAGTAGTTTCTTCCTTGTCAAAAGGGACATTGTTTTCCTAAGTTTGTTATGTTCAGTCCGTGAAAAAATGTTATCTATACATTGATTAGTTTTCTGTCATCCAAACTCCGAAAAGTCCAAAAACAATTTCTTGAAAACAGATTTCCTTCAAACAAACGGACTATAAGAATGAGAAAAGAAGAAGAAGAAGAAGAAGAAGATTAATCCCAGCCTATGGAAGTTTGCTAGTATTGTTTACGTCATCTATTCCGGCTAGTTAAATCAAGGTTTGGGTGTACCTTTGACAAATTTGTTCCAAATTAATTTTTTGGACTACCAAAACTCTCAAACCAGTACACTCGTGACAAATTTACCCTCCATTAGTTTCCATTAAATGTTATCGCCAAATTGCTAAGTTGGATAACGGGTGATAATTTGACGGGTGTATCAGTTTGAGATTTTATCCTCCATTTGTCACAAATGTACCAGTTTATGATTTTTTGTGATATTATTCAAAACTAATACAAGTTAGATTTACCACCCCTCACGGTGGCATCACTGGAGCAAGTGCTCTTCCTCTCGCAAAAGGTTGAGTGTTCGAATCCTAGGCGTTGCTGGAGGCCTTGCCCGGGGGCACGTGGTGGTGGTTTCCACATGTCCTCCCTAGGGTTTACCCGCCACTAACGGTGCACAAGGTTCCCTGGGTCACCAATATATATATACAAGTTAGATTTATCGCAAATGTATTAGTTTGGAGTTTTTACGATAAAAAAAAAAATAGTTTCGGTAAATCTATCACATTTGTATTAGCTAGGGATTTTTCGTGGTATTAACTCATGAATCAACAATATTAAACACTGTCTTGCTACAAATGTAGTAGAATCTTATATGAGCGGGACTCCTATAGCTACCCACTGTAAAAGCTAGCCAGTCACCATTTGGTCCTCCCAAGAGTATTTTTAACACCCTACACACATAGGAAATCGGACACACTCTCCAAATTATTGTGTTTCCAAAGGGTGCTTCGCACATCTTGGCTTATTTTGCAAGCCTATTTTCTTCTCTCTAAGTACCCCCCAAGTATATACTTCCCCCATTTTTGTAATATCAAAAGTCATAACAACCAACTAAGAAGGAGAAATTAAGCACAAAGATAACAAATCGCCTGCATTTATTTAGATACTATCTTATATAAAGTTATAAGGTTTCAGATTTGAAAGGTCATTATGTTCCCAATCACAATATGATAAAAACAAATTCCTAATAAAATGAATACTCAAACTATCAAGTAATTCTAAATATAAATGTGGAAACGTGGCCAGGTTCCTTGCAACATCGATAGCAAAGTACATCACCAAGATGGACGTACCATGTTTTTCATGGATTAAATGCTATTGCAATCTCAAGAGGGATCGATCCTTCAATCGTTTATTGAAGCCTTTGAGTTCCTTTACTTGAGAGAGAATCCACCAAAAACCAAAACTCGCAAAACGTTATCTATTGTCTTCCTTTTTTTTAATGTTCTTTTATATTGCATTTTATTTTACACAAAAATAACCGCCTTCCCTTATGGGCCCTTTTTTGAGTTACAGGTAAAGTTTGGCCCAACAACTTTTGTAAGAAAACTCATCATCTCTCACTTGCACATGGTAGGCTAAATATAACTCTCTCATCTCCTTTGTGCAACATTCATACTAGTAAATAATCCATGCGATCCACATATGTCGAGAGCTTATTACTATACATCTATTATGAATATATAGCAGTTCAAAATGGGCAACGTTTTTAAGTGGATATAGTACGTAGTACCCTAGATCATCAATCACATTTATATGGATATAATATGCAGTACCCTAGATCATCAATCACATTTATATCTCTCTCGATCTTTTTTTAAAATTATAATATATTATATTCACAATTATGATTATCTCAAACTAACCATAATTGGTCAATCAGTGAATACGAAAACTAGAATGTGATATCCCAAACTTGATCTTTCTCTTTTATTGAAACTTCAATTTCAATTCAACTTACTTTTCTAAAAATATCTTATTAGATTAAATCAATTCATGATCATTGATAACATTCCAAGGTAAGAAACATTGAATAGAAATTTGAGAACAAATAAGAGTTATAAGGGCACTTAATTGAGGAATTCTTTTTTTTTTTCAAGAGTCTCACGCGATATAGAAATTGAAATCAAAATTTTTGCCAATCTTATTGGTCGTCTCAAACATACGTGTATGAAATACGTATTATGATATTTACTCTTTTCCCATGAAACGTATGTCTTCACTTTTAATATCGTGCGGATAATAATTTAGATATACCTAATATCTAGCTTGCATTCACGCATTTACTTTTTCGAAGAATCCACTAGAACTTACATCTGGCAATAAAGATAGATAAAGTAAAATACATATATTATTTACTTTCAAACATAGAAAATATTATGTCTTCATTTTAGCACTCAGTTAAGGTAACATCTATATTTTAAGCTTGAGCTCTCGATTATTACTCAAATAATAAGTTTAAAAATTGTCTCATCTTTATTTATCACACAATAAATAGAGACAATTACTCGTGCAGGTAGGCTAATCTCTTATCTGTTCAACATACTTTCTCAATTTTATGATGCACTAAGCATTAAGATGTATAAACATCAAATAAAACTCATAGACATTAATAATTGAAGATAACTTCATTAAATGTGAACACTTAGAGGAATTATAATATTCGGTACATCAATCTCTATGCAGTCCTAGAGATTTTACATGACTATAGAAAACATCTCTAGATATTGAGTTCGTCATAGGATCTACTATAATTCTTTGTATAAATATGTATTTCAAGTTCACATATTTTCATGAAACCATATCCCTGACAAAGTTTACTTGGTATATGTCTTGCCATGATATTTCAAATCCTTGGTGTCTTCTATCACTGCTTGGCTATTACAGTTAACCAACAATAAGTTTGCAGTATTCTTAACTGTTGGAAAATTTTTTAGAATACATAAAATTAATAATAACTGTTAATACATTGCGAAGGATTAGAAAATAGAAAAAACAAATGTCTAAGGGTGCAAACACTGTTCTTAAGGATAATTCCACCCCTCGGAGTATGAAACTCATTGCGTAAGACTTTAACGGCTATCCTCCCGAGATACAACAGACTTTCCTTTATACTCCGCACTGAATATTAGAAGAAAACATAACAACTTTTGTGTATAACCCAGCAAAAGGAAAATGAAATGAAATATTTTTAAAGAAATGATATTCTCTCTTTCATTTAGTGTATCTTTTTTTTTGGATTGTCTTATGAGATTTTATTCTTATAGTCAGACAAAATAGAGCCATTAAAAGAGCCATTGTAAAATAATGGAGGATTTATTTGAGAAATAAATTAAACATTACAAAACAATTAAAAAGACGTTATATGACCATTAAGAAGCCGTTATGTGACCGTTAAAAATAATGATGGTCTTCAATGCGGTCATAACTTTTATCGAAATTATTATTGTAAATATTTCAAAATATTATTGAAATATCCAATAATCCCCCACATATTTCAAAAGATTTTGAAAATAAAATTAATAATGATGCCGGGTTATTAGAGTGTAATGCATCGGAACTGGTGCTTGTTAGGCTATGAACCAGCTCTATAAAAAATGAAATACAATTTACGAAATTATTGGTGAAGTTTGAAACTAGTATGAACCAAAAATTTCTTTTGTGAATTATAATTTTCATCAATCACATTACTCTTCCACAAACTTTGTTGTTCAACGCGGTTTTGCGCTAATAGGTCATGCGTGTACTTGGTTTATTTATAAGTGGTTTAGAGATTTTCGCCAAAAATTCTCTTAGGAACGGCCTCACTCCACACTTATACAGATGATTCTATCAAGTGGAATATGCAGTTTAATACACCACCAATAATGACTACGGAATTTCATTAAGAGCTTAGCTCAACCTCTTTTTCCTTGCAATTTTGCACTATTTTCACTTTAGAAGGAACAATAAAATTTAATAGTGCACTAAATCAACAAATGACTTGTTATTACCCATATGAACCTAATTCATGGGATTGCCAATCACACAAGTTGGGTTACCATCACTGTTGATTTTCTTCAATTGGTTTGTCACATTCCCCTTGACGTATAGTCAAAGGATTGGCCAAAATCATTTCTAACTTACATAATCGATTGATATAAATCCCTTTTTTAAAGAAAATATTTTACCACATTACGTCTCAACCAAACATCTCTTTTTATCATTGAAAGTTTCGTTCTTTGCAATAGCTATTTCCTTTTGGCAATCATAATGTCTAGACATAAATATCGTTTCATTTCCATAGGAACGTATACTAAGAAATTTCTCAACTACTCAGCCTCAATTTTAATATGAGTTTAAGAAAATTTTCTTCTTCCCAAGAACTTGAGTAGTTCTTCAATCATCAAGATAAATATTTTCTTCTCCTTCCTTACTAGAGGTTAGGAGGATAAAGCATTATGTTTTTAACATATATGCTTGGTAGTGCCTGAGTCTACCTCCAATTCTTTTGCATTTGCCAAAATATTGGCTTGAAAAATGACTACAATAATTACATCATCAAATTATTTACTTCAACCAAGTCAAACTTTTGTTGAACAGGATTGTCATTTCCCCCACAATTTCGTTCAATTGCTTTTTATGTTACGACACCTCCACAAGATGGATACATATTCATTAGTGGATTTTGTCTCATATGAATCCGAGATCCACTTAACATCATTGTATTATTCTAATATAGCAGAAAATCCATTATGTAAAATGTCATAGTTTATATTCACATGGCCGCAAAATCCAACAAAAATTCTATTGTTGTGAAAATTGATCTCACCTGAGGCGTTCATTGGTTGTCATGGGGTCTTTGACTTCTGTCTCTTCACGCTGATCTCTACTCAAATCAGCCAGACATACAAGTTTGTTGATGATGGCATATTCATTCAAAGAAAATTTAATAAAAATTGAAGGAGTGAGTATTTGTAAGGACAAATTTGGCCTCCACCAAACCCAATACCAGACACTCGTCAACACTAAATGATATATCAACGGTAGAAAATTTGTTGCTTTGCTAAAACATTTATAAAAGCAGCATCATGAAATCATCATAAATCCCATTTGCGAGTGTTGAATCCTAATCAACAATTTTACATACACGTGTAAGAGCACAAAAACACTAATTAATGCTCGACTCTAAATCCTATTACAAAAAGTCTTGTCTTAAGATCAATGGCAATATAATTACGACTCCCAACGTAAGTGAAACTATTCACGCTAAAAAAATGAATAATATAGTTCACATTCTAGAAAGGAACATTAGCTACAATCCTTGAGATTGGCTATGCATTTAACATTATTTACTGTCCTTGACCCACATATTAGATAACGGAAAATAAGCAGTACACACTTGGTCAAATGAAAATATCAAGGCAAAGGATATCTAAAGTTATTATAAGATATACAAATACCTTGGTATTGCACTACCACAAGTAGAGTGATGGTTCTTTAACAAGAATATCATAAAATCTTTTATTTCAGTTTACTTTTTCACCTACTGCTTCTAGAAGGTAACAAAATAAGGTAACAAGAAGTTTTAACAAATCTTGAATGACACTGATAGTGTCATGTCTCCTAGATAAGTTCTCATCATGCTCTGTTATAGAGGCAATAAAATGTCACAAATTGAAATGATACATGAAAACACCACCACTTTCACTTTACAAGCACTAGACCAAAAATGAACCGGCTAAATCTCTTCCACTAGCACTTACTGGCACTTAGAGTTTATTCAAAATCTCAAACTGAGAAAGAAACAGCTACCGGCATGCATCCATCAATGGTGCTCATCCAATATCCTTAAAATATAAAGCAAGGCAAAGACAAAACACAAAAATATATATAGCTTGATTTCGTATGTTGTACCTCCTCTATTCTAAATGAGCATAAAAAAGGCCAATATGAGACTCATAATTTTCAGCTTGCAAACATTGTCCTTAAGGATAATTCCACCCTTAGGAGTACAAAATTTGGTGCGTAAGACTTCAACGACTATCCTCTCGAGATACAACAGACCTTCTTCTATACTCCACACTAAATATTAGAAAGAAATATAACAACTTTTGTGTATAACCCATCAAAAGGAAAAGGAAATGAAAGATTTTTAAAGAAATGATATTCTCTATTTCATTCAGTGTATCTTTTTCTTTTTCTTTTTTGGGATTGTCTTATGAGATTTTATTTTTATATTCAGACAAAATAAAGCCGTTAAAAGAGCCGTTATAAAATAATTGAAGATTTATTTGAGAAATATATTAAACGTTACAAAACGATTAAAAAGCCATTATATGACCGTTAAAAAGCCGTTATGTGACTCTTAAAAATAATGATGGTTTTCAATGCGGTCATAACTTTTATCGAAACTATTATTGTAAATATTTCAAAATATTATTGAAATATATAACATTAACAACACCTAAATAATCTAAAAATCTCTTAAGTCAAACACCCTCTTATATTGTTGCTGATAATGCCATGAACTCGGCTTCCATCGTGGATAAGGCTATTCACATTTGCTTTTTATTGCTCCAAGATATGGCGTCATTATTCAATAAGAAAATAAATCCAGAGATAGATATCATTTCATCTAAATCTCCTCCCCAATCAGCATCTAAGTAGCATTCAAGCTGTAGATCGTTTCCTTGATAATTCAATGAATAATTAGCAATACTCTTCCACCACCGCCTGAGGTGGCTCAGTTGGATAAGGCTCTGCTGATCTTTTGCGAGGAGGTGAGGAGTTTAAATCCCGCTGGACGTGCGGGGTTTTAAGTGCGACATCGGGGTGGTGGGTCCTCCGCTAGCGTCACTCCAGGGTTTACTCGCCGGCTACCGGCTGTACGGGGTTTCCTGGGTAACAAAAAAGAAAAATTAGCAGTACTCTTCCTTTACAAAAAAAAGAAAAAAGAAAAGCAGTACTCTTCAAATATCTCAGTATTCTTTTGACGGTTGTCCAATGTACTTGACCTAGATTAGATTGGTACCTACTTACCATTTTAACTGCAAAACATATGTTAGGTCTTATACACATCATAACATATATTAAACTTCTTACAGCACTAGCATAAAGACCATATTACATTTGTTCTTTCTCTTGTGGAATTTTTAGACATAGTCTATGGCTTAATTTTTCATCTTTTGCAACTTGAGTATCTATGGGTTTGTAGTCTTGCATACAAAATCGTTTAAGAACCTTTATTATATATGTTTCTTGTGAAAGAGACAATGATCTCTTTAAATGATCTTTTGAAATCTTAACTCCAAAAGTATATGTAGCCACAACCATGTCTTTCATTTCAATTTTGAAAGATAACCAACTCTTAATAATATTAATAAACTCCATATTGCTTACGGCAATTAGTATATCATCAACATATAATGATGTGATTACAAATTGATATTTAGATCTTTTGATATATACACAATGATTATTATCAATCATTGTAAAGTCATATGTCATTATGACATTATGAAAACCCATATACCATTGTCTCTATGACTGCTTAAGGCCATATATTTTGTACTTGACCTTTTGAAATGAAACCAACAGGTTGTTTCATATAAATTTTTGGGATATATTCAACACAAGTCCTAAAACTTGTCAACAAAGTGCAATCAAGTCTTAAAATTTGTGAAGTTTATTCAATTGAGTCCTTCTGTTAACACCGTTAGTTTATATTAACGGAAATTGCTGAATTTGTTTATTTTAATACTTTCTCTCTCCTATGTGGCAATTAGGGCAAGAAAAATTGTGCAAGTCAGCAAAACGACGTAGTTTTGTGAATATTGCCCATTATCAAAACAACAACATCTCCCCCTCCATTTTTTTTCACAACATCTCCCCTTGCGTTTTTCTTCCATCCCTTCTTCCCCGTCTGAATCAACGCAACCCTAAGCCATAAATCTCGACGCAAATCACCGATGCCTCGTGAGTTGCAGTTCTTCATCAAACATTGGTGCGAGTATGCGTGACACTCATCCCACAAGAGCCTTGGTGGTGGATCAAGCGGCGTCAACGATGGAGGCACTCACTATGACCGAGCTTCGCAACCGATTTCCCTCATAAGAAACGGGATTCATGCTCGAGTTCTAGACAATTCATGGACGGTTATCCTCTTCCATTGCCTTCTGATGTCCTCGCCACCGCTGGTCAATACCAATGGCCGCTCCTCTGCTTGCTCTATCAAACAGTACAGTAGAAACTTCAGCATCAACTTGTAAATGAGGCCCATGTTCATGAAATTGAAGTAAGTTCATCAGTTCTTGTTTTCGAGACATACCAATTCTTGAAACAAATATCTTTTTCTCTTAAAATATTTATGTGAAGTAGATCTGACTAATCTTATTGGATGCAAAACAAACGAGAGCCTACATGTGTAAGATCATCCCTTGGTAGCATATCAAGTAGGAAACAGCTACTTGACAACAGGCTGAGTTTATATGCATGATGATTGTTCAGTGACCTGAAATAGGGAGGTTGCTCTAATCAATATAAAATCGGAAAGTAGCATATATAAAATGAAAATGTACATTTTCTATGACTAGGAGATAAAATCTATTATACATGTTTCTACTGAGTTGCATTTTAGTCTATCTTTTTGAGTAAAAAAATTGAAATTTGTTGATTGACATCACGAATTAATGGCAGAATAATAGCCTGAGAGCCATCTAGTATAAAAAGCTAAAATGAATGAAATCTCTTGACAATGCTTACATCACAAGAGTAAAGTGATGCGGTTTTGTGCTAAACCAATCTGTGAGATCTATACATGAAGATTTGATGACTTCCATTCTTCTAAATTAGTTCAGTTTACTGTCACTTTCAGCTCCTTTTTTGCTGATGCTGGTTTGTTGATGCTTGTCTTTGGAATGAGTTTATTGGAGGGTTGACTACTCTCAAGGTCATCCATCAACATGGATATGTTTACCCTACCCATTTCTCTTTACAAGTGAAGTCATTAGTAGTTTTTAGTTGAAATTTTACGATTGAAAGTGCTATTTGTTTTTATTCCTTTGTAGGTCCAACGGGCAACAACAAAGTTTATGTCACTGTTTGCTTTGGAGGTAAATTTCAAGTTGGACCGCCCTTAGAATACATAGATTGAAGGGTCGATGTTGTTGAAGTAGACTTAAGTAAGGATTCATTATCCAACATAATTGAAGCTGTTGAGGTTCTGTGTGGGCGTAAAATAGAAAAATTCTTTTATAGAGTTCTTGGAAGTAATATTCTTGAAGATGGAGTAACTCTTAGGTACTTATGGGATAACTCCGATGTGATAGATCAATTTTATTATCATCTTCACTCTGAAAATATTGAATTGTATGTTGAGCATGTCGATGATGAAGAAACACTTGCTAAGATATGGGGAGTTGAGATGGAAACTGGAGGTTTGTTTGATGTGAATATGGAAAGTATTAATAATGTGGCTAATAATGTGTTTGAAAATATAATTGGAAATGCCGATAGTGATGGGAATCAGGTTGAGGGTGAAAGTAGGGATTTGGATGATGAGAATGATGATGCATGTAATTTGGTGGATGCTAAACAGTCAAGTGACAATGATGATTTTGAATTGGTTAATGCAAGAAGAAATTTAAAGGAATTTTCAGCAAAACATAGACTCAAAATTGGAACTAACATTGAAGAAACTTCTCAATTAGACATTGGCTCTCAAACTCCATTATTAGCTGATCCTCTAATGGTGGATGCTTCTGGGTACGGAACAGAGTACTATGATTCAGATGCATAAGAAAGTCTTCATTTAGATTTAGATGATGAGAGTGAAAAAGAAGAAAATGATGTTATTTCAAGAAGGAGGAGTAGGTTTCCACCATATGATCAAAATGATAATAATCTAGTATTTGTTGTTGACATGACATTGGAAGATTCAAGTAAGTTTAAAAATGCAATTTTGAGGTACTCGGTGGCTGAGCAAAGAGCAATTAAATACACCAAGAACACCACTGGATTTGTAAGAGCTAGGGTGCCCAGGCTAATTGTAATTGGATGATTTATGGTGCTCTTGATAGCAAAACTGGATCATTTCATTTGAAAAAGTGCATTGATGAGCATATATGTGCTATCACTTTTGAGAATAAGAGAATTTTCAGTTCTTTCTTAGCTAAACACTTCATGATTCTCATTTCTGTAATGCCTAAAATCAATGCACCTCAGTTGAAGATATTAGTTAGAGAACAGTTGGGGGTGAATGTCACTGTGAGTCAGTGCAGGAGAACAAAGCTAGAAGTGTTCAAGGAATTACAAGGCAATTATAAGAATGAGTATGCACTGATGTACGATTACTTGGGAGACCTTTACATTGCAAGCCAGGGGAGCACATTTAAAATGAAAGTTGAAAGACCACTACTAGATTCCTTACCATTATTTAATAGGTCTTACATTTGCTTTGATGCTTGTAGGAAATGATTTTTAACAGGGTGTCGGAAGATCATTGGATTAGATGGATGTTTTCTTAGGGGATTGATCAAGGGTGAGTTGATGTGTGCTGTGGGGAGGGATGCTAACAATCAAATGTATCCAGTAGCATAGGCAGTTGTAAGAATTGAGAATAATGACACATGGAGCTAGTTTATCAACTTGTTGAAGGAAGATCTTGACATGGGTAATGGTAATGGTTGGACCTTAATAAGTGACCAACAAAAGGTATGTAATACTACTATCGCTCATCTTGAATTTGTTTGCAACAATGTATCTAATGATTTCCAATATTAATGTTTTCTTTTCTTTTTTTATATATCAGGGTCTCATCCCTTCAGTAGTTGAACTTTTGCCAAATGTAGAACATAGAATGCGTGCGATGCATATATATTCTAATTGGGGTAAAAAATACAAAGGAAAGCAATTGATGAGACAATTCTGGAAATGTGCTAAGAGTATTAATATGTCAGATTTTAAGGTGCATAGATAGAGATTGAAGGAAATGACTCCACAAGGTCATGATGATCTATTCCAAATTGAGCCAAAGCACTGGTCTAAAGCCTTCTTTGACACCAACATAAAATGTGATGTAGTTGATAATAATCTTAGTGAAGCTTTCAATGGTAGGTGTGTGGAAGCTAGGTACAAGGTCATTGTGAGTATACTTGAAGATATTAGAATCATGATTATGAATAGAATGCACAGTCAAAGGGATGCATGTGCTAAGTGGACAAGGAATTATGGTCCAAGGATTGTGCATAAGTTACATCAGAATACAGTGGCTAGTAGATATTGCCATTTGATATGGAATGGAGATCAATGATATGAAATTATAGAAGATGGTGACAAATATGTTGTAGACTTGAATTTGAAGACTTGTTCTTGTAGAGCTTGGGAAGTTAGTGGAATTCCATGTTGCCATGTCATATGTGCAATACACCACAAGAAAAATGATCCAGGTGACTACCTAGCCAAGTGCTTCAACAAGAACAAATACTTAAGTGCTTATCAATTCATGATGCCTACTGTGAGAGGAAAGAAATTTTGGGGCAAAACTAATAAAGAAGCCTCTCAGCCCCCACCGATCAAAAAGATGTCTGGTAGGCCAAAAATGAGTAAAAGAAAGCAACCACTTGAGCTTGTAAGACAGAACATAATGACTAAAGAAGGTAAGCGAATGACTTATTCTACCTACCATGTGGTTGGACATAATTGCAAAGGATGTCCTCTGAAAAAGGAATTTCTTAACTAATTGATTTTATTGATTCTAAGCTTGTCGTCTTGTCATGAATGCTTACTATGTGCTTTTTAGGCCCATGCAAATGCACCTAAAGCTCAATCTCAAGCCAATTCCAATGGATCAATGCCCAAAAAAAGACAAGTACTTTGTGATAGATTTATGTATTATAAGTTATAAATGTGAAGGTTTCGATTTACTAATGATGGATATATATGCAGACTAAAGCTACAGCAACGACAAGTACAACTCAAGGAGGATCCAAAGGCCATGTCATTGCTTCTATAGAAGCTAGTGCACTTGTACAAGATAATAGTGAGCAGACGAATTCTTCAGCCAATGCTTTTGCAGAAGCTAGTGCACAAGTAGAAGATACTTCTACCAATGCTTTTGCAGAAGCTAGTGCACAAATTGAAGATACTTCAGCCAATGCTTTTGCGAAAGGATGTGCACCATTACATGATACTTCAGCCAATGCTTTTGCAGAAGTGAGTGTACAATTACAAGATACTTCAACCAATGCTTTTGCTCAAGTCGATGTGTTGGCACAAGATACTTTAGTCAATGCTCGTACAGAACTCAATGGACCAGTGCAAGATACTTTAGCTAATGCTTTTGCTCAGTCTAGTGTAAATGAAAGAGGATGTTCGGCTATTGCTAATGTAAGTGGATGTAGTGGACAAGCCAATTTTTTTGCTGAAGCTAGTGTTAATCAACAACAAGAATTTTTTCGTACTCAAGCCAATGCAATAGCTAGCAGTAGACCTCAAAAAATCCCAATGAGTAATTCCTCACCACCCATGCATTCATGTATTGCGATTACATTCTCACGTTCGATTTTTTTTTCTTTTTCAGTTTAAAAGACCTACCATTGAAATGGAAATGATATAAGGGCAGTCACAACTGAAAAAGAAGAAAATGGTAGGGTTAGGTGTTTACACAAATCCTAAAAACAACCTTCAAATTCTCAATGTGAGTATGTTTTAACACTTTACAATGGGAACTGATTGTCTCCTTGAACTAAAAACATACCCATTCTTTTGTAGCCTGGCTCAACTGATACAAGATTATTGAAACAACCGGACAAAGGAGTAGTTTTAGGAGCTTCAATGGCAAAGGCGCATCCCCAAGCCAGTGCACAATCTCAATCATCTCAAAGTGCTCTTCGAAAGCATGTTGTTGTGAAGTCAAAGCCACCATTGCAACTCCAGCACAATTTGCAGCTTCAAGCATTAAGAACTTATCCTCGAAAGCACATCGGTGTAAAGACAAAGCCACCATCGCACCCCTAGGCAAGTTCTCAACCTCAGTCCTAAAAACATGTTGCCATAAAGCCAAAGTCAAAGCCACCATCACGACCGCCAGTGAGTTCACAGCCTCAGTCATCTCATACTTCAATTGCTCCCCCAAAGCCTATTTGGAAGAGAGTCATAGGAGGCACACCATATACAATGAAAAGCTCATGACTTATGAATCAAGCACATGTTGAACCTACTAGACCACCCGAGACACAGTTCGACCACCCGAGACAATAGACTTGGATTGATGTGCTTGCTAAATGTGTCAGGTCTCATGAAAGTTGCAACAAGAAATTCTCCTTTAACATTATCTTGGGTGTTGGTTTGCTGGCCAATTTCTTATATGGTTTGTGGTTTGTAGTGTTTTGTAGCAATCAATTTTAGTGATATTGTAATTATCAGAGAACGTGTTGGGACTGTGCTTAATGACTCGTCCATTTTGCTATATACATTTGAGAATATCCTATCCATGTCTCTGCCTAGTGCAATGTGCAAATTTATCTGCCTAAGAAAAGAGCAACTTCGTTTTGCATCTGTACATCTGAGGCAGCATGCCGTGGTACGTGCATGTTCCTTTTCAGTTTCTTTGTTTGAATAGGAGTTTCATTTCTATTGAGCACCTCTGTTTCACAAGGCTACTAGTACTTATGGAATAAGTATCTTTCATTTATCTTTTTATAAACTTCAAGTTAAGTGGTCATGCTTATTACTCAAGTAGTCTATATTCAAAACATTTTTATCGTTTCAAAATGTCTATAGATTCTTATTGTGCCGATTCTGATGAATGTGACCAAATCTATGCACTACCCATCTGGCCTTTTCATCTGCTTCATTTTGACTACTTGAAAATTGCAGATTCCTTGAAACTCAATAATGACATATTGTACATGACAAATCACAAATCAGATCTAGCTATCATGGGTTGCTTCAAGTTCCCAACTTCTGACCTTAGATCTTTGCTGGAGTCGTAATAACTTGTAAATCTCTCTCGCTTTTAACAACGGTACCATATGTTTTTTACTTCTCCCATCTTTGGAGAATGTAAGAAAGTTTGTACCGTAGATATCACCTCAAAGGACATTAATAAGTTGCTGCATTATTAATGTAGACTCCTAGAATATGTGGCTCCTATCTAATTCCATCTCCTCTCTATTTTTCAAAGTACACGTATGCCACATTCAACTGTATGTAGTCAAAAAAGGCCCGGTTTGCTTTCAACTTCTTGTGTGCTCGTTTTTTGTCTACTGCGTTGCTGCTTCCTAGACTTCATTTCCATAAATACATGAGAGTGCTCTGTCTTTTTTCCTTTGATGGAACATTTAAAAAATCATCATCCAAATAGCATTCACTAAAAGAACACACGAAATGAATTAAGCTTGTTTACATTTCCATGCAACATGAGTTTCCCAATTTTACAGGGCAAAAGAGAATCGGGATAAACTAATTAAATACAAACTTAAAAATAAGGCACTATGGAAGACTTAGAAACTTCTCGCTAGCTTTCACATTAAATATAATCCCCATAATGATATAACACATGTATAGAAAAAATCCCAATTGATAAAGCATCTTCCCTTTCTTCACTAGTGCAAGCTCTTCCTTTAAAAGTCTATTTTTCACCTTTTGCGCCTTCATTTTAGCTATCAGTGAGCTCACATAATTGCTGTTGCATCTGAATTGGCTTGACTCTGATAGTTCTTGATTTCTTTCAAGCAGTTTGACTATCATGTCCCTCGCTTGATCTTGTATTTTTGGGTCAACCCACACGAAGAAATTGCAGCAACTTGGACCATCAAACTTAGCACATTCATAAAACCTTCTTCCTGCGTTTTTCTTTCTTTTTGCAATAAGAAGTGGTGATCGAAGACTACAATAGCAGGTTAACTCTAATTCGACCTCATTAGGAGTTACACCACTTGATTTAGAAGTTGTTGCCCTCATTCTTCTTGTCGCCGTATTAAAAAAGCATATCACAATTACTAACTAGCAAAACCGACACCATAGGAGAATAAAGGCAAGTTAATTCATTAAAAAGTATCTTGAGTAAAGAGAGAAATTGTTTGAATACATTAAGCACCAACAACATTCAAGTTATTCAGAATCTATTGCAGTACAACTCATTTAGGAAGTTTGTAGGAAGACCAACTTCACATTAGAATCATTAGCAGTATATCCAGATCGATAAGAACTTATTGAGTCAACTAGATTTGGAGCTATCTCACAAAGAATCTCTTGCCTATTAGATAAAAGGTAATGAGAAAAAAAATATTCCAGGCACCTGTTAGTCCATTGTTCTTTGACTTGATGATAAATTCTTACAGTAGCCTTAAATGTTGGATTAGATAAGGCCACAAAAGTGCTAATAGATAATGCTTATCTGATGTAACTTACATGTAGGACAAAACGAGTTCACAGAGTTTACGTGATGTACAAAAAGCTATACATCTTAGTCCATGCTGAACCATTTCCGCAAACAGACGAGACACTTCCTAGATCGGATTGCAAGAGTGAATTAAGCGGATAAGGATACAATGTGATGATCTATGTACAATGTAATTTGGATTGGATTTGTTCAACAGAACCGACGCTATCACACCATCCTTCCTGCACTTGCAGACAGAACTAACTAAAACACTTGGTAAGGGACATTACAATAGGAACACATCTCACAGATTGGTTTAGCACAAAACTGCATCACTTTACTCTTGTGATGTAAGCATTGCCAAGAGATTTCCTTCATTTTAGCTTTTTATACTAGATGGCTCTCAGGCTATTATTCTGCCATTAATTCGTGATGTCAATCGACAATTTTCAATTTTTTTACTCAAAAAAATAGACTAAAATGCAACTCAGCAGGAACATATATAACATATTTCATCTCCCGGTCACAGAAAAGGTACATTTTCATTTTATATATGCTGCTTTTCGATTTTATGTTAATCAGAGCAGCCTCCCTATTTCAAGTCACTGAACGATCATCATGCATATAAACTCAGCCTGTTGTCAGGTAGCTATTTCCTACTTGATATGCTGCCAAGGGATGATCTTACACATGCAAGCTCTCATTTGTTTTGCATCAAATAAGATTAGTCAGATCTACTTCACATAAATATTTTAAGAGAAAAATATATTTGTTTAAAGAATTGCTATGTCTCGAAAACAAGAACTAATAAACTTACTTCAATTTCACGAACACGGGCCTCATTTACAAGTTGATGTTGAAGTTTCTATTATACTGTTCGACAGAGCAAGTGGAGGAGCAGCCATTAGTGTTGACCAGCGGTGGCGAGGACATCAGAAGGCGATGGAAGAGGATACCGTCTAGGAATTGTCCAAAACTCGAGCATGAAGCCCGTTTCTTATGAGGGAAATCGGTTACAAAGCTTGGTCATAGTGAGTGCCTCTATCGTCGATGCCGCTCGATCCACCACCAAGGCTCGTGTGGGACAAGTGTCGCACGTACTCGCACCAGCTTTGACAAAGAACTGCAACTCGCGAGGCATCGATGATCTGCGTCGAGATTTAAGGCTTAGGGTTGTGTTGATTTGGACGGGGAAGAAGGGATGGAAGAAAAACGTAAAGGGAGATGTCGTGAAAAAAAAACGGAGGGGGAGGTGTCGTTGTTTTGATAATGGGCAATATCCACAAAACTACGTCGTTTTGCTAATCTGCACAATTTTTCTTGCCCTAGTTGCCACGTAGGAGAGAGAAAGTATTAAAATAAGCCAAGTCAGCAATTTCCGTTAATATAAACTAACGGTGTTAACGGAAGGACTCAATTGAACCAACTTGACAAGTTTTAGGACTTGATTGCACTTTTTGTATGTTTTAGGACTCAATTGCACTTTGTTAACAAGTTTTAGGACTTGTGCTGAACATATCCCTAAATTTTTTATTCTAATTTTCCATTGAGAAAAGTAATCTTTACATCCATTTAATGTAGTTCAAAATCCATACAAATTACTATTGCCAGAATAAAGTGAATTAAGATAAATCTCACTATAGGAGAAAAGGTTTCCTCGTAATCAATTCATTTCTATTGATTACACTATTTCACCACAAGGTGAGCCTTATATCTCTCTATTAAGCCATCAGCTTTACATTTTATTTTAAGAACTTACTTGTTCTCAATGGCTTGCATCCTTTTAAAAGATCAACCGGTTTCCAAATATGGTTTGACCTCATTCACTCAATTTCCTCTTCATTGCACGCATTCATTTTTCTTTCTTATGGAAATTTGGAGTCTCATTTACATTTATTGACTTATCTTCATCTTGTGAAGTGATCATGAAAGTTTCCCCTTCAATATTAAAATGTTAACAAAAAAATACTTTTATGACTTGTTCGCCGTATAAAAAATTGTACACTTTACACATTATTCTCTATTACGCTTCCACTTGGATTAGATAATGATAATATCGTGTCATTAAGTGGTTGTAATTGAGATTAAGTCGAATTTAATTCATCACTTCTCACATTACTCCCACTTGGACAAACTCCATTAAGTTTATTATCTTGATCCAAGAGTTGAAATAAGAAGTAATCCTCACCTATTTCACCATTCTTAGGAAATTCATTTGCTAAGAATGTAGCATCTCGTAAATTCAATTCAATTATACTCTCACTTTCTTGCTCTCCAATAAACACATACTCTTTGAGTGCTCTCAATACCTTATGAAAATACTTTTCTTGCATCTAATGCCTAATTTCTCATACTTGTGAGAGGGTTCGTAAGTATTGGCAGCACAATCCTTTGGTTTAAGCAAAATAAATTCGGCTTTTCTACATATCCATAACTCATATGGAATATAAGTAATTGATTTGAAAAGTCCACGGTTAAGTATATAGATAATAGTTAACAAAGCATCGCCAAAAAAAGTTATAGGTAAATTATCATGCACTATCATGGACCTAGACATTTCCAGTAGAATTTTATTTCTCCTTTTCGCAACACTATTTTGTTGAGAAGTATAGGGAATAGACAACTATCCTTCTATTCATTTTTCATTACATAAATTTCTAAACTTATCACATGGATATTCTCGACCTCGATCAGATTTTAATACTTTTATTTTTTTTATCTAGTTGATTTTCTACAAAGCTCATAAACTTCTTAAAATAACTTAACGCTTCAAATTTATGAGGAATCAAATAGACATGTCTAAATCAAATATAATCATCTATAAACTTGATGAAATATACAACACATGCCTTGCTCTCACATTTATTGGACTACATATATCAGAATGGATTAAATACAAAGGAAACTTAGCTCTTGTTCCTCTTTCAAATGGTTTCCTTATTGTTTTCCTTACTAGGCAATACTCGCATATAGGCAAATCGACTTTTTTAATATTATCCAAGAAGTCCTATTTGGCTAATATATTCATCCGTTATTTACCAATATGACCAAGTCTAGCATGCCATACATTTACATCATTAACATATGAATTAGAATATGCAAAAAAATGAATAACAAATATTGACATTACTATAGTCAACATCCAACACAATAAAACCATCTAGAAAGTATCCACAACCATAGTAATTTGTACCAAACTACAAATCCACACCACTATTATGAAGTTCAAACTGAAATCAATTTTAACAAACACTAACACAGATACTAAATTCCAACGAATTTTCGGAGTATATAGTACATCATATAGGAACAAAGTGCATCCACCACGCATATTTAATTAGCAGATATTAATCCATTTTACTTTAGCTTTGGATTTGTCCTCTATATAGATCCATTTCGTTCCAGTTGGATCTCATTGAAACTCCATGAAGGCATTTCTATCTTTCATTACATGATATGTTGCTTCCAAATCTACAGTCTATAAAGGATTAGATTCATTTAGAAAAATCGAACTTAATACAAAAGTAGCACACTTAATAAAATAAAGGATGTCTACCTTCTTTAGCTTGCCACAATCACGAGCAAAGTAACCCCTCTTAATACAATCGTAACATTTCACCATTAACATTTTCTTCACATTATGACATTTTCCTCTCTTATGTTGGTCAAGTCTTAGTTTATTGCCTAAAGGGCTCGCTTCATTCCCTTTCCATCTTTTGAACAAATCAAGATGCTTGCGGTTGAAATTCGAAGCGCCTTGTGAGCTAGAATTAGCATAATAAATATATGTTTCTGACTTAGTTGTTAGGAGGCGGTGGTCCTCTGTCAGCTCAAGGTGGCTCATGGCATCCTCAAGTTTTTCCATAACTTGATTAAGAGCTTCTAGTACTTCTACTTTTTTAGCACATATTGAATTTTCATATTCAATATCTCATACTTTATACTATTTAATTTCTTTCCTTTGTTCAATTCAACGATTATGCTCTTAGTTGCTAAAACCATTGAATCTGAACATATTAGACACTCATGCACGAAATATTAACGCCTATCATTCATGCATCTATTTTGCATAAACTAATCATATTAATGAATAAGATCAAATAAGTCTTTAGAGTCGAAATGTCACTTTATTTCCAATCATCATCAAAAATTCCTAACTTGAAATTATCATTAATATAATCATTATGCAAAAATAAGTTCTCCAAAGTCACTAAAACTTTCTTGAACTTTCTACAAATAATTGTAAGTTGAAATAATAATAGACGACAGCAAATAACATTGAACTTTCATTAACTAAACATGTCATTAACATGAAATAATATGTCCAATAGAAAGATATCAACATCAACATGGAAAGAGACATTTACACCTAAGATATCTTAAACCAACTTAAGAAAAATAATTAATAAATAAATTCAATGATATTCAACTATCTCTTAAACAAATAAAGACTTTTCATATTCTTAGAAAATTCTTTTGAAAATTCTAAGGTCACGTTGGGCAACCACGGAAAGACTCTCGGAGATCCATTATGACTCCTTCAAGGCACATTCATTTTGCACTAAGTTACATTCAATCCGAGGATTGAAGTCTTTGTTACCTCAATCCTATGGTATTCTCTCAAAAACTCTATTGCAAGTTTTTTATAAACTGGAACTATGTTAGCGTCCCATAAGCTATCTAACACCGATTGCCATTTAGCAGGAAGAGTGTTCACTAAGGCCAGCACATTTTCAAAATCAATCATAGAGTAACCATTCAAAATGATTTCTTGTATCATCTTATTGACCATGATCACATGTGTCACTATATCACCATCATTCCATCGATAGCTCTTAGCCCTTCGAGTATCGCCTTATGTTCATTTGTTCTAACAAATAAAAGGGTGTGCACAAAACGCATCATTGTTCCTGCAACTAATGCAGGACAAAGAAAAGGGGATTACACATAATTCATAATGCATTTCATCAATATTTCATTCTATTTTTTCAACCGTCAACGGCCAATGAAGATCAAAGGATGACCGGGTTGAGTCAACGGGTCAACCGGATCATGTCAACGAGTCAGCTAGGTTGGGTCAGTTGAGGGGCAAAACGGTAACATCAACAGAAAATGAAGGACATAATCGTAAAAACGTTATTGAAGGTAAAAATGCAATTTTACGGAAAGTGGCAAGGGCAAAAAGGTAATTGCTCCTACAAGCACTTGCCACGCATGAGCCAGTGGTTGCCGTGTGCATGCCGCACACACATTGATGCCCTAGTGCCTTCTAGCCACACGTGGAGGCGCGTTCGGCCACCTTCGATAGAGTGCCGCCACTCGTTTTTCTCGTCTCGATGAGAACTACAAGCCTACACTTTCAAAATAAATTTTGTCAGACAGAACTTCAAGAAATGGCATCAAATAGAACAATTGGGTGTCGAGTTTTTACCCCTAAGCATTCGTTGGCATCATTTCATGAATTCCTACCATTAATCCATTTATAAACAACAATAATGATCAAGAAACAACAACACTACACTCTAATACCAATGATGGAAATGGATTCATAATAAAACAAATGCTCAAACTATCGAGTAATACTAAAGCACAAATGCAAAAATGTGGCCGGGGATCCTTGTAACACAAATTGTAAAGTACATCACCAAGATGGACGTACCTTATTTTCCACAAATTAAATGTTGTTGCAATCTCGAGAGGGATTGATCCTTCGATCGTCGATTGAAGCCTCTGAATTCTTTTATTTAAGAGAGAGAATCCACCAAAAACGAAAACTTGCAGAACATTATCTATTGTCTTCCTTTTTCTAACGTTTTTTTTTTTTATATTGCAATTTATTTTACACAAAAATAACTACCTTCTCTTATGGGCCCTCTTTTGAGTTACGGGTCGAGTTTGGCCTAACATGGTGGCCCAATACCTTTTATTTAAAAAAAAAAACCATTACAATCTAAAAATCTTAATTTGAAATTATCATTAATTAATTATTTATACAAAATTAAGTTCTTTTAGGTTACCCAAAACTTCCTAGAACTTCCCACTTATTATATAATATGCATAAGGCAATATCAATATAAAAAAAAATGCCATTGAATATTCGTAACTAAATATTCCATAAACAATACATAAGTCTTATAAAAGAGGAGATATCAATAGTGAAAAGGGTACTAAAGGCAACAAATCTAAAACAAATAACATCATTATTTCTTAATCTTCATAAAAACAGGAATACTCATAAAATTCCTCTGGAAGTATAACAGTGGAGTTTGGTAACCAAGGGAAGACTTGCAAATCTCTCATATTTGCACCAGGTAGTATTCATCGCAAAAGTCGAATTCCCAAAGTTCATCTACAATGATTTGCCACACTTTGGGAAAGGTATTTCTTAAGGCATCAACCCTGTCACATCTTTCATAAGAAAATCCTCCCAAATTTTATGTTGGATCATTTCATTGAACTTGATGACATGCTCTAACATGTTGACATTATTATCCCATTGATAATTGTCCAATTCTTTTCTTAATTTAAGAAGATTCAATCTTTGTTCCCACGTCCTTGATATTCTAGGACAGTGTATGATTGTTACCATTGTTTCTATAATGAATACAAAATAAAAGGATTACCCATAATTCATGATACAACAAAATATTGGGTACATCGAAGACTTTGATAGGAAAAAGTCTTGGGTTATACCCTCACCGAGGTCAATCAAATTAATAAATTCTATCACAGTGAAGATACTTTCAATATGAGCACAAAGACACCATCCATACCCCAATCGAGCTCTCACACGTCAGTTTTTTTTTTAGTCAACGGGTCGGGTCGGTCCGACTAAATGACTTGGGTGTGGCTAACGTCACCGATGATATCAATCATGCCTCCATCGGTTGGCGGGCACATGACGAGCATGCATTGGACTGTGTGCATGCGGCCTCCTCGACAGCGTGCCACCTCTCATTCTTCTCGTCTTAACGAGAACTATCAACCCATCTAATCAAAAACGATTTTCGTTGGACGGGACTCCAAGAAGCAGCCCCAAACAGTACAGTCAAGTGTCGATTTCCATGCTTGAGTGGCCGTCGGTACCTATTCGCAATTTCTATACCAAATATTAATTTATGATCCTATCATTATACGTAGATGATATACTAATTGCCGGATGCAATATAAAGTTTGTTAACATAGTCAAGAATTGGTTATCTTCCAATTTTGAAATGATATACAAACAAGTATCGGCCAAAAAACACGAATCGATTTAGGTTGCATTTGTATCAATTATAGGTTTTTCGTGATATTAACTCATAAATCAGCAACATTTAAATGGGCGAACTAGTACCGATGGCTGCTCAGGTATGGAAATTGACACTCAACCGTACTATTTGGGGCTTCTTCTCAAAGTTCCGTCCAATGAAAATCATTATTTGATTAAATTGGCAGGTAGTTTTCGTCGAGATGAAAAGAACGAGGAGTGGCATGCTACCAAGGGAGGCCACACACACCCCTACGCGCGGTCATAAGGCGCGGCAACCAATGCCTGGTCATCTAGTCAAGTCGACCCAACCCGTTCACCTACCGTTGACCAACCTGACTCATTGACTAAAAAACGAGTTTTCAGCACTTGCAGATGTAGGCACATGGGAGCTCCGATTGAGGCATGGTTGGTATCGTTGTGTGCATATTGAAATTATTTTTTCAAATTATTTTATTAATTTTTTAATCATTTTTACTTTTTTTTTTTATTTCTTTGTTTTTTTCCTCCCCTTCTCCCTCCTCCTTCCTTTGGCTCCAACAATCGGCCACCCCTTGCCGGTCGCAAGACTAAGACAGCCAAGCGAGCTCACCTTGCCATCACTAGGCTAGGGTGAGCTCGCCCGGCTCGGCGAGGGCAAGCCCCCATCGGATCTGTCAAGGGCTTGCCTCGTCGTCGTTGGGCGAGGGCTGAGGACTCCCTTGCTATCGCTAGGCAAGGGGTAGCTCCCCCAGCCACTAGGGGGCAAGCCCCAATCGGATCTAGCGAGGGCTCGCCCTACCAGTAGCTAAGGGAGCTACCCCTCACTCAATGACAACAAGGCAAGCCCTCACCAAATTTGACTAGTGGCTAAGCGAGCTCGCCCTCACCTAGCAACCAGCGAGGCTGGTCGGTCGCCGAAGCCAAAGGAAAAAGAAGGGAGGAGGGGGGGAGGAGGAAGGCTAGGGAGGAAAAAGAGAGAGAGAAAAAAAAAGATAAAAATTATTTAAAAATTAATAAAATAATTTGAAAATTAAAATATTATTAAAAAATTCGTTGTAGGCGCCGGCCAACGGCCACATCAACACCGGCCAGCCAATTTTGGCCGGAATGGATGAACTGTCACAATTATAAAATGTTTGGGACTTAATTAGCCAAAAAAATAAGTTTATAATTGAATTGGTACAACCGCAAAAAGTTTAGGACTCTTTTGGTAATTCTCCTGTCTCATTACCACAATTGAAGAAGTTCAAATTCTTTGGAAAATTGAGTTTAGCCTTACACTTATTCGTGCCAATTAATAAAATAATTTGAAAATTAAAATATTATTAAAAAATTTGTAGGCGCCGCCAACGGCCACATCAACACCGGCCAGCCAATTTTGGCCGGAATGGATGAACTGTCACAATTATAAAATGTTTGGGACTTAATTAGCCAAAAAAATAAGTTTATAATTGAATTGGTACAACTGCAAAAAGTTTAGGACTCTTTTGGTAATTCTCCTGTCTCATTACCACAATTGAAGAAGTTCAAATTCTTTGGAAAATTGAGTTTAGCCTTACACTTATTCGTGCCAAATTGTGCCAACAGCTTTCACCAAGTTCGAACATTGAATGACACTAGGAGAATGCTCTGCTTGGGACTCACTCCTGAATTATTTTCCTATTTGTGGAAACTTCATTTTACCAGTAAAACCGCAATTTCTGGAAATTTACTAAAAGAAAAATATCAAGTGCGTTCGAAAATTACAAAAATTTAATGAAATGTAGAATCCAAGATGTCGTGTCCAATGGTGAAACGGCATCAAAGTCCAGTGGAGTGAACGGTACAATCCATTAGAAGTTAGCGGCACACTATAAATAATGGCAAAATCTGGATTCCACCTTTCTTTTTTGAGCATTGACTCGATTTAGACGAGCTTTTCTTTACCTAATCGGAAAAAGAAGACCAAGGGGATTCCTCCCTTTTAGTAGAATAGGATTCTTCTTCAGCTTGATTAATCGGAAAGAAGTTTAGTCGAGCTATTTTAATTTTCCAACTTGAATTGAACGTTGAAAGCTTCCAAGTGACTTTTGAAATGTTTCACAGTACCCAATTCACTGACTTGGCTCTCCTACTAAATGCGACAAAATCAGGTGATCGCGGTGTCGAAGGAAAGATAGCACAACCCATCACAACCATGCGACAAGTTTAGATCATAAACATGACTCGAACAGGTCCAAAATCAACAAGGAAAATACCTGTTCACGAGCTCGAACATGTAATCTAGAGGGTCAATTCCCTTGGACGGTTCATCAGATTCGAGCATTGACAAATTACAGAGTCCCGTCTTGGTGGGGAGAGTGGTTCTACGTTTTCGGTTTCGGCAAAATCGTCGAGAATTTGCCGGCTTGGAGAGAATGCAAAGTTACTTTAAGTACCGAATTTGAAACTTTTGATGCTTGAAACTTGAACGAAAATGGTAATGGATACTTCAGAGCAGTGATACAGTTTCCCGATGGAAGACCAACAGTTCCTGCTTCGACTTTTCCATCTCTCCTCTCTCGGTCCCTCCGGCGGTGGTGTACGTGAACAGAGTTTCTGCTGAGGGAGCATGTCACGTTTATGTAAAGGAGCAAAACTTGAGCTGATATAATATTGGGTTCAACTGGCCGGTGGCTTGTCAGGTTTTCGAAAGGCCCAACGACAAAATCTGGTTAACAGATTTAGGTTCATTAACGGGAAAACCACATTCCATTTTTTTGGATGAGTGAAGACGAATTTAAAAATTTTAGTTTCGATTTTCTTTTTCAAATCTATTTTGGAATAAAAATCGTTCTAGAAATAGAAAAATCAAATTGCGTTACCAAATAGATTTATGCTTTCAAACCTGTTTCGGAAAAAGAGAAACAGAGAAATAGAAAAGTAGAAATTTTATCAAACGCACCCTTATAAAGCTCTAGTTACGAATGAAATAGAATTACAAAACCAGTCTTAAGTTATCTTTCTCCAACACAGCACGTTTCCGAATCAGCTTTGCATGTTGGACATGGATCAACCCAACAGGTCGAACTTGGAACGATCAGGCAAAGCTTTCTCAGTTACGATGAGCAGCTCATCACTCCGATTCATTTAAACGGAACTCAACCGGTCCTCACTCAACTGTGGGTGCTCAAGTACAAAACTGATCTGAAAGCTTCGATCAGAAAGCAGAAGTTATAGGAGCCACAGCCACTCGAAATGCTCTACCATAATGTAAAGCATACGGTCCAATAGCATAGTTAGAAATATACATTATAAATTTTACATTTTTTTTGTTAAGAAATTAGAGAAATCAATAACGCCAGATGCACTAAACACAAGGCTAGGCTTCACTCCCCCATCACCAGTAATCCCATATAGACACTTCCTCTCTAAGCTATCTTTTCAGCAAGACAGGAGATAAATACTTTGTATTTGAAATTACAAATTTTAATACATTTGTAATTGCTGTACAAATGTTAATTACAAGGTGTCATCCTAAAGAACAGATCACCAAGAGTCAACCAGGTTGGATGCTACCCAGAGAAGAGTTTGATCAGATAATTACCAAAGCTCTTCCTAGATGAAGGGATCAATCAAGTGATTTAATTGGAAAATGGCTACAGAAGGAAAACATTTGATGCTGATAGAAGCTTCAAAAATAAATGTAGCTACCAAGAACTATGGTATATATAATTTGCTTTATGGATGAACCCGCCATCCAGGAATTCCACAGTGATATCCTCAACAACAGCAGCTTGCTCTCCACGTTCTGATCTCCATTACAGTTGACTCTGGAGTATGTACGACAGAATAATGACAACCCACACATACGCAGAAATGTACCTGGACCATCATAGCACACCATTCATGAATTCTACTTACACAGTATTCAAAAGTAGGCAAACATCTAGTCTGTCTTAGCTCTAATAGGTGACCTCAGTCAGAACATATCTATTTAAATGCTCCACTATTTATTGTCCTGGTAAAAATCCTTACCAGAGGCAATGTCTTGCAAAGAGGAAGAATCCGAACTCTAACTTCAGAGAAGCATCTTGTGCAGCATGCAAAGCATAAACAACTGCCATGTCAATCGGTCCAAATCTTTTGCAATTCAACCTAAATAATTAACAGTATTCTGTAAGAATCCCCCCATGGGCTTTGAAAAAAAATACTTTTACCAAGATAAACAAGTTAAAGTGCATGACGGAAAATCTGCTCGACCAATATACGAGAGTAATGCACATTTTACAAACAATTTAACAAAAATTGTAGTGTACATAAGACAAAAACATCACTACAGGTTCAAGAAAGGAGAGTACCTAACTTTTCTACATTATGGACTCGCCATAAGGAGCAACAGATTGTAAAGCAGGGTCAAAAGCCAACAGTGATTAATTAGGGAGCTGTGCAAATGTTCCCTGGTTGGGGCTGCAGCCACCGACCCTCATCCTTTTGTAGACTGCATATGCAGAATCTGGTTTTCCTGACAAACTGTATCCCCGAATAAGAGCATTATACGTGAAGACATTTGGTTCAAAGCCATTAAGGCGTATTTCATCATACATTTTCCCAGCTTGTTCTACCATTCCAGCAATCCCTAGATTGAGTATCAAGGAATTGTACGTGTAGAGGTCGGGACATAAACCTTTATTCTGCATCTCTTCAAAAAAATAGAGAGCTTCATTTATTCTACGTGATCTGCCAAGTCCATCAATTATAAGATTATACGCAATTAAGTCAGGATCAAGGCCAGTTAGTTTCAGCTCATTAAAATAGTGCAGAGCATCATCCACTCTGCCCACCATACAGAAGCAATCTACAATAATGGTGTATGACCTCAAATCAGGCCTTATTCCCTCCTTGACCATCCTTCTAAATAGAAGAGATGCATTTTCCACATCTCCCATCTTCCCATACCCGTTAATCAGTATGTTGTATATTGCACAATTAGGCCTGCAGCCATAGTCCCCCATCTCTTCAAAGATCTTCTTTGCTTCCTCTAGTCTTCCTGACTTAAAGAGACCATCTATGAGAGGGCCATATGTACAGGGAGTGGGTCTAAAATCTCCACTTATCAGATGGTAGTACAAGTCCACGGCTTTATCCAAGTCATTTGACTTCACAAGACTGGAGATGAATATATTGTGAGTCACAGTGTTAGGCTTGCAGCCCTTCCGGTGCATCTCCTCATACAATAAAAAAAGTTCCTTGAGTTTCCGAGACTTTCCAAGGGTGTTGAGTAGAAGGTTGTATGTAAAAATATCTGGTGCACAACCTGCAGTCTTCATATCATTGAAAACATACCATGCCTTTTCCATCTGATGGATGTCAATAAGCCCATTAATCAAAGAATTGTATGTTTCTACTGTAAAAATTACCCCTAGGTCCTTGGTAAATTTTTCAAATATGGCATATGCATTAAGGGCTTTCTTATGCTTACATAACATTCTGACCAGAGGTATCAACACAGAGTCATCTTGGCATATCCTGTTACACACCAACTCTTCAGCAAATACAACTGCTTTGGATATGCCTGCTGCACTTAAAACACCAGACATTAAATCTTGCCAAAAGGCCCCATCAACACAGACCCTGTCCTGATTGACAAAATTGTCTGCAATCTTAACAGCATCCTCAACCCTACCATCTTTCACAATGCCAGGAAGGAGGGTGCATATAGTTACATGGTCAGGATAGAGTGATTTCTTCATCTGAAAAAAGAACCAGAATGCACGATGGACACTGTTAATCTTAATTAAACCAAAGATGATAGTGTTGTAAGTCAAAGCATCAGGACAACATCCCAGCTCTGCCATATTGTACATCATAGTAATGGCCAGATCCACCTCATCGTTCTTGCAAAGGCAATCAAACACTGTGTTAAAAGTTATTGTGTTTGGTGAGCACCCTTTCCTGGTCATACTTTCAAAAAGTTCGAGGACCTTCTGCACTTGACCATCTTTCCCCAACCCAGAAAGCAATGTGTTGTATGTCACAGTGGTAGGGACAAGCCTCATGATGGTCATCCTATGAAACATTTTCCATGCCTCATCTCGCCGACTGTCCTTGAAAAGTGCGTCAATTAAACAGTTGATGTTGACCACATCTGGTTCACAACCACTCTCGATCATCTCTGAAAGCAACTTAATGGCTTCATCTACTTGCCCCACCTTAATATAGCACTTCATCATCATGTTATAGGTTATAGAATCTGGGGCAAGTCCACTATTTCTGAGACCATAAAAGATTTCTTTTGCTTCACCAATTTTTCCAACTTCTGCAAGACTATACAAAGACACATTAACCGCAACAAGATTGGGAATGATGCCCCTTTCTTTCATATTATTAAATGTCTCAAGAGCACTTTTACAATCTCCTTTTTTTCCATAGTAGTCGATGAAAAGGATGTATGTGTAAGCAGTTGGCTTTACACCCAAAGACTCCATACTGCCAAAAATTCCTAACGCATCATTCAGTCTATTTACACTGAGGAGGCCACATATCAGTGTGTTATATGTATGCAGATTAGGCAAGATTCTTTTCTTCTTCATGACATCCAAAGTGGCAAATGCTTCATCCACATTGCCAGCCTTACAAAATGCATTAACAAGAATTGTGTAAATAACAACATCAGGATCATAACCATCATTTTCCATTTCATTCCAGAATTGCCTCACTGATTCTACATCACCCCGGTCACTAAATTTATCTAGCAAAGTAATATAAGCTACTCTATCAGGCTTCTGGCTGCTATTTTTCATTTTGAAGAACAGCTCTTTGGCATCACTGAGTTTTCCTGCATTACATAGAGCATCAATAAGCACAGTGTAAGTAACCACATCAGGCCCACATCCCTCACTGTCCATTCGCTTCAGTATTTCATGTGCCTCGTCTATTTTACCAGCCCTTCCCAATACTCTGATGCATATAGTAAAGGTGTATATGTTTGGCTTCAGTCCCAGATTCTCCATCTCCTTCAAAAGACTCATGACCATTTCAGTGTTCCTTTGCTTTCCCAGAGCTACCATGATCGCCGAATAAGTCTTCATGCTAGGCTTCAGCCCTTCTGAAACCATCCTTCGATACACCTCCAAAGCTTCATTACAAAAACCAGACTGAAGCAGCAGGTGTATCAAGCCATTGTATGAATACGCATTCAAAACAAAACCAGCTTTTCTCATCTTTTCAAGCGCATATGGTGCTTGCCGAATGCCGCCTCTTATGTACAAACTCTTAAAGATAGTCAAGTAAGTGCTCAAATTCCGGTTGATTATTCGCTTTTGCATCATATCGAACACAAACACCATGTCTTCCACTTTCCTGTGGACCCTGAGGATTTCAAGCATGCAATTGCAAGTCTCAGTGGTATGAACGACCCGCTGGGGCAAGTCAGCAAATGAATTGAAGTACGCAAAAGCCTGCTCGGGGCTCGAGCTCATCTTCAGTACATCAAGAACTTCTTCAGGACACAAGGACCCTCTTCGCTGCCCCTTCGCAAAGATCCCATCTTTCGAACAATTAACAACAACCGAACCGAACCCACCCCGTTTTTTACCGTTCCCGTTCGATTTTCCAATAGACCAGCGCTTGGGAGCTCTCAAATCCCCAGATACCGACGCTTCCGCTGACCCATAGACACTCCTCACAGGAAGTAAACCACAGTCGGGCGCAGCTGGGCCGAACCCAACACTCACGCAGCAAGAAGCAAAAGGGCAGTTTGTCAAAACAGCCATGGGGCGAGGAGGGAAGATAACAAGACCCGGTGGCTACGCACAGCAGTTGAAATCAGAGCCGGGGCGCGTTTCCGCGCGACAACACAAGCGGGTCGAACCGCTCGCCACGAAAGAAGGCACCGCGAGAACACGCATGGCATGCGAAGTCACGACATTCCATTCAGAGAGAGAGAGAGAGAGAGAGAGAGAGCTTGCTTATCTGGAATGGAACGCAGTATGCTCGACCAGAAGTCTTTCCTTCTGTCGTCGTCCTCACCTCATGGATTCGTCCATGAGAGATGAAGAGATAGGAGGGGGTGGTGGATATTTTCGAATTTTGGAGATTCGATATGGTCCAGTTCCACTGGTGGGGCTTGGAGGCTTAGGCCCTGTTTGGATGATTCTGATTCTTTGTTTCCGAAATTTGTTTAGGCCTAGAATCGCCCTTGGTAAAATTTTTGTTCCGGGAGCAGTTGAGAATGGAATTAAAAACAAAAAAAAAAAAAAAATTGATCCTCGTTAGGAATAAATTTGAGAATCAAAATCAAGAAATTTTCTTTTTCCCTTGCCAATCTTGCGACCGCCATCCACCACCGCCCGCCACCGTCCGCCGCCGCCGCTGTCTGCCAGTCCGGCGAGCTCGCCGGAGACTCGCCAGACCAAGGCAAGGTCAGGCGAGGCTTGGCCTCCCCAGATCTGGCAAGGCCGAGCCTCGCCGGTGGCCAGGCGGGCCTCGCCGGGCCGGGCGGGGGCGGGCAAGCCTCGCGACACCCGGCCCCACCGGTGGCCGGGCGAGGCCTCGCCCGGCCACCGCGAGGCTCGCCCGGCCCGCCGGTGGCTCGGCCTCGCCCAATCGACGAGGCCGGCCTGGCCACCGGCGGGCTCGGCCTCGCCAAATCTCGGAGGCCGAGCCTCGCCCATCTGCCGGCGAGGCTCGGCCGACGAGGGGCGGACGCTCCGGTGAGGTCGCCGATTCGGCGACCGACCAGAAGAAGAAGAAGAAGAAGAAGAAGAAGGTGAGAAAAAGAAAAAAAAAAAAAAAAAAAAAATGAAAAAAAGTAAAGGAAAAAAAGTAAAAAAGTAAAAAAATTATTTAAAAATTAAAAGAATTTAATTTGGAACATAATTAATGAACATGGTACCAAACGTAATTCTATTTCGGAATTAGAAATTTTGGACAATTACCAAACGGCTTAAAATGATTAGAATCGGTTAAGGAACGAGGAATAAAAAAGAATCGGTTCGATCGAATCTACTAAGAAACGAATCATTCTAAACGCGTCCATTATTTTGTTTTCCTATCCTTGTCCATGAATGAAGCATCAGTCAGTCATCGAGTGCGTTTGGGACAACTTCAACTTTATGACAATGTTAAAAAAAAATAATAATAAATTTCTTGAAAAGCTTTGTTTGATAAACTTTTTGTTATAAATGCTTATTGCAAAGTAATTTTTAAATTTAAAAAAAAAATAAGATGAAAAACAAAATGTTGGGCAATGCCGACTTGTCATGACTCCAGGCAATAGGCAGACGAGGTCACGCGATCCCATCTACTTGGGTCACACTGGCCCATATTGCTCTACTTGTAAGAGTAAAATTGGAATTTAAATAGTTTAATGAGGATAAAATTAGAAGAAAAAAATAAATTATTAGCTCGAAAGTGCATTTTCAAAAAATGATAAAAGCTCAACGCAAGGGAGAATTTGCGTGGGCTTTGAGGTTTGGAAATCAAAAATCTACATCAAAGGCTCTTGAGACTGTGTTAATAAACACCGAATATTTAGCTTAGGGATCTTTGGAGTAGGGGTGATTGGTTCTACCTTGCAACCTAGAATCGAATCGGTTCCTCATTTGTAGAACTAGAAACCAGCCAACCCGATCCAAGTTAATCTTGAAACTAAGGAATCCTCTTTTTGTTTTGTTTCTTCTATTCCTTATAAGTGGAGTCTTTCGATATTAAAAGAAAAATAAGAGCATTATGTTTGGTTTATTTGTCAAATAAATGTTTACATGATCGAGGTTTGACGATAATTGATGATTGACTAATCTTTCACAGGATTTTGTAGTCATTACTTTATTACATGCCATCATATCAACATATGTTAAATAAAAAATATATATATGGACAAACAAAGTTATGGAGGAATGCATAGGGTTTACTTATAATTATTATATATGAAAGTCATTACTCTATTTTAATGAAAATTGAAACATACATTACCAATATAGAGTTTGCTTCAAAAAAAAAATTTTAAGTAATTTGGGCGGACAATTCCTTATATAAAATCGGGAGCTGGATCAGTTATTATCAAGAATTGAACACATTACTCAAGAAACCATCTAGAATTGTTCGGTCCAGCTCTCAAATTGGACTGGACTGATGCACACCCCTTTTGGAGGCCCAAAGTTGCATGTCCAAAGTTGCATGTAAATGCTGAACCTAAATGTAAATAAAATCTCAATTCGTGTCGTTATTTTATTGCAATATATCCTGTGAAGTGAAAGCAATGTTTTTAATTGTTCTCCTAAAATAAGAAGCATAAATCCTGGCGGAGCAGGCCGGAACAATTGAGACTGCTGCATCATGGACGTTAGCCATGAGGACACGTGCTTCTCCCGTGAGGGGCATTTGTTGAGGAAATGCTATTCAAGTTCAGTCAATGAGATTTTATTTTTATTTTTTTTGGTCTGTAGTTCACTCAACGAGATGAAGGCGCATGCTTGGAGGCAGTTTGATTACGTCTACATAAGTAATTTATTTTATTTTTATTTTAATCTAACTTCATGAAAAATCCCATACTATCATCAATAATAAATTTACCCCAAATAAAATCTTAAATTGATAGCAAATTCACCCTCCACTAGTTTACGGTCAATTGGTCAAATTATTGAGTTGGATGAGACAGTTGTCGAGTAAAATTTTATCCTTTATTTATCACATATATACCGGTTTGTAATTTTTCATGATATTAATTAAATTTAGAGTAAATTTATAATAAGTATATTCATTTAAGATTTTTAATTATCAAAAAATTAATTTGAGATAATTTTTCATAAATGTATCAATTTAAAATTTTTAATGATTAAAAAATTAATTGGAAATAAATTTTTCATAAATATACAATTTTTTGTGATAAAAGAATTAATTTGAGGTAATTTATTACTAATATATCAATATAAAAATTTTCATGATAATAATCCTCTTATTTTTTAAGAAGAAACTGTTTTTCAGATTATGACACAAATTCGAGTTATTTCGATACACTGACAAAAAGTTCGCTCCCGTGTCTGCTGCACGACATTTCTCGATGCCTTATGCTTTCTTTGTCTGTCATGAAGACTCAAGCAATAAGCTTTGAGTTTAATGAATAGCACATGTCTACATGAATTTCAGGAAATAAACAAAGCAAAGTTACATGAAGATCTTATTTCTCATCGAGTTTATATATCCTTCTTGACCCGCAAATATAAAGTTACGGCTCCGTCAATACAAGCTTGTATTCGCTACAATTTCTTTCACTTTCGTGGGTGAGCATCCACCGGCGTCGGCGGTGGCGGAGGCGGCGGCCTCTCGGCGAGGAGATCGGCCACCCTCGCCACTTCGCGAGCCTTGTGCCTCCGGTCGGCATAGACCGTGTAGAGTCCGACGGCGGAGACCAGGAGCAAGCCGCCGACGAGCATGGTGGTCGTGTTGTACCGGAAGCTCTTGCCGCTCGGCCGCCTCCACGCGTCGGCCGTGTCGCCGCCCACCCTCACCTTGTGCGTGTCCGCCGCTCTCCTCCAGTAGGTCTCTCCGGCCATCTCTCTCTCTGTCTCTCTCTCTCTCTCTCTCTCTTCTCAAGTTTGTGAACTCTTCTTCGCCGGAAAGTGAATTTATGAAGTCCGATGCGATCGGCGAATGCGCAGAGGAGCGGCCACGTTGATGGATTGGGGAGGTGAGAGGACTGGCGTTGAGGAACACGTAGCAATTTCCATGCGCCTAGCTGTCGGTCCACAACATACATATCATGTTACCTGAATAGGATTAGGACAAACTCGAATGCTAAACTGATATATCCCGTTGTACATATATATTAGAGTTAATATTACGAAAGTCCTAAACTGATATATCCCGTTGTAAATTTACTATCAAATTATTGAGTTAAATATCATATAACAATTAATTGGACAATTAATAAATACCAATTTGGGGTCTTACGAAAGTTAAATTTATGATTTTTTTGTGGTATTAATTTAATTTAACAGAAACTAACATAAGCTAAATTTAATTTTAGATAAATTTACCAATTTGAGGTTTTTAGTAGTTGAAAATTTAATTTAGATAAATTCGAGGTAGGTGTATCAATTTAAGATTTTCGGTAATCAAAAAATTAATTTGGGATAAATTTATCACGTGTACCAATTTGGGGGTTTTTTGTGGCATTAATTCTATATATCATGTCATTTAAATAGGATTAAAACAAATTTGAACTTTATAATTCAGTAACGAGATGAAATTGTATCATAGCGTCGTGTCGTGTCAGGTCGAATTTTGTGAGTGTATTATGAAGAAGATATATACATACACATAAACACACATATACGTTCTGTATTGTTGGGGTAACTGCATAAAGATGGAGTAACAAAATGAGAATAAGAGGAGAGGATAAAGAAAGGAAGATGTTCAACCACAAAATCGGTGATGTCCAACTGGCAGAGCCCCTGGCTTCACTCTCCCATGGGCCCTCCCCTCTTTCAGGCCCGACCCAAATCGGATCCTCCGGCCCATGATCCAGCAGATGTTGCAACATGTTCCGGGAGCTCCGCCTGCGGTCCCGTCCGGTCACCGACCATCAGCCACGAAGTCTCATTTCGACCAATCGTATTGAAACGCATTTTGTAGTATTTTCTACGCAAGATATCAAATCCCACAAACATTTCAAATGTTTTCGATGAATGACTGAATTTTATTGTCTTGCGAACCTATGGTCACCAATTCTTGACATAGTAGAAACAGATAGATACAAAGTAAAACTCACAAATGCACAATTCAAGCGTGAACGCACAGAAAGCGTAACGAGAAATGTCTTGATTTTATGTTATCTCTAAAAAGAGACAAACTTACTTCCATAATAGTGTATACTCATATGCAACAAATCCTGTCATAGAACACATCTACTTTCGATCTGCTACAAGTTAAGTTTGCTGTGCCGATTTCCAGCATTTACATGTAATCAAAGAATTCATCTATAGATCAAACAACGGTGGCTTAGGGCTCTCTCCCTCTCACGAAGGGGAGGAGTTCGAATCCAAGAGGCGTCGTTAGGGATCTACCAATTGTTGGCCCTAGGCTCGATTCCACCGTGCCACCACTTTGTTGTCCTCACTTGCTTCTCTTTAGCTCTAGGACACCAAGTCGAGGGAAAAAGTATCCAAAAAAAAAAAAATGTCTTAAATCTATTGTATTAGTATAAATATAGTCATAAATCTTTTGACATTTCCACTTTGTTGTCCCCACTCGAGCTTCTCTCTAGATCTATGACACCAAGTCGAGAGAAAAGTATCAAAAAAGTCTTAAATTTATTATATTAATACCAATTCAGTCCTATATGTTTTCACCATTTTTAATTTGTTGTCCCCACTTGGGTTTCTCTCTAGCTCCAGGACACCAAGTCGATTTGCAATCGCGTCCCTAGTCTGATGCATCCCACCAAGTTGCTACTCCAGGTTCTGCTTTGAAATGACGAGCAGCTATCCACAAAGCCTAAGCCCCCTAATCTTCGTTAGCGAGATGGTTGTTGTCATCAAGTCTCAACTCATAATCACGGTGCCCTTGGAGCGCACAGAGATGAACTCTCAATAATAATTTCTGATTTTTGATAAACTGAATTTACAAGTGCCACGAATGAAATATCTATAACCAAAAGCCCTTCCATAAAAAAACCAAACTAGGAGACAACTACGTAGAGATAACTTAGGAAAATCTGAAAATACTATCTATAATCTAAATATTCCCTGAAAATCAAACAAAATTATCAAGTATTTTAATTTAGATCTTAGGATATAATCTATAATCTGATATAATCTAATTTGATATTCCCTGAAAATCAAACAACATTATCAAGTATTTTAATTTAATCCCTAAAGTCAAACCAATAAAGAAACAAAATATCAAACCCAAAAAACATCAAATTCTATTAACTAAAAGATGTAAATCCAACATGGAAATGGGAGGTGAGAGGTTCAAATCCCCACCTTCTCGGGGAGGGATGGGGTGGGGACGTGTAAGTTTCGAAGTGGGTTTCGATTTCCGCAAGCCTGCGAGAAAGCGGGGTAAAAATCTTAGAGTTAGTGTAGAGTAGGAATAAAGTAAGACTGACAAAAAAAAAAAAGAAGATGTAAATCCAATCCCAACGTATCCCTCATCAGGACCTAGTATCGGGAATTTGTAGAAATACCCTTTTAACTCTGGGTCATAAGAAGGAATTGCATCTTTGTCAATGACTTTGATGCTTTGCGAAAGAACATCGAGTCCATAGTTAGCAATACAACGGTACCCAAGAACTCTGATTTTGCTAAAGCAATCACACATAAGAATATTGTGAAAATTTCACGAAAAGGACAATTATTCCAGGACATTCTTTCAATTTGGTTGGCCCTATCTATCGTCGTTCGGAGAACATTGCTCAATAATTTTTGTCCTACATTTTATGGTAACAATTTCTCTGCTCGTTGGCCCAGCTAGGATATCAGATAAAGCAGCCATGCCCCCGTACTTCAACATTCTCTGGGAAAAGCAAAAGAGGCTCTCTCTCTCTCTCTCTCTCTCTCTCTCTCAGTGCCAATCCCCCCGCAGAGACGACACTGGACGAGACGTTTGCATGTGCTCCGAATTGTGAACTTCGAAGTTAAGCTGCTTAGTTGCTTTCAGATGAAAGGCCCCTCACAGCTCACATATTCCTCTGCATCCATGCATGCATGCGTGCATGCGTGCATGCATGGCGCTTGTGCTTTTGTTAATTTATAAGTGTCCAAGAATGTCTGGAGGGTTGACCTGACGATGCAGGTAAACAGAGGCGCTGCCCTCCAGGACAAAAGAAGGAACTGAAAAAGAGGAGTGGTCATGATCTCCGCCAGCGTAGAGGATCGCCGAGCGTGCGAAATTGCTGCAGAAGACGAGGGCATCCAACGTTGCAGATGGTCGAATGTATACTCACGGTCGCACGTCTTGTGACCTGAGTTAGGAATGAGAATTGATCAGGAGAGGTTTAGCAGCTAATAGTTAGGGTTTGGGCAGCTGCCTGATCTGAACTAAGAGTGGAGCTGGAGCCAAACGCCCACTTGGATTTCACCGAAAGCTGCAAAATGATAGTGTTAGGACTTGTACTTTGTACCGAGGATGACAATTTGGCTATGTAGTAAGTTCAATATACGATGTTTATATGTATTTGGACAAGGCAACATGGAAAAAAAAAAAACAAAACAAAACAAAACAAAAAAGGAGTCCTTAATCTGGGAAAGTGTCTCATAATAGGACTTCAAATGTCATGTTCCAACGTTGATGTTGGCGCTAAACCGTTTAGAAAATTAGTATTTGTGAGTTCTAAATTTGAAATCAAGGAAAAGTTAAATGTTGTGGGACCTGGAATGAACATGCGAGAGAATATCCATAACTATTGTTTATTAATGATTGTTATAATTTTTAAATAATAAATTATGCATTTATCTAATAATTTAAAATTTTAAAATAATTGATAATAATCCTATCAACTCTCATATGGTGTCAGGACTAAAACGCTTGAGTTCGAATTTTTCAGATTTCTATTTGCCTCCTCAAATAAAAGTATTAAAATATTTAAATAATAAATTACGTATTTATATAAAATGTTTGCGAAGCATAAAGCGCCACATTTAAATTCGGTCATTCGGTTCAAAGATCTCTCATATATACAAATACAAAACATCGAGCTCTTGTACTCAGCCCTTGAGGACTGAGTCATTTATACACCCCATCCTATTTAAATCCTTTTCAACTTCCATTTTTGGCCGGTCTAGATGGGCAAAAATTTCTTGCCCAAAACCCCGGCAAATCAGTCGATGATGCTCAATCTCTTGCGCTCTATACCTGTCAGACCGTTCGGGAAACTCTCTTACCGCATCCGCGTTGGAAACGTTCGAGGAAATCGACGAAGCAACTTGGCGGAAAAGAAAGGAATCTTCTTCCCCCCGTAGTTGGCCAACAGGATACTTTGCTGAACAGTGCAACTCCATGTGACCACCACCATCTCAACACACGATCTCCCTCGTTTCTCTTTGCTGCCACAGTGCGATCTGTCCGCGGAATCGGAGAAAACGGATGTTGGGGGCGAGTGGTTAGTGCAATCATGTCGACCCTTTTAAGAGCATAGGACCTGGAGAGAGAATCCAGCTGCTGTCGTCCCAAGACATACACGTATCGGCCTTATAGAAAAAACATTCTTTTTATAGGAAATTAGGGTTTCGGGCGTGATGGGAACTGACATGATGGTCCCCGGCACGGCATTATGGCCGCAGCAAAAGAGCCGGATCGTCCACATAAGATGGGGGGCATCATGAGCTTGGGGAGGGGGCCACCCGTTTTTTCGTCGTCGTCATCATTTATTTATGATGGTTTATCCCCCCCACGCCTGAGTCTCGATAATGATTGCGATTTAGAACCACACATGGGGTTCGGCTTTTGGCTGTGATTGCGGGCAATCCCTTTCCTGGGGTTTTAAACTGGGGGAGGCTCGATTAGGTAACGGGATGGACCAAAATAAGATATGGATTTTCTAGGGGGGCATAGGCTAGGGACCAGGGGAATGAAGACGAAGAACTCGAGCTCGACAAAGACTGTCTAGTAATGACTGGGAACGGACTCTATTACATTCTTCATGCCTTTATGCTGGACCATGTAGATTAATATCGTCTCAATAATTGATTAGGTTAGTCGCATTGTAAATTTAGTGATCCATGATGAAGATGGCTTTGGTCCACATTATTTATAGACCATACAATAGTTTGTCTATAATTTACATGTTTAGGCGAACTTATTCTCAGCCTAGTGATGAGGAAGGAAGAGATGATTTGGAGATTTTCCAAATCCTATAATATTTTGTTACATCTTAGTGGAAGACTTTCATTGAACTTGAACAAATAGAAAACTAATTATGTACCCTATCACTTTCTTCTTCTTTTTTACCTTATTGGGATAAGGTTGATGAGTGAGGATCTAATGCTAATGACTCTCTTTGAACATTACTATGAGGTTCTCACAACCATTATCAAAATGTTTAGATGAGCAATACTATTCCATACTTTTTATGATTTGAAGATCCGAGGTCGGTAAATATCATCATCATAGTCTCACCGTGATGTAATGGGCTTGCAAATCCCTCCACACGAGACATGCCGCAATTAGGCAATATGGCAATAGCCATTAGAGGTTCGCTCCAAAGTAAATTGAAGCTGTGATTTCATAGAGGACAGATTACTCATTTATTACTGGGCTAACCATCTCTTCATGTACAATCAGATATAAAACATGACTAATTTCATAGAGTCACCTCCGAGACATTTATTACTTGAAACTTGACTGATTGATCATCGATCCACGAAAAACTAAATATATAATGGACAAGATTAATGTCCGAGGAGAACGTAAAACTCGCTCACAGATAACGTCAACTTGCCACATTTAAAGTCGTTCTGGACTAAGGGACTCTATCATGATGTGGACAAGGATACTCACTGATGGAGGCTAATCAAACCTCGAGAGCCATTAAAATCTTGTTTTCTTGGTCTCCCTTTGGAGATGCCTCCTTGTGGTCTTATGTAGTCTAACCTCCGTAGCCACCATATTAATTAAGAAAATGTGAGTAATAATGAAGGATTTGGAATGTTTGAACTTTCACAATTGATGCATGTAATATCGGTATAGGAGAATTTCCAACAAGGAAAATGGTCGCAATGGCTTATGACTTTAAATTGCATGAAATGACGTTAATTGAATAAACATTTAGAGACTTACTGAAACAGATTTTGTTGAGGAGCACATCCGAAGCACTTGTTAAGAAATCAAATGAGGAAATATCATAAATTCTACTCACTTATAGTTCTCATGATATCCACAATCAATGATTTGAAAATTGAGTATCTCCTTAAGTATGCTTAATAGATGTCCCAGTGCAAAACACAAAAAGATGAGAAAACGGTGAAATAGAAAATTACTTCGATTGTTAATTCAAATCTCATACGATCTTGAGAAATACTTCCCCACACACACAAGATGTAGCTCCGACGAAACTAAAAGTCACACCCTCCGTAGATGTTTCGAGTCATTCCTTCTCATTTTTTGGCAAAAAAAAAGAAGAAAAAGTCAATTGCTACAGGTCAGCTAAATTAAATTTTTTTTTGCATAAAAGCTTTTGAAGCCGTGAAAAACTTCATTTAGCGCCCGTTGTGGTTACAATGATGGATAGATGGATTTCATGCTTATGATTCAATGCGTTTGATAGATAGATGATGGACCATCATGGAGAGATGGGGACAAAGTTAGGTCTATCAATCAGCTGTTATCGTTGAAATGATGGAAGGTTCCCACAAGAACTCAAAAAGGGACCATTTGGCATGTCCTAGTCTATATATTCTCGCCTTAATATGCTGCCATGGCCGTCGGATGGCCTTGTCGCGGGGTAAAATAAAGGAAAAGTTATCAGGAAAATCAAGCATCTCATAATATTCATTTTCGGTCCCACAGCTCCCAATGGTTACCAATCGGTGACGATTTTAGGGAAACCCTTTCGGTTTAGATTAAGAAAGCGATTGATTTGAACATTATCGATTGGTATCGGGAAGCCCACATGACCATATCGATCGCAAGGAATACCTGTAGCCATGTTAATATGGAAGGTGACCACATTGTTAATTAAACAGATAAATGGGCGTGCATTTTACATGTTGATCCAATTAATCTCAATGTGATCTCTAGTGTAGTTGATATTTGCTTATTCTTGAGATCTCTTATCTAACGACTTGTTCGGCCATAAGCCAAGTTCCCACAAATAAGAAGTCAATTTCTAATTTTTTGAGGATGAATTTTCACTTGGGAACCACTCAATAAGCACTCTTCAATCCACATGGATCTAACCTTTATAGAATATCTAAATATTAAACCATATCTTTATCTAATAATTTAAGCTTTTATAAGTGTTAACAATGATCTTACAAAATTTCACATAATATTAGAACATGAGGTCAAAGTTCAAATATTTCCAAGCCTCTATTTGCCTCTATAATTAAATATTTACATGCTTAGTTTTAAGATGTTACAAACCGCCCCTAATATGGTACTAACATCCTTATTAATTAGTGCATGCTCACATAGCCTAGTCAATCCACTATTCACCTGGTGCATTCCACATTTTTTGCCATCATAAAGGCCAGCACGGAGCTGCATTCGATCGAAGCCGTCTCGACTTGTCAAGCACTCCCTATCCTCATCAAATCAGCTAATTAAGTATGTAAACAAATCTCAGAGCAATTGGAGGGGATCTAACTTTGATACCATCTGTTATGGCACGGCCATTGCTCTTATTATATGAGCTAAGCCACCAAAGGAATACTTAAGTTGTAGTCTTTTGTGTGAGTAATTTACTTAAGTATGACATCTCAAATCTCTCTTTCATCCAAAGTAGGATATGGAGTGTTATAAACTCTTCACTTACAGCATTAATGTCCTTGTTAATGTCAACCTAGAAAACCTTAGGATACACTCAATTTGATATGTGATTTGAGTCATTCCTTAATTATGACCATTCATCATATTTGAGATTTCAAGGAAAAGCCACACCTCATTTGTCCCTAACAATTGACTCCTCCTTATCTGGTCCTTTTTCGAATAAAACACATCTATTCAAGTGACCTTTGGTTTGATACTATAGGGCCCGTTTGGTTCGGCTCTAGGGAAATGCCCTTGGGAGAATGCAAATACCTTTGAGATAAATGGGTTTTCTGAAATGCTAGATCGTTTAGTAAACTATAATTGAAAAGTGTTTTAGGGAAATGCAAAACTGTTTGGTAAACATATATCTAAAAAACCATTTAGTGTGACCAAATTAAGTTTTTTAGTTTTAGTATTTTTAAAATTGCAAAAAAGAAACAATGATTATATAACATTTTACATTTTCATGTTGAGAGTAATGTAAAAATATATATTAGTAAATTTATTTAAAAATTATATTAAAAGAATTTTATTATAGATTAGATGCAAAGCTCAACTTTTGGTCTAGGGTTCCTTTAGATTTGTTTTCAACTTTGAATAATTTTTTTAATTATTATAGTATTAATTATCTTTGTTAATTAATGATCATTCTAGTGTATTGATAAAAAGTTGAGCTATTGATTGTCAAAAGATAAAAATGATATAAAAAAAAGGTGAACCCAACATTTGCAAAGGGTTTTTATTATTTTTAAAAAAAATAAAAATGAAATCCGATGAAACTCCGTCTCCGATCAATAGTGGTTGGGGTGTGGGGAAGATGATCGGTTTTTTTTTTTTTTTTTTAAAAAAAAAGAAGTCAACGGATGAATAGTAGAAGTTGACTTGTATTTTCGAAACGTTGAAAGCTCAAAGCATGTGGGGATCTGCTTTGGCGATTCAAAGCATTTCAAAAGATCAAGATTTGACAATGACACATTCAAATATTGAACCAAACACCTAAATTTTTTCTTAATGGGCTTTCGGGGCTTTCAGCCACTTTGGGAATACCGAATCAAACGGGGCCTATATTGGCTTGTTTGGAATGAACAATGCCGCAAAGTTCACCATGGGTGGAGTTGGGGTTCACCATGGATGGGAGAAGCTTTGCTAAGTGATTCATTAGTAAAGATCCATCCTATGGTCACGACTTCAATAGTTCTTTTAAAGTTTAGCATGCTGAGGGGACCGGTCGTTATAGTCGATGTTAGAGCCAAATTCCCCTCCCATAGGCACGTGGTTGTTAGATGAGCCTAGCCAACTCTCTCTGCTAGGATAAAGAGCGACCGTGCGATTGCCATGGGAAGAGCACTCAGACAAAGTACGGCTCGTGGCAAACTATGGGATAAGGAAGCCTGATTGAACTGATTGACACATCCGATATGAGGGAAGTGTCAGTAGGCAACAGGAGCAAAGACCGGAGGTTGTCAATGCTCGAAATCAAGAGAGTTTATAACACCTCGAGGCTCATATTGAATGCTGAAAAATTGAAGTCAATGACCTCTTCGATAATTCATGAGTAAAGGCTGGTTCCCACATGATCGCCAATCGGCTATTCCTTTTTCAAATGAGCAGTGAGATCAAGAGTGTCTCTGCTTTTCATTTCTTCGATCACGAAGGCGAGGAGATCGGATCCAAGGCAGGTACGTACAGGTCTAGTCAATGCCAAAGGTACGATCCTTCAATGTTTGAGGTCGCATCTACCCTGAAAATAAGGTGTCCCTCAATAAATTGTTCCTGGCCAGAACTTAATTTGCACGTTACTTGCTACTTGCTAGCCAGAAATCTGGCGTCGTTTGCCTTATGCCAGTCCATCTACACCAATCAGTCAATTACTGCTCGACAAACTCTGTAATTTCTTTTGCATCTTGACATATTTTCAGATGGATAGGCCACGTGACATCTTCTCAACAATACAGAAATTAATTGCTCGTGTACTATGTACGTCTTTTTAAGGTTTGCAAGTATATGTTCTCATCAATAGCTTTTAGCAGATAATTTGAAGGCACATCTGATATCGAATCAAATATATTATAAATAAATGAATATTATATACATTAAATGAATTGTTCTTCTCTTTTCCAAAAAAATTCTTAGGTTCTTTCGAGAAAAGTACATATTTAAAGGAAAAACTCTTAAAATAGCGATGTAAATATGAACGAGTAAATATGTTGGGAGAATTTATAAATGTAGTGAAATAGACTATGTGTGACAAATGTATGATCAAGAGAATTCTCGTAAGAAAATTTTAAGGGAAGAATATTTCAGAACATATATATCTAATTATGTTCATCAAAGTAAATAATCTGATTAATTTCATTACAATGAGAAGATACTATTATCATAAGTTTAAGTGGAATTGACTACATTAGGCAGGGTATGTTATGTCCATGAATAGAAAAAGAAAAACTATACAATGGAGATATTGACTTTGTAATTTGGAATAGAACTTTCAGCACAATAAACTGACAAATACGAAACAACTTATAGGAAATAGAAAAGGAAAAAAAGAAAAGAAAAGGAATATACTACTTTTCGTCCATTAACTTTTCGGCTTTTGTTAGACTAAAAGCATGTGCTTTTGATTTGTCTAATTAAGTCATTTACTTTTACAAATTTTCTAGTCAAGGTCCCCCACTTTCAAATATTACCGGCATAATTATGACTGGATAAAATTTAGTCAGTATGGAGGCCTATTTGGACACCACCATCGTAAAATTCAGCCAATGTAAACAATATCGGAATAAGATTGCGTATAAATTTAACCAGTGTGGCCACAATTGTGGATGTCCATGTCGGAATAAGATTGCGTATAAATTTAACCGAGTGTTATGTCAATTGTATTTAGCATGATTTGATGTCGAAGGGACTTATTAAGAAAATTTATCAAAGTAAATAATTCAATTAGACAATTAAAAAGTACAAAAGCAATTAGAAAATGCGTGAAAATGTAGCGACAAAAAAGAGAATTCATACTAGAAATCTACAACAGTATAGTTTGATTATACTTTCCATAATCTGTTATGTGGTAGAGGAAATATAGATAAATATTAATCGATCAAATAACATGGAGTATAAAATAGTTTGGTTCAATTCTATATAAAATGTAGCGGAATACAATATTGGATTTATTTTTGAGTAATTAAGGAATGGTGATTATGCTTAAAAATGACAAAATAATAATGTCAAATTTAAAAACAAAAATGCGTCTACATTAATACAATTATACTTAATATAAAAAATATATAAGATGTTTAGAACGTAAAGTAATTTTTATACCAGACAAACAAACCTACATGATTCGATAATATAACATTAATGTTTCATGATATTTTTTCTAAGATTATTTAATTTTTGTGGTTATTCTTATTGCTGTAACTCTAGAATCCACTAAATTTCCTTATAAGGTGAATGTGAAAAGTAAAGAAGGAGGTTTAGTGAAATACAAATTTTGAAATGTGAAGCCCATGTGAAGAATTGGCAACTACATTAGTACTATACTGGAAATGATTTTTACACTTTTATTTTTGGTCAGAGACTTTTACACATTACATGCACTAGACTATAATTGAGGGAGTTTTTTTTCTTTTTCAAAAGAAAATTTAAGAATTTTTGGAAGAAAAAGTGAAATATTAGAGGAAAATTTCTTAACAATAAGTATTAAAATTGACTTATGAGAATGAGAAAACATTTTTGAAAACTTAAGAGAAATAAAATTTTAAAACATTAACATGGTTATAGGTGTTGGTAGGTTAGGTATAATAAGCAATATCTAAAGAAGTAAACACTAAAATAACTCTACGAATATGATAGTTTAATTATATCTATAATTTCGCATGTAATTCATTCTATTAGGCATGATATATGACGGGATAAAACTTAATGCCTTTTACCGTAAGCACAACAACTTATTATTTGCCATCTCATCATAAGTAAATAACATTAATTATGACATAATGTTTTAATTAGCACTACATACAAAAGAATTGGAGCATCGACCATATGTTTTACTTGACAAAATGACATTGCGTTTCAAATCGGAATCTCTAGGTCCAACCCTCCTAAATTCGAATACCAGTTCAACTTCTTCAAGAACTCACTTTATATCTATGCAATATGTAAATGACACTTTGATAATAATACCAACCGTGTTTCCATAGTCATACTAATTAAATCATTAAAAAAAATGATATAAATGATTAATGAATTTTTAATTTGTTGAATGTAATTCCTAAACTTTTAATACATGTTCAATTTGGTCATTAAATTGTATAAACATATTTAATATTGTTCATGAACTTGAGCTAATGGAATGATAACATTAGACTATTTATATAGTTTATGGACTAGATTGAAAATTTACTAAATTTCAAGAGTTATATTAAACAAGTTAAAAGTTTAGAAACCACATTTATGTTTAATCAAAATTCATAAATCATTTATGTAATTATGTCCAAATTATTTATATGCAAATAAAATGATAAGTTTGACCAATTTGACAAAATCGTTATTAAAGCTTGTCTAGCCAAGGGAATAGGAGCCTCCTCTTCTGCGATCGATTGTAATCGGCACATTCTCTATCCTTATTTGCATTGGCAATTTCACTTGCTTAATAGATCTAATTCAGGAAAAAAAAATATTAAACAAAATTTTTTGTCTCCAACCAAGAGGATCATGGAAAGAGCTTATCACATCATTGAGCAGCATAGTTTGGATTATCACAACCTACAAAAGACACATCATGTTGAGTAACTATTAACAAAAGTTTTTCCGACATTTATTACATTTTAAAATCGATGCTCCAATGAATTTTTTCTTTTAACTTTTCCGTTTTCTTTCCCCGGTTCCTCACGCAATCGATTGAATCCATATGAATATTCCTTCAACTCAACACAGGTTGTCAAAAGGATCTCAATGACCCACCAAAGCATAGGAAGCTAAGGATCCTTTGGAAAATGGAAATCTCGATATCCATCCTAATGATGTGTAAAACAGTCGTCTCCCTTTGAATTATGATATCTCTCGATATTTCTTCGGAGCATCAATACCTTAATAGTTCTATAACATATCTCGGATTATCAATTGAAATGAATCATTTTTTTCACGAGATCATTTATGATTATGAGTAAGTTATTTTTAAATGAGAGTGCATCAGAGTTCTTACTCTCCCTTGTACCTCAAGTAAAATGGGTGAGAACCCTTAAGACGAAGGATTTTATGTTTTGCCCAAAAGATGAAATTGACCAATTTCTTTTTCCTCCCCTCCACATGAAACGGTTGACTCGTTTTACAATCGGAGTCAATTCAAATCGCCCTTTCCCTGCCCGAATTAAGCCGAACCGAATAATCGTGTACCAGCACAGCTCCAAAAAAGTCAAAAGACAGAGCCGAGCTACGCGTCGCGTCGCACCACCACGGGACACGGCGAGGGCAGGGAGCCGAAATTCGGGGGCAGAGCGGAGGGCAAAAGGGTCCGCCGGGGGGGTTGGCGTGCATTAACGGCAATTTTTTTTAGCGCAAAAGCGAGGAGGGAAGGAGGGAGGGAGGGGAGAGAGAAAGAAAAGTCGTCGTCCCCTGTCTCTGAGCCACCCTGTACTACTCTCCCTGCAGCTGTAACCTCTACTCTGCTTTACTTTTAGTCCACCCCTACACGCATCGCCATTACACACGCTCCAGTCCCACTACTACACTTCACGCACTCGCAACAAACACGTCCCAACAACGCCCCCGCCTCCCCCTTCTCCCTCTCCTTCTCTCCCTCTCTGTTTTTCTCTGTTTTCTGCAGAATTCAGGGCCAGCGGGAAGAGGAGAGAGAGAGACCAGGCCACGGAGAGGAGGGGACAGGAGTGGCAGGTGTCATCACGGTTTGCAACCCAGAGAGGGGGAGAGAGAGAGAGAGAGAGAGAGGGAGAACTGGGTGGTGGGTTTTAGAGAGAGAGTGGGGGTGGTGAGTGGTGAGATGGGATCGAGATTCGAGCCGGTTTGGGGGGAGTGAGGAGGAAGGGGAAATCGTCGAGGCGGGTCAGGATGATTTAAAGCAAAGGCGGCGAGAATTTATGATTTCACTTCATCCGATTGACACCTCTCTCTCTCTCTCTCCATATGACGCCATAGTTTCTCACCAACTTTTCTCTAGCGAATTTGCCCTTGGGGTTGTTCCCTTTCCCATTTTCTCCCCGAAGGGTATACTTCTTTTTCCACATATTTCTATTCATCATTGCTCCCTGCTGTGCATGTACGAACTCTCTCTCTCTCTCTCGCTCGCTAAACCATTGATGTCTTGAGAAACTTGGCTCAACCGCCCTTCTTTGCTTGTCCTTCACTCCTCCCCTCTGCTTCCAACTTCTTTCCTTCTCCACTCTGGAAAAAAAAAAAAAGATAAGGCGGCTTCTTGCTCTGCCCGTTCTTCCTCATAGCATTTTCCTTCTCCTATATCTTCTTTCTAGCGAACGGAAGTTCCTTCTCTCGCGTTCTCTACTTGGAATGGCGTCCGTTGGAGCATCATGAAGGTCTCGAGCCTGGCGTGACTGTCTCCGTGACGGGTTAGCTCGTTCAAGTGAGAATTTTTCTCTCTTTCCAACGAGCAAGATAGTTCGTGGCACATAGCGTGTCCACTGTTTTCAGATTCCACTACTTTCCTCTGGCTTAGTGTCAGTTCTTCTCTAGGCTCGAAGCCCGCCATTTCTGTGTGACGAAAGAAATTTCTTTTTTCTCGTGGCCATTTTCCGGCAGGAAAAAAAGGGTTGCTCTGTTCCTCTGCGAAAGATTACGAAAAATGAAGTTCATGAAGTTGGGATCGAAGCCAGATGCGTTACTTGCAGATGGAAAATCTATCAGGTGAGATGAGAACGGTCCATTGTTTATTCTGTTCTGTACCAGCCCTGTTTACGTTCCTGTCTCTGCGAGCATGATATGAGCTGTGCGTGTGTACTTTTTTGTGTTGTTTTCTTGTCTTAATATAACCCTTGATCGCCCTCGGTTTTTGTAATAACAAATTGCCCATGCACTTTCTGTGGGGGGCTTGTGGGTTCTTATGGGCTCATTTGCATCTTCGTTCTCGGGGGGTATTTCAGTACTTGGGACAGGGCATCTCTTTTTGGGAGCAAGTATTCAATTTCCTGTATCAGCCTGGCAGTGATTCTCTGTCTGCTGATTTTTATGGGGGTGAAATGCCTCCGCAAGGAAGAATTTGGCTGTAAACTACGAAGTCGAGGTAATAATTGGACAGAAGCTGCGCAAATTTATAATTAAGTATTGTGTTGTATTATATATATAGAAGAGAGAAGAAAAGTTTGCTTTTCTTTCCTGGACAATGTGGGGATCTGGTGCCCTTGAGGTTGTGGTCCAGCTTTTGGACTTACCTTTTTATGAGTTAGTGGTCCAAACGGGGGGAAAAAGTCACATGGGGTGGCCAAGCCCTTTAATCATCAGAAAGAGTAATTCTTTTATCTCTGGAGAATAATGAGCTATGATTCTAACACGAGGTCGAGGCCTTTTGCTCTCAATCATTATGGATGAGCTTTAGTAGGAACCACTATTTGCTTTGAATCTCACATATGTTTAGAGCGGAAAGGGGAAGATATTTAATGGGGTTGTTTTGCTGTCCTCCTTCATTTGACAGTGTTGGAAGGGAAATACTTGATGGTAAGTAAACACGTTGTTCCACTTGCAAGAGGAATTGTGACCCAGAGGTACCTCAGTTTGGTGGCGGTTTCTTTCGAATTATGGCAGTAAAGTGTGTGACTATTTGAATTGGAATGATTTGGAAATGAGACACAACACATTACCCAGAGGTGCAGAGTTGCAAAGGTCGACTGAAACACGAGTACTGTCTATGCTTGGACAGGCCATGAGAAATAAGAATGCAACAAAATGTGTAATGGGTAATCCAATCTCACACTAAGATAAAAACCTACCAGTTCACTTATATTGTTTTGTGACTAGCAAGATCCATCGACTAAGTATCTGAATCAAGCCTCAGTATGTGATCACTAATAGAGATTCAGATATTACCAATAAACACTTATCTTATACAAATTGTAAATGTGAAATAAGCAGATATTTTCTTTGTCAATTGCCTTTCCTATGTGTATATTGGACAGTGCTCATTAGAAAGATATGTTTCTTCCTTCATCCTAATGGCATCAATGTTGTAGTCAACCTTCTAGCTGATTGTTGGACTTTTGATTGCTGTTTTTGTTACTATGAAGCTGATTTCCATTACAATTTAATTCATTAACATTCTTTGTTGGCTAAGCATTGTAAATGTACCGATTTAGGTATATATCTGCGGAACTGGCGACGGACATTGCCATATGTGTTGGTGAGGTTAAGTTCTACCTTCATAAGGTAAGGAAACACATCTTTCGATGCTGCCTCTAGTGTGCTGGAGAATGTTGTCTCAGCATTTATTTTTCTCCCCTGTATGTAGGACTAGTTTATTTTGACATTACAATGCCTTATCACAATTTTATGCTTATTTTTGCATTTGATGTGTAAGAACATGAAATTGTGAAAGCTACCATAGGCATCCGCAATTACCGATAGGATTTTAAGTTTGTGAATTTGTCTATCTCATTATCTTAGTTCATTCATTTTTAGTCACTGCAGATAACTTAGAATATTATATCACACCCTTCCTTAAGAAAGGCATCAATACCAGACTAAGTACCAACTATCCAATTCAAATATATTGACAGATCTTAGCCTGTCATTTTTCTGACTTCTGCTGTAACAGGACGAAGGCATGATGTGTACAGCAGTTGAAGGCATCAATTATTTTTACATAACTTTTGAAGTTCATCTGAATTTTTTTCCTAAGTTTGTTTTGTGACCATTGTCATGCACAAACCATGTACATTCCTTTTCTAGCTGATCTGATCTATTTTTTTCAAATGCATCCACAGTTCCCTCTCTTGTCCAAGAGCTATCGCATGCAGAAGTTAGTGCAGAAGGCTCATGAGGAGAATTCTGATGAAATCAATTTGGTTGATTTCCCTGGTGGACCAAAGGCTTTTGAGATTTGTGCAAAATTCTGTTATGGGATGACAGTTACTCTTAATGCTTACGATGTTGTGGCTGTTCGTTGTGCAGCCGAATACCTTGAGATGACTGAGGATGTTGATAGGGGTAACTTGATTTTCAAAATTGAGGTATTTCTCAATTCCAGTATCTTTCGGAGCTGGAAGGATTCCATCATTGTTCTTCAAACTACAAGGTCTCTACTTCCATGGTCCAATGACCTCAAGATAGTTGGGAGATGTATAGATTCTATTGCCTCAAAGACTTCTATCGATCCTACAAATGTCAGTTGGTCATACACACACAATCGCAAATTAGCTTCGGCAGATAGAATTGTCAAGGAGGGGATAAAGTTTCAGGAGAGAATGGAATCTGTACCCAAAGATTGGTGGATTGAAGATCTATGTGAGCTGGATATTGATCTGTTCAAGCGAGTGATCATCACAGTGAAGTCAAAAGGACGGATGGATGCGAGAGTGATTGGAGAGGCTCTCAGAACTTATGCTGTCAGATGGTTGCCAGATTCTGTTGATGCTTTGGTTTCAGATGCCAACCAATTCAGAAACAAATCTCTTCTTGAAACTCTCATTGCTTTGTTGCCATCTGAAGTTAATTCTGGTTCTTGTAGTTTTTTGCTAAAACTACTAAAAATGGCTACCTTGGTAGCAACAGATGGTTTGGTAAGGGAACAATTGGTGAAAAGAGTTAGTCTGATGTTACATGAGGCATCAGTGATGGATTTGTTAATTCCTTGTCGGGCTCCACAAAGCACAAAATACGATGTAGAATTGGTGAAGTGCCTTCTGAAGCAATATCTATCGCATGGAAATTACGGCAGGGACTATGGCATCAAGAATAACGAAGTTGGAAATGGCATGATCCTTTTGGAGCATGATTCTTTGATAAATGTTGGTAAACTGGTAGATGGGTATCTCATGGAAATAGCACATGATCCAAATCTGCCACTATCAAGTTTCATTGAGTTATCACAGTCAATTCCTGATTCAGCGAGACCGATTCATGATACCTTGTACAGATCAATTGACATATATCTGAAGGTAACATTTCCTGCATTCATCATACCCGGTTCATTTTTAGATGCTGTACTCTCTCTCTCTCTCTCTCTCTCTCTCTGATCTTGTGCTCTATTAATCCTGCTGCAGGCTGTTGTTCTCACTTGTTTTTCATAATGACTTTATGTTTTTTGATTTTGACTATTAACCTGAAGCGCTCATTCTTTGCATGCTTAAGGTTTGGCATACCACATGATCTTTTTGCATGGAGAGGGCACTTGTCGTCGCTGGTTTAGCATGTGAAATTGACACCTACTCCAATTCATATGAAAGAAAGGGCATACCTCTAATAATGTTTCTTTGGCCACAGGAACATCCGAGCTTGACAAAATCTGAAAGAAAAAGGATATGTGGGTTGATGGACGTCAAGAAACTGACAATGGAGGCATCCATCCACGCTGCGCAGAATGAGCGTCTCCCACTTCGGGTTGTTGTCCAAGTTCTTTATTTCGAGCAGGTCAGAGGGGCTCAAGCCCTCAACAGCGCTCAGCGAGAGACTTCGTGCTCCACGACAAACACTGATGAGGAATCAGAGAAGATGACCACGGAAAGTTGCAGGAAGCTCGAGAAACAGATGAGCCACATGAAGATTGATAACGGCGAAGCGAAGAAGAACCGGAAGCTGGCCAAGAAATCTAGCAGGAACAGCCAAAGCGGGGCCCAGTTGCTTCCCTCGAGATCGAGGAGGATATTCGATAAACTGTGGCCCATCGGCAAGGGGCACGGGGAGCACAAGAGCTCGGAGACATCCGGGAGTTCTCAGAGCCCGACGTCTGTGGTTCCTGCAGATACCAAGTCTTCCGCATCGTCCATGAGACGCAGGCGGCACTCTATATCCTAGGAAATTCTTCATACCTGTTCAGTGCAGAAAATTTTAGGCTGTTCCCAAAGTGTAAAAAATGTGGTAGAAACCTCGGTAGGCGTCAGCTTCGTTTGCCTCGGTGGTATGGATGCTTTCACTTCGTAAGACACTGCTGCTGCTTATTCTTAAATTCTGTGAATTCATGAATCGAGGGTGGTGAGTATTCTGCTCTCTGAAGTGGCTTGTTGCTTTCTCTGTGGAAGCTTGACTATGCCAAAAACAAGAAACTTTGTCATGAGCAAATTATTCGACACTTGTTCGGCCTTTGGCTGCATGATTCGACCATGACCCTTGTTCCAGCCTTTGGCGAGGATCGGCACCTCCTAGCTTTACTATATCTTGGTCTGGACTTAGGTTTTGGTACATTTCGCATAAGATCCACGTGAATATGGTGCAATGGGCTGATATATGTTCGGAGCACCCAATAAAGTGCACCTCTCTCTGTCTCCTCTCTGTCTGGAATGCTTGAACTTTCTGTTCGAACACTTTGGGGCCAAGAATTCGCATCAAAGAAATCAGAACATGATGTGTGCACTCGGCTTGTTCGACTTGGCATTTAAGTGTCTACTAAACTCAATTCTTTTTACCAAGTGGTGCAACTTGAAACAAATTGTCATGTAACATTGGAATTGGCTCTGTATCAATCGAATCTGATCATCCATACATAATGAATTGATGTGGTATATTCATATGATAACATATGAACAAATAGTAAGACCTCCAATTCTTATTGAGACTCGAACTCATAGGGAAGAAAATCGATTTATGGATGGAATCAAATATGCAGTATTTATAGATAATTAAGGCTGTAAAGATGCTTGCATATACTGAATTATATATATTTTTAATCTAATATTGCAAGTACTTCAAACATGGAACCAAAGCATTTAGAGGTTACAATTAAAATTGTTTTCTACTATCCAAATTTCAATATCGATAATTTAAACAATTTATGCCATTTTCACAATTCCACAACGTGATTTCTTAGATTTTCCCATAACTTCCATAATTTCTGGAAATCAACAGACAAATCGAATATCTTTTCAAATTAAGAAAACTTGCATAACACAGTGCGCTCACCACTAATTAATGGCGTTGCAATCCGACGTAGAGACGAACTGGACAGCCTTGTGGACCAGGTCGGTTTTCCAAAATTTTAGTTTCTAGGTTGCCTTCTTCAAGCACTCATACGCCTTTTTAGAGAGCATCAAATTATCTAACTTTGATGTCCATGGGAAGCACTCATTAATCACAGCAAGAATGCCACAATCTACTACCCCGTAACTTTCACCACTAATTAACGGTGTTGCAATCGACGACGAGACGAACTGGACGGCCCTGTGGACCAGGTCGGTTTTCCAAAATTTTTTGGTGACAAGTATGCTTACTCATTGGTCCACGACTTCAACTTTGCAAAAGCATATCTTTCGAACGAGGCATCAAAATCATGTGCCCTATAATCCCAGGGGGTTCGCTATGATTGGGGGAGCGCTTGGTCATGTCCACGGAAGTTTGCCGAGCAACGTCAACAAGGGCAAGACAGGGACTAGCTGAAAGCTTGATAAAAACCATGAGGAAGTTTTCGATTGAAGCACATCACCTACCTTTAAGTTCACGATTTTCTGATGTTTGGCTAAGTTTGGATGCCTAGTTTATTTCAGTCAATTGCAATAGTCATTCTAATCATGGCTAATTAAAATTATTACTTTGTTGACACCCAAATTTTGACGACTCAATTATTTATTTGTTGCATAAAATTAGGGATTAATTTTCAAGCCCTAAAAAAATATTAGAATTAAATTGCATAACATATAGTTTTAGGAGTATTTTTTTATTGCATTTGCATTGGACTGGTGATGGATGGGTTTGACTTGATGGTTCTAAACTTTAATTAGATGAGTTGGATTGAGCCCGTGGCGAGAGGAAATTGGCCCAAGCCTGCTATTATTGATGATCGAAAATTGACTTATGAATAATGACTAAATTTTTCATAAATTCATGCAATACACACACCGAGAGATATATTTCACGGTAGAATGGAAGATTTAGAAAGAAATATCGAAATAATAATAGGGAATATTGCACGTGAGAGGAATATATTTGGTGATACTCAAAAGGTATCAACATAGGGAAAGAAATGTGTAAGAAATGCGCATGCGATTGGTCTACGAGGGAAACAAAATATAAGAAAGGAGATGTAGCATGCTTGTGCAATATTGGAGAGAGGAAAGAAATTTTGTTTCTTTCCTTGCTGGCCTCTTTATTTTGCATATAAAAAGGGAGTCTCTCTTCCTGTCCATTGGGAAGGTGAGCAATTCTATTCTAAAAGCACATTGAGCGATACAGGCCAGAAGAGAGAAAAGGGAGACGGCGGTTTTGTCTTCCTCATGCCATTGTGCACCTTTTGCCATCAAACTCACTTATTCCGAGACCCACTGATGACGTTCAACAAAGATATCACCACGAGCAAGCAGTGCTCCATCATCCGGAACTCAAGTCCCATAACGATTCACCCGTGAACCGTGAGCTACTCTTGAGCTCCTCATCACGCGGTCCGCGACTTGTGACGACCAGCTGCGAGTTACCCACCGTCTGCAGCGAATCGCCACCATGGGCCACCGGGCTTAGCACCACCACGTCGAGTCGCGAGGATCCAAATTTGGAAGCCAAAGTTCAAATTAGGTAAAAATCATGTCTTCTTTGGTTTTCAAATACTCTATTTCTTTATTTGAAATATTCGTTGATACACATGATTGAAATTCTCAATATGCTACGATATTCATAATCTCGAATAGCTTTATAAATTGGGAAATCTTCCTAATTTCACAACGTGCATACGATTGATTGACAGTCCGATTTCACGTCTGAAATATAACTCGCACCTCGCACAGGAAAAATCACCAATCCGATCTCATGCTCAAAATATGATTCACGATTTTGTTAAAAATTGGCCAATCCGATCTCATGTGCGAGATACGATTTGTCAATTTATTAGACGGATATCAATCATATATTACCCGATTTGTTGTCGTGTTGTTTGAATCGATTTTATTTATGTAAAAGAAAATCCAAAAAAAATATATATGAGATAGATTAGGTTCATGTTAGAATTTTGCTTGTTTTAAGGTTATTTTGTATGTTTAGAATAGGAAATTTTTTTACTTTTTGATTTTTTTTTTTTTGTAACCCAAGAACCCCGTACGGTGACGGTGGTGAGTAAACCTAGGGGAAACGTAAGCGGGAGGACCCACCAACCCCGGCGTCCCACTTAAGTCCCCAAGCAATCGTGAGAGAATTCGAACTCCTCTCCTTCGTAAGGGGGAGAGAGCCCAAACCATCGCGGCCACTAAGGCGGTGGTGGAAATTTATTTATTTCGAATTATTAAAAAAAAATCCCAAAAAAAAACATTAAATTATGATGTTAGATTCTCTTTTCATCAATTTAAATTGCATGTTTAATTATTGAATAATTTTAATTTCGAAATTTAATTAAAAATAAAATAAAATAAAAACATAAAAATTATCATGCACATGTCATGTAGAATTAAGTCATCCATTGCATGTCATCTAAATGTGTAAATGTTAGAATAGTTGCATTAATCTTTTCCTATCACTAGATTAGGTCATTTAATAAATGTCGCGTGACATATAGTTCGCATGTTAGGTTGCATGTTCCATGTCATTTTAGTTAAAATAATTTTGTAAGTCATTGCATTGCATTATACTTAATTTCTAGACTCATTTAAATAAAGAAAAATCTTGAAAAGGATTAAGCGATTGTGTGTTAATTAGAAATCACATATAGGACTGTTGATATGAATTATGATCTAACATTGCATATGTTTTCGTTGCTATGAGATAAGTCTCATAATTTATTTATTACTTTATTTGGGTATTAAATGATGATTTGCGCACCCGCATGATCACCGCTCATGTTAGGAAAGTAAATTAAAATTAATCAAGCTGCTTATATATATACCATGGATGGACCTAGACTCAGAAGTAGGGAAGGAGAGTAAATTTTCTGCAGATATGCATCCCACAGTGGGCGAACAACCCGTTCAAGCCCTTCAGGAACAACCTTTTAGCAGAAAACCACTAACCCTTTAGTTTCGAGCCTAAAGACACCCAGAGATGCCAGGATGGAAATGTTTCTAACCTACCAAAGCTGCATTTCTCTAAGGATTCTACCAGGCTGGAGAAGATGAGAAATTTAGAAAGCCATAGAGAGATTTTTCATAAGCACTCACTTTACTTCAGGGGACTCTGCTCAAAACACTACACACACATTGCCTTATATAGGCAATGAAGGGTTACAAAGACACACACAGGGACCAACTGACGGGTCCAGATACAAACAAAGGCACCGGAAACTTTCCGGGAGGGAATTATTAGCACACTATGAACAGTAATTGTATTGTGAACAGTACTTTCCCTAACCTAGTGCTACAGTAAAAGTGAACAGTGATTTTGCTACAGTGAATTTGCACGGACTCAATGATCTAGTCCATCACGAGCATTGTAGCTACACACTGAGTCATCATTTGAGCTGTCTTCGAGGAGATGTGCTTCATATTTCTGCTGGAGGGCTTCAAGATCTTGAGGTGAGAGGATTTGGTTTAGCCTTCGAGATGAGGATGCTTCATGAGCCCAATGGGATGCTTCTTCTTCTGCCCAGTTTGTATTTTCACTGGTAGTGTTGGCAGGGATGCTTGGCTGTGGCCAAATGGATGGCTGTGCATAAAAAGATATGTCCATGTCTTGGAATGAGGACGAAGGTCCTTGTTCATAGGGGTTCTGGGACAGAGGACCTCCAAAGCATGCGTAGGGGTCTTGAGTAGACTGGACAATGTTATCTTCGCTTGTTATTTTATGCTCTTGGGACGATGCAGCTTGTCTGTTTTGTCTGAGAGCTTCCTTAGCTTCTGGTGCTAGGTCATAATGATCCCACGTATTTGGTGCTTTATTCCAGACGTCTTCAGGAATGGTTTTGTTTTCCTGACATAGGATTTTTGAAGTTCTCGATACTTGTTTTCACAAAATCTAACAGATCTTGGATAAGATTTGTGAATCCGGACTTCTCGACTATTCAAGTGAGGCTTATAGGATGTGGTTCCTATTTCAAGTGGTGCATCGAGAATACTACCATTATTTCTGCAGAAATTCCATGGACGTCGGAAAAACAGGATGGTATGGACTTCAGGATTCGGTGTCATGGTTCTCAGTTCCTTTTCCAAGTCTTGTTTCCAACATGTAGGATGTTAGAACCAATTTAGAAAATCTAAAAGATTTCTATCACATTCTTTTTCGATGTTTCTTCCGAACAAGAATATCCTAGTGAGATTAGCAATGAATCTTCTGGTGGGAATTTCAATAGCTATTAAATACTTATTAGTTAAGTACCATAACAGCGTCTTGAGCTGGTCAAGGAAATCATCTTCTTTCTAGATAAGAGGATGAATGAAAGGATAATTCAAATTTAACCCCGAAAGGATAAAGAATCGAACCTCCATTGAATCTGAATAGGTCTATGTGACATTGCCACATGAGGTTCTCTAGGTTCTTAGTAAGACTGTCGTTCTGGATTTGCTGAATAATCTCCTGGGGATATTTCCGGCTTGGCAAATCTTTGATCTTCTCAATCTTGTATTTCACGCCATGATTGAGCATATGGAAAGTAGGCCTCTTGATGTACATGTAGATTTCAGCTGTTACTTTGGGTCTTGACAAGAAGTCAGCAAGCACATTCTTTTTTCCAAGAATGTGTTTGGTTTCAAATGAGTATTTTGAAAACCATTCAGCACATCGAAGCAATTGAGAGTTTGGAATCTGCTTCTGTTTAAACTTGGTCATCTGTGGGAAAGATGCCATGTCTAATTCTATCAGGAAATGATGGTCGATGAGATGAAACTCAAATTTTTTTATTCCATTTTTTACTGCTAGGATCTCTTTGAAAGTGGAATGGTAGTGCATTTCAACTTGAGAAAACTTTCCACTTTTGTGAGCACAAAGGAGTCTCTTACCATCAATTTCTTCGAACAGGACGGCTACCCAGTATTCATCACTAGCGTTAGTCTGGAGAATTCTTTTGCTTGTTGATGGTATTTGCAATGGTGGGAGATTTTGCATAATCTCCTTAAATTCAGCGACTGCTTTAGTCTGGGTTTTTCCCCAAGGTGGGGAATTCTTCTTCAGCATGGATTGCAAATGAATTAGGAGCTTTGCAATGTTTGGGACAAAAATCCTGAGATAATTGATTATCCCAAGAAATTGCTGAACTTGTTTCGTTGTGAAGTTATTTTCAGGAAACTTCAATAATTCTTGAGCAATATGTGGCCCTGGATAATATGTTCCTTTGTTGAGATGCATGCCAAGAAATTCAATTTCTGTCTGGGCAATATTCATTTTTTTTTTGGAAAGCATAATTCCATGCCTTTTCACAATTTCTGCAAACTGCTCAAGGAGTTGACGGTGTGGAGGATTGCTCGTCGGAATCGTAGAGCAGAATATTGTCGATGTATACGGCTGCACTTGACAAGATTGATTGGAAAATTCGACACATGGCCTTTTGGAACATGGATTGTGCTACCTTTAAGCCAAAATGAAGAACTTTCCACTGGAAGTGCTGGTTCGAGATACATAATCCTGTTTTGGATCTGTCTTCAAGATGGATACCCAATTGCCAAAATCCGACTTTGAGGTCGAATTTGGAGTAGATATGGGCCTTGGTTAGTCCACTAAAGAGAGAATCTCTGGACGGTAAAGGGAATTTATCATCTTGGAGAAAAAGATTGAGATGTTAATAATTTATCACCAGTCTCATTTTTTCTATGTTCTGCTTAGCGCGCTTATTGACATAAAAGGCTTCGCAAGCCCACTGAGAATCGGAAATTTCAATAAGACATTGTTGTAATAATTCTGAGCATTCCCTTTGAGCTAAAGCCAAATGTTCTGGCTTCATTCCCATATGACTCGCCTTTGTTGGGTTGATATCTTCATTCTTTTTGAAAGGGAGGTGAACAAAGAATTCGGGATTTTTCCATAAAGGATGAGAACATTTTTGAGCGAATTCTGAATGGGATTCCGCACAAGATTCTAGCAACTTCTGCATGATCGGATCTAATAGACTCATCTGAATGGAAAAGAGTTTCTGAATATTGACGAATTCGGAGAACTGATCTTTATATCTAAGACCTTTTCCAAGAATGATGCGAAGCTGAAAGATTTGAGTCATAATGTCCCATCCAATTATCAGATCTTTATTGGGAATGTTTGATCCAAAGATTTTTGCATTTATGGAGCACTGGGGAAAGAACTGGACAGTTACAAGAGTAGTCCTGACATTTGTGGAGAAAATATCTCCAAAGGCAGAGTTGAAATATCGAACATAGGGAGTCCAATATTCTTCAAGCAGAATTTTAGTGTCCAGAATGGAACAGCTTGCTCCTGTATCAATGAGAGCAATGACATTGATGGGTTTGACAAACTTTGAAGTGAGAATTTTTACAAAAAAATGGGGACAGTGAGTTTGACTTGAGAATATGTCAAGATTTGGTTTTGAAGGTTTGGGGGATATGTGAAAAATGTCTTCAGATTCTGAGCCTGACTCAGTCTCACTGGAAGTTTGGTAAGATGGAATGATACAAAGTGTTTGGTCAGATTCAACATCATCATTTTCAAGATAAATACCCGTTTCATTCTCAATTTGATGAATTAGATGATTCTGACCTTTTTTCGTCTGGGGACAATTTTTGGCAAAATATCATTTCTTGTTGCAAATGTAGCAACGATTTGATTTCTTATGGCATGTGCGATCCTTCCTTTTTCGTAGGTATCACCATTTCTTCTTTCTTCGGAAATGCTTGGAGTCATGTTTAGAACTCTTTATCGAATACTTTTTCTTCCGGGAATATTGGCCACAAGTGAGAGGTATCGGAATAGCGTTAAAGAAATCTAGCGTAATCAAGTTTCTGAACTCACAGTCGTAAAGTAAATCTCTCGCTATTTTACTTGGATTTCTAATCGATCTACCAAAAATATATTAGTAGAGACTCATAATTGAAAAATCATTTGCTTGTTAAGAACTTAAACTTAAGTCATGAATTGATATAGGCTTAGGAAAGCCCGAGCTAAATTTGGATTTAGTAATTCATTAACCAAACCTAAGTGGTGTACCTAATGTTAGGTCGCGACATGCTTGGGTAATACAAATATTGGAATAAGAACATCACAAAGACTATAACTTTCATATCCTCACTTAAGTGTCATCACCATTTTTTTACCACTTATATGTCATAATTTCTAAAAAAGTATTTCACTTAGTGCCATAATTGTTAATTAGTCAGTTTTTTTTTTTTTTTTTGTCGTTCTTACTCTTCTCCTATTTTAATTTTCACTCTTAGACTTTTGCTCTACTCATATTCTAATTCTCACTTTCAGACTTTTATCATGTCTTCTTATAGGGCTTGAGAGTCGAAATCTATACTTGAAACTAATTCATCCTCACCCTAACTCCCAAAAAGGTGAGGATTCGAACTCCCCATCTTTCCATTTCTTGTTGTAACGATGGCCACTAAAGCAAACCCTAATGGTTAATTAGTCATTTAAGTGTAATAAATTTTAAATATGTTAATCCAAATGCTGAAAATCCGACCTAACATATCACTTATTGTGATTATTTTTAAATAATTATGATATTTAGGTGATTGATTGAAAATTTATATAATACTTATATAATCAAAGAAAAAGTTATTATAGCAAAGCAGTCGTGTATATTAATTATGACATTCAAATGATTTCTATCGTTTAAATTTCAGAGCATCAACGACTTTTTCACGCTATCGATGAATACCTATGCACTTTGTCAGAATCTTGGCATAAATGATGCGTACGTCCTTCGTCCTTCGTTCACTAAAAAACAACATACCATAAATTACACATGACATCATTTGACGGCTTCTGAACGTGGCGAAATAAGGACCGTTCCTAAAAATATCAAAGAACTACCGCGATAGCATAAGAACAAGATTATTGTAACTGCGGTCCCCAATAATTCATCGGATTTAGTAATATAGTCAATGCTTTTTTTTTTTTCATATCCTGGGCTTACATTTCATACGCGAACTGAATCCCACCAACTAAGAACACATGCCGCGTGACCCGTAGTTTAAGAATTAAATCAAAAATGGGGTAGATGCAAAGGATCAAATCCCATTTTTTTTTTTTCTAGTTACTTGAATTTTTCTAGGGTTCGAGCTTGCCCTCCATAGATATTTTCATGGACCCATTGCAGGCTTGCAGTAGCAGATTTTTTTTTAAAAAAAAGAAACCACACAAAGAAGAGAAAAAGACCAAAAAAAAAAAGATGGAAAAAGGCAAAAACTCAAGCGATGTTCCATGACTGTACTAACTCAGCCAACGCGACCTGAGCCGACCCGCCGGGACTCAGTGCTGCCTGCGCTTCTTGCTTGAGATGCTGCATCCGCTCCCTGATGGCCTCGCCCTCCGGCCCCATCAGCCCTCGGACCCGCCGCTCCACCTCCGCCGCGCTCACCGACCGCTCCTCCCCCGCCGCCTCCTCTATCGGCAGCGCGACCCTCATCGCCTCCACCATGAACACCCGGTTCTGCCGCTGCTCCGCGTAGAGCGGCCACGCGATCATCGGCACCCCCGCACACACGGCCTCGAGCACCGAGTTCCACCCGCAGTGGGTCACGAACCCAACCGTCGCGCCGTGGTTCAGCACCGCCACCTGCGGGGCCCACGACTTCACGACGAAGCCCCTCCCAGCGGTCCTCTCTAAAAACCCCTCCGGGAGAAGCGCGCCCAGGTCCGGCTCCGCCGTGGAGACGGCCTTATGGCCCTTGCCGGTGGCCGGGCTCCGGACCACCCATAGGAACCGGTGGCCGCTCCTCTCGAGCCCCGTCGCTATCTCCTTCAGCTGCTCGGCGGAGAACACCCCGAGGCTCCCGAAGCTCAAGAACACGACGCTTCCTCTCGGCTGCGAGTCCAACCATGTCAAGCACTCCGGCTTGTCGTTGCCTGGGCCGCCGCCGCTCCCGGCTTTTCCGCCATCCCCGCTCGAGACCAGGGGCCCGATGCAGTAAAGCGGAGGGCTCGGCCCGTCGGGCACGCATTTGCCGTCCCGGATGGCTTTCACGGCTTCCTCCTCGAGCTTCTCCAACGTGTTCAATATAATCCCGGACGCCATCAGCATGTTCGTCGCGCTCTCCAGCAAGAACTCGTAGGCCCGGTCGTTGCGGTCTTGCACCAGTTCGGGGATGTCGGACGGCATCAACGGCGGCGCTCCGGGGAAGCGGAGGACGGTGTCGGTGTCGAGGTCCTTCAAGCTTCTAGTGGTGGTCCTGTGGAGGACGGGCAAGCCAAGGAAGACGGTCAAGCCGCCCCCCGACGAGCTGAAGAAGTAGTAGCAGGGGATGCCGAGGCCGCGCGCGACCGACAGGGCGTTGGTGCAGAAGAAGTCGATGACGAGGGCCCGGATGCGGTGGGTCTTGGAGATGGAGACGAGGGCGTGGTGGACGTTGGGGTTGTTGAGGCGGAGGAGCTCGAGGGCGAGGGTCTCGAGGTGCGGGGAGGTGGTGGAGTAGTCGGAAGGGAGGGAGGTGGGAGGCAGGTGGTGGAAGGTGATGGAAGGGTGGGCGGCGGAGACGGCGGCGATGTAGGAGGACATGGAGCCGCCTTCGTAGGCTTGGCTGGGGAGGAGGACGTGGATGGAGAGGGAAAGATGGCGGGTGAGGAGGAGCTTGCCCAGCTCCACCATGGGGGTGAGGTGGCCGATGGCCGGTGCAGAATACAGAACCACCGCCTGCTTCTCCATGATGTGCGGCTCTGGGGATCGGCGGATTGGGAAAATCTCGAGAGAAATGTGCTGTTTTGGTCAAGTGTAAGCAGATGTATTTTACATGTCAAAAAAGCAGATGAATTTATAGTTGAATTTAGGTTGACCGGGTCAGACCTGTTTCTTGTGTATATATTTAAAAAATAAATTCGGATCTTTTAAGAAGTCTTTCAGTTTGTAGGAGGGATATGTTGTCTAAAAGTTCTAAAATTTATTATGCCTCGTAAAATTCATAAAAAAAAAAAATCAAATTTAAAATTTATTAGGGGTGATTGGATCTAGTGTGGGTAGATTCAAGAATTGGATCCTATGCCTAATTCTATTATAATAAGTTCCTCATTCTAGACTATATACTCGATTCTATTTATAGTTTTGGGATCGTCATCTTTTTTCAGTTTGGTTTTGGGATTAATCCTATTTCCATTGGAATCTGTTTTGTAATTGTTTGATATCCTATGTAATTTTGAATTTTATATTAATACACAAGAAAATAATGTAATCTTCTTAATTTGTATTGAAACATTAAACATATATAATTAATGAGTACATAAATTTTTTGACTAAACGAAAATTAAGGACTCATAAGATTAATTATCATAAATAAACATCATAAGGCAAAGTAAAAATCCTATAATTGCAGAGTGATTTTGATTTGTCTATCTTAGACTTTGCAAACTAATTTTGTAACATTTCGGGCCCAATTGTGTAATATTGTCCACTTTAGGTCACTTGCCTTGATGCGGACGAACCGCCATCCCAGCCACGGTCTTTTCTCTCATAACTTTAAAACACATTATGTAGGGGCAGAGGGCCATCCCGCGAGTCTTCTCTCTCCCAAGCTATAATATTGTCTTCTTTGGGCCCCGCACTAGCATGTACACACCTCAGTCCCCGGACATGCGTAAGGAAGATGTCCATCTCTTATCCCACATTGCCTAGAGAGGGAATACATGGTAGTATGGGTTGCCTTGAGAGGAACAAAATCGTGAGGACTTAGTGTTAAGGCAAATAATATGTGTACAGTTGAGACTTAGGATGTTACAAATTCAAAGTTCAATAGAAGACAATTGGAAGCAAATTTTCAGAGTGATTTCTTGGTTTCCTCCCCATGACTATGGAGTGTGGACTAATGGTGCCAAAATGGTCAATAAGGTGGCAGTCATTCTTGGATAAAAATGACTCATAATCCTTCTTTTTTCCTGTATTTCCCTTCACACTCTCTCTCTCTCTCTCTCCAAATGCACCAAAATGGTCAATAAAGTGGCAATCATTCTTGGATAAAAATGACTCATAATCCTTCTTTTTTCTCATATTTCCCTTCGCAATCTCTCTCTCTATCTCCAAATGCACTCTTCAGGGTTTCCTTGTGTTCATGACCACCGACACCACATCGTTTATCAACACATCCTTTATCAAAAAACAGATAATTCCGACACGTTGGGATATGTTGTATATTAAATATATATTTTTATATATACATAATAAATTATCATTTTTATGATTATTTCCATCAAATTAATTTTATTCAAACCCACAAATAAATAAATAATTAAAAAACCTAGAATGAATTTATACTAAAAGTATTAACTCACCATTTATTAATATTATTCATTATTTCAATTTGACAAATTCAACTCTATTTCAATAATTCATAAAACTTGGAGAAAAAACAAACAATTGACATTTTGGACTCGCATGTTAGATATGTCGGAAGAGGAAAAAAAAAACTTAAGGAGTGAATTGTGTATCACGGAAAGTGGGAGTTAGAAGATAAGAAAAGGCTAAATTTTTCTTTTTTTCTCAATTTATTATTTTTATTATTGTATTTTATTTTTTCACATATATACATTTTGACATCTTATTTATTAATTTCTTTTTTAAAAGTGACTTCGATATCATAATCATATATCAAAAACTTATATATTGGAATTCTAACTCGAGTGTTAAAAAGTGTCGGAAAAGTTGACAATGTATAAGATTTTCCGTCATTCGTTGATCGAGTATCGGAGAGTGTCCGAGGGTGTCGGAAAGTGTCGGACACGTGTCAAAGTATCCGACACGACACAAAGGCTCTTGGAGAGTGTCGGTACATCATGGGCCACGACTACCACCGTTGTTTTCAACCTCCTAACCCTAACCCTCTCGCTCCTCCCCCTGTCCCTCTACCACACCTCTTGTAAGCCCATCCCCACCTCCTACCCCTCCGCCAGTGATGACGACTGCGGCTCCCTGAGCTTTCGCCGCATGCTCTCCTGCAATGCCTTCGACCTCTTCTTTGCCACCCCCTCTGGCGCCTACAAGGTCTAGCCCATTGACTATGCCAAGCGCAAGGTCTTCGTCTTCGATCCTGCCATGTTAGCCAAGCATCCTTAAAAAAACGTAAACTTTCCACCAATTTGACAAGAAATCTAGCTCGAGAAAACATCCCCAAAAAAAAAAGAAAAACCCAGCTTCAATTTGAAAGAATATTCTAAAAAACCAAAGAAATTCTCAAGTTTATGGATGAGGTCTTCATCATTGATGAGACGAAACAGAGTGACCGTGAGTTGGTGATGGACGGTGCGACCGTGAGCCAACAAGAGAAGGAAGCGAGTGAGGAAGAGGAACATTGAAAGTGGAGCATCATGCGAGAGGAAAAATACAGTTTTAATATTAGAAATCACGTTACAAAAAGATAGTGTTTTAGACTTTTGAGCTTACAAAACCGGTTCTCAAACCGGTTCCCAAATAGGTTTGGTCGATTCGGTTCTTGGGTGGGTATTCACTTGGATCGGAACTGAGGACCAGACTAGTTCATATTGGTTTCAAATGTTGGGAATTGGTTTCCAAATCGGTTTTAATGGGAATCGATTCTTGGACCCATTTTCTAGGTGGGACGATTTGGTTCCTGGGTAGACCTAGTCCAACCACACATTTCTAGTTAACACTATCAATTTGACTAATGAAAAAAACTAACATGACATTTTTATTATTATTTTTTAAATTCTTTATAAAAATTAGATTAAAAACTAAAAAAAAACTAAAACTTTATTAAAGAAACAAAACTAAAAGGAAAAAAAAAAAAAAAGTGAACGACCAGCTAGTGGCATTTCCATTGGCCATTGTTGGAAAGGTTGGAACCCTAGCTAGGCTCGGGTGAAGGCACCTAAATTTGGATGATGCTTGCTCGATCATCGTTCACCTAGGGCAAGGCCTTATGGGCTTGGGCAATGCCTTGTTGGCCCTCGCCTAGGGTTGGTGAGGCTCACCCAAATCTGGTGAGCCTTGTCAGCCCTAAGCGAGCCCTGATGTCGCCCTCATGAATGTAGGGCAAGTATTATGCTCTTTGAAGTGGCTTGTTGCTTTCTCCTTGGAAGCTTAAGTATGCCAAATGCATGAAACTCGGTCACGAGCAAATTATTCAACAGTTGTTCGCCCTTCAGCAATATGATTTGACCCATGACCCTTGTTCCGGCTTTCAGCAAGGATTGGCGCGCTGCCTCTAGCTTACTATATCTTGGTTTGGACTTAGGTTTTGATACGTTTTGGATGAGATCCACGTGATCAAGATTAAGGTGCACTGGATTGGTATATGTTTGGAGCACCCAATAAAGGGCTCCTCTCTCTATCTGACATGCTTGAACTTTCTTTTTGAACACTTTGGGGCCATGAATTCGCATCAAGAAAATCGGAACATGATGTGTGCACTTGGTTTGTTCGACTTGGCATTTAAGGGTCCACTAACTCAATTCTCTTTACCAAGCAATACAACTTGGAACAAATCGTCATGTAACATTCTTGAAAATGACAGAATTTTCCCATAAATCATGTAATGCAATTTTTACATTGAAGAGATAAATTATCTTAAAAACTACTATTCAACATCTTAAAACTATTCACCGCATTAAATCACTATGGCCTAAAACCCATCCGGTGAAAAATTTTGAAAATGTCCTATGGGGCCAATTTTGGGTCCATGGGCCCAAAAACCCTATTGGCCCAAAACACAATTAAGGCTGTAAAGATACTTGCTTTGCTGAATAAATATTTTTTTTAAATCTAATATTGCAAGTACTTTAAACATGGCACCAAAGTGTTCAGAAGTTACAATTAAAATTGTTTTCTACTACCCAAATTTCGATATCAATCATTTAAAAAGTTTATCCCATTCTCACAATTCCACAACATGATTTCTTGGATTTTCTCAAAACTTACGTAATTTCTAAAAATCAATAGATAATTTGAATATTCTTTCAAATTAAGAAGATTTACATAAGATAGTGCATTCGCCGCTAATACGGCGTGACGGGACGGACTGGATGGCCCTGTGGACCAGGTTGGTTTTCCAAAATTTTAATTCCTAGGTTTCCTTTTTCAAACGCTCTTACCTCTTTCCAGAGAGCATCAAATTGTCTAACTTTGGTGTTAATGGGAAGCTCTCATGAATTAGAGCAATAATGCCACAATCTACCCTATAACTTTCTAGAAAAATACATTTCTTGGTGACAAATATGTTTACTCATTGGTTCGTGACTTCAACTCTGCAAAAGGATATGTTTTGAACGAGGTATCGAAATCATGTGCCCTCTAATCCCAAAGGGGTTCACGATGATTGGAGAAGCGCCTGGTCATGCCAAAGGTGTTGTCAGAAGTTTGCTGAGCACCGCGGGCAAGGGCAAGATGGGGGTTAGCAGAAAGCTTGATAAAATCCATAAGGAAGTTTTTGGTTGAAGTACATCACCTACCATCAAGTTAACAATTTTCTAATGTCCGGCTAAGTTTGGATGTCTTGTTTATTTCAGTCAATTGCAATACTCATTTTAATCATGGCTAATTAAAACTATTGCTTGGGTAATACAAACATCGGAATAAGCACATTAGAAGTACTATAACTTTTGTATCCTCACTTGAGCACCATAACCTTTTTTTATAACTAAGTGTCATAACTTCTAAAGAACATTTCACCCGAGTGCCATAACTTTTAGCTAGTCATTTAAGTGTAAGAATTTTAAAAATGTTCACCCAAATGCTGAAAATCTAACATAGTATGTCACTTATTGTGAACATTTTTAAATAATTATGGTAGTTAGGTGATCGATTGAAAATTATATAATACTTGAATGATTGAAAAAAAAAAAGTTATTATATTGAAATGAGCGTTGAATATCAATTATCGTATTCAAATGATTGTGGTCATTTAGAGTGTGTTTGGTAACATTTTGTTAAAACATTGTTCTAAAGAACAAAAGTAGAAAAAATTATTTTTGTTCCGGAAAATAATTTTTAAATAGAAAAACGCGTTTGGTATTTACACAAATTTTGTTCCTGGAATAGAAAAAGAACATAAACACATTTGGTAAAACTGTATAATTTTTTTGTTTCTTTTAATTTTTAAATATTTTATTTTATTTTTATTTTTTATTTTTATTTTTTCTTCCTTTTGGCCGCGGCCTCGCCTTGGATAGGCGAGCTTGAGCTCGCCCAGATTGGCGAGGTCAAGCTCGCCAGCCACTAGCAAGGCTTGGCCTCGTCGGCCTGGCGTGAGGTCGGCCTCGCCACCTTGCCGAATCTGGGGTGCTCAAGATGTAAGCTCGGGGTAATCAAATGCCATTATTATTTGTCTAGTTACTAGAATTTTTTCTAGGGTTTCGAGCATGCCCTCCATAGATATTATCCCGGGCCTATCGCAGCTCGGCCTTTCACCACTTGCAGAATTTTTTTTTTTTTAAACCACACAAAGAAGAGAAAAAGACCAAAAAAAAACGATGGAAAAAGGCAAAAAGCTCAAGCGATGTTCCATGACTGTACTAACTCAGCCAACGCGACCTGAGCCGACCCGCCAGGACTCAGTGCTGCCTGCGTTTCTTTCTTGAGATGCTGCAGCCGCTCCCTGATGGCCTCGCCCTCCGGCCCCATCAGCCCTCGGACCCGCCGCTCCACCTCCGCCGCGCTCACCGACCGCTCCTCCCCCGCCGCCTCCTCCATCGGCAGCGCGACCCTCATCGCCTCCACCATGAACACCCGGTTCTGCCGCTGCTCCGCGTAGAGCGGCCACGCGATCATCGGCACCCCCGCGCACACGGCCTCGAGCACCGAGTTCCACCCACAGTGGGTCACGAACCCGCCCGTCGCGCCGTGGTTCAGCACCGCCACCTGCGGGGCCCACGACTTCACGACGAAGCCCCTCCCCGCGGTCCGCTCTAGAAACCCCTCCGGGAGAAGCGCGCCCAGGTCCGGCTCCGCCGTGGAGACGGCCTTGTGGCCCTTGCCGGTGGCCGGGCTCCGGACCACCCATAGGAACCGGTGGCCGCTCCTCTCGAGCCCCGTCGCTATCTCCTTCAGCTGCTCGGCGGAAAACACCCCGAGGCTCCCGAAGCTCAGGAACACGACGCTTCCTCTCGGCTGCGAGTCCAACCATGTCAAGCACTCCGGCTTGTCGTTACCTGGGCCGCCGCCACTCCCGGCTTTTCCGCCATCCCCGCTCGAGACCAGGGGCCCGACGCAGTAAAGCGGAGGGGTCGGCCCGTCGGGCACGCATTTGCCGTCCCGGATGGCTTTCACGGCTTCCTCCTCGAGCTTCTCCAACGTGTTCACTATAATCCCGGACGCCATCAGCATGTTCGTCGCGCTCTCCAGCAAGAGCTCGTAGGCCCGGTCGTTGCGGTCTTGCGCCAGTCCGCCGGTGTCGGAAGGCAGCAACGGCGGTGCGCCGGGGAAGCGGAGGACGGTGTCGGTGGCGAGGTCCTTCAAGCTTTTGTTGGTGGTCCTGTGGAGGGCGGGCATGCCGAGGAAGAGGGTCAAGCCGCCTCCCGACGAGCTGAAGAAGTAGTAGCAGGGGATGCCGAGGCCGCGCGCGACCGACAGGGCGTTGGTGCAGAAGAAGTCGATGACGAGGGCCCGGACGCGGTGGGTCTCGGAGATGGAGACGAGGGCGCGGTGGACGTTGGGGTTGTTGAGGCGGAGGAGCTCGAAGGCGATGGTCTCGAGGTGCGGGGAGGTGGTGGAGTAGTCGGGAGGGAGGGAGGTGGGGGGCAGGTGGTGGAAGGTGATGGAAGGGTGGGCGGCGGAGACGGCGGCGATGTAGGAGGAGACGGAGCTGCCTTCGTAGGCTTGGCTGGGGAGGAGGACGTGGATGGAGAGGGAAGGTTGGCGGGCGAGGAGAAGCTTGCCCAGCTCCACCATGGGGGTGAGGTGGCCGATGGCCGGTGCAGAATACAGAACCACCGCCTGCTCCTCCATGATGGGTGGCTCTGGGGATCGGCGTATTGGGAAAATCTTGAGAGAAATGAGCTCTTTTAGTCAAGCGTAAGCAGATGCACTTACATGTAAAAAAAGCAGATGCATTTATAGCTGAATTTAGGTTCCCGGTCAGACCTATTTCTTGTGTATCTTTTAAAAACTAAATTATTGAGCCTTAACATTTATAAAGTACAACAAACAAAAATACTGATGTGACATTTTTGTTATTTTTATTTAAATCTTTACTTAAATTAGATTAAAAAACTAAAAAAAAAAAAACCTAAAATGTTTTTTTTTTTATTAAAATGTTATTAAAGAAACAAACTAAAAGAAAAAAGAGAGAATGGCAGGCCGATGGGAAAAATATTGGCTGGTCCGGGACCTCCACATCAGCGTGATCTTTGGCCACTCACAAGGTGCCATGTGGATGATGGGCCCACTTGGTGTCTTCTAACCTCTTCCCCTCTCTCTCTTCTTCCTAGCCCGCCAACGCCCTCTCTCCTCCTAGCCTGCATCTTCCTAGCCTGCCAACGCCTCTCTCCTCCTAGCCTGCATCTTCCTAGCCTGCCAACACCCTCTCTCCTCCTAGCTTGCACGCTCTCTCTCCTGTTAGAGCATTTATTGCGGAGAAAAACTTTTCACTTTCCTTCATTTGAGAAAGAAAACGGCTGTTCGTTCCTCTCATTCCTCTGTCCCTTTCCATTTGTTTCCTTTCGAAATTTTGAATATGAACTTTTCTCCCTCTCTCCACGCTTGTTGATGCTCCACCGTGCATCAAGCGGCCGTTCCCCTCCCGTCATTGACAAACCACATTACAGCCGCCCCTACTCCGGTGCTTGCTCGCTTCTCTCTTTGGGCTCGTTGCTGCTCCATTGTTCGTTCCTGGCGTTCCTAGGATTGTAGATGCAGCACGCGGAGGAGAAGCAGGCCTCTTCGAGCTCCCCTCAACGTCGGCGAGCGTCGCCCGCTGAGTGAGATCCCCACACATGGAAGGCTCGGAGGTGAGGTTGCTGGCGAAGTTGGTGTTCCGAAGGACGGCCTCCCCAACCGGCGACGCGGTCGAGGGAGTTGAGAAGGAGGCCGTGGTGGAGTAGTCGAGGGACTTGATGTCGACGCGGTGAAGCTTGAGCTTGGGGCTCTTGACACAGACGGTGAGGGCGAACCTGAGGAAGGCGGCGTGGAGGATGACGATTGGGGCGAGGGTGTAGACGAAGCACTTGCAGCTGCTGCGCCTCTAGTTGCAGCGAGGTGGTGGCTTGGCGAAGTGGGCGAGCTCCACGTGGTCGCTACGGAGGCGGGGTCCGGAGGGCACGATTGGGCTGGTCGGATCTTCTTTAGGCATTGCGAAATTCAGAGTTCAAGTGAATGCGAGAGAGCACGGGTCACTCACTGAGAGAGGCTATTCTTGAGAGGCTGTTCTTGATGGTGGTGCTTTCGCTTTTCTTTTTGGGTTTGTGGGATGATTGTCATCATGTTCATACAATTTAGGGAATCATGAATAGAGAGCTTTTTAAGACATATAATACTATATCTGGTTTATCTTTCTCTCCAAATCTTTTTCTTGCTACTTCTCGTTCTTTTTCAATCTATATCTGGGAGAGCAGATTGGATCATTTGTCTCTAGAGATCATTTCCGGTCAATTTCGCTCAAGGGTCAATCTTTATAATTAGAGGAGCTATCCAGATTGATCTTTCACTATAACCAAAGCAAATAATCATATTGGAGCTAAAATTTTTTATCCCAAATTTCCAGCAAATAAACGGTCAAGAATGCACTAAAATCAAAACAAGTGCTAACTAGGACGGCCTTAAACCACAAGACTCGCTGGCGAGGGGTTTGCATTCCGACGACGTTTTGCTTTTCCAGTGAACCCAGCATTTGATGCATATGCCATAATAATCGCAGGGAAACAAAGAGAGAAGAATGATATCAGACGTAGATTCACAATATAAGAACAAACACATTAAACTAGGCTTCTAACGATCGATCCGACTATGTGGGGTTCAACCATTCACTCAAGCATTTTGTCGAACATCTAATATGCATAGCTGAAACAATAGATTTTAGACTCGATCAAGACTCGAACACAGGTCTGGGTTCCTAATAGAGGGTGCCATAACGTGTTACGACATCGATGAAGGACTGGAAGAACCGAAGTTCCCATGAAAACAAAGTGAGTATGCTTTGGGAAACCCACCTGGTTGAACAGGAAAAGGGCTACGGTGAACGGTGGCTCTCGGGCGGATGACTGGCGACGGCGAGGCATTCCTTCAAGCTCCCTCTCTCTCTCTCTCCCTTCGTTATTCGATTGCTTTGGTTATAGTAGTTGTTGAAGTGAGGTGTTGTTGGGAGATCAAAGATTCTCTGCAATATTCGATTGCTTTGGTTATAGTGGTCGCTGAAGTTAGGTGTTGTTGGGAGATCAAAGATTCTTAGATCATTTCCTACTAAAGTTGCGCATGAAACCCAAAACAAGCCAGCTAATCTTTCCTCATTGCACACCCCCAACATATTCATACGAGCACACAGACATGCACCCTTATTCACATGTGCAGGAGATTATGAGCTCAAGAGAGAGGGAGATTACATAATACAGTCAATCGCTATTTACATTTGCAAGATTTTAGGAGTTAGTGTGGATGATCAGATCCAGATCCAGCAGAAAGTCTTAATCCTCTATGTTTCCCAAAACCAAATGAATCTCGTCCTCAAGCTTCAATCTGTTTCCTCTGTGGTGAGATGATCCTGAAAACATGCTCTTGGCCAATGCAATTGTCCACCATAACTACCCATTTGCTCTTCTTCCTCCACCCTCCGCTGCCGTCGATCTTGCCTCGGGCTTTAGCACCTTCCTACGCCACCTCGAACGCCCTGCGCGGGTCATCACCGGCAGAGGTTCAAAGAGTGACAGCGATAGAGCAGCACAGCATAGACCCACTCAGACCCAGCTTTCACACGGTCCTGCACGTCCGACCGGCAAAAACCTCGGATGACGGCACAAGAACACATCAACCCCCTCAATGAGTGACCCGTGCTCTCTCGCATTCACTAGCTCGCCCACTTCGCCAAGCCACCACCTCGCTGCAACCAGAGGTGCAGCAGCTACAAGTGCTTCGTTACACCCTCACCCCGATTGTCATCATCCGCGCCGCCTTCCTCGGGTTTGCCCTCACCGTTTGCGTCAAGAGCCCCGAGCTCAGGCTTTGTCGCGTTGACGTCAAGTCCCTCGACTACTCCACCGCGGCCTCCTTCTCGGCTCCCTCAACCGCGTTGCCGGTTGGGGGGGCCGTCCTCCAGAACACCAACTTCTCCAGCAACCTCGCCTCCGAGTCTCTGTGTGTGGGGGTCTTGCTCGGCGGGCGACGCGCACTGACGTTGAGGGAGCTTGAAGAGGCCTGCTTCTCCTCCGCGTGCTGCATCTGCGATCCTGGGAACACCGGAATGAACAATGGAGCAGCAATGAGCCCGAAGAGAGAAGCGAGCGAGCACCGGAGTAAGGGCGGCTGTAATGTGGTTTGTCTGCGACGGAAGGGGAACGGCCGCTTGATGCATGGCGGAGCAGCAACGAGCGCGGAGAGAGGGAGAAAAGTTCAGATTCAAAAATTCGAAAGGAAACAAATGGAGAGGGACAGAGGAACGAGAGGAACAGACGGCCGTTTTCTTTCTCAAACGAAAGAAAGAGAAAGTTTTTCTCCGCAATAAATGCTCTGGAGAGAGAGAGGGTGCAGGCTAGGAGGAGAGAAGGCATCGGTAGGCTAGGAAGAGGAGAGAGGGGGGAAGAGGTTAGAAGACACCAAGTGGGCCCATCATCCACGTGGCATCTCGTGAGTGGCCAGGGACCACGCTGACGTGGAGGTCCCGGACCACCCGATGGCGCTTCCATTGGTCATTGTCAAAAGGGCCAACAACCCTAGCTAGGCTCGGTTGAGGGTGCGGTGATGCCTACTTGACCATCACTTTGCCTAGAGCAAGGTCTTGCAGGCCCAAGTGAGGCCTCATTGGCCTTCGCCTAGGATTGGTGAGGCTCGTCTAGATTTGGCGAGCCTCCCTAACCCCGAGAGAGCACTAGTGTTGCCCTCACTCGAGCTTGGCTAGCCCTTACCAAGGGAGGGGGCTCTCTGTTTTTTTCCTCCTCTCGGTCAATTCCATACCCTCGAGGTAGAGAACGCACTCTCACAACAGAAGAAAAACAGACGAGAGAGTCCAAAAGGTGAAAAGGGAAGCAAAGAAGGATCATTTTCCTTGGGCGAGTGTTTCCTTTACAACGAATGGTGCTGGTGTCGAGCACTTTCTTTGCGCCCTCGTGCTTGCAGCCTCTTTCCCACACCGCCACCGAGATCTGCTAGCGCTCTTCCCGGCGGCGACGATTTTTCTTGCAGGTTTTTGGCGTTTCCCGAGGAAGCAGCTCAGCGTCGTCGTGCAGCAAACCAGACCAGTCTTCACCGCGCTCAGTCCATTGCACGCAGCCGTCGGCGGATCTTGCTGTCCTGGACCCTTCTAATTGTCCCAGATCTCGGCCACCTCGCGGTCAAGCTTCTTACACCCCAACGCAAAGCATACGCAAGATAACAAGACAAATTCGCTGTCTCTCGTTGCAAGTCCCTGTGACAATCTGCCGTCTAAGGAACTCATGCGCTTGTCAATCCCTATTGGACTCGTGCAAGAACACATAAAAAGAAGAATTTTGGCACGGTGAACATGTGATTGGAGGAGTATCCAGTGGAGTTGGAATTGTTTTCTTTTCTTTGTCAAAGAAAGCAAAGAAAATCAAGTGAAAGACCAAGGGGATTATTTGGGACGTCAAGGGCTGGAATTTGGCAGCACGCTAGTGGGTAGCCCGAGCTTAGGGAGGAAAAGCCAAAAGTTGACTTCAGCTGCCACCAATTCAAGCTGCCGTCCCTGCGGCACCTTCGACGGCTTGACGTTACCAGCAAAGCCACCTCGCTGTTCCTTAAATTATCGATGTCAGTTTTTGCAGGTTTCTAGGCGAGCGACTAACGAGTAATTGGTGGTCCTCTGCCGTCCCAAATCAATTCCGACGTTGTTGTCTGTCACCTCCTAGCCTCACCGCTACACGGTAACGACCCACGGGCACCTCGTTGACCCACCGCCAGGCACATCGACCGTGAATCATCCACCACGAGCCATCATTCGGGAACGATATTACAAAATAGGTAAAGTTATTATCCAAATTTAATTTGGTATTTCCTTACTTAATTCATTAATATTGTAATTAAATTCAAATCTTCCAATGATGCATCTTATCCAAAGTTTTTCCGAAAAGCTTTTTAAATTAGGGACTATTCGCTAATTTTATAACGTATGAGTGATTGACAGTCCGATTTCACACTCAAAATATAACTCGCAATCACATGGAAAAATCACCAATCCGATCTCACGCTTGAGATACAATTCGTCATTTTGTTAAAAATTGGTCAATCTAATCTCATGTGCGAGATACGATTTGTCAATATATATCAATCATATCTTACCTAATTGTGTTGTCGTGTCGTTTGAATCGATTTTGTTTATGTAAAAGAAAACCAAAAAAAAAAAAAAAAAATCTGAGTTAGATTAGGTTCATTTTAGATTATTCATCGTCTTAGGGTTATCTTGCATATTTAGAATAAGAATTTTATTTCGATTATTTTTTTTAAAAAAAAAAATCCAAAAAAAAAAATGCATTCATTTAGGAAGTTAGTTTTTAAAAAAATAAAAATAAATTGTACGTTTAATTATATGTCAATTTTTAATTTCGAATTTCATAAAAAGAAAAAGAAAAAGAATAGAATTAGGGCATTCTTTGTACGTCATTGCACGTTAGGATAAGATTGCGTTTGTTTGTTTTGTTTAATTATTGGTTTAGATAATTTCTCCTAGATAGATTGCATTTTAGGATTACTTGGTTAAGATAATGTTCTAGTTTAAATTATGATTTGGATTGACCTAATTCCTAATTCAAATTGGATGATATCTCAACATGCATAGATAATTTTCACATTTTTTTTTAAATTCGAATTTCATGGAAAATACAAAATAAAAAAAGATTGTCTTTAAATAAATCAATGTCATTCTTTAGGATAGATTGCATGCTTATATTTTATTTACATCATATAGTTTATGTCATATTGCCATGTCATATCGTTTTATGTTAGATTAGTAACATGCATTGCATAAAGCATGATTCTCATTAAATAAGTAAAAAAAAAAGTAATTCCGTGTTAATTAAAAATCATATCTAGGACTATCGATGTGAATTTTGATCTAACATTGCAGATACTTTTGTTGCCATGAGGTAAGTCTTGCAATTTATTCATCGTTTTATCTAGGTGTTGAATTGGTGGTTTGTGCACCCGCATGACTGTTTCACTTGTTAGGGAAGTGAATTAAAATTAATTTAAGCTGCTTACAAAACATTTTTTCCGAAATAAAAGAGAAAAGTTTCGAAATGGCGTTAGAGAAATCTAGTGTAATTAAGTCCCCGAACTCACAATCTCTAGTTCGTAGGAATAAAGTAAATCTCCCGTTACTTCACTTGGGTTTATAATCGATCCACAAAAATTAGATTAGTAATGACTCATAATTAAAAAATCAATTACATGTTAAGAACTTGAATCTAAGTCGTGAGTTGGTATGGGCTTGGGAGAGTCCGAGCTAAGTTTAGGCTTAGTAATCCATTAGCCAAACCCTAGGTGGTGCACCCGAAATTTTGGTCACAACACAAGTGATGCCAGGGAATTTGCCATCTGAAAGAGTAGTGAAACAAAAGATATGACATGCGACTTGCGTGAACATTTAAACAAGCGGGTCATATTTAACATCCAATGAAAGCATGCTACATTAGTTAGCATAACTTATGGACACATATCTAAATTAACTTAGTATTGTCCTCTAGTATTCTTTGTAATACATTATTCTTTAATATCCGGTTCGAATATAAGTCCTAAGAACATGAATACAAAGCATTTTGAACATTATAAATTTTTCTTAATCATCAAATTACAAGATATGATGGGATGAACAAAGTTTATGTAAATACGCTCATTTGGCTTGGTCGAAGATTTTTCACAGAAAAATTAAATGCTAACAGTTTGTTGGGCCTGTCTTTTCTAATGTGTGAATAGCATTGCAGTCCAATGTTTCATTATGTCAAGCAGACTCCTCGATTTGACCAATCACCAACAATTGAGGCAGTGCTACTTGAACCTCACTAACGGAATGGAATGGTCAAAGGCACAAAAAAATCAGAGCTCATTAAGTCCTTAAACGAACTTTGAGATGTAAGATTTCGGAAGTATTTTGAAGAAAATATTACACCTAGGAACTAGGGGGACCTTGGGGGGTGAAGGTAGACACTCTATCATTTCTTCGGAAATTTTTATTGTTGGGTAGTTTTTTCTTTTGAACAGGATTGTTGGGTAGTTAGGTATAGTAATTTTCTGCGTTTGGAATGACAAGATGCAGTCCTAAAATGGCTCCTATTAGGTTGATCTATGCCTCACATAATGTCTTTTAAATGACTTGTTGACCCATTAGTAACCCCGATTGTCTTTCACATGGCTGTGTCCTCGATTTGACCAAACACCACCGACCGAGGCAAATATCCTTGAACCTCACCAACGGAATGGAATGGCCAAGAGCACAAAAAGACGGAGAGAAAGAAAGAATACTTCACAGTGACGCACCAGCCATTCCCATCCATACACCAGCCCGTGACGATCTTTCTTTCCCGTTGAAAGTTAGATTGGCTTTCCACTAGGGTTCACAGTCTTATTTTGGCAAGTTAAGCATAGGCCTTGACACATCCGGGTTGACCACGGCAAAATGATTTGTTAATTTGAGTCTTAAAGTCAAAGTCTAGATTACTAGAGAGGTTGGGAGTTCGATTTCCCATCTTCTCGAGAGGTTGGGGTGGGGACGCATGAGTGAGGGAGCAGAGTTTCGTAACTTGCATGTGGCACATAACGCACATAATGATTTGTGAAATAGATATACGATTGGATTAGACCCAAAAAAAAAAAAAAATATCACTGGGAATGGGTACTGAATATGTGTTGGGTGCTATGCCTCAACTTTAGAATTGAGTTGAGCCAATTTGACATAGTCGATAGTCGAATACTTGAGTGTAGCTCAATTCAGATATTTAGACCCTGATATAGGAAGTCTGCTCGAGCTCGATTTTTTTGGCTTGAGGTTGCTTGGATCGGTCTTCAATAAGCTCAATTTCAACTCGACTCTTTGCTCAATTAGTCGATATGTCATATAGGAAATCGAACTCTGTTCACCCTTGTGCTCAGATTCTAGTTTCTCTACCGCTCAACTAGGCTAGTTTTCCAATCAAAAAAGAAAAGAAAAGAAAAAAGAACTAGGCTAGTCAATTGCTTGAGCATTGTAAGTATTTTCAGCATTAGCTTGACCAGATTTTAAGTACTCAAAACTATTCAAGATCGACTCAACTTCGACAAAGGTCGAGCTAATTTCTAGTAATCTCTGAATTGAACTACTAGTCAAACTCAAGTAGCTTATGGGTAGCTTGACTTGCTTACACCCTAACATAATTTACACACATAACTCTGGTTTTTAACTGCTAACTCAATAACATAATTTTAGTAATTAACGAATATATTTACAAATAAATTTAATAAAGTTATACTTAACATTATTTTATACATGAAACCCACATAAGCTAACTGATCAAATAAGGGCTAGAATGATTTATAACTATTAATTAGGTGCGAAAATGCTACTTAAAAAAAAAAAATTATCAACAATGCACGAACTCCATGTCTGAAAAATGTGGAAATCACAACTGACTGATGTTCCGTGCATATACTATTTTGCTTGGATGAAAGACCTTCTATCACCTTTTCTACCCCCATCAAATACAAACTTACAAAGATTTTCTTTCCCTTTTTTCGCCAAATACAACTAAAATTAACCTTAGAAAAAAAAATTAAAACCAAAACCCCGGGAAATATCTTTTGGTGACACGACAAATCAATGCATAGGAGTTTGATGGAGGGTCTCTGTAATGTTAGGCGATCTTAAGACTACACAATTTTCAGGGAAGTGAATGTCACTTATCAAAGTGTTCCTGCTAGAGAAAGGAACAGTTGAAGTTAAAAAAAGGGAAACTTGAAGCTGATGCCAAACAATGTCATTTTGCTGGATCAGTTCGAAGACAACTAATGCCTTTTAATTGCAATCCGTATGATTTGCTGTCCACAAAAGGAAAAAATGAAAACGAAAAAGAAGAGTGATGGAGAAATATATTTGTGACAAAGATCGCAGAGTATCATCACGAGATGTGAAAAAAATTCCTTGCTCGGTAAGAGAAAGCAAGCATAATTATCTGTGTGCAAATGCCTCTTGCACAGGTCTTGATTTCACCAATTCGAGGAACATTGTAAGGTGTTTGATAGGTCTCAAGATAGTCACGGCTTTGCTCTCATACATAAGAATTATCAATAGATAAAAAAAAAAAGAAAAAAAAGAAACGATTCCATGTTTGGGATGTTATTTATTTTTGTGATCCCACATTTTAGACCCACATTTTCTCTTATAGTTGCGACTATTCAACGTAAAGTTTTTCCACGTTTCGCACCCTTTCGTGACAACCGCTCATTTGGTAACCGTCTTGATGGAAGACGGGATATAAAAATGAACGTACGTTCATTTTTGATGGGTGATGATAATGTCTAACACAAACTCTCATATTTGGAATACACCATCAGTACGTGAGGGAATTGGGTTAGTAGCGTGTCCTCAATTTTCTTTGATTTCAGGTTTTTCTGACGAACGTGAACAAGAACAATGGCTGGAGGTTCGTCTTACATTGATCCTAGCTTCCGCATCATGAATTTTATGGCTAACATTTGGTATCATAGCGTGTTTAGTGCCTCTACCTTGTTTTCTTTAATTTTTGGTGTATTTTCAGGCTTTTAGAACATGAACAGTAACTCGGAATGTTGAGGCCAAGAGAGAAACTCGCAAATTCCGGTGACCCACCCCGCTAATTCGGACCCGTACGGTTGCACCGCCATGAGGAATATTAGCCATGAGTTATTTCAGCATATCGGTGTTCGTTGGAGGCTAATCGGGCGGCGGAAGTCGCGGTGGTTGAGGATTTGTGTTTTTGGGAAATTTTCGTATGATTTGGGGCTTATTTCTTCGTCATTTTCGCCGAAACTTGAACCTATGTGGTCGTGCCGGCATGCTCTTTAAAACCCGTCGTTTATTTTGGTCTTAGATGGGTTGCCGGAAAAGAAACGGCCAGCGAAATCGCGGTGGAACGGCGAAAAACGGCGAAGAAATTCGCTTTGGGCGTGAGGAAGAAGGCGTGTGGAGCCCACGCGAGTGCTGCGGTTGCAGGCGCGTGGGCTCCACGCGCCACACATTCTCACGTGCGCTCAACTGCTGCGCACGTGGGATCCACGCGCGCGGCAGTTGCCAGGCGCGTGCGTTGCACCCGCCTGCGCGTTGAACGGCGTGCGTGCGGGGCACGTGCCCGCGCGGATTCTGGCGCGTGCTCGGCACACGCCTGTCGTGTCCCACCCGCAGCTCCTTTTTACACTTTTGCCCCAAAATTTTCATGTTTTTACAATCTTGCCCTTGGCCAATTTATTTATTTACTGTTCTGCCCTTGATGTATTTATTTATTATGTCATTTCGTGCATTTTTATGAGTATTTTATGCATGAAATTAAATGTCTAATGGTCCTAATATTTAATTAATTAGAGAGTGGCCATAGCATCTTTAATTAATTAAAATTATATATTAAAAGCCTCAGATCATATTTACAAATGGACATTGATTGTAATTAATTATATTAATATGATGAATTTTATCCCATAGGAATTTTCATTATATTAATATGATTAATTAGGATGAAATATCATATTATTTTTCTTAATTTACCCACGGGGATTAAGAAAAGGCATATAATATGGTAGTTTCTTCATGAAGTAATTATGAATCTATTTAAATTAAAAACTTAGCTCACATGTAGTTTTTATGTTATGTGATTCATATTGTGACATGTTTATATTGGTAAAACATGATTTATTTATATTTGCCTCAAATTTTGTGACATAAGCATGATTATTTGATATGCAGTTTTGCAACCTGTGAATTTCTCTGAATTTAAGTTTGATGTTCCAATACTGAATGGTGAGAATTATAAAGTTTGAAAGGAGTCAGTTCTTCTTCAATTGGGGTGAATGGACATTGACTATGTTATAAGGAAAGACGAACCACCTGTTCCTACTGATTCGAGCACTTCAGCTGAGATAGCTCTTTATAACCAATAGGAGCGGTCCAACTGCATTTGTGCGATGTTTATAAGAGTTAAAATATCTCCTAGTATTCGTGGTTCGGTTGCTCAGCATAACAATGCTAAGGCTTTATTGGAGGCCATAGATGCGCAGTTTGAGAGTTCTGAGAAGGTGCATGCCATGACCCTGATTATGAAGTTTTCATCATTGAAGCTCACTAGTGTTAGAGGTGTGCGTGGGTGCATCATATAAATGAGGGACATTGCAGCTCAACTTAAGAAACTTGAGGTTGAGATATCTAAATCTTTTCTTGTATATTATATTCTGAACACTCTCCCACAACAGTATGCACCTTTCAAGATCTCTTATAACACACATAAGAATAAATGGTCAATTAATGAACTCATGACCATGTGTGTTCAAGAGGAAGAAAGACTGATTATGGAATTGGGAGAAAGTGCTCATTTGGCAACACAATGAAAAGATAAGGGCTATGGCAAGCATAAGGGAAAAGGTAAAATACCTCCCCAAGCTAACATTAAGAAAGAATCCAAATGTTTCTTCTGTAAATAGAATGGGCATATAAGGAAGGATTGTGTCAAATTTAAGGACTGGCTCGAGAAGAAAGGTAATCCAATCTCTTGTGTTTGTTATGAATCTAATGTGATTGATGTAAGTCACAACACTTGGTGGATTGATTTTGGATCTACAATCCATATTTCGAATTCCTTGCAGGGTTTTCAAAACCACAGGAAGCCAATGGAAAGTGAACAAATCATCTATTCAGGAAACAAGATACGCTCGCATGTGAAAGCTATTGGAACATGTAGACTAGTTCTCAATAGTGGCTTTGTTTTGAATTTGGAAAAGACCTTTTATGTTCCTAGTTTTTCTAGAAACTTAATTTCAGTTTCAAGATTTGTACCTTTGGAATATTCCTTTAACTTTTCAGATTCAAATTTATGTTTATCATTTAAATCTGAAATTGTCGGGAGTGGTATTTTGTCTGATGGTCTTTTTCAAATTAATTTATAAGACAATGCCTATTATGATGCGATGCATGTTCATAATAAAGCTGATATGAAATGATGTGTTGTGAAAGAACATTCCTCTATGTTATGGCACCAGAGATTGGGGCATATCTCCATAGAAAGAATTAAGCGATTAGTAAATGATGGAGTACTCGGTACTTTAGATTTTACTGATTATGATACTTGTGTGGACTACATAAAAGGAAAGTAGACTAACAAAACAAAGAAAGGTGCCAAGAGGAGTACAAAAATATTAGAAATCATACATACAGATATATGTAGTCTGGATATGGACTCTTGTGGTCAGAAATACTTCATCTCCTTCATAGATGATTACTCACGTTATATGTATATCTACTTGATTCATAATAAATATGAAGCATTAGATGCCTTTAAGGTATTTAAGACGAAAGTAGAGAAATAATGCGGTAAGCAAATTAAGATTGTGAGATCATATAGAGGTGGAGAATTCTATGGTAGATACACTGAAGATGGACAAGCACCTGGTCCATATGCAAGATTTCTTCAAGAGCATGGGATAGTCGCCCAATATACTATGCCTGGTTCTTCGGACCAAAACGGCATAGCGGAAAGAAGAAACCGGACCTTATTGGACATGATGTGTAGTATACTTAGCAGCTACAAACTTCCTAAATCCTTGTGGACTGAAGTACTTAAGACGGCAGTGTACATATTAAACCGAGTTCCGACAAAGGCTGTTCCAAAGACACCTTTTGAGTTATTTAAGGGTTGGAAACCGAGTTTATATCATGTGTGCATTTGGGGATGCCTGTCTGAAGTGAAATTTTATAATACACAAGAAAAGAAGTAGGACCTAAGGATCATAAGTGAGTATTTCATTGGATATGTCGAAAGGTCTAAGGGATACATGTTTTATTGTCCATCTCATATCACTAGGATTGTGGAATCAAGAAACGCTAAATTTCTTTAAAATGACTTGATCAGTGGGAGCGATCAACTGAGGGACCTTGTTCTTAAGAAAGATCATTTAGACACTCAACCTTCCACCTCAAGTTTAAGGTTGGTTGTTGCTTATAATGCCCCTTCAGTTCAGCCGGCTATTGAACAACCAATCGTTGAAGTTCCACAACCTGCTGATATTGATCTAGTAGATCCAATTGTTCAGCAATTACCAGATCCTATTGAACAACCAGTTGAGCAACACGCTCCTCAAGAGAATATTGATGCAACATTGAGAAGATATGCTAGAATAAAGAAATTGGCTATTCCTAGTGATTATATTGTGTATTTACAAGAGTCTGACTATAATATTAGAGCTGAGAATGATCTCGAAACAATTTCACAAGCCATTGATAGTGATAAATCCAATTTGTGGTACAATGCCATGAAGGAAGAGATGAGTTTAATGGCATCTAACAAAGTCTGGGATTTGGTTGAGTTACCTAATGGTGCGAATGCCATTGGTTGTAAATGTGTCTTCAAAACTAAGAAGGATTCATTGGGTAACATTGAAAGATATAAAGCTAGACTTGTTGCCAAAGGATTTCACTCAAAAGGAAGGAATCGATTATACAGAGACTTTTTTTCCTGTATCTAAGAAAGATTCTCTTCGTATTATTTTGGCATTGGTTGCCCATTTTGATATAAAATTATATTAGATGGATGTGAAAATGGCGTTCCTTAATGGAGAACTAGAGAATGAGGTTTACATGAAATAACTTGAAGGATTCTCCTCTAGTAAAGGTGAGCATTTGGTGTACAAGCTTAAGAAATCTATATATGGCTTGAAACAAGCATCCCGCCAATGATACTTAAGGTTTCATGATGTCATCTCTTCATTTGGTTTTGTAGAGAATGTTATGGATCAATGTATATACCATAAGGTTAGTGGGAGTAAAATTTGTTTCCTTGTGTTGTATGTGGATGATACATTACTTGCAACCAATGATAAGGGGTTGCTACATGAGGTGAAACAATTTATCTTTTAGAGCTTTGACATGAAGGATATGGGTGAAGCATTTTATATAATTGGCATTAAGATCCATAGAGATAGACCTCGAGGCATTTTAGGATTATCTCAAGAAACCTATATCAATAAGGTCGTAGAGAGATTTCGGATGAAAGATTGTTCACCAACTATAGCACTCATTGTGAAGGGTGACAGGTTCAATTTGAACCAATGCTTGAATAACAATCTAGAAAGGGAACAAATGTACAACATTCCATATGCTTCTACTGTTTGAAGCTTAATGTATGCTTAGGTTTGCACTCGATTTGACATTGCTTTTGCTGTGGGAATGTTGGGAAGATATCAGAGTAATCCAAGTTTAGACCACTAGAGAGTTGCAAAGAAAGTGATGAGATACCTTCAAGGTACCAAAGACTATATGCTTATGTATATACGGACTAACAACCTGGAAGTGGTCGGTTATTCGGATGCGGACTTCGCGGGCTGTGTTGATTCACGAAAATCAACATCTTGATACATTTTTATGTTAGCTAGCGGAGCTGTGTCATGGAGAAGTGCCAAGCAGACTTTGACTGCTACTTTCACTATGGAGGCAGAGTTCGTTTATTGTTTTGAGGCTACCTCGCATGGTGTATAGTTGAAGAGTTTCATTACTGGGCTTAGAATTGTTGATTCTATTTCTAGGCCATTAATAATATATTATGACAATTCAGCTGCGATTTTTATAGCTAAAAATGCCAAAAGTGGCAGTCGAAGTAAGTATATCGACATTAAGTATTTAGCCATAAGGGGATGTGTTAAGGAGAATAAAGTAGTCATTGAACACGTTAACATTGAATTGATGATAGCCGATCCTTTAACTAAAGGCATGCCACCAATGAAATATAAGGATCATGTAACTAGTATGGGAATAAGTCCCATCATGTGATTTGTCGTCATATGAACGATTTTTGTTGTATGAAACTCTTATTCAGTTGTAATGTTGATTCTCAATTTTGGTGTACACATTTTGTTGTTTATGAGAATAACATTTATCTTTGGTTTTGGAATAAACATGAGATTTATTCATTAAGATATGTTGTCACATATAAGCTGACATTAAAGAAATAAGATGTATTGTGATACATGGAATATATTACTCACTTTTAGAGGACATGTCGCCATGATCCATGTGTTTTGTTTCTTTTCTTTAAGCATAAAGTTTTTGTGGAATAAGTTGGATAATCCATATGGTGAAAATGATGGGATCAAGTGGGAGAATGTTATTTATTTTTGTGATCCCACATTTTAGACCCACATTTTCTCTTATAGTTGCAACTATTCGACGTAAAGTTTTTTCACGCTTCGCACCATTTCGTGACAACCGCCCATTTGGTAACCGTCTTGATGGGAGACGGGATATAAAAAGGAACGTATGTTCATTTCTAACGAGTGATGACAATATCTAACACAAACTCTCATATTTAGAATATACCATCAGTACGTGAGGGAATTGGGTTAGTAGTGTGTCTGCAATTTCAGGTTTTTCTGACGAACGTGAACAAGAACAATGGCTGGAGGTTTGTCTTACATTGATCCTGGCTTCCGCATCATGAATTTTATGTCTTACATGGGCTAGTTATTATTTGGATTTCCAAGGTCAACAATAAATTTAATACGATTTAGTTTAACTTATTCAAAACATACCTTTTTTTTTTTTTTTTGCAATGATGAGGAAGCCTACTTTAATTAGGTCAAATCCCAAATCCATAAAATACTCCACTAATCTCATGAATTAGGTACGACACGAGTCTAAGTTCTGATGAGGGCATGAAATTAATTATTATTATTATTTTTCTTTTTTTATGGTATAGAGTATCGAACTTGCACTTCCTATCTTACTCACACACACAACGGAAGTCCTAGGGTGTGGTGACCCCTGTGGATCCGCTAGAGCAACTAGCAAATCAAACATTAGGGTCATGCACAAAAGTGAGGTTTGAAATTTCAGCATAAAGATTAGATTTCTTGAATGGTCCTTAAGGGAGCTCTTCCACAGCCAACTAATTTCAGCGTATGCTAAGATAGATTTTGATATGAAAAGAATGTTGATAGCAGATAACTGATGAATAAGAAAGATGATCATTGAATTACCTATTTAGTAGATAAATATAAGATTTGCCTCTTAAACATCTCTAATTGGATCTATTTGTTCTTTGCTCCTTGTTTAATCTAAATCTTGCGGCTGACGCACTTTGACTCTTTTGATCAATATTTTCGGAGGAAAGGGACAATTTCTGTGATACTTAGGGTTTAAGAGTTTGGGGTTGAAAATGAATGGATTTGGGGAAGTAGTTTGGATTTGAGGAAAAAATTGAAGTAAAAAGAATGTGATTTCGCTCTTGGTTTGGAGAAATTTCAAAAGTAAAGTAATTGGGCAAGAGGATGTGAGGATTACAAGAGAGAGAAAGAGAAGTGTGAATTTCCGTCATTTGCCTAGAAAAGCCCGTGGGCTCTGGCCTTTTGCCAAAAGTCTCGATCCGTTTGTCTGGGCATCTTCCTCTTTCTTTGCATCATGTGGGAAAATATCCTTGATGTCATTTAGAGCTCGTCAAGGTGGAGACTCAAGGTGGAGATTGACAATTATGTCTGTAATGACTCGGGCCCCACTGTGTGATATTGTCCGCTTTGGGTCACCCGCCCTAGCGCGGACGAACTGCCATCCCAAAGTGAACAATATCATACAGTGGGGCTTGGGTCGTTATAAATGGAATCAGAGCCGACTCCCGTAGCATGTGGGGCCACAGCGAGGACGCTATTCTGTTAAGGGGAGGAGAGTGTGATGACCCAAAGTGGACAATATCACACAGTGGAGCCCGGGTCATTACAATGCCCTACTAGTTACCATTCCCACACAGGATGGGGAAAGTTGAGAGTTTGATTCCTCACCCTCTCAATTGGGTTTGGGGTAAGGACGTCTTAGTTTCATATATCCATTTCGCGCTCTACAAAGGGCAAAATGTCTGAAATTGAGCTGAAAGTTAGATAGGATAGACAAAAAAATAAAAAAAAAAACCAAGGCTCTACCTTTGTCATTTAGTGGAAAGTTATATTATGACTCTTCATCTTATAGGAAAATATCTTTGATACCGATGTCAAAGATAGGTGGTTTTGAGTGTTGAGGTTGTCCCACATCAGTTGGGCAAGTGGTTGGTAGTCGATTCATAAATGTGAACAAATACCTCATTTTTTAAGCTAACTTTTGCGATAAAAGAGATTCAAGACCACCCAAATACCTCATATACACATCACACTTTCCACTATGTCGACCAGACGTTCTCACGTTAGGGTTACTATTAACACCTAAATTTTGGCGACCTAGTTATTTATTTATTGTATAAAAAATTATGGATTAATTTTTAATCTCTAAACAAAAATATTAAATGAAATTGCATAACATATAATTTTAGGAGTATTTATTATTATTGCATTTGCATTGGACCAGGATGGATTTGACTTGTAGAGCCCGTTATTTTCTATTGACCAAAAATTAAAGAATTGGCGATTTGATATTTTTGGTGATATGACAAATGATTTTTTTGTATTTTTATGCAATCTATTCATATATCCTCGGAAAGGGCAAGTGTAACAAGGAGATATTACGAGCTCATCTTCATAAGATTTGAAATTGAGAAAATCCTATTACAATCTTGAATCTCTGGCAATATGCGATAAAAATCGGTGGAGAATATTCAAAGAGATGAGGAAAAGAAAAAGATATATTGCATTCGGGAGGTTATAGGCAATCTCCGTGCCCGTTGACTTGAAAAGGAAATAAAGTATTCAGTCCCCGCCTATAAATTGGCTCGCATATGGACAAAAGAGGGTGCCACACATATTGATACACACGGCCACATGTAGAGGTATACGCGAAGAAACAGAGAGAAAATCGTGAGCGGGAGTCGAGAAAGAAATATTGCAACTGCCCTTGGATATTGAAGGGGGTGATCCAGTAGTAATGTTCGTGAGTGTATTTTGACAGTTCGGTCAGACACCTACTCACGGTCAAGTTCATCAAGAGCATAAGTTCTTCATAAATATAAGACAAAAGGAGGAAGGAGATCGTGAGAATTTGGGGATGCATGGCGACGTGTTGACCTCGCTTGGTTGTCTTTCCTTGCAGGTCCCGACGCCCACGTCATCAAGCAGCGAACAACAGTCTCCCTTGTAGTGTCACCGCAACCGATCCTTTGGTGAGCCCCATCGCGCTCGATTTTTCTTTTGCAGAATTTACTGCAAGTCCCATCGCCAAGCACCATCGCGAGCCTGCTGCCCGAGCCACCCGCGACGTCCTTGCCATTGCCAAGCCCCCGCCGAGACCACCACCATCAGCTGCCATCGATGTCCTAGTTCGTGAATTGTCGTAACGCCGCCACTCATCACTTGCCACTGTTGCCGTTCACTGCCGAGGAGCCGATTGTGATCCCGGTCCGATTGCGCAAAGTCCAAATTTGGAAGCCAATATTAGGATTAGGTAAAAATTTTGTTTAATTTGATTTATGAATATTCCATGTCCTTATTTAAAATATCTCGATTTCTATCCGTAATCTTAAGTAGCCTTCAAAATTGGGAAATCTTCTTAATTTCACAATGTGCATACGATCGACAGTTCGATTTCATGCCCAAAATATGACTCGCAATTTGTACGGAAAAATCGTCAATCCTATTTCACACTCAAGATATGATTCGCGATTTTTGTTAAAATTAATCAATCCAATCTCATGCATGAGATACAATCCGTCAATTTACTAGATGGATATCAATCATATCTTGCCTGATTTGCTGTCGTGTTGTTTGAATTGATTTTGTTTCCGTAAAAGAAAATCTAAAAAATATATATTTGAGTTAGATTAGGTTCATGCTAGAATATTGCTTATTTTAGGTTTATTTTGCATGTTTAGAATAGGAAATTTATTTATTTCGATTTTTTTAAATAAAAATCCAAAAAAAAATTAGGATGTTAGTTTTTCCTTTCATTAATTTAAATTGCATGTTTAATTATTGAGTAATTTTAATTTCGAAATTTAATTAAAAATGAAAGAAAACATAAAAATTGTCATGCACATGTCATGTAGAATTGGGTCATCCATTGCACGTCATCTAAATGTGTAAATGTTAGAATAGTTGCATTAATCTTATCCTATCACTAGATTAAGTCAATAAATGTCGCGTGACATATAATTTGCATGATAGGTTACATGTTACATGTCATTTTAGTTAGACATTTTTGTACGTCATTGTATTGCATTGCACGTAATTTCTAGGCTTCATTAAATGAGAACAAATCTTAAAAGATTGAGTGGCTGCATGCTAATTAGGAGTCATATCTAGGACTGTTGATATGAGTTCTAATATAACATTGTGGATGCTTCCGTTGCTATGAGGTAAGTCCCGTAATTCATTCATTGCTTTCTTGGGTGTTAAATTGGTGGTTTGCGCACCCACTTGGTCACCTCATATGTTAAATAAGTAAATTAAAATCAATTCAAACTGCCTGGAAAATATTTTTTTCAAAGTAAAAGAGAAATGTACCAAAAGAGCGTTAGAGAAATCTAGCATAATTAAGTCCCCAAACTCACAATCTCTAGTTCTCAGGAGTAAAGTAAATCTCCCATTACTTTACTTGGATTTCTAATCTACCCACCAAAAATAGATTAGTGGTGAGTCCTAACTAATAATCTTTTGCATGCTAAATATTTGAACCTTAGTTGCAAATTGGCATGGGCTTGAGAGAGCCCGAGCTAAGTTTAGACTTAATAGTCCATTAGTCAAACCCTAGGTGGTGCACTCGAGGTTAGGTCGCGATAACTACCCTCTTCAAATTGCTACTCGAGGAACTTCTTTTTCATTGGGGCCTTTCTTTGAGAAACTAACTAGGTCGAATATGCTTGGCTATAAACCTCATGGGCGGGAGTGGGGAGTGGTTTGGTAACTAACCTTTTTGCCTTGACCAAATTGCCATCTCACTTACAAAATCCTTCTACCTCAATATAGGTGCCTACTTTGATGTCCTGACATCATTGGCACAAGTTGTTCTTTGTCTTCAAATCTAGCCAATGCAATACGGACCATTTCAAGGAAAAGGGTCTGCATTGACTTCCATTTTCCCTTATCATCTGTCATCGATAAACTTAATATTTCCTTACCGAATTACTTTTTGAATTGTTTTCCTGAAAGCAATGGAGTTAAGTGTGTTATGCCATCATGAATTATGCCACATGCAATATTTTTTGTTTACTAAATCTGTTGAGTCTAGCAATGCAACCTAGGGGATAAGATAGGTTGACTTGAAAACTTAGTAAATTTTCACGCAAAACTTCAATTTAAACTTGGCAAGGAAGGTTTAATGAGAAGGTCACTACATTGCTTTCGTGGAAAGTCCCATAGGGATTGCCTTCCACCACTGCTGAAAAGGCAAGTGCATCGCCAGAAAAAGGGGATCACCCTCTTTGGAAAATAATTGCCTAAATCAAAGAAGAATTTATGTCACAGTAACCCATCGCTAAAGGAAGTCTCAAAGGCAATATCATGTAAATTTGTCATTTCCCGATTTTGATTGCACATCCAAAAACTCACAATCGCAAGCATTTCGTGACATGAAATGTGGGACAATGAAAGTAATGTATTTTGTATTTTCATTGATCTATCGATTATACAAGCCTAAGACTGTATATATAGTACCAAAAAAAAAAAAAAAGAGGAAAGAATACACATAATATTGTCTTCCTTGAAATATTTCGTGCCCATGATCTGCCGTATCATCTACAAGATTAGAATCACAATTAAGGATCAATCGAGGATCAAAACAAATTCTTTCTCCAACACTCCCCCTTAAGTTGGCGGCTTATATATGTCAAAAACGCCTAGCTTGCTTAATAAGTATATGTGTTGTCTTTGACATAACGGTTTAGTAAAAATGTCTACAAGCTGCTCCACCATTCCAATTCCTCGAGTCATAACAATCCCTTCTTAAATTTTTCTCGAGTAAAATGGCAATCAACTTCTATGTACTTCGTTCTTTCATGGAAAATTGGATTGGCTGCTAATTTAGGTGTGGCATCATTATCGCAAAATAGTTCACTTGCACCATCAACTTGCACACCAAGGTCTAGTAGCAATTCTCATATCCAAACTATTTCGCAAATAGTTTTAGCCATAGTTTGATATTTTGATTCTACTGATGACAGTGAAACTGTTGACTACTTCTTTGTTTTCTAGGAAATCAAGGATTTTCCCAATTTGATGCAAAAACTAGTAATGGACCTCATCATCATCGGGCATGTAGCATAATCCATATCACAATAGGCCATCATCTTCATGTTGCAGTCACGAGATAAAATAATTCTAAGTCCTGAACATCCTTTTAAGCACTTTACAACCTTCAGCGCCACGTTCATATGAGATTGCTTCGGGTTGTGCATAAATTGACTAAGTATTTGTATTGCATAACATATATCAAGCCTAGTCATTGTGAGATAGATTAATTTTCCAACTAGTCGCTGATATCCCGATGGATCCTTGAGCAGTAGATCTTCATTGGCTGATGGAGAATCCATGTCATACTCGAATGTCGTCAATTTAACATTCTACTCAATAGGTATTGTAGTTGGTTTACATCATGATAATCCTGCTTTTGATATAATTTCCAGGACAAACTTTCACTTATTAATGCAAATTCCTTTATCGGATCAAGCTATCTCAATACCAAGAAAATGTTTGGGAGGTCTCAAATCTTTAATATGGAAAGTTGAATGCAAATATTTCTTAAAATGTTGAATCGTGATGTCATCATTTCCCATTATCAGTATATCATCCACTTAAATCAGTAGATAGATTGATGAAGTATCTTTGGTCCATGTGAACAAAGCATAATCATGCTTGGAGTGTTGAAAGCCTGCACTTATGAGAGCAATGGTGAATTTTACATACCACTATCAAGAGGCTTATTTGAGTCCATACAGGGATTTACAGAGACGACATACTCAAGACTCCCCTTGTTTGTGTAAACCCTATGGAAGTTCCATGTATATTTCTTCATCAAGATCACCATGAAGGAAGGCGTTGTTGACATCTATTTGATGCAGGTTCCAATTACGGAAGACACCAACATACAAGAAAGATCAAATAGTAACTTCCTTAGCAACAGGAGAAAACATCTCATGTTAATCAAAGCCTTCACGCTATGTGAATCCCTTAGCGATGAGGTATGCCTTGTAACGCTCCATAGAACTATTTGCTTTGTACTTGATTTTGTGAACCCATTTGCAGCCAATGGGCTTTCTATGAGCAGGCAAAGGAACAATATCCCAAGTATTATTTTCTGTAAGAGCAGATAATTCGTCTACCATAGCCTTTTGCCAGTGTGTATCACGTGTTGCGTCCTCATTAGAAGTGGGTTCTCATTCTTCAGAAATTTGACTAATGCAACAATTATGTTGTGATGATAGTCGACTAAAAGAAACATACAAAGATATATGATATTGTTGCGTCCTCATCTGGATTTCTTCACAACCTGCAGTATGCTCGTGGGCTTGGAAAAAAATCCTGCAACTTAGAAGAGAATTCCGGTTGTTCTTTAGCTGGGAAATTGGTAATGGACTAGTGGTGTCCCTTTGGCATGATTACTGGCTCTCATGTGGCCCTCTTGACTCTTTTGTTCCGACTTCCTTTATTATCAACTCAAGCTTTTCTACCTCTGCTATGGTAGGAGATTTGTTTTCTCCTTTTTCCCCTAAAGGTCGAACACTCATAAGTATCCTTGGAAGCTAGGGTCTCACCCTTTCGGTTCCCTCCTTAGCTCGTGATCGGTTCTCTTGGCGATGCGACCCATCCGATTCCTTCTCCATTGCGTTTGCCTGGAATACCATCAGAACCAAGGCAGCCTCAGTTCCATGGGCGGCGATGATTTGAGATAATGCTTTGGCTCCTCGATACCAATTTTGTCTTTGGCTGATCTCTAAAAATCGGCTTCCCACTCAAGTGTTTCTCATTTCATGTGGGAGAATTGAGCATACAACTTGTGCCTTTTGCAATGCCGAACTAGACTCTATTGACCACTTATACTTTCATTGTAGCACCTTAGCAACACTTGCTTATTTTTAGGCTACTAGGTGTAATCTTCCATGGAGGAGTAGACCTTGGGTGGATAATCTCTCTTGGGCTCTTAAATTTTTATCTAGTAAGGACTTTTATCATTGTATTGCGCGGTTCTCATTCGGAGCCTTGTGCCACCTCATTTGGAAGAAGATGAATAGTATCATATTTCGTGGTGAAGCCTTAGTGGTTTTGGCATTGAAGAATCACCTAATTAAGGTTGTCAAAGATAAAGCACTCACATTCAGCAATGTCTCGGACACTCTGAGAAACAGGAGACTTCAAAGAGGGTGGGGTTTTGACCCTTCGATCTTCCTTCAAGTGCCTATCACTTCCTAGTGCCGTGCTTTTCGTTGTTGTATCTAGCTGTCTTTCTTAAGCTCTCCGTTCTTCGTCCTTCTCTGCTGTTGGTCGAGGTTTGTTTAAGCTGTTGTTTTGTGCTTGTTGCTGAGTGGCTGTAGCTCTTGGTTGTTGCCTTGTTCTTGCCCGTGTGGCTTTTCATGGCTCCCTTCCACTCTTCTTGTTCTAGTAGCTAGAGTGTAAGGTTTTGGCGTCGTCCTTGTATATTTGTCCAAACCTTAATTATATTCTTACATTTAACCAAAAAAAAAAAAAAAAAAGATATAGGATATTGTGTACCTGAAGTATCCAAGATAGGATAGATATAATCCTTTGTCCATGTCAAGGGACGAATTTGTCGTCCTAATCGTTTAGGCTTGTCAGTAGGTATCAATTTGTCAGTTGGCAATGAGGACCCACTAATGGATGGTTGTGACGATGAATTGTTCATGTCACAAGAAGAAATGCGAGATTCAACCAATGTGGTGGAAGATCTAGGATGTGCCGATGTAGGAGATAAGGTAGGCAATGGCTGCTCAAATGATTGCTCAAGTGCAATTAGAACATATTGCGGTGTCATGGAAATATCCTCCACTAATAAGAATTGCCGATGATCTAATGTAGATGTCAATGGATCATGTGAAAACCTCGTTTCTTGGAAGGCAAATATATCCTCATGGAAGATAACATCTCGGCTAACAAAGAAGTGACCTGTAGTAGGATATCCCGTAAAAACACACCGAAGAGCTCTAGGATCCAATTTATCTTTATGACCCACATTTGTCACATAGCAGAGACAACCAAAAACTCGAAGATGATCAATGTTTGGTTGTTTCCCAAAAACATTTCAAATGATGTGCACCCATTAAGAACTCTAGTTGGCATGCGATTGATTAAATAGGTTGCCGTGACCACACAATATCCCCAAAAAGATTCAAGAATGAAAGCTTGATATTTTAGTGCTTGGGCTATTTCAAGAAGGTGTCGATGCTTACATTCAACAATCCCATTTTGTTGGAGAGTTTATGTGCAAGAACTTTCATGAAGTACTCCATGTGAAGACAAAAAGATTGACACTTAGTAGAAAAAAATTCGCGTCCATTATCTGTGTAAATTCTTTGAACATGTTTATCAAATTGGGTTTTAATCATGGAGAAGAACTTTGATAGATAAGAAAAAGTTTGGCTCTTGGATTGCATGAGAAACACCCAAGTAGTGTGAGAATAATCATCCACGATGGTGAGGAAGAATCAAGATCCATCACGATGTGAAATGTGTTAAGGACCCCATATGTCCATATGAACTAAGGAAAAAATTTCAGTTGCTCGAGTAATACTAGTTGGAAATGGTGCTCGTGATTGTTTTGCCAAATGGCATATCTTGTTAGGACAAGGGAAACAAGCACTATGTCCCAAACGTTTATGAGAAAGAGAAATTTTATTACTAGCAGTGGCATTACATGAAATGCTTTCATTCAATGAAAATAAATTAAAATTTCTTGGAATGTTGATCCAAAAATATAGCCCTTCTACCATACTACCCAAACCCATCAGTTTCCCAATCGAAAGATCTTGAAAGAAACAATTTTTGGAATTGAAATTGGCACGATAGGAATTATCTTGACAAACTTTGGAAACTGATGTGAGATTGAATTCAAATTTAGGAATATAAAGAACATTATTAAGAGTAATATGTGGGCTTAGGTGGACAGTACCAACTTTTGTGACATTGGTGATATTCCCATTTGGGAGACGAATTGATAAGGGAGAATGAGATTTTTTTTATGAATATTAGAAAATAAGTACTCATCGCAAATTATGTGGTCACTAGTGCTGGAATCAATAATCTATGTATCAACTGAAATATTTTGGGCTCGCATAACGAAGTACTTGAGAAATTTGTTGATTTATCGACTGTCTTCAATTGACTCAGTGTCTTCATAATATGCTAATATTGATCTTGAGTAATTGGCTGATGAGCTTTGTCAATTCCTAATACCTAATAGATAGAAATTCATTTTTCTCTTTTCTCTTTGTCAGTAGGCTTTTCATGTAATTTCCAGCATGTTTCAATGGTAAGATGTGGGCATCGGCAATATTCACAACATTTGCCCTTAAATTTAGAATTTTGCCCCCCCCCCATTTGTGATACAAGACCATTTGTTCCGGTCTCGTGAGAGCCATCCGATCTGCACCCTTGCTTAAGATCTAAGCCGTTAGTTTGGGATAAGTGCTGACCATCCGATCCACGCCTACGTTTTTGATCTGCATCGTCGGTGCGGAGGAAAGGGAGTTGTCTAATCCATGGCTTTGATCTGGGTCGTTGAACCACAAGCCTTTAGGGTTTGTGTGGCTTTCTTCTTCCCAGCGAAAAGGATTCGCAGCAGGAAATCCCTCAAAGCTCTGTCTTTGCTGTGATGGTCGAACACCACCACGAGATCGGTTCAAGAGTCCCGCCAATGCAGTCAGAGCCACGTCCTCTCCTCCTTTCTCATATCCCGTGGTCGCAAGCTACCGGTTTTCTTCTTGGGCAACTAATTGGAAAATTTAGCCCAGTGGAGGTATGGGATCCCATAATAAGGATTTGCGAGCAAACATGTATGTAACTTTCGTTTAGGGTTAGAACTTAGAAGAGTCACCTTCGGCCCTTCGAGTTGTTCTTCGGCAGCTTCAAGTTCATTCCACAGAGCAAAATGATGATTAAAACAAGCGGTTACCGAAAGGTTCCCTTGTTTCATTTCCGAGAGGACTTGGGTGAGAGAAAATCTTTTAACTTGACGAGTTTTCCGTACATTTCCCAAATATTATCCCACATGACCTTTGAATCTTCGGTCGATGGGAGGCCGGCCGCAACCTCAGGGGCCACACAATTTCCGATCCAAGTGCAAATGAGTTGGTTGCATTTGCGCCAATGTCGCCACATTCAGTCGTCGGCTGGGAAAGGGATGGTTTTGTCGAGGAATTCATCCTTATCTTTGGTTATGAGGGCTCGTCGGAAGTCTCTCGCCCAAGAAGAATAGTGTTCGGATCCGATGAGTTGAACCGTAATCAACCACAGCTCCGGCCTATCTGCTAGAGATATGTAAAGGGCGTCTCCCAGTTTTAGTCAGCCACCAATGGTCGGAAAAATGAATGGTGTAAAGTCGGGTTGAGGACCCGGGTAGGGATTCGTCCCTCTTGGGTTTGGTTTGAATCTATGACCCAGCAAACTCGGGTCTAGATCTCTATTAGGGTGGAGCCCCGAATTGGTCTCTTGTCTAGGTGGGTCGTAACTAGCCCACTGTTGATTGAGATTGTTCAGCCCATGGGCTTGGATTGGAATCCATGGCATGTACTACCATTGAGTAGGCGTAGGGAAATATGTCCTGACTGGAGCAGGAACTAGAGCAGACTCTCTCTTCATATGCTTGATTGATTTGTTCAGATGTTCAGTTGGACGACTCCTCCCGTGCAGGTAGGGTCGAATCTTGGTCACCTTTGTTGATTGGATTTTGCATACTGAATAAAAATTGAATTCCAACCCAAGGTGCTAATTTGTTTTGCAGGATATGATTTGCAACAACAAACTAGAAGACGATCGGGGGTAACTAAAAATTTTGCGGAAGCTGGGTTAGAGTTGCGGCTCTGATACCATGACAGGAAATGTGGGACAATAAAAGTAATGTATTTTGTGTCTTTATTGATCTATTGATTATATAAGCCTAAGACTGTATATGTAATACAAGAAATAAAAAAATTTAAAAAAATTAAAAGAGGAAAGAATACACATAATATTGTCTTCTTTGAAATATTTCGTGCCCATGATCTGCTGTATCATCTACAAGATTGAAATCGCAATTAAGGATCAATCGAGGATCAAAACAAATCATTTCTCCCACATTCCGAACGAATGTCAGATGAGGAAGTAGTCGCTAGTCAAATTTTGATTGGACCTTCCGAAACTTGAAAAAGGTCTCAAAGCCCGAAATCGTACCTAGAAGTATCAAAATCAAGCAGAACTTTTCATACCCCAAAGTTATGGTCAATGATGATTTTTAAAATGAGGAGTCTTTGAAACGATGCTTAGTTTACAGACCCAAGCCTAAAGCCCAATATGAATTGAAATCTCGGGCCCATGATTTCACGATTTCTCGGAGAAATATTGGGCTCGTTGGAAAGGTCTTGACTCATGCACTCTGGAAGTGCAAAAGTCGCACCAATCACTTTTTCACGCTTTTGATGGTTACCCTATGCACTTTGTCACGACCTCGGCATAAATAATGCATACGACCTTCGTTCACTAAAAAGCAAGAAATCATAAATTATCAACATGACATCATTCGACGGCACCCGAACGTGGCCAAATAAGGTGTAATTCCGGTCCCTAATAATACATCGGATTTAGCAATATACTCAAGATGCTTTCTTTTCTTTCATACCCCGGCCTTACATGTCATTCGCGAACCGACCCCCACCAACCAAACCAGAACACATGTCGCATGAAAAGTAGTTTAAGAATTAAATAATAAAAAATGGGACAGGTTCAAAGGATCAAATCCCATTATTATTTTTCTAGTTACTATAATTTTTCTAGGGTTTCGAGCGTGCCCCCCATAGATAGATATTTTCTTGGACCTATTGCAGCTTAGCCTTTGACCACCTGCAGCGTTTTTTTTTTTTTTTTAAACCACACAAAGAAGAGAAAAAGCCTAAAAAAGAAAAAGAAAAGAAACGATGGAAAAAGGCAAACGCTCAAGCGATGTTCCATGACTGTACTAACTCAGCCAAAGCGACCTGAGCCGACCCGCCAGGATTCAGTGCTGCCTGCGCTTCTTGCTTGAGATGCTGCATCCGCTCCCTGATGGCCTCGCCCTCCGGCCCCATCAGCCCTCGGACCCGCCGCTCCACCTCCGTCGCGCTCACCGACCGCTCTTCCCCCGCCGCCTCCTCCATCGGCAGCGCGACCCTCATCGCCTCCACCATGAACACCCGGTTCTGCCGCTGCTCCGCGTAGAGCGGCCACGCGATCATCGGCACCCCCGCGCACACGGCCTCGAGCACCGAGTTCCACCCGCAGTGGGTCACGAACCCGCCCGTCGCGCCGTGGTTCAGCACCGCCACCTGCGGGGCCCACGACTTCACGACGAAGCCCCTCCCCGCAGTCCGCTCTAGAAACCCCTCCGGGAGCAGCGCGCCCAGGTCCGGCTCCGCCGTGGAGACGGCCTTGTGGCCCTTGCCGGTGGCCGGGCTCCGGACCACCCATAGGAACCGGTGGCCGCTCCTCTCGAGCCCCGTCGCTATCTCCTTCAGCTGCTCGGCGGAGAACACCCCGAGGCTCCCGAAGCTCAGGAACACGACGCTTCCTCTCGGCTGCGAGTCCAACCATGTCAAGCACTCCGGCTTGTCGTTACCTGGGCCGTCGCCGCTCCCGGCTTTTCCGCCATCCCCGCTCGAGACCAGGGGCCCGATGCAGTAAAGCGGAGGGGTCGGCCCGTCGGGCACGCATTTGCCGTTCCGGATGGCTTTCACGGCTTCCTCCTCGAGCTTCTCCAACGTGTTCACTATAATCCCGGACGCCATCAGCATGTTCGTCGCGCTCTCCAGCAAGAACTCGTAGGCCCGGTCGTTGCGGTCTTGTAACAGTTCGGCCCTGTCGGAAGGCAGCAACGGCGGCGCTCCGGGGAAGCGGAGGACGGTGTCGGTGGCGAGGTCCTTCAAGCTTCTGGTGGTGGTCCTGTGGAGGAAGGGCAAGCCGAGGAAGAGGGTCAAGCCGCCTCCCGACGAGCTGAAGAAGTAGTAGCAGGGGATGCCGAGGCCGCGCGCGACCGACAGGGCGTTGGTGCAGAAGAAGTCGATGACGAGGGCCCGGATGCGGTGGGTCTCGGAGATGGAGACGAGGGCGCGGTGGACGTTGGGGTTGTTGAGGCGGAGGAGCTCGAGGGCGAGGGTCTCGAGGTGCGGGGAGGTGGTGGAGTAGTCGGGAGGGAGGGAGGTGGGAGGCAGGTGGTGGAAGGTGATGGAAGGGTGGGCGGCGGAGACGGTGGCGATGTAGGAGGAGACCGAGCCACCATTGTAGGCTTGGCTGGGGAGGAGTACGTGGATGGAGAGGGAAGGTTGGCGGGTGAGGAGGAGCTTGCCCAGCTCCACCATGGGGGTGAGGTGGCCGATGGCCGGTGCAGAATATAGAACCACCGCCTGCTCCTCCATGATGGGTGGCTCTGATGATCGCAGATTTGGAAAATCTGGAGAGAAATGTGCTCTTTTGGTCAAGCGTAAGCAGATGTATTTTACGTGTCAAAAAAGCAGACGAATTTATAGTTGAATTTAGGTTGAACGGGTCAGACCTGTTTCTTGTGTATATGTTTAAAAAAATGAATTCGGATCTTTTACGGAGCCGCCGCCGCCACCCAAATCCCTCAGAAGGGATCTAGAACTATCATTGAAGAAGTTTAGCCTCACACTTAAGCGGTCAGCCTCTTCTTCTCAAGCTGGGGGGTTAGGGTACCTTGTAAAAGGTCCCTTGGTGGACCCCCCCGTGGAGAAGGAATTCTTTTCCAGCCCCTTACCTAACTGTACCCCCGGACTTTCTCGGTAATTATAGCATTTTAAGTTCTTGCTAAGAACTAAAGAAGTCTTTCAGTTTATGGAAAGGATATTTTATCTAAAAAGTTCTAAAATTTAGTATGCCTCCTCAAATTAAGTTTATAAAATTTATTAAATTGATGCAATGAAGTCCTTGTGTTAACATTAGGGGTGATTGGATCTAGTGTGGATAGATTCAAGACTTAGATTATGTACCTAATCATATTATAATCGGTTTCCTATTTTTGAACTATATACTTGATTCTATTTACATTGGATCATGTTTTGGGACCATCATCTTTTTTTAATCTGGTTCCAAAGTCAATCTTATTTCCATTGAAATTTATTTTGTAAGCACGATATCTTATGTAGTTTTAAATTTTACATTAATACGCAAGAAAACAATGTAATCTTTTTAATTTGTATTGAAACATTAAATATATGTAATTAATAAGTATATGAATTTTTTGACTAAATGAAAATTAAGGACTTATAAGATTAATTATCATAAATAAACATCATAAGGCAAAGTAAAAATCCTATGATTGCGGAGTGATTTGATTTGTCTATCTTAGGCTTTGCAAACTAATTCAAAGTTCAGTCGAAGACAACTGGAAGCAAATTTTCAGAGTGATTTCTTGGTTTCCTCTAGGGGTGAGCACGGTTCCGGGTAGAGGCAGGAAGCAGGAGAACCGCACCAGGGTCCGGTTCGGTTCCGGTTCTAAAGGAACCGGTTCCGGTTCCGGTTCCTTTTTCTGGGAACCGGCGTTCCCGGTTCCGGTTCCGGTTCCCATAGAAATCGGAACCGGAACCGGTCATAATTATAAAAAAAAAAAAAAAAAAAAACCAGCCCCTCACTTCCCCCAACGGATTTCCCCCCCTTTCCGCCGATTCTTCCCCCTTCCCTTTTCTTTTTCTCTCTCTCTCTCTTTCTTTTCTCCCCTTTTTCCTCCTCACGTCACCTCCCGCCCCCCCCCAACTTTTTCTTTTCTTCTCTCTCTCCTCTTTCCCCCTCTCTCGGCCGAAACCCCCCTTCTTCTTCTTCTCCTCTTCTTCTTCTTCTTCTTCTTCTTCTTCCTTCCTCTTGCTGGCTGCTGCTTCACCCACCATCACACCGCCACCCCACGCCCTACTCACCACCACCTCTTGGCCACCGAACCACCATCACCCACCGCTCATCCGACGAGCCGTTGAGCCCGACAAGCTGTCGCGCAGCCCCTCGCCGCCTCTCGGCCCCTTGACGCTGCTCGACGCACGCTCGGCCCCCTCGACGCCCTCGACAACAGCTCGGCCCTTGACAACCGCTCGGCCCCCTCGACGCCGTTGATGCTCGCTCGACGCCCTTGACGCTCGCTCGACACCTCTTGGCCCCTCGACGCCCTCAACGCTTGCTCGGCCCCCTCGACGCCCTCGACGACCGCTCGGCCCCCTCGACGCCCTTGATGCTCGCTCGACGCCCTTGACGCTCGCTCGACACCTCTTGGCCCCTCAACGCTACTCGACGCCCTCAACGCTCGCTCGGTCCCCTTGACATCCTCGACGCCCGCTCGGCCCTCTCGACGCCCATGACGCTCGCTCGACACCTCTCGGACCCTCGACGCCGCCCGACGCCCTCGACACCGAAGAAACTCGCCTCCTCCAGCTTCAATCGCAGGTCTAATCTCTTGTTGTTTTTGCTCTTAACTGTTAGATCTAATCTAACATTTTAGCTGTTTTATTTGGTCGATTTCTGAGATATGAGTGTCATGCTTGTGTGATCCAAGTACATACATAGTGAGGGAAGGGAATTTGTGGGTTGTGTCACGTAGGTTCTTCCGTATGCCAAAATAAGACCAAGATGGCTGTTTGGGATCTTCATCTTGCTGTTCAGTGGCTATTGTTGGGGCTGTTCTTGTTCTGGTTTTTAATGAGGCTGATTTGTGCAATGGAGGGAAGACTAGCACTTTTGTCCGTGAAATAGAGAAAACTGTGAGGTGAGATACATGGGGAAGGTTTGTCTCAAGAAGTGTAGGTTGTCTCCTATTTGCTGCACTGTTGATAGTTACATTCTGATAATGATTTGCAGAAGGTGGGAGACAACCATTGGATTGGGCATCGCGGGTGAAGATTTCTCTAGGAGTGGCTAAAGGCATTGCTCACATCCATTGGGCCAGAGGCGGGAGGCTTATCCATGGCAGCATACCTTGAAGGTTGCATTTCAGAGTTTGGCTCGACTCCTCTGATCCGCACTCCTATAGTGCCTCCTTGAACTAGAAGTGCAGGTTATCGGGCTCCCGAAGTCATGAAAACTCGGAAACCCACACAAAAATTAGACATCTACAGTTTTAGAGTATTGCTCCTTGAAGGATTGTCAAGGTGTTGGACCATTATGATGAGTTCAAGCTATTTTTCTGTGTTAATCATGATTTGAAGGATAAGCTCAAAAAAAGAGTGAGGATTAAGAGGTATAGGATTGTTTATTATTGTTGTGTTCATTTTTGTTTTTTTAAACTAAAAATGAAAAAAAAAAGAAAAGAAAAAAGAACCTGTTGGAAACTGGAACCGACCGGAACCTATGACGGGATAGGTTTCCGGGTAGGTTCTTGGTTCCAAAAAATGAGGAACTGTGGCAGGGTTCCGGGTTCCAAAAAATGAGGAACCTGTACCCGAGGGTAGGTTCTAGGTTCCAGGCGGAACCGAACCGGAACCTGGAACCGCTCACCCCTAGTTTCCTCCCCATGACTGTGGACTAGTGGTGCCAAAATGGTCAATAAAGTGGTGGTTATTCTTGGATAAAAATGACTCACAATCCTGCTTTTTTCTCGTATTTCCCTTCGTCTCTCTCTCTCTCTCTCTCTCTCTCTCTCTCTCTCTCTCTCCAAATGCACTTCAGGGTTTTCTTGTGTCCCACGACTACCACCGCCATTTTCAACCTCCTAACCCTAACCCTCTCGCTCCTCCCCCTATCCCTCTGTTACACCGCCATTGACGACGGCTGCGGCTCCCTGAGCTTCCGCCGCATGCTCTCCTGCAACGCCTCCAACCTCTTCTTTGCCACCCCCTCCGGTGCCTACAAGGTCTAGCTCATTGACTATGCCAAGCACAAGGTCATCATCTTCGACCCTGCCATGTTAGCCAAATATCCTTAAAAAACGTAAAATTTCCACCAATTTGACAAGAAATCCAGCTCGAGAAAACATTCCCAAGAAAAAAAGAAAAACCCAGCATCAATTTGAAAGAAAATTCTAGAAAAACCAAGGAAATTCGCAAGCTTATGGATGAGGTCTTCATCGTTGATGAGACAAAACAAAGTGATCGTGAGTTGGCGATGGACGGTGCGATCGTGAGCCAAGGAACAACGAAAGTAGATCATCATGCGAGAGGAAAAATACAGTTTTAATATTAGAAATCATGTTAAAAAAAGATAGAGTTTTAGACTTTTGAGCTTACAAAAACGGTTCTCAAACAGGTCTGGTCGATTCGGTTCTTGGATGGGTATTCACTCGGAACAAAGGACTAGACTAGTTCAAATCGGTTTCAAATTTTGGGAATTGGTTCTCAGATTGGTGTTAATGGGAATCGATTCTTGGACTTGTTTTCTAGGTGGGATGATTTGGCTCCCGGGGAGACCTAGTCCAATTGCACATCCCTAGTTAACACTGTCAATTTGACTAATGAAAAAACTGATGTGACATTTTTTATTTATTATATTCTTTATTAAAATTAGATTAAAAACTAAAACTTTATTAAAGAAACGAAACTAAAAGAAAAAAAAAAACGACTGTTGACACCTAAATTTTGGCGATCCGGTTATTTATTTATTGCATAAAAATATGTGGTAATTTTATCCCTAAAAAAAAAAGTAATTGCATAGCACATAGATTTAAGTGTATTTATTTTTAATTTGTATTTGTTTGCATTTTATTGACTGGTGGTGGATGGGTTCAAATTAAATGGCTGAGTTTTAACTTGGTAGGCCGGACTAAGCCCATGAAACGAGCAAATTGGCTTGAGCCCGTTTTCTTTTAATGACAAAAATTACCTAAATGGAGATTTGAAATGATATTACGGTAGATTTTTGGAATTTAAAAAATCGGGTTGCAATCTTATCCTTAGGCAATAAAATCAGTAGAGAATATTCAAGAGATGAGGAAATTAAAAAAAAAAAATTGTGATTGAGAGGTTATATGCAATCTTCGAGACAAAGTATTCCACGGAGATCACGTTTTTGCCTATAAGAGGGGTGTGTACGGTGAATGGAGGGTTCTTTTCTCGGTTGACAAGGAAAAGGAGAAATCAAGCACAAAAAAAGAGAACAAAGTTTGGTTTTTGGGGGTCGTTTGTTGAGTTGGGGGGGGGGGGGGGGGAGAAAATATTGGCTGGGTCTTACCTACGTGAAAATATTAGCTAGGTCTTACCCTCCATGTAGGCGTAGGGTAAGACCATTCAGAATCCAACACGTGACTCCACGTAGGCAACGGTGTTAGAGGTTCAAAATTTGTGCGCGCACTCCTGGGGCTCATCACTCTGACGCTCTCTCTCCTCCGCTCTCCTCTGCGACCTGTCGACTCGTCCTCTCTCTCTCAATCTCTCTCTCTCTCTTTCCCCGTTCTCCCCGTTCTCCATTCCGTTTTACGGGAAAAGAAAAGTTGCAGGTGCTTCTCTCTAAATGCTCTTCCCCCTCCTTTGCTCTCTCCTCCACTGGTTACTCGTGATGCTGACGCCGACGCCTCTGCTCTCTCTCCTCCGTTGGTTGCTTGCGACACCGACGCCCTTTCCACCTCCGCCGACGCCTCTACTATTTCTCTCCTCCGCTGGTTGCTTGCAACGCCGACGCCGATGCCCTTTCCACATCTGCGACGCCTCTACTCTCTCTCCTCCGTTGGTTGCTTGCGACGCCGATGCCAACACCCTTTCCACCTCTACCAACGCCTCTGCTTTCTCTCCTTTGCTGGTTGCCCGCGACGCTGACGTTGACACCCTTTCCACCTCCGCCGATGTTGATGCTCTCTCTCCTCCGCTGGTTGCCTGTGACGCCGAAGCCGACACCCCCTCCGTCTCCGCCTTCGCCCTCGACTCTTTTGCCTCCGCCGTCGCCCCCAACTCCGACGCCGTTGCTGACGCCCCTTCGCCTCCCTCTCGCGACCTCTGCTCTACTCTCTCCCTCTTTCCTCTGTGAAGCGCCCTTGCTGACAACCCCAATGCCGACGAACCCTACTCGCGTTTTGGCCTCCCTCTCCGCCTCACTCTCTCCCTCTCTCTTTCCTCCGTGAAGTGCCCCCCCCCGCTCCTAAACGCGGACGCCGCCGATGCTTTGTCGTCTCATGCCATCGCCTTCCCAAGCCCCACCGATAGGCACCCCATTGGTGACTCCTGTACATCCGAAGGTTCAATTTTTTTTTATTCCACTTAGTAGAATTCGGTGTGATGTTAATGTTTAAGTTTATAGATACATCTGTATTGCTCCTCTACTAAACCCAAAAGCATATTGAATGAACAGCCTTATTTTTCTGTCGTCTCTGCTCGATACATAAATCTTCACTTGAACATTACGAATATTTTCTTGGTGCGCCACCACCACCAAAAAGGTAAGAAAAATGCAATATGTGAACCTCTCGAGTGAAGTAACCAATTGTGAGTATTAATAAATTCAGGCAATATTGACAAATATCCATCCAAGCACCAAACTGACTAAAATGTCAAGCATCTCCAGCTTCAAACAAACTTTTCGTGCATGTGTGCACATTTGGAGAGAGAGAGAGAGAGAGAGAGAGTGTGTGAAGCACTTAATATCTTTGTAGCTCTGTAATTAGATGATGCATTTAATTAGACTTAAGACATCATTATACATGAAGATAGCTTTATTATAATAGCACTTTAGCAAACATGAGTATATTGGATTTTTTTTCTTCTGTGAAATTGTCAAATGTGATTGTCAAGATGGAATATCCAATTTATTAAAAAGTTCTAAGAAAACTAAACTTACAATATTTAGCCCATTTTTTTTGACAACTTCACTAATTAACTATATATTCTAAGGGAATAAAATATCCCAATCATTATTGTTTATGAGTAAAATGACATAATCCTACTACTAATATGCATGGGCTAATAATGAGAGACATTGGGACTAAATTTCACGTGAAAAACAAACAGTCACTGAATAAAACTAGATGAACAAATGCCTCTGGCTTTGTCACCAACCATCTCTACCTATTACTCATGCTTCATTAGGCAAAGAGGAATCAGAGAAATGCATGATAAGCAAATGAATTGCAACAAATCACAAGGCAAGGTGAATCTTAGGTTATAACAATATAAAGCAAAGAGGTTTATCAAAATGATACAAAGCAAAGAAAATCTTCCTTCAGAATCTACATTATAGTGGAAACTATCTATCTACAAGAGCATGTTTACCATGGAGGTGTAGAAAATCCTAATGCAAATGTGCTCCATCCTTATCCGACTATAAACCTTAACATGAATTCTAATAAGTGGAATCCAAAAAAAAAAAAAATCGAACATTCGGATGTACAGGAGTCACCAATGGGGTGCCTATTGGTGGGGCTTGGGAAGGCAACGGCAGGAGATGACAGCGTCGGCGATGTTCACGTTCAGGAGCGGGGGGCACTTCGCGGAGGAAAGAGAGAGGGAGAGAGCGAGCAGAGTGACCTTCGTTTGCGGAGAGGAAGGCCAAAACGTGAGCAGGGTTCGTCGGCATCGGGGTTGCCAGGAAGGGCGCTCCGCAAAGGAAATAAGGAGAGAGCAGAGCAGAGGTCGCGAGAGGGAGGCGAAGGGGCGCCGACAACGGCGTTAGAGTCGAGGGCGAAGGCGGAGGTGAAGGGGCGTTGGCGTCGGCGTCGCGAGCAACCAGCAAAGGAGAGAGAGCAGAGGCGTCGGTGAAGGTGGAAAGGGTGTCGGCGTCGGCGTCGCGGGCAACCAGCGGAGGAGAGAGAGTAGAGGCGTTGGCGAATGTGGAAAGGGCATCGGTGTCGGTGTCGGTGTCGCAGGCAACCAGTGAAGGAGAGAGAGCAGAAGTGTCAACGGAGGTGGAAAGGGCATCGGCATCGGCGTCGGCATCGCAGGCAACCAGCAGAGGAGAGAGAGCAGAGATGTTGGCGTCGGCGTCGCGAGTAACCAGCGGAGGAGAGAGAGCAGAGGAGGGGGAAGAGCATTCAGAGAGAAGCACCTGCAACTTTTGTTCTCCTGCAAAACGAAACAGAGAACGGGGAGAATGGGGAAAGAGAGAGAAAGAGATGAGAGAGAGGACGAGTCGATAGGTCGCAGAAGAAAGCGGAGGAGAGAGAGCGGAGGAGTGGTGGGCCCCAAGAGCGCGCGTAAATTTTGAATCTCTGATGCCGTCACCTATGTGGAGCCACGTGTCGAATTATGAATGGTCTTACCCCATGCTTATGTGAAGGGCATTATGGGGGAGCTTCGTTGGAAAAAAAGAGAAGAAAAGTCAAAAGGGTCAGCAGAGAAGATTGGTGAGGGAGACGTGAGAAAAAGGAGCTGAAAAGTAGAAAAACAGAGCAGGAAACGTGAGGAGACAGGAGGAGAGAGAAAAGGAATTAAAAATAAAAATAAAAAAAAGGGGAGAAGAACACTGTTCTTCTTCCCCAGCAGACTCGTCCATCGCTGGCCCCGCGCCCGCGCCTCCGCCACTGTCGCTCCGCCACCGCCGCTCTCGCTAGCCGCCGGAGATCTCTCTCACTCGTGGGCCCGCGCTGCGCCGCGTCCTGCCTCCTCGGCAGTCGCCGAACCCCAACGCCGGCCGCCATATCAGCAACCCCGTTCGTCCCCCGTGCTGGTCTCTGTGTCCGGCAGCAAGCCCGAAGCGCGACGCTAGCCATTGTCGCGCCCCGCCTCGCCAGCCTCCGCCGTGCATCACCGGCGTCTCTTGCCGCTCGCTCGTCGCAGCAACCTGCACCAGCACCGACGCCCCGACACCACTGCTGCCGACCCACGACGCCAGAACCGGACGCCGAGTCACCGCACACCCAACGCCCTCGTCCCTGCTCCGCCTCTGCCACGCCGTGCCTCGCTTCACCCGCGACGCCTCTGCTCCGACACCCAGCAGATCCGCTCCGAGCTGTTCCACCAGCTCGACGAAATCACAGCCCGACGCCGATCCTCCGCCTTTGCTGCCGAATCGCCTCCGGAGCAACCATCGACTCCACCAAGCGCCGATCCACCGCCGCACGCCTCCGCCTCTGGTCCGACTCCCGGCGGTCCCCTCTGCACCAGCAACGACGCCCCTACGCCGCGCAGCAGCCCGCGCCGGACGCCATACCTTCGCCGGCCAGCTCTCGCCGGAGCTCCGACGCCGGCCACTCTCCGTTCGGCATCACCTTGCTGCTGTCCTCTCCTTTAGGGGGTTTATTTTATTTTTACTTTTCATTTATTTTATTTTAGATTATAAGTTTAATTATTTAAATTGGAGCATTTGATCTCAAGGTTCATTTCATGAATATTGTAGGCATTATCCATAGGGTTTTGTCCAAAATTATTATAATTATTAATTTGATCGGTAAGATGTCGGATCTTTTTTTAATTATATTAATTTTTGGGCATTTTGATAGTATTTTAATTGTTAGATCATTATAATTATTAATCTTTAGAATTAGAGTATTAGTTAATTTGAATTTTTTTTATTTTAATCCTTTATTTGGTAGATATCTTGATTGTTTACATATATAATTGCTTGTTTTGGAAAAAAAATAAAAATCAAAAAATTAAAAAAAAATCAAATCTTACATTAGAGTGTGTTGGTTTAGCAAATTAAGGTTGCATTTTTTATGATTGCATTTTTAGATAATTTTTAGAATAGATTAGGATTGATTTTAGATAATGTTTGCACATTGAGATAATATCATTTTTCTTTTAAAAAAAAATGGTTTTCTAAGATAGGATAGGGTTTAGTCAAATTAACCCTTAAAATAAATTAGAAAATTATTCTTTTTTAGATAGTTTAATTAGGGTTTTTATTAATTCCGAATTTCAATAAAAAAAATATAAAAAAATTATTTGGTGCATAGTTTGCATAATAGGTTCATTTAATTAGAATTTGTTTGTTAATAAAATTAGGTTATGTAGTTAGAATACATGTTTTAATTTTGAGATAAAATAAAACCCAAAAAATAATTACTTGTTTTAGTGTGTTGAATTCATTTGGTGTAATTTATTTTATTCAATGTTTAATAATGATTGAGCATCTGTGTGATCACTTAATTACATGATAGTAATTTATGTTAAAATAAATCCAAAGCGCACTGCAAAAACATTTTTAAATTAAAAAGAAATGGTACCGAAAGAGCATTAGAGAAATCTAGTATAATCAAGTCCATACCATTTGTCTCGGTTTGTAGGAGTAAAATAATTCTCTTATTATTTCACTTAGGTGTCTAATCGACTTATTGTAAATCGATTAGTGGCGATTTCTAAATAATAATCATTTGCATGTTAAATATTTGAACATAAATTGCAAATTAGTATGGGCTTTGGAGAACCCGAACTAAATTTAAAAACTCAATAGTCTATTAGCTTAAACTTAGGTACATCTGAAATTTAGGTCGCGACAATGACAGGCCAGTGGCATTTCCATTGGCCATTGTCGAAAAGGCTGGGTGAAGGCACCTAAATTTGAATGATGCTTGCTCAATCATCGCTCGTTGCCGTTGTGGGCTTGGGCGAGGCCTTGTTGGCCCTCGCCTAGGGTTGGCGAGGCTCACCCAAATCTGGTGAGCCTCATCAACCCTGAGCAAGTCCTAATGTCGCCCTCATGAATGTAGGGTGAGTATTTTGCACTTGAAGTGGCTTGTTGCTTTCTCCTTGGAAACTTAAGTACGCCAAATGCATGAAACTCGGTCATGAGCAAATTATTCAACACTTGTTCGCCCTTCAGCAGTATGATTCGACCAATGACCCTTGTTCCGTCTTTCGCGAGGATTGGCACACAACTTCCTAGCTTACTATATCTTGGTCTAGACTTAGGTTTTGGTACATTTTGGATGAGATCGACTTGATCAAGATTAAGGTGCATTGGATTGGTATATGTTTGGAGCACCTGATAAAGGGCTCCTCTCTTTGTCTAACATGCTTGAACTTTCTTTTTGAATACTTTGGGGCCATGAATTCGCATCAAGGAAATCAGAACATGATGTGTGCACTCAATTTGTTGGACTTGACATTTAAGTGTCTACTAACTCAATTCTTTTTACCAAGCAGTACAACTTGGAACAAATCATCATGTAACATTCTTGAAAATGATAGAATTTTCCCATAAATCATGTAAAGCAATTTTTATATTGAAGAGATAAATTATCTTAAAAACTACTATTTAACATCTCAAAACTATTCACCGCATCAAATCACTATGGCCTAAAACCCATCCGGTGAAAATTTTTGAAAATGTCCTCTAGGGCCGATTTTGGGTCCATGGGCCCAAAAACCCTATTGGCCCAAAACACAGTTAAGACTGTAAAAATACTTGCTTTATTGAATAAATATGTTTTTTTTAATCTAATATTGAAAGTACTTTAAACATGGCACCAAAGCATTAGAAAGTTACAATTAAAATTGTTTTCTACTACCCAAATTTGATCATTTAAAAAGTTTATCCCATTCTCACAATTCCACAACATGATTTTGTGGATTTTCTTAAGACTTACGTAATTTCTAGAAATTAATAGATAATTTGAATATCTTTTCAAATTAAGAAAATTTACATAAGATAGTGCATTCACTGCTGATACGACATTGCAATCCAATGACAGTAGATTGGATGGCCCTGTGGACCAGGTTGGTTTTCAAAAAATTTAATTCCTAGGTTTCCTTTTTCAAGTGCTCATACCTCTTTCTAGAGAGCATCAAATTGTCTAACTTTGGTGTTCATGGGAAGCTCTCATAAATTAGAACAATAATGCCACAACCTACCCTATAACTTTCTAGAGAAATACATTTCTTGGTGACAAATATGCTTACTCATTGGTCTGTAACTTCAACTTTGCAAAATCATATCTTTTGAACGAGGCATCGAAATCATGCGCCCTCTAATCCCAGGGGGTTTGCAATGATTGGGGGAATGCCTGGTCATGGCAAAGGTGTTGTGAAAAGTTTGCCGAACATCGCGGACAAGGGCAAGATAGGGGTTAGCAGAAAGCTTGATAAAATCCATAAGGAAGTTTTCAGTTGAGGGACATCAACTACCATCAAGTTAACAATCTTAGGACATTTAGCTAAGTTTGGATGACTGGTTTATTTTAGCGAATTGCAATAATCATACTAATCATGGCTAATTAAAACTATTGCTTGGGTAACAAAAACATCGAAATAATGACACTACAAGTGTTATAACTTTCGTATTCTCACTTGAGCGCTATAACTTTTTTTATTTTATTTAAGTGTCATAACTTCTAAACAACGTTTGATTTGAGTGCCATAACTTTCAATTAGTAATTTAAATGTAACAACTTTTAAAACCTTCACCCAAATGTTGAAAATCTAACATAGCATGTCACTTATCACGAACATTTTAAAATAATTATGATAGTTAGATGATCGATCGAAAAGTTATATACACTTGAGTGATCGAAAAAAAAAAAAATTGTACTCAAATGAAATGAATGCTGAGTATAAATTATGGCATTCAAATAATTGGGTCAATTAAATTTCCTGTGCATCAACGACTTTTTCACGCTCTTGATGGAAACCTATGCACTTCGTCACGAGCTCGGCATAACTAATGGGTACGACCTTCGTCATTCGCTCATTGACAAGCAACAAACCGTAAATTATCCACATGATATCATTCGATGGCACCTGAACGTGGCCAAATAAGGGCCGTTCCTAAAAATATCAAGAACCATCGCGATAGCATAACGACGAGATTATTGTAATTGCGGTCCCTAATAATACATCGGATTCAGCAATATAGTCAAAATGCCTTTTTTTTCCATACCCCCGGGCTTTCATTTCATCGCGAACCGAATCCCACCAACCAAACCAAAACACATGTCGTGTGAAACGTAGTTTAAGAATTAAATCAAAAATGGGGTAGACGCGAAGGATCAAATCCCATTATTATTTTTTCTAGTTACTAGAATTTTCTCTAGAGTTTCGAGCGTGCCCTCCATAAATACTTTTTTGGACCTATTGCAGCTTAGCGTTTGAGCACTCGCAGCGTTTTTTTTTTTTTTTAAGCACACAAATAAGAGAAAAAGATTAAAAAAAAAAAAAAAAACGATGGAAAAAGGCAAAAGCTCAAGCGATGTTCCATGACTGTACTAACTCAGCCAACGCGACCTGAGCCGACCCGCCAGGATTCAGTGCTGCCTGCGCTTCTTGCTTGAGATGCTGCATCCGCTCCCTGATGGCCTCGCCCTCCGGCCCCATCAGCCCTCGGACCCGCCGCTCCACCTCCGCCGCGCTCACCGACCGCTCCTCCCCCGCTGCCTCCTCCATCGGCAGCGCGACCCTCATCGCCTCCACCATGAACACCCGGTTCTGCCGCTGCTCCGCGTAGAGCGGCCACGCGATCATCGGCACCCCCGCGCACACTGCCTCGAGCACCGAGTTCCACCCGCAGTGGGTCACGAACCCGCCCGTCGCGCCGTGGTTCAGCACCGCCACCTGCGGGGCCCACGACTTCACGACGAAGCCCCTCCCCGCGGTCCGCTCTAGAAACCCCTCCGGGAGCAGCGCCCCCAGGTCCGGCTCCGCCGTGGAGACGGCCTTGTGGCGCTTGCCGGTGGCCGGGCTCCGGACCACCCATAGGAACCGGTGGCCGCTCCTCTCGAGCCCCGTCGCTATCTCCTTCAGCTGCTCGGCGGAAAACACCCCGAGGCTCCCGAAGCTCAGGAACACGACGCTTTCTCTCGGCTGCGAGTCCAACCATGTCAAGCACTCCGGCTTGTCGTTAGCTGGGCCGCCGCCGCTCCCGGCTTTTCCGCCATCCCCGCTCGAGACCAGGGGCCCGATGCAGTAAAGCGGAGGGGTCGGCCTGTCGGGCACGCATTTGCCGTCCCGGATGGCTTTCACGGCTTCCTCCTCGAGCTTCTCCAACGTGTTCATTATAATCCCGGACGCCATCAGCATGTTCGTCGCGCTCTCCAGTAAGAGCTCGTAGGCCCGGTCGTTGCGGTCTTGCAACAGTTCGCCGATGTCGGAAGGCAGCAACGGCGGCGCGCCGGGGAAGCGGAGGACGGTGTCGGTGGCGAGGTCCTTCAAGCTTTTGGTGGTGGTCCTGTGGAGGACGGGCAAGCCGAGGAAGGCCGTCAAGCTGTTCCCCGACGAGCTGAAGAAGTAGTAGCAGGGGATGCCGAGGCCGCGCGCGACCGACAGGGCGTTGGTGCAGAAGAAGTCGATGACGAGGGCCCGGAGGCGGTGGGTCTCGGAGATGGAGACGAGGGCGCGGTGGACGTTGGGGTTGTTGAGGCGGAGGAGCTCGAGGGCGAGGGTCTCGAGGTGCGGGGAGGTGGTGGAGTAGTCGGGAGGGAGGGAGGTGGGAGGCAGGTGGTGGAAGGTGATGGAAGGGTGGGTGGCGGAGACGGCGGCGATGTAGGAGGAGATGGAGCCGCCTTCGTAGGCTTGGCTGGGGAGGAGGACGTGGATGGAGAGGGAAGGTTGGCGGGCGAGGAGGAGCTTGCCCAGCTCCACCATGGGCGTGAGGTGGCCGATGGCCGGTGCAGAATACAGAACCACCGCCTGCTCCTCCATGGTGGGTGGCTCTGGTGATCGGCGGGTTGGGAAATTCTCGAGAGAAATGTGCTCTTTTGGTCAAGTGTCAGCAGATGTATATTACATGTCAAAAAAGCAGATGAATTTATAGTTGAATTTAGGTTGACCGGGTTAGACCTGTTTCTTGTGTATATGTTTAAAAAAATAAATTCGGATCTTTTAAGAAGTCTTTCAGTTTATAGCGGGATATGTTGTCTAAAAGTTTATTACGCCTCCTAAAATTTTAATCAAGTTTAAAATTTATTAAATTGATGCGATATAGTCCTTGTGTTAACATTAGGGGTGATTGGATCTAGTGTGGGTAAATTCAAGACTTGGATCCTGTACCTAATCCTATTATAATCAATTCCTCATTTTTGGACCATATACTCGATTTTATTTATACTGAACCTTGTTTTGGGACCATTATCTTTTTTAAGTCCGTATTTAGGATCAATTCTATTTTCATTGAAATCTGTTTTGTAACTGCCTCATATCCTATGTAGTTTTGAATTTTTCATTAATATGCAATAAAATAATTTAATCTTTTTAATTTGTATTGAAATATTAAACATATGTAATTAATAAGTACATAAATTTTTTGACTAAATGAAAATTAAGGACTCATAAGATTAATTATCATAAATAAACATCATTAGGCAAAGGAAAAATCCTATGATTGTGGAGTGATTTTATTTGTCTATTTGTGGCTTTGCAAACTAATTCAAAGTTTAATAGAAGACAACTGGGAGCAAATTTTCAGAGTGATTTCTTGGTTTCCTCTCCATGACTGTGGACTAGTGGTGCCAAAATGGTCAATAAAGTGGCAGTCATTCTTGGATAAAAATGACTCACGATCCTTCTTTTTTCTCGTATTTCCCTTAGCATTCTCTCTCTCTCTCTCTCTCTCTCACTCCAAATGCACTCTTCAAGGTTTCCTTGCGTTCCAACAACTACCACCGCCATTTTCAACCTCCTAACCCTAACCCTCTCGCTCCTCCCCCTGTCCCTCTGCTACACCTCCTGCAGGCCCATCCCCGCCTTGTACCCCTCCGCCATTGACGACGGCTGTAGCTCCCTGAGCTTCCGCCGCATGCTCTCCTGCAACGCCTCCGACCTCTTCTTTGCCACCCTCTTTGGCACCTACAAGGTCTAGCCCATCGACTATGCCAAGCAAAAGGTCGTCGTCTTCGACCCTGCCATGTTAGCCAAATATCCTTAAAAAACATAAACTTTCCACCAATTTGACAAGAAATCCAGCTCGAGAAAACATCCCCAAGAAAAAAAGTAAAACCCAGCTTAAGAAAATTCTAGAAAACCAAGGAAATTGGCAAGCTTATGGATGAGGTCTTCATTGTTGATGAGACGAAATAGAGTGATCGTGAGTTGGCGATGGATGGTGTGATCATGAGCCAACGAGAGAAGGAAGTGAGAGGAAAAATACCGTTTTAATATTAGAAATCATGTTAAAAAAAGATAGAGTTTTAGACTTTTGAGCTTACAAAATCGGTTCTCAAACCGGTTCCCAAACAGGTTTGGTCGATTCGGTTCTTAGGTGGGTATTCACTCGGAACCGTGGACCAGACTAGTTCAAATCGGTTTCAAATTTTGGGAATTGGTTCTCAAATTGGTTTTAATGGGAATCAAATCCTAGACCTATTTTCTAGGTGGGACGATTTGGTTACGAGGTAGACCTAGTCCAGCTACACATCCCTAGTTAACACTGTCAATTTGACTAATAAAAAAACTGACATGACATTTTTATTATTATTTTATTAAATTCTTTATTAAAATTAGATTATAAACTAAAAAAAAAACTAAAATTTTATTTAAAAATAAAAAATAAAAAGAGAATGACGGGCTAGTGGCATTTCCATTGGCCATTGTTGGAAAGGCTGGAACCCTAGCTAGGCTCGGGTGAAGGCACCTAAATTTGGATGATGTTTGCTCAATCATCGCTCGCCTAGGGCAAGGCCTTGCGGGCTTGGGAGAGGCCTTGTTGGACCTCGCCTAGGGTTGGTGAGGCTCACCCAAATCTGGTGAGCCTTGTCAGCCTTGAGCGAGTCTTGATGTCGCCCTCATGAATGTAGGGTGAGTATTATGCTCTTTGAAGTGGCTTGTTGCTTTCTTTTTGGAAGCTTAAGTATGCCAAATGCAGGAAACTTGGCCATGAGCAAATTATTCAACACTTGTTCGCCCTTCAGCAGTATGATTCAACCCATGACCCTTGTTCTAGCTTTTGGCGAGGATTGGCACACTGCCTCCTAGCTTACTATATCTTGGTTGGACTTAGGTTTTGGTATGTTTCGGATGAGATCCACGTGATTAAGATTAAGGTGCATTGGACTGGTATATGTTTGGAGCACCCAATAAAGGGCTCATCTCTCTCTCTGTTTGACATGCTTGAACTTTCTTTTCGAACACTTTGGGGCCATGAATTCGCATCAAGGAAATGAGAACATGATGTGTGCACTTAGTTTGTTCGACTTGGCATTTAAGTGTCTACTAACTCAATTCTTTTTACCAAGTAGTACAACTTGGAACAAATCGTCTGTAACATTCTTGAAAATGATAGAATTTTCCCATAAATCATGTAATGCAATTTTTACATTGAAGAGATAAATTATCTTAAAAACTACTATTCAACATCTCAAAACTATTCACCGCATCAAATCACTATTGCCTAAAACCCATCCGGTGAATTTTTTGAAAATGTCCTCTAGGGCCGATTTTGGGTCCATGGGCCCAAAAACCCTATTGGCCCAAAACACAATTAAGGCTGTATACATGCTTTACTGATTAAATATGTTTCTTTTTAATCTAATATTGCAAGTACTTTAAACATGGCACCAAAGCATTCAGAAGTTACAATTAAAATTGTTTTCTACTACCCAAATTTCAATATTGATCATTTAAAAAGTTTATCCCATTCTCACAATTCCACAACATGATTTCTTGGATTTTCTCAAGACTTACATAATTTCTAGAAATCAATAGATAATTTGAATATCTTTTCAAATTAAGAAAATTTACATAAGATAGTGCATTCGCTGTTGATACAGCGTTGCAATCCGATGACGGGACGGATTGGATGGCCCTGTGGACCAGGTTGGTTTTTCAAAATTTTAATTCCTAGGTTTCCTTTTTCAAGTGCTCTTACCTCTTTCTAGAGAGCATCAAATTGTCTAACTTTTGTGTTAATGGGAAGCTCTCATAAATTAGAGCAATAATGCCACAATCTACCCTATAACTTTCTAGAGAAATACATTTTGTGGTGACAAATATGCTTACTCATTGGTCCGCGACTTCAACTCTGCAAAAGGATATCTTTTGAACGAGGTGTCGAAATCATGTGCCCTCTAATCCCAAGGGGTTCACGATGATTGGGGAAGCGTCTGGTCATGCCAAAGGTGTTGTCAGAAGTTTATTGAGCACCGCGGAAAAGGGCAAGATGAGGGTTAGCAGAAAACTTGATAAAATCCATAAGGAAGTTTTTGGTTGAAGTACATCACCTACCATCAAGTTAACAATTTTCTAGTGTCCGGCTAAGTTTGGATGTCTTGTTTATTTCAGTCAATTGCAATACTCATACTAATCGTGGCTAATTAAAACTATTGTTTGGGTAATACAAACATCGGAATAAGGACATTACAAGTGTTATAACTTTCGTATCCTCACTTGAGCACCATAATCTTTTTTTTTTTTTTTTTATCACTAAGTGTCATAATTTCTAAAGAACATTTCACCCGAGTGCCATAACTTTTAATTAGTCATTTAAGTGTAAGAACTTTAAAAATGTTCACCCAAATGCTGAAAATCTAACGTAGTATGTCACTTATTGTGAACATTTTTAAATAATTATGGTAGTTAGGTGATCAATTGAAAATTATATAATACTTGAATGATTGAAAAAAAAGTTATTAAATAGAAATGAGCGTTGAATATAAATTATCATATTCAAATGATTGTGGTCATTTAGATTCCAGAGCATTGATGACTTTTTCACGCTCTTGATAAATACCTATGCACTTTGTCACGACCTCGCATAAGTAATGCATACGACCTTCGGCATTCGCTCACGAAAAAGCAACAAACCATAAATTATTAACACGACATCATTCGAAGGCACAAGCGGAATAGGGCCGTTCGTAACCATCGCGATAGCATAACGACAATATTATAGTAATTGCGGTCCCTATATATACATCGGACTTGGTAATATAGTTAAAATGCTTTCTTTTATTTCATACCTCGGGCTTACATTTCGTTCGCGAACTGAATCCCACCAACCAAACTAGAACACATGTCGCGTGAAACGTAGTTTAAGAATTAAATAAAAAATGGGGTAGACGTAGGGGTGAGCATCGGTCTAGGGTTAACCTTGGACCAACCTTGGACAAACTCAACCCTGCCGGTCCTGGTCCGATTTCTAGGGAGATTGGGTCGGTCCCTGGTTCTAGAATTCCTAAACCAGCACTGTCCGAGTTAGTCCTCGGTCCTGAGAGTTCCGAGTTGGTTCAACCCAGGCCAACTCTAACTATATATATATATTTACTTATAATTTTTTTATATAGAGAAAATATTAAAATAAATGGAGTCAACTATATTAAATAGCTCTTTAGTGAGGAGTTCAAGTAATTTTACATTGTTATTTAATAACTTAGATTTTTAATGTCTTTTACGGTGCCAATAATTATAATTTACCAATGAGGAAAATGTTTTTGTGAGAAATCCTCACGACGTCCAAAAAGGCATAAATAGCTCCTTATGGCATCATCCTTTAATATTAGTTCTCTTATGTCTTATTTGTCCTCTCAGTCTTTAATTTGCCAAAATCGAAAGAAACAACTTCTCTACTCATCACTTGATACTTGCCTCGCTCGCTTTGGGTCACTCGTGCCACTTGTCACTTAATGCTTGCTTGGCTTGTTGCTTTCCGCTCGATATTCGATGATCATTCTGTTCAATGCTCACCCCACTTGACCCTTATCACTTGCCTTTCTTAGCTAACCTCACTCATCATCGAACCCATTGGGTCGGTAAGATCCTCGAATGCCCTTTTAAGAAGTACAAAAAATGAAATAAAAAATTATTGGTTGGTCTTGGGTTAACTCTGAAACCAAAATGAACTCATTGGGTCAGTTCGGTCTTTAATCGCTTTTTTAAGAAGTACAAAATATGAAATAAAAAATTATTGATTGGTTTTGAGTTGATCTGAAATCGGACTGATCCCAATGGGTCAGTTCGGTCCTCAATTGCTTTTTAAAGAAATACAAAAAATAAAATAAAAAATTATCGATTGGTCACAAGTTGACCATAGAATCGGACCGAATCCACTGTGTGGGTCCAGTTCTCAGTCCCAAGCTCAATAAGATCAGTCTTTGGTCCCAAAAATTGAGGACCAGTATTGTGCGGGTTGGTCCAAGGGTTATGGGGTGGACCGGCCCAACCCGGACCATGCTCACCTCTAGGTAGACGCAAATAATCAAATCCCATTATTATTTTTCTAGGGTTTCGAGCGTGCCCTCCATAGATATTATCCTGGGCCTATCGCAGCTCTGCCTTTGAACACTTGCAGAGTTTTTTTTTTTTAAACCACACAAAGAAGAGAAAAAGACCAAAAAAAGAAAAAAGAAACGATGGAAAAAGGCAAAAGCTTAAGCGATGCTCCATAACTGTACTAATTCAACCAACGCGACTTGAGCTGACTCGCCAGGACTCAGTGCTGCCTGCGTTTCTTTCTTAAGGCTGTATTCCTGCTTTACTGATTAAATATGTTTTTCTTAATCTATTATTGCAAGTACTACATGGCACCAAAGCATTCAATGGTTACAATTAATTTTTTTTTACTACCCAAATTTGGATATCGATCATTTAAAAAGTTTATCCCATTCTCGCAATTCGACAAAATGATTTCTTGGATTTTTCAAGACTTACGTAATTTCTAGAAATGAACAGAAAATTTGAATATCTTTTCAAATTAAGAAAACTTACATACCTCTGATTTCAATTGTGAAAAATGGTGTTGCAATCTGATGAGGAGACGGACTGGACGGCCCTATGGACCAAGTCGGTTTTCCAAAATTTTAGTTCCTAGGTTGCCTTTTTCAAGCGCTCATACTTCTATCTAGAGAGCATCAATTGTCTAACTTGGTGTCCATGGGAAGCTCTCATAAATTAGAGCAAGAATGCCACAGTTCTACTACCCCATAACTTTCTAGAGAAATACATTTGTTGGTGACAAGTATGCTTACTCATTGGTCAGCGACTTCAACTTTGCAAAAGCATATCTTTTGAAGGAGGCGTCGAAATCATGTGGCCCCTAATCCCAAGGGGTTCACGATGATTGGGGGAGCGCCTGGTGATGCCAGAGGTGTCGTTGGAAGTTAATCGAGCATCGCGAACAAGGGCAAGATGGGGATTAGCAGAAATCTTGATAAAATCCATAAGGAAGTTCTCAGTTGAAGTACATCACCTACCATCAAGTTAACGATTTTATAATGTTCAGCTAAGTTTGGATGCCTCGTTTATTTCAATCAATTGCAATACTCATACTAATCATGGCTAATTAAAATTATTGCTTGGGTAACACAAATATCGAAATAAGGATATCACAAATGTTATAACTTTTGTATCCTCACTTGAGTGCCATAACCATTTTTTTATCACTTAAATGTTCACAACTTTAAAAAACATTTCATTCGAGTGCCATAACTTTCATTTAGTCATTTAAATGTAAAAACTTTTAAAAATGTTTACCAAAATGCTGAAAATCCAACGTAGCATGTCACTTATTGTGAACATCTTTGAATAATTATGATAGTTAGGTGATTGATTGAAAAATTATATAATATTTAAATGATCGAAAAAAAAAATTATTGCGTTGAAATGAGCATTGAATATAAATTAGGATATTCAAATGATTTGCGGACATTTAGATTCCAGAGCACCGATGACTTTTTCACCCTCTTGATGGTTTACCTATGCACTTTGTCACGACCTCGGCATAAATAATGCATATGACCTTCGTCATTCGCTCACTAAAACGCAACAAACCATAAATTATCACATGACATCATTCGACGGCACTGTGGCGAAATAAGGGCCGTTTGTAACCATCGCGATAGCATAACAACAAGATTATTGTAATTGCGGTCCCTAATAATACATCGGCTTTAGCAATATAGTCAAAATGCTTTCTTTTCTTTCATACCCCGGGATTACATGTCATTAGCGAACCGACCCCAACCAACCAAACCAGAACACATGTCCCGTGAAACGTAGTTTAAGAATTAAATCAAAAAAGGGATCGGCGCAAAGGATCAAATCCCATTATTATTTTTCTAGTTACTAGAATTTTTTCTAGGGTTTCGAGCGTGCCCTCCATAGATACTTTTTTGGACCTATTGCAGCTTAGCGTTTGACTACTTGCAGCGTATTTTTTTTTTTTTTTAAAGCACACAAAGAAGAGAAAAAGATAAAAAAGAAAAAGATAAAGAAATGAAACGATGGAAAAAGGCAAAAGCTCAAGCGATGTTCCATGACTGTACTAACTCAGCCGACGCGACCTGAACCGACCCGCCGGGATTCAGTGCCGCCTGCGCTTCTTGCTTGAGATGCTGCATCCGCTCCCTGATGGCCTCGCCCTCCGGCCCCATCAGCCCTCGGACCCGCCGCTCCACCTCCGCCGCGCTCACCGACCGCTCCTCCCCCGCCGCCTCCTCCATCGGCAGCGCGACCCTCATCGCCTCCACCATGAACACCCGGTTCTGCCGCTGCTCCGCGTAGAGGGCCACGCGATCATCGGCACCCCCGCGCACACGGCCTCGAGCACCGAGTTCCACCCGCAGTGGGTCACGAACCCGCCCGTCGCGCCGTGGTTCAGCACCGCCACCTGCGGGGCCCACGACTTCACGACGAAGCCCCTCCCCGCGGTCCGCTCTAGAAACCCCTTCGGGAGCAGCGCCCCCAGGTCCGGCTCCGCCGTGGAGACGGCCTTGTGGCCCTTGCCGGTGGCCGGGCTCCGGACCACCCATAGGAACCGGTGGCCGCTCCTCTCGAGCCCCGTCGCTATCTCCTTCAGCTGCTCGGCGGAGAACACCCCGAGGCTCCCGAAGCTCAGGAACACGACGCTTCCTCTCGGCTGCGAGTCCAACCATGTCAAGCACTCCGGCTTGTCGTTACCTGGGCCGTCGCCGCTCCCGGATTTTCCGCCATCCCCGCTCGAGACCAGGGGCCCGATGCAGTAAAGCGGAGGGGTCGGCCCGTCGGGCACGCATTTGCCGTCCCGGATGGCTTTCACTGTTTCCTCCTCGAGCTTCTCCAACGTATTCAATATAATCCCGGACGCCATAACCATGTTCGTCGCGCTCTCCAGCAAGAGCTCGTAGGCCCGGTCGTTGCGGTCTTGCACCAGTTCGGGGATGTCGGAAGGCAGCAACCGCGGCGCACCGGGGAAGCGGAGGACGGTGTCGGTGTCGAGGTCCTTCAAGCTTTTGGTGGTGGTCCTGTGGAGGACGGGCAAGCTGAGGAAGACGGTCAAGCCGCCCCCCGAGGAGCTGAAGAAGTAGTAGCATGGGATGCCGAGGTCGCGCGCGACCGACAGGGCGTTGGTGCAGAAGAAGTCGATGACGAGGGCCCGGACGCGATGGGTCTCGGAGATGGAGACGAGGGCGCGGTGGACGTCGGGGTTGTTGAGGCGGAGGAGCTCGAGGGCGAGGGTCTCGAGGTGCTGGGAGGTGGTGGAGTAGTCGGGAGGAGGGAGGGAGGTGGGGGGCAGGCGGTGGAAGGTGATGGAAGGGTGGGCGGCGGAGACGGCGGCGATGTAGGAGGAGACGGAGCCGCCTTCGTAGGCTTGGCTGGGGAGGAGGACGTGGATGGAGAGGGAAGGTTGGCGAGTGAGAAGGAGCTTGCCCAGCTCCACCATGGGGGTGAGGTGGCCGATGGCCGGTGCAGAATACAGAACCACCGCCTGCTCCTCCATGATGGGTGGCTTTGAGGATTGGCGGATTGGGAAAATCTTGAGAGGAATGTGCTGTTTTAGTCAAGTGTAAGCAGATGCATTTTACCTGTATAAAAAGAAGATCATTTTATAAGGAATGCTGAAAGTTGAATTTAGTTTGCGGGCCAGACCTGTTTCTTGCGGATCTTTTTAAAAACTAAATTTGGATCTTTTAAAAAGTCTTTCACTTTATAAAAGGAATATGCTCACTAAAAATCATATAATTTATTATGAGTCTTAAAACTTGTAAAAAGTACAATTAAGTCAATTTATTAATATCGTTAATTTGACTAATAAAAAATACTGACCCGATATTTTTATTATTAGTTATTTAAATCTTTATTTAAATTAGATTAAAAAACTAAAAAAAGAATACCGACAATTTTATTAAAGAAACAAAACTAAAAGAAAAAAGAGAGAATGATAGACTGGTGGCGCTTCCATCAACCATTGCCCGAAGGGCCAATGGCCTTAGCTAGGCCCGGGTGAGCGTGCCTAGATTTGAGTGGCATTGGCCCAACCATCGCCCTCTAGGGCAAGGCCTCGTAGGCTTGGGTGAGGCCTCATTGACCCTCACTAGCCCCAAGCGAGCATTGGTGTCGCCCTTGGTCTGGCCTGGCAAGGGTCGTTGGCCCTTGCCTAGGGCCGATAAGGCCTTACCTAGGGCGGGCAATTGTTGCCAATCTCAATTGATGGCTGGTGTCACTCAAATTTGGGTGCTTGAGCCTGAGCTTAGTGAGAGTTGTCGGCCCTCACCTAGGGTTAGAGAGGCATCACTTAGTCGGGTGAGGACATGTGACCTCTATAAGCCCCTTTAGTTATGGGTTGTGGTGGCAAAATTGACTATCTGTGAGCCTTGCCATTTTCTTTTTTTACAATTTTTTTTATATAATAAATTTTAGCTTTTCTTTTTTAGTTTTTTTTTCTAATTAAAAAAGATTTGAATAAAAAATAATAAAAATGCCATGTGGAAAAATAGAAATTAATTTAAAAATACAATGTCAGTATTTTTCATTTGTTGATAGTGTTAATTAAAAGGTTTCATTGCACTTTTTGCAAATTTTAGGGTTCAATTGCACTTGCATAACGAGTTTTATGATTTCTAGTGAACATCTTCTTTTATAAAATTATACATAACAAAGTTAAATTTGGATGCATTTCTGCACATTTAAAAAAATTGCCTTTAAATGAGGTAATTATAGCATACTTTGTCGGAGTAAAGAGGTTTTATACGAACGACTTCTACAATGGATATTGTAATCTTCAAATCAAAGATGGGTAAGACTGTGTCTGAAGTTTTTCGGTACTGACCATATTTGCTCTATTTTACGTATTTTACAAGCAAATTGCCATTTGGCTAGGAATGATTTCTACGGACGGATTGAACCTTTATACTTTTTAAATCAAGTTTTATATACTGAGGAGACTTCTTCGCATGGTCAAAGAATATAGTTTGGCATGGAGTGGCTTTTCACTTCGAGATATAGAGCCCCTTCGACTTTTCTCCATCGTTTTTCCAACTTCTACCGAAGCCTTTTTAGAATTTAGTGAATGAAGCTGATTTGCACGACGGTCCGGCTGCGAAACACGTGCAAGGAGGAGATTCTCGCTTCATGTGACCTCCAACTTGTTATGGTTAAACTTAGCGTTTTGTACTATATGATTTATATAAAATAGTGACTTATTGTTGTTGTCTTTTTTATTAGTACGCTAATTAAAAATCCTTTTTGTTAAAATTTATCAATAGCATGAAAGTCAATTTTAATATATCTGGTAATTGAAATCAAGATTCGACGATGTAATTACAAATCACGCTGAAACTTTGGTAACCACCCTGAAATTCACCAGTTTTCAAGCAATGCTGGGAAATTTGCTGTCTGAATGAGTAATGTAACAAAAGGTATGACATGCGATTTGTATGAACATTTAAACAGGCGAGTCATATTTATCGTCCAATAAAAGCATGCTACATCGATTAGCATATCTTATGGACACATATCTTAAGAACTTAGTATCGTCCTCTAGTATTCTTTTTAATGCATCGGCTTGAACATGAATACAAATAATTTGAACATTATAAATTTTTCTTTAATCATCAAACCACGAGATATGGTGCAATGAACGGAGTCATGTGAATGGGCTCTTTTGCCTTGGTTGAAGATTTTCCACAGAAGAATTAAATGCCAACAGTTTGTTGGGCCTGTCTTGTCTGATGCGTGGATAGCATCGCAGTACAACGTTTCATTATGTGAAGCGGAGTCCTCGATTGGACCAATCACCAACCACTGCGGCAACCCTACTTGAACATCACCGACGGTGGGGGTTGAGGTAGACACCCCATCATTTCTTTGGAAATGATTATCGTCGAATAGTCAAGTACAGTAGCGCTCCGCGTCTTGAATGATAATATGTAATCTTTTGCTCAAAAAAATAAAATAAAAATGGCGCATACTAGGTAGATCCGTGCTTCACAGAGTGTCTTTAAATTGACTTATCGACCAATACCTCCTATTGTCTTTCACATGGCTGTGTCCGCGATTTGACCAACACCAGCGACTGAGGCAACGACTCTTGAACCTCACCAACGGGATGGAGGGGCCAAAAGCACAAAAAGACAGAGAAAGAAAGAAAACTTCACAGTGAGGCAGAACCGTGGTTCAACTGGTCTTTCCCATCCAAAGTCCAGCCCGCGATGATCTTTCTTTCCTGTTGAAAGTTAGGTTGGCTTTCCACTAGGGTTCGCAGTCTTATTTTGGCAAGTTGACCATAGGCCTTGACACATCCGGGTCGAGCATGCCAAAATGGTCTGTTAATTTGAGTCTTAAAGTCAAGGTCTAGATTACTGGAGAGGTTGGGAGTTCAATTTCTCATCTTCTAGAGAGATTGGGCTAGAGACGTGTGAGTAAGGCAGCAAGGTTTTGTAAGCTACGCACAACACATTAGTGCACGCAACGGCTTGTAAAATAGACAATAGGATAGGACTAGACAAAAAAAAAAAAATACTAGGAAGGGTATTGAATATGTGTTGGGTGCTATCGCGACCAATTTTTTTCGAGGTGTGAACCAGGGTTTGGCTAATGGATTATTAAGCCTAGACTTAACTCGGGCTCTCCCAAGCCCATATCAATTCGCGACTTAAGTTTAAGTTCTTAACATGCAAATAATATTTCAATCAGGAGTCGCCACTAATCTATTTTTGGTGGGTCGATAAAAACCCAAGTAAAGTAATGGGAGTTTTACTTTACTCCTACGAACCGGAGATTTATGAGTTCGGAGACTTGGTTACGTTAGATTTCTCTAACGCCATTTCAGTACATTTATCTTTTATTTTGAAAAAAAATTGTTTGGCAAGCAACTTGAATTGATTTTAATTCCTTAACATGTGAGGTGACCATGCAGGTACGCAAACCACTAATTTAACACTTAAGAAAGCGAATGAATAAATTGCAGGACTTACCTCATAGCAACGAAATCATCTGCGTTGTTAGTTTAGAATTCACATCAGTAGTCCTAATATGATTTCTAATTAACACGTAATTTTTGTTTTGTTTTCACTTAATTAATGAAAATCATGTAATATGCAATGCATGCCACTAATTTAACATGAAATGATATGACATGGCAACATGACTTAACTATATGACCTAAGCAATATGACATAACTAAGCATGTAGTCTATCCTAAGCATGAGATGATTTATTCTAAAAAATAATTTTTTTGCATTTTCCATGAGATTCGAAATTAAAGAAATGCAACACTTAAATATTCAATCTAAATTAATCTAATGACCTAATTCTAATGACGGGCAATTTCTAATTAAATGCATCTAACAAAAATCACTAAATGACGTGCATTTTATGAAACTAATTCTATATGACGTGCACATGATTTTTATTTTCCTAATAAGCATGCAATCTATTTAGGAGAAATTATCTAAACTTAAAATAAAACATGCAATATTATCCTAATATGGAATGACGTACAAAAGATGCCTTAATTCTACATGACATATGCATGATGTGTTTTGCTGTTTTTTTTTTAAAAATTAATTTCGAAATTAAAAAATTGTCACATGCAACTTAAATTAAAGAAAAAACTAACATCCTAAACAAATGCATTTTTTTTTTGGATTTTTCATTTTTTCAAAAATTCGAAATAAATAAATTTCCTATTCTAAACATGCAAAATAACCCTAAAACGATGAATATTCTAAAACGAACCTAATCTAATTAAGATTTTTTGGATTTTTCCTTTCTTTTATGGGGGCAATCAAAATAAGACATCAAGAACAGCACGGCAACAAATCAGGCAAGATATCATCCATGTCCATTTTGGAAATAAATTGACAAATCGTATCTCGCACATGAGATCGGATTGGCCAATTTTAGACAAAATCACGAATCATATCTCAAGCGTGAGATCGGATTGGTGACTTTTTCGTGCGATTGCGGGTCGTATTTCGAGCATGAAATCGGACCATCAATCATATGCACTTTGCGAAATTAGGAAGATTTCCTAATTTATAAGGCTACTCGAGTTGCAAATATCATGGCATATCGGGAATTTCCATCATATGCACCAATGAATATGTCAAATAAGGAAACGAAATTTTCAGAAATTAAAATAGACAAAATTTTTACCTATCCCAAATATTCGCTTCCAAATTTTCGAGAGTATTTTGGTCCATTTGAACTAGGAAAGCACTAGAAAATGAGTCGTTTCCCCTCTCTCGTGTATGCGAGGTTCTCTCTACCCTCTGGTAGGATGTCTAAACCAAAAACCCTAGAACTCGGCTAAATCTTGTTGTCCGCTCTAGTTTTTGTCCCTGTTACAAATCATTTCCTTCAAAAAACAAAAACCCAAAAAAATGTTTCACTCGCTTTACGTTGGACGAATGCGGTGGCCTTCTTCGGGAGGAGAACTGGCGTACAAGGCTTGATTCAGAAAATCACTTGAGAAGATCTGTGAAAATCTTACGACCAGGGGAGGAGCATTGGCTAATGAGACTTGATTCAAGGTTGGATTTCTCCCTCCTTTTTCTTCATGTGGGTGGAGGGCTTGGAAATGCTGGTGAAGTGCTTAGAATCCATGAAGTAGCTGAACGTGAGAATACGAATTTGCTGGGGAGGTGATCTCGGACTGGACTTTTGGCAGGAAATCAGGGTAGATGTTCTGTGAAAAGCCTCTGATCAGAGTCAGGATACAGATTGAATGAACAAGATCTATAGAAATAGTGTAGATTTTTCTGTTAGCATGATGTTTGAAAAAATGCTCAAGAGGAAACTCAGCCAAATATAGAAGTATCGCATGTTCTTTCTAGGTTCCTAAGCCTGCCAATCTAGTCAAAAAGTATGGATGGTCAAGAGGAAAATGAGTTACGTGTAGCAGCATTATGCAAACGATTAGGACATCTATGGGCTGAGGAAGACGTGGTTGAAGTAAATCCGGAAATATCATTACAAAAAAGAGATGAATGCCAGAGAACAATATTGGGTAAACTCTACTCAAAACCCAATGTAAATTTTCCAGCATTCTTCACAACTATAAAGAAAGCATGGAAATGTAGAAGCAGTGGAATGTGCTCAAAAAGGAACAAGGCTCTTTACCTTTGTGTTTCAATCAGAGGTTGATAAGGATAGAGTCCTCAAATCTTCACCCTGGTCTTATTCCAGTAATTTGCTTGTGCTGAAACAATGCGATCCTGAAAATCCAGAACATTGTTATGACTTTTCTAAAGCAGCCTTCTGGGTCAGAATCGGAGGTATTCCCCCTGGTTGGAGGGTGGAAACAGTTTACCATGATTTGGGGAGGAAGTTAGGCCAAGTCTAGGAAGTTCAGGTCGAAACTATGGGAAACCTGCAGCAACGAGGAGGAAGAGTTAGAGTGGAAGTAGATTTATCTAATCCGCTTAAAGCAGGAACCATTCTGGATATTGGCAAGAAATGGCTGTGGGTAGAATTTAAATACAAGAGATTACCCCATTACTGCTATTCCTGTGGAAGGATAGGCCATTACGCACAAGATTGTCTTGAAATTCCATACGCAGAATCCTCATGGGTAGTTGATAAAATAGGGTTCTACGGACCATGGCTGAAAGCAGAAGTCAGTGATCATAGTCCTTACTGGGAGGCTTTTTATGGAACTATTGAAGAAGACATTATTGTAGAGGAAACCATACCTATAGAACATTCACCAAGCAGAGAGCAGGCTTTAATTATAAGAGGGAAAGATCCAGAAATGCGTCTTGAAGCCTGCAGCAAAAAAAGAGCTGAAAGTTCCGTGGAGCCGGAGAGAATGGAACTCCCTGTTACAAATCAGAAAATCAATAAAGATTATGGAAAACAGATCATCTGCTTAGATACTCTCACACAGAATCCTCTTAAAATAGGAAAGAGTAGCAAGAAGAACATGAAAGTGCAGAAAGCCAAGAAGCGGAAGTGCTTACCTGAACCTACATCTATCCTTATTGATGATTCAGGCATGACAGAGACTCCAGTGAAGTTTCTTAATGATCGAACAGACTGGGCTTTGGTGGCTAGCCCTAATAAGCCACCAAAGACGACAGGAAAATCATTAGCTGGAATTGTTAGGGGCTGGGCAATCCCTTGACAGTCCAAGAGCTAAGAGCATTAATTGCTCTTGAAAGGCCCAGTACAGTCTTTCTAATGGAGACTAAAAATAAAGCAACAATGGTGGAAAGCGCATGCAGGAAACTGCAATTTCAGCACTTATTTCTCAAAAATCCAACGAGTATAGCAGGGGGATTGGCGCTAATGTGGAATGAGGAAGTAACATTGAAAGTGCAAAGCAGTTCAAAAAACTTTATTCATGCCAAGTGTATAGATTCAGCTAGAAATTTAAGCATGCAGATAACGTTTATTCATGCGTCCACAAATTTTGGTGAAATGATACAATTATGGCAGCAATTGAAGACATTGAAGCCTTATAGATCAAATCCATGGATATGCATGGGGGATTTTAACGAAATTTTATATGTATGGGAGAAGGTGGGAAAAAGGGAAGCAGACAATCAAAGAATAGCAGCTTTCAGAAATATGCTTAATGAGTCAGCTCTAATGGACATGGAAAGCCAAGGTTGTGCTTTTACGTGGGTAAATAACAGAGAAGGGGAGGATCTTGTTAAAAAACGACTAGACAGAGTGTTATGTACCTTGGAATGGCACGTAATATTCCATGAGGCAGAAGTTCATGCACTTCCAGCAATTGGCTCCAACCACAGTCCTCTGGTTCTGAGGCTACACCCTGCACAAAGGAAGAAAAAAAGAGAATTTAAAATGGAGGCCTTCTGGTTGGAGAATGCAGAATATCATGAAGTGATCAACCGAGCATGGACCTACACAGCCTTTCCACATACCACTTTTTCAGCCAAACTTCAGGAGACAGCCAAAAAACTAATGCAGTGGAGTCAAAAAAAGTTTGCACATGTACTTAGAAGGATAAAAGAGTTAACTCAGGCCCTAACAGCAATAAGGAAACAGGAAGAACAATATTGGGGACTGAGATCGAGAATCAAATGGCTACAATGGGGAGACAAAAGTACAAGCTTCTTTCATGCAACAACAGTTCAAAGGAGGCGTCAGAACCATATCACAATGTTGCAAGTGGAAGATAGCAGATGGTGTAGGGATCAAGGAGAAATCAGACATCACGTCTATGACTATTACAGCAATGTATACAAAACAGCAGGGGAAAGAAATTATCAGCCGGTCTTAAACCAATGCAAATCTTCTATTGATGATCACATCAATGCATCCCTGGTTGCTAATTCCACGATGGAGGAAATTAAAACAGCAGTTTTTCAATTGGGAGCTATGAAAGCGCCAGGTCCTGATGGGTTTAACGGCTGGTTTTATCAAAACAGTTGGGAAATTATGCAGACTGATCTGTTCCAATTGGTGTAGGATTTCTTCAACACAGGAGTCTTAGATCCTCATTTAAATCGCACCTATATTACTTTGATCCTCAAAGTGAAAAATCCTGAGACAATTAGCTAGTTTAGACCCATCAGTCTTTGCAACTTCAGTTATAAAATTATCTCAAAGTTACTTGCAAACAGATTGAAGCAGTGGCTACCAGAGATAATCAAACCTGAACAGAGTGCCTTCGTTAAGGGGCGTCAGATACAGGATAACATCTTGATTGTGCAGGAAGTGCTACACCAGCTGCGCATCACCAAAAGACAGAAAAAACATCAAGCAGTACTTAAACTAGATATGCAAAAAGCATATGACAGAATTGAATGGGATTTTGTTCGGGATTGCATGCTGAAAATGGGCTTTTCTGAGAAATGGGTGACCCTAATAATGCAATGCATCACCACAGTAACTTTCAGTGTAAAGCTTAATGGAGAACCTACCTCGTTTTTCAGTCCATCTAGAGGCCTAAGGCAAGGAGATCCCCTGTCGCCATATTTGTTCATCCTAATCACAAATGTATTAACATGGTTAATGGAGAAAGCAGTAGAGGAAGGCAGCATACGAGGCATACAGCTTAACAGGTCTTGTCCTAAGCTCTCTCACCTTATGTTTGCAGATGATGTTATCTTCTTCTTGGATGGCACTCTAAATGAATGTCAGAACCTGTCATTAACAATTAATCAGTACTGTTATGCCATGGGTCAAGCGGTTAACCTAAATAAGTCAGGAGTTTCTTTTAGTAAGAACTGTCCCTTACCTCTTAAAAGAAACTTGGCTCACGAGCTGAGAGTGCCTGTGATTGACAAGACAGGTAAATACTTAGGTATCCCTACAGAATGGGGAAAATCTATGAAAGAATTATTTGCTTGGATATTAATCAGAGTAAATTCCAAGTTGGAAGGCTGGAAGGAGAAATTACTCCCCAAAGCAGGAAAGGAAGTCTTGATCAAGAGTGTGGTGCAGGCTATACCGACATACGCCATGTCGATCTTCAAACTGCCAGTCTCCATCTGCAGATCAATTGAAAGGCGAATAGCTTCATTCTGGTGGCAGAAAGGAGATACAAAATAGGGAATCCATTGGAAGAATTGGGATGCTATGAAGAAAAGAAAAGATGAAGGAGGGATGGGGTTCAAAGACCTAATTACCTTTAATTGTGCAATGCTGGGAAAACAAGTTTGGAGGCTGCACATGTCCCAGGATGCACTCTGGAGTAAAGTTCTGAAGAGTATATACTTCCCTAATGGGGACATCTGGAATGCATAGAAGGGCAGACAATCATCTTGGGGTTGGAAAAGTATGCTGGTGGGGCGAGATTCTATTAAACCAGATATCAAATGGTTAGTCGGGGATGGCAAATTAATCAAAATCAGGGAGGACAAATGGTTATCACAGGAATTAAATGGCCAATCAATAAATCCAGCAGAACCAATTAGGGTGGCAGGATTGATTAATGAAGAATCCCGGACATGGAAGCAAACCCTTATTCATCAGTATTTTGAGGAGAAAATAGCAAATGAGATACTAGCTATTCCCTTGAGTACATATCCCAAACCCGACAGTAGAATATGGACAGGCAACAGCACAGGGGAATTCACGGTCAAAAGCGGCTATAACAGAACACAGGCATGGAATACCAAACAAAACTCACATAAAGCCTCTTGCTCTTACCAAACCCCACGATCCCTTTGGACAAAGATTTGGAGCCTCTCCGTTCCACCGAAAATCCAAACCTTCCTGTGGAGCGTTTGTCAAAATGCCGTTCCCACCAGAGAAAACCTCTACAAAAAAAAGATCAATCCAGACCCTCTCTGTCAGATGTGTCATACGGAAATTGAAACAACCAAACATGTTTTCCTCTTGTGCAGATGGACTAAAGAGATCTGGAGAGATAATAGACTACAGAGTATGACTAAGATGAAACAAATCCAAAGAATCGATCAATGGCTTCAGACAGCTTTCGAATCAAGAAGGACCTCACCTGAGCGCGAGTTCATCACATGGGTGCTCTGGCAGATCTGGAAAGCTCGGAATGCACGGATCTTCCGAGATAAAACTCCAAACTCAGCGGAAGTAATCAACATCGCCCATACCCAAAATCAAGCATTCAGTAGAGGAACGAAGCAAACCCTAAACCGAACTAAAAATCGGCACTTACCAGAGAGATGGACACCACCAGGAGATTGTGAGCTGAAATTGAACGTGGATGCTTCATGGGTACCAGGCGAATATCTCTATTCCGTAGCGGCATCGTCAGAAATAAAGAGGGCTTCGTCGTCGATGGATTTGCAGCGGAGGCTAGGGTTTCTTCAGCAGAACAAGCGGAAGCAGAAGCACTTCTACACGGACTCTGCTTTATCTCGAACTGGCCGAAGTCTCACGTGCAGGAGCCTCCAAGTCAAATAGTTCGCTTCTTTTGCGAAAGTGACAGTTTAGGGATTGTGGACTATGTTCTGGGCCGGGCCGAGATTCCATGGAACTTGCGAAGTATTATACAAAGATGCCAACAGGAGCTTCGAATGGGCCGCCATGTCTCCGTATCTTACTGTCCCCGGGAGGTAAATCAAGCCGCTGGTTGGTTGGTACGTGCACATCGCTTAAAGCAACTTCCTTTAGATTGGGTGCATAGACCCCCTCTATCCTTCTCGAATATTTTAATTTCCGAATGTAACGCCCCGATGTATTCCAAGACTTCTTAAGCTAATATATCGGTAGCTTTTTCGACCAAAAAAAAAAAAAAAGAATTTGGTCTTCGAACAGCGGCCGGTTTGTGATGACCAACTGTGCTTCAGAGCAAACCGGCGAGGCATCTCAGCTTGGGATGCCCGAGCTGGTAATTCACGGTGTGGTGTTCGGTTGACTGCAAAATCAAAACAAATATGCGGCAAGGACCAACGCAATATATGGGATTAAAGAATTAGACCACAAACCCTCGAATCTCCTTACTGCCGGCGTTGGGAGTTATTCTCTTAACCTGCAAGGGCACAAAACAATTTACTGCGAAGAGCGCCGAGGGGCGTTTGTTGTGACTCAACACCAACAGCGTCGTCGAGAGTGGGATGGCAATGAGCTCAAAGTCGCTGGTGTGGTTGAGTCGAGCGACCGGGTGTCGTTCACGGCGGAACGACAATCATGTCATCGTTGGAGATCAGGCAATTGCAGGCGGAAGCTTCGGGCTGCAAGATTCACGACTTGTAGAGGGAGGCTGAGGCACGTGTTTGGGACAACGAGATTCACAAGGAGTTGCAAGGTGCAGCTCTGAATGTGAAGACTTTCTCTCGTGTAATGGCTGTGCGTTCAATTCTGTGGCCTCCCCCTTGAATGCAAGACGTTGACCAGAAGACCACCAACATCTACTGGAGCAATTATTGAACACTTGGACTCCTTGATGATTGCCGTGGAATTGGTAGCGTTGACCACACGGAGGGCAGCAACAATGTCGTGGGTTCAACACGAAGGAAGCAACCAGTCGTCGATCTCGTAGCTTTCTAGAGGTATCACGGCAAGGCCACCTTGTCGTCGGGAGGCGCAGCAATGGGTCGCCGTCTCGTCATGGCGCAAACAGCGGCAATCGATGTGAAGCTTAGCCACAAGATCAGCAAGGTCGCAACCGCGAGAGGCTCGGCATGTGATGCTTGGCTGAACGCTCCTCCTCCTCTCACGTGTTTTTTCTCTCGTATGAAGAATGCCCCCTCTTTTGTCCTGTAATGAGTCAATTTATATTGAAAGGGCGTAAACCAATGAGGAAAGAAAGCATATTCTGTTTCCTTCTGTGCATGCGTTGAAATATCTTTTCTTTCATTGATCGAATGCCGATATATATATTGCAAATCCATGCCCGCAATGCAGAACGTGCCCAACATTCCCCTCTCATGCTGATCTTCCGAATTCCCTTTGTGCATATGCTCGTATCTTTCCTCTTAAAATAATGCTGGTCAATTTCTTGCTCCCCACGTTGATGGGAAAGCGCATAATTTTCCTTCACGTTGATGGGCTTCTCTATGTTTGAATCGGTGGCTGCTTACACGCTGTCCTTCCTTTGCATTTGTTCCCTTAAATGCACAAATATGTCAGTGCCAATATGCTGGAAATTTCTTAATTGACTTTTAATAATTTAGGACACCCATGTAACATCAATCACCATGGAGGAATTATCGACTTATCTACAGTTCAATACTCTTGTGGGCTTCAATATTCAAAGCCATTCACCAAAATCCATTCACCGCCGGCCTAACAAATATGCAATTAAATGAAATATGCTTCTAATGACCATATGTTATGGAATTAATTTTTTTTTAGGGGTTAAAATTAATCCCTAATTTTTTAATGCGATAAATGACTAAGCGGGTCGCCAAAATTTAGGTGTCAACAGGTGCCATGCCTTAACGATAGAATCGAGTTGAGCCGATTTGACATGGTTGAATACTTGAGTATAACTCAATTAGGATATTTAAACCCTGATATAGGAAGTCTGCTCGAGCTCAATTTTTCCGGCTTGAGCTCGCTTGGATTGGTCTTCAATAAGCTCAATTTCAACTCTACTCTCTACTCAGTTAGTCGATATGTGATATTATAGGGAGATCAAACTTAGTTCACGCTTGTGCTCAGATTCTAGTTTTTCTACCGCTCAACTAGGCTTGTTTTCCAACCAAAAAAGAAAAGAAAAGAAAAAAGAAGTAACCTAGTCAATCGCTTGAGTCTTGTAAGTATTTTTGGCATTAGCTTGACCAGATTTAAGTACTCAAACCATTCAAGCTCGACTCAAATTCGACAAAATGTCGAGCTGATTTCTAGTGATCTCTGAATTGAACTACTAGTCAAACTCGAGTAGCTTATGAGTAGCTTGGCTCGCTTACGCCCTAACATATTTACACACATAAATCTGCTTTTTAACTACTAACTGAATAACATAATTTTAGTAATTAATTAATATATTTACAAATAAATTTAATAAATGTACACTTAATATTATTTTATACATGAATTCCACTAATTAATGAATATATTTACAAATAAATTTAATAAATGTGTGCTTAACATTATTTTATACATGAAATCCACCTTTAACCCCATTATATGATTAATGAAACCCACATTCCCACCCCCCCTACCCACACACACACAAGGTAACTGATCAACTAAGGGTTATAATGATTTATAACTATTAATTAGGTGGGAAAATGCTACATTTTTTTTTTTATAAAAATTTATCAAGAATGCACGAACTCCATGTCTGAAAAATGTGATCTCAACAATAATTGACTGATGTTCCGTGCATATACTATTTTGCTTGGATGAAAGACCTTTTATCACCTTTTTTACCCCATCAAATACAAACTTACAAAGATGTTTTTTTTTCTTTTTTCACCAAATACAACTAAAATTAACCTTAGGAAAAAAAATTAAAACCAAAACCCGGAGAAATATCTTTTGGTGACACGACAAATTCTTGGTGACACGACAAATCAATTCATACGAGTTTGATGGAGGGGCCTATGTAGTGTTAGGAGGTCTTAAGACCACACAATTTTTAGGGAAGTGAATGTCACTTATCAAGTGTTCCTGCTAGAGAAAGGAAGAATTGAAGTAAAAAAGAAAGGAAAATTGAAGCTGATGCCAAACAATGTCCTTCTGCTGGATCAGTTCGAAGATAACTAATGCCTTTTAATTGCAATCTGTATGATTTACTGCCCACAAAAGGGAAAAAACGAGGGAGAGCGATGGAGAAATATATTTGTGCCAAACATCGCAGAGTATAATCACGCGATGCGAAAAAAAGTTCCTTGCTCGGTAAGAGAAAGCAAGCATAATTATGTGTGTGCAAGTGTCTCTGGCACAGGTCTGGATTTCACCAATTCGAGGGACATTATAAGATGTTTCATAGGTCTCAAAATAGTTGGGACTTTGCTCTCATACATAAGAATTATCAATAGAGAAAAAAAAAAAATAGGAACGATTCTATATTTGGGCTAGTTATTATTTGGACTTCCAAGGTCAAAAAGAACTTTTAATACGGTGTAGGTTAACTTATTCAAAACATAACTTTTTCTTTCAATGATGAGGAAGCCTACTTTAGTTAGGTAAAATCCCAAATCCGTAAAATACTCCACTAATTCCATGAATCAGGTAAGATGCGACTCTAAATCTGAGTGAGCGTTTAAAATATAAAATTATTATTATTATTATTATTTTATTATTTTATGGTATAGAGTATTGAACTTGCACTTTATGTCTGAGACACACACAAGGAAGTCGCACGGTGTGGTGACCCCTGTGGATCCGCTAGAACAACTAGCAAATCGAATATCATGGTCATACACAAAAGCAATGTTGTAGGTAACTGCATTGAAATTTCAGCACAAATATTAGATTTCTCGAATAGTCCTTAGGGAGCTCTTCCACAGCCAACTAAGTCCGGCATATGCTAAGATAAATGCTTGATATGAAAAGGATATTGATGGCAGATAAATGATGAATAAGAAAGGCAATCATTTGAGTTACCTATTTAGTAGACAAATATAAGCTTTTCCTCTAAAACATCTCTTATCGGATCTATTTTGTTCTTTGCTTCTTGTTTAATCTAAATCTTGCGGCTAACGCTTTTGGTGAAACCTAGGGTGTAAGAGTTTGGGGTTAAAAATGAATGGATTTGAGGAAAAAATTGAAGTAAAAAGAAAGTGATTTTGCTCTTGGTTTGGAGAAATTTCAAAAGTTAACTAAATGGGCAAGAAGACGTGAGGATCACAAGAGAGAGAAGTGTGAATTTCTGTCACTTGCCTAGAAAAGCCCATGGGCTCTGGCCTTTCGCCAAAAGTCCTGATTCGTTCGTCTGTATATCTTCCTCTTTCTTTGCATCCTATAGGAAAATATCCTCGATGTCATTTAGGAGTTTGATTCCTCATCTTCTCAAGGGGGTCGGGGGTAGGCACGGTTTAGTTTCGCATATAGGGTTCAACTTTCATACTTTACAAAAGGGTAGGGTGAAAAATCTGAAAGTGTGTTGAAAGTTAGGGTATGATAGACTAAAAAAAAAGCGAAGACTTTGCCTTTGTCAATTAGTGGAAAGTTCTAGTCGGACTCTTCTCATCTTGTAGGAAAATATCGTTGATGTCAATGTCAAAGATTGTTGAGGTCGTTCCACATTAATTGTGTAATGCGTTGGTGGTTGGTTCATAAACATGAGGAAATACCTCATTCTTTGAACTAGTTTTGTGATGAGAGAGGTTCCAAAACCATTGGAGACTGAGTAGATCACATAGAAATCATACTCTCTATTAGAGTTACCCTCTTCATACTGCTGCTCGAGGAACTTCTTTCTCATCGGGGCCTTTCTTCAAGAAATAACTCGGTCGAATATGCTTGGCCTATAAGCTTCATGGGTAGGTGTGGGGAGTGGGTTGGTAACTAACCTTTCTACCTTGACCAAACTGCCATCTCACTTACAAATTCCTCCTACCTCAATATAGGTGCCTGCTTCGATATCCTGTCAACATCATTAGCACAACTTGTTCTGTCTTCAAATATAGCCAATGCAATACGGACCACTTTGAGAAAAAGGGTCGGTGTCGACTTCCATTTTTCCTTGTCCTTTGTCATCAATAAACTTAACATTTCCCGCCGAATTGCTTCCTGAATTGTTTCCCGAAAGCAATGGAGTTAATTGGGTTATGCCTTCATGAATTATGCCCCATGCAATACTTTTTGTATACTAAATCTGTTGAGTCTAGCAATGCAACCTAGGGAGATAAAATAGGTTGATTCGTGCAAAACTTCAAGTTAAACTTGGCAAGCAGGGTTTAAAAATGGCAGATGCGAATGCTTCTTTCGGATGGATCGAAGCCGGAATCTTAGTGAGAAAGTCACTACATTGCTTTCATGGAAAGTCCCATAGGAATTGCCTTCTACCACCGCTGAAAAGGCGAGTGCGTTGCCACAAAAGGGGATCACCCTCTTTGGAAAATAATTGCCTAAATCAAAGAGGAATTTCCGTCACAGCAACCCATTGCCTGAGGAAGTCTCGAAGGCAATATCACGTAAATTTGCCATTTCCCGATTTTGATTCCACATCCTGAAACTCACGATCGCAAGCATTCCGAACGGATGTTGGATGAGGAAGTAGTCGCCAGTCAAATTTCGGTTGTACCTTCCCAAACTTGAAAAAGGTATCAAAGCCCGAAACTGTACATAAAGGGATCAAAATCGGACGTAACTTTCCATACCCCTAAGTTATGGTCAATGATGATTTCTAAAATGATGCTTATTTTACAGAACCAAGCCTAAAACCCGATATAAATTGAAATCTCGGGTCCGTGATTTCACGACTCCACCGAGCAATATTGGGCTCATTGGAAAGGTCGACTCAAACAATCTGGAAGTGCAAAAGTCGCACGAATCAATGTCGGACGGAGGGTATGCGAGCTCGGAACGAGTGAGCCTTGACCCAGGCATGCCGGCCTCGAGACGAGGCGGGCACATGTCGACACAAAGTGTGCCTGCCCTCATCTCAAGGCAGCCATGCCTCATCTTCAGTGATGGTGAGTCTCTCCCTCATCCTTTTGCCCTTGAAATTCTCTCAAATTGAGTTCGGTCCTCGTGATTCTCTGGTGTTCGCGTGTTCTTCTGTACCGAAACTTCTCGCGCTTTTAGATAAGTTTCAACCCCTTGTTTTCATTTTTCAATAGAAATGCATGCTAAGACATCGTAATGTCTATCTAGAATCATAAAATATAGAATACGTCATTATGTTGCCATTTGAGTAGACTTGCCACATTTTCTTAGGCCCTTGGAATGCAAAAGTTAAGCTTGAAAGGCTACGATACGCCATTATGTTATTCAAATAGGAAAAAAATGACACTAAGTTCAAATAGTATTGCAGGGGCAGAGAACGCAAAAAGCCAATATATTGTCCTTTCTAGATACATACACCCGGTTTTGTTTCCTCCACCCACAGGCTCATAATGCATATGTATAGTTAAATAAGATCTTGAGTTATGCCTTTTGATACATTGATCTTAATTCGTCCCTTCGTACTGCCAAAATTATAATGTTGAAATAAGATCTTGAGTTACATGATACATTGCCGTGCTACCAAAATGTCGCTAGTAATTATGCATGCCAGTAGGCCGTTATAATACTAGTTAGATCTAAAATTAGGCTGTAACAGTGTTGACTGTGATGGGAATGCGATAGAATGCATACTATTGTTGTTGCCGGTATATAACTGTGCAGTTTGGAGGAGATATAAGGTGGGAAATATATTGAAGTACTGCATTAAAACACCCTTTTACTTGAAAGCCAACTTATAGGTCATATACAGAAGGAATTTGTATTGTTTGAGCGCAGGATAGACGATGATGATGCAATTCGAAGTCAAAAGTCAATAGCCCTATCGATTCGAACCCATGAACTGAGGCCCCATGCATGTTATCATCCATTTTGTACTTTTGATTTGAATTGTGAGTTTGAAATCAAATGAAGTGGAAGATAGCACTGCCCATCAAAGTTGAAGCTCCTCTAGATAAATAATCACAGAGCATGATCCACGAATTGCTAATTGGTGGATTGAATACATAGATTATGAAGCATGGATTTTTTTTTTTTTTTTTGGTTGGTAAATGGTAAGAATATATAGCTTGACCCAATAATTACAAAAGATCCAGCATCACAAAACTTACACTCAACAAGACAACATGTTAGTCAGAGTGAGTGGAAGGGAGCCGAATACAAAAGAGGACCGCAAGAGCGGGCCTAAGGAAGCGAAATCAGCCAAAACAATGGCGAAAGGAAAAGGAAATCAGCGGGAGGCCACATAAGGCTAGATGAACCACACTCTACGCCTGCATCCGCCAATGACAAAAGTGAAGAGCCATCAAGGAAGCACCCACGCGGAGGAAGAGTATCCAGATAGAAAACATCAAGCTAGGGCCCTGCTGAAGTAGAAGACTCCCCAGCTGAAAAAATGATCAGATCAATACCCTAGCTACGCTGCAATCTCCGGTTTCTATAAGTATCATCCACACTCCTAAAGGTGGTGGCCTTGTCTCTAACGATCTTGATGAGTTGATTCTTCACCGCTGGAATGGATAAGTGCTGCTCTCTAAAGAGGATGCCGTTCCTATGCTTCCAAATGAAATAACAAAGAACACCAAAAGAGAAGCGAGCAATGCATTTGTATAATTCTTTGCCTGCAAGGAAGGAGATGGCCTAGTTGAGGTTCTCGACCCACGAACTGTTCCGCCACGGCAGATTACATCTGGAGGCCCAAAAGAAGGTGATGCTAGAAAAGATGCGGCATCGAAAAAATAGGTGGTCTATGGAATCCGACACCTCATTACAGAAGGGACACAAGGCATTATCTATCTTACCATAAGATAATAATAGAGCTTGGGTAGGAAGGAGACGGCCCAGTCAAGGATTTTTGTTCCTAGGTGGTAAATGCAAAATAAGCCCATGACTGATCATTTGAAGCTCCTCCAATAGGAGAGGACCGCATTGTTACAAGGCCATCATGCGGGACAAAAGACGTCAATGAAGAACAAGGTGCCAAACTCTTTGGATTGAGTAATTTACATCGATAGCGTTCGCATATTGCAAAAACGGAAAAGAAAAATATACAAGCGAGCAATCATCAATCAGATACGTCTTCATGAATAAATCCAAAACGTTTCTATCTGATTATACAAACATAGTTAGCTATAAAAGATGTGGAGAAAACTCATGGTGATGCCAGACATTGCATACGAGCGCCTCTACTTTTTTGGCAGCATCATTGACCCTTTTCCCACACCGGTTCAACTTGTTGCATACCTTGTTTATCGGATCTGAAAACACCAGCAAAGCGTCTGTCTCATCAACACCATTCCGAACCCTTCTCATCGATCATAACGTAGCTACAAAGGCGAAATACGCCTCCATAGACTTACTCCAGCCTGACTGACGGTGCGATAGAGTTCAACTAAGCCACTTTGTGGCTTTTTTCTATTTTGTTTTTCCTTTCGTTTTTTCTGTTAATTTAACTTTTTGTATTTCTCCTTTTTCTCCTTTTTAAAAGGCAAAATGCATGATTCTTCCACTCGACACGATAATTTCCCATTAAATTTTTTAAACATTCATATAACGAGTTTTGTGCTCTTTCTCTCATTAGTCAAACTCTGGTCAAATTTTGATCAGCGGTAGGACAATTATCTTATTAAGAAAGATAATATGACCCATAATTATTTTTTTTGGAATTTCTCCCAAATTTTGAAAATAAAAAAAAACTTTTTATAAAAAAATTATGAAAATAATTTATATTTCACTTTTATATTGATTCAAAGATCTTAAATACTTCATAATTGTTGAAAGTGTGCAACACAAGACCGCATCTACAACTTCAACATTGCTGCTACTAGCAAATTTTAGACGATGCGGAAAAATGACAAAGCTTTTTGAAGTATGCATATATTGTATAATTTGATGCCACAATATGCATTTTTCAGCTCTTATAAAACAAAACTACACACGGTTTGAATTACACATCTCACTCTCTGAGCATTGTAACTAGTGCAACTACAAACTACTATGTTTTGTTTCTTATCTCAAGACTTTTGGGTAGCATTGTGGCTACGCATACCTAGTGAGCTCATTTATTAATCCATGCAGATAGATTCGCTAATGCATTAAGGAAACATTAGAGACTATACTGTCATGATACACTCTTTTCCCCCCCAAGTGATTCGTGGGTCGGAAGTCTCATTACATCTTATCATACACTAATAATTTAACACGTCAGCAATTGGTTTAGCAATCTAAAATAGCATTTTGTAGATGAGATAATCTGTCACATCTCGAAACCATCAAGAATGGGGGTGACACAGTCGTCCTTTCACCCGAAGGACGCACCCTCAAATCTTACCCCAAGTCCACTTCCAAAAGTCTCTATTAATAGTGCTCTTGCTCTACTAGCTACTAACTAAAGAACCTGAAAAGGTTGAGAAAATAGAGGAGTGAGCAATCACAAGCTCGGTGAGTGGTACATCTCTTTTAAGCAGATCGAGCAACCACTATACACATATATAAATATAGAACACTATCAGAAACTCGTAATCCAACTCATTAATTATACATATCAAATCAAATATGAGTCATTTAACAAGTTGAAAATACACATTTAAATTCACCATCACGATTCAAATATCAATGGTCAAGTCGATTGATTAATCCCTATAAAAAAAACTACATCAATGGTCTATCCATTGATCCATCTTATATCGAAACACATGTCGATGGTCCATCCATTGACCAATATTTTGCTCAATATCTAACCATGGTCACAACACAACGCTTTGTGACAAAGCGCAAGATTCCTCGCTCGGCAAGGTCTCCACCTATAAAGCTAGTGGCTTGGCTCATAAGGATATCCTAAATTCGGTATGCATATCCACCAGCCCCCCCATGGGCTCACAGTGATATTGAGCACTAAACCCACATCCTCCAATATCCAGAAATTTAATCCATAATCAATCTCATAATCCACACTACATTTAACAAACCAATCATATAACATTTTGTAACTTAGTTCCTCCTATAGAAGTACTTTTTCGCAAAACATTTCTCATATCATTTCATAAAACAAATCCACAATCAAAATCATAATCCATCTCATAAATCGATTTCGTAAACCGAATTGAATCAATTTTCGCAACTCAATTGATCAAATACAATGTGTTCTTTAAAGCATTTCACAAATCCATACCCATAACTTTTGGCAGTTCCTTCACAAAGCATTTGATCAAGGCGTTTACAATTAATCATTTCAAGTTATTTCAAACAATGCATTATTCAATGCCTTACAAAACCCAAACGTATAACATGTAACAAAAGAATTCTTTTCATGAAGAATTTCCTCCATCCATTGCATAATAATTGACTCATAAGCCATTTCCAGAAATGCTTTACCATGCCATTTCAAAATCAACAAGGTAGTAAATGCTCAATTTGGCTTTTATGCAACAATAAGGCCATTTTGTAATTCATAATATATATAATCCATAATATTTCAGAATATGAGTTTTACAAACTCAAAGAAAAGATAGCACTACTCACCTCGTCACCTATGACTAAACAATAAACGATACTCGTATCATTGAACTCGCGGCCCTATCAAATAATCGATGAATAATGTTAAAATAAAATAGAACTTTATCTCACTTATGAAACAACTAAACTACGCCTTAACGCTAACAAAACTATTCCTATCTGCTAACAAATCGCATACCTAAAGCGATTATTCAAGCCATTCGCAAAACGGAGTTTGAGCACAAAACTTGGTCACGCTATAACTTTCTCATTTGAATCCCGTTCCGAAAGTACTTATAGTTAATAGAAAACCATTTCAATGTACTACAAGAATCTCAACTTAACCATCCCAAAATCAAGCCAAAAATCAACAAAATATGGGCCTGAAGCTGCTAGACGAACATTGTTCATTGCGAGCGGGAAACTTCAAAATCTTGTTTTGGATAAACCGTAAGCTCAAATCACAATCCATAAAATCTTTTGGCTCCACAATATCCTAAACTATTATTTCTATACGAATATGCAGCTGAACGACTTAAAAATTGGACTTCGCTTCTCGATTTTTCCAAAATTCTAAAGATAAAATAACCTCCCAATCTCATCTGGGATTGTCCCCTCCAGACGTTGGTAGAACTCTACATCTTTCTCTTTCAACTTCTCCAAATTCCTAATTGACTGGGTATACTTCTTATGGAATTAGCACACATTATTGGTATTTTCAAATTCTTCAAGTTCCAAAGTGAATTTGGCAACTCTGCAACGTATTAATGGACAGATTCAACATGACTAATGATTCCAAATTTTCAATTGAAGCCGGAAGTCTCTTGAGCAACTCACACCCACTCAAAGACAAATGTTCAAGCTTTACGAGCACTCCAATCTCTAGAGGAAGTTGAGAAATTTCAACATGTTCCAAATTCAGAGCATATAAAAGATCAGCGTCCTCCCTAGTTCTTTTAAATAAATAAATGGGGAACAGGTCAGACTATTTAGGAAATAAATCTCTTCTTCCTCTTTTCGAAACATTAAGTTAAGTATTGGACAGACTAAAGAACCATTTTATACAAGTTTTCTTTTTAAAGCGTCTGATTCTCACGTCAAGATGAAGTGAAGGAAGAACTGTAAATGACAGGATGATACTAAGTTGGCTAAACAACTCTTATTTGCTTATTCATCAGTATGCTTATTCTTTATTGTCCTTTCTAGTTTGCCTGAATCTATCTTCCCTCCATCTCAATCGAGTTCATAACATTAGCTTAAGGCAGACAAGGGAGCCTTAGGGGATTCCAGTTCGGAAAAAAAAAAAAATTCCTCACTAGAATTCAATTGTGTTAAGGATAGTTGGAATGCTATTGTTCAAAATGAATCCATTCACAAATAAAGTATTTAGTAGTGGGTCGCCAATGTCAAGAAATAACATCAAAACCAAGTAAAACGCTATTATGGCTCAGCTAAATTAAGCTTAAATGCTAATAAAAGAACCCCTCCAAAGTGATTACTCAAATTTAAACTCAACACGAAACTCGCTCGTGAAATCCTAAAATTTCGCTTGGACAAAATCGTTACTTCATATTAACTTCCATCAAACCTCATGGCTCTACAACGACATAATCCACCATTTCTATGAAATCCTGAAGCTCCTCAACTCAAAAATGGGACTTCGCAATTCGATTTTCACATAACCTCAAATTTAAGCCCTAATTTTGAAAACTATCCCACATAGATGAACGAGAGGTGCGAGTATTTACCGGGTGTTGCGATGTATAATTGATTCAATTTGACAAGTTCCCTGTGGCGAGCACACATGAAACCCCTCTTTTCTTCTTCCCCTTTCTTCTTCTTATTTCATTTCTCTCTCTCTTCTCTCTCTCCAAGCATCTCCTTCTTTTTTTTTTCTCTTTGACTTTTCAACACTTGAGTTTTTCTTCTTGTTTTTTTTTTTTTTTTTTGGGTTGGTCCCACCACTTCTTTTTATTCCGTTCCTCAAGTATTACAAGATCAACTCTGAATCTCTCTCTCTCTCTCCAAGCATCTCCTTCTTTTTTCTTTTTCTCTTTGACTTTTCAACACTTGAGTTTTTCTTCTTGTTTTTTTTTTGGGTTGGTCCCACCACTTCTTTTTATTCCGTTCCTCAAGTATTACAAGATCAACTCATTAAGACACCATTTACAAAAGGCATGGCCTGCGGAGAAGATGGGAATTGAAATTTTTGAATAGTGAATTACGATCCACCATTTGATCATTGAGAATTCTAGCCACTAGAAAAGGCACATTTCTGTCCAAAAAATTCTGGGTAAAAATTGAACTCTAAAAAACAGAAAGTCCCCATTCGTATTTTTAGGGTTTAAGGTTAGGTGTTTTTTCTTCTCTCTCAAACTAGATGTTTCTCCCAAATGAATCAAAGACAATCCCCTCTGCTCCTGGTCTCGCTCTCTCAACTCTTGCTCTCCCTCTCGCCCTCATTTTCTTCTTCAGTAATAGTTTGCGATTGAGTAGTGCTTTGATTTACTTTGAATGGAGTTGCATGAGTGGATCTGTAGAAGAAAACTATGTGCTGACATTTTGATGTTCCCGCAGCTCGACCCCTATTGTGGTTAGTTGCGCAATGTAAGGTCCGCATGAGAGAATATGAAGATTTAATCGTTTTGCTCACAAATGTTTGAATTTTTCTTTTGGCTTGTAAATTTGCCGGTAACTTTGAGGATGCTTACCACTTGGCTTCAGATTGGTCTTAATTAGGCGCTTTCTAAATAGATCAATAGTGGCAAAGTGTCATGAATAAGAGGGAAAATTGTCCAAAAAGTCCTAAACCTATTGCACATTTGCCAATTAAGTCCTAGACCTTTTAACTTTGCCAATTAAGTTCTAAACATTTTTACTTCTTGCCAATTCAGTCCATCCGGCCAATTTTGACAGGAAAATGCTGAGGTGGATGCCGGCGGTGCCACGTAGGACCGGTGCTGCCGCGTGGACAATTTTTAAAAATATTTTTGAATTTTTTATGTATTTTTTTTTCTTTTTGGCTTTTTCCTTGGCCTTTTCCGGTGGCCGGCCACCGGCCATAGGTGATGGCCAGCCACGGGCGAGGCTCGGCCGAGTGACGGCGACGCCGAGCGAGGCTGCCCTAGCCCTGGCGAGGGGAGCCCTCGTTGGGGCTCACGCCGCCCAAGCAAGCGTCGGCCTTGCCCCTGGCCAGGCGGGCGATGGTCGGCCACCAACCATAGGTCGATGCACTGCTCGGCCGGGGCGAGGGCCGGCCTCGCTAGATTTGGTGCGGGCGAGGGTGAGCCTCGGCGAGGGCTCCCCTCGCCAAACGGGGTGAGGCCAACGCTCGGCGAGGCCGCCCTGGCTCGGGGAGGGTCGGCCTCGCCCGGGCGATCCTTGCCGGGCCGTGCTCGGACAACGGCTCCCCGGCCCGGTTGAGCCTTGCCTATGGCGGGCGAGGCCAGCCTGGCCCCGTGGTCGGTGGCCGGCCATCACCGTGGTCGGTGGTGGCCACCGAAATGGCCAAGAAAAAAAGCCAAAAAAAAACAGAGAGAGGAAAAAACAGAAAAAAACAATAAAAATTCAAATAAAATTCAAAAAATTAAAATATTATTAAAAATTGTCCACTCTAGGGTTGGCAGTCCTACGTGGCACCTTTGGTGTCCACGTCAGCATTTTCCTGCCAAAATTGGCTGGATTGACTAAATTGACAAGAAGTAAAAAGATTTAGGACTCAATTGGCAAAATTAAAAGGTTTAGAACTGAATTGGTAAAAGTGTAATATGTTTAGGACTTTTGGACAATTTTCCTTGAATAAGAAGATAGAGGCTTATTGCATGATGTATTATTGCATAACATACACTAATCTTAGGATGTAAATGTAGGTTCTCGAACTTTTAGTATACAATTATACTCTATGCATAGATTTTCATACTTTATCATACGCGTATTATCAGAACTTTAGATAAAAAAGAAGTAGGGTACAAGTACTGGTACAAGGTTGCATAAGTTTTTTATTTTTTATTTTGAGGATACTCATATTAATAACTAGAATAAAGTCTGTGAAACATAAAAAATCTAAAAGGGGCTACGGGGGTTTAGATAGCCAGTATGAAAGGAGAGTCGTCTTGCCATGGGCCTTCATACTCTAATTCGCTGACTGATTTGACGCACGAGGACAATGGGCTAATCTGACGAAATTAAGTTGGCCCAATTGACATTTGCATTCTTCAATTTAAGCCCGGAAATTACAAGGTTGCTAAGTTCGAAACCTCAAAATCCTCAATGATGCGAGGGGAACAAACTGGGCATGGGGAATACATGACAAAGATGTCTACACTTCCTACAATCAATGTTTTGACTCTCTCTTCCTTCACCAAGTCTACAAACTATTATTCTCTGGTTTTTGGACACCTCAGCCTTTGGCTCCTCATTTTCTTCACAATTTCCTTAATTCCAGGGACCTCAGCCACCCGCACTTTGTCCGCACAATGCATCGTCTGCATAGATAGACCGTTTCTATATGTTGATTTCTGAATTGGGTCAAAATCCAATGCAATGGCACAAATTTTCTGATGTTTTCTCTCTGAAATTGAGCACGCTGTTTCCCAGAATTTTCTTATTTGAAATGAAAGGGACTATGGAAGTAATGAACTCGTTACACCAAATTGATAGCAGCTTGAACGAGATTGACGTGTCAGGACTAAATCGCTTTTAACTTGTCACCTAAGTTTCCATAAATTTTGGCAAGAAATTCAAATTCCAAACTGGACTTAGATAGTGATGCATTTTTTAGAAATTCCCAGGCATTTTCTTCTATAGATTATGGAAGTTGCATGGTGTTTAGTTTAAGTAGTTTTGAAATTTGCAACAAGACTTTGGGTGATACTTTCATTTAATGGGAAATTTCTGAATATACTTTCAGGAAGTTTAATGGAATCATCCGAGGAGGATGGAAGGTGGGTAAAGAAGGGGAAAATATATTTTTTTTTTCATGTACATTAGTTTAAAAAGAAACTAACAAATTCATGATAAGTGCAAGAGAAAACAATCATCATTTTTTTTTTTAAATCTAGGACGAGTTATTGGATCTACATACCAACCCGGAAATATTGTTGTAAGTGCTGCAGAAACAAGCAATCAGATAATAAAATAGATAGACAAGAAAATCAATTGGACATCGAATTTATGTATTTCAGTTGAGGTGGAATACATTCACAGGTAGAGCAGTGCTGAATTCCGCTATAGGTCAAGTAATATAATGAAGATTACAACCAAACTGAATCATTAAAACAATTTTGGTGTTTCTTGATCCCTAATTATATCCAATAATTCACAGAACATTTAATCCTCACAATTTCTCACAAAATAATCTCCCAACCTCACTAAAGAATTACTTAAAATCTTAACACAAGATATTTATGGCTTCGAACAGTCGAGATGGAATTATGAGCGCAAATTGCTATTGGATACTCATCACAATGAAGACCTACTTCTTAAATATAAATAATTGGATCAAAAATAGAAACCCCTTTTCAGGAAACCTATTCATATTAGAAAGCCATTGTAAATAAGAAACCTACTATAATTAGAAAATTTTCCTTTTTCATGCTCAAATTAGAGATATAGTTTCAATAACTCTACCTTAGCTCGATGATCAAGCTAAGTCACAATCATGTTGTTGGAATTTGATTTTCATTGCTACTATCCCCATCCCCTCATGGGGTCAATTACTACATAGATCTTTCAATTCCAAGACTTGCTTGAACTTTGCCATAATCGATGACCTTGTCAAAACACCAACTCCACCTGTACTTTTAACAATTCCGTAAGGATTTTTAACACAACTTCCTTCATCACAGATAAAACAAAACCGCCATTGCATCAATATTTGTAGGAAGATTGAATACACACCTTTTCCAACTCAATAGTCACACTCGTTGGCTCTATAGGCTCCACCTTACTACTAGTATTATCTGCGTCGATTATTTTGCTATGACCCGCTACTTTAGGAGTTTCCGGTTGCAATTCCACCTTGAGTTGGATACTATCTAGATTCATTTAAACACTACCATAATCACTTTTATTTAAAAGTAGTGGAGGCTAGTTAAATTTAACTTTTTTGCTAATAATAGGTAAATTTAATTTTGAGTACAACAGCCGATAGTCCCATTCCCTTGTGCATAGCCTAGAATATGCACTTTTTTACCCTCCATTCAAGTTTACCATCACTCACTCGAATATAACATGAACAACTAAATATTCTAAGAAAATAATAATTAACATATTACCCGACTACACTTCTTCGAGAGTTTGACATCCGGTCATAGTCAAGGAAGATCTATTTACCATGTAACTCGTTATAATAAGCACATCTATTAGGAATTTCCTAGCTATACCGGTACTAGAGAGCACTTTTTTGGGTAATCTTTAACAATGTTCTACTCATTAGCCTACAACTTGTTATGGTTTACTAATTCTAGTGCAGTGTATCATTATGCCTTCTTTCATGTAGAATTTATTTTTACAGCTTTAAGCATAACCCGATACTAGTGTTAGTCCGCATATGCTGAAGCACAAGCATCCACCTTGTGCTTTAGCACAAACACTAGGTCCGCCTTGAGTAGTCATCTACAACTATTATCATAAATCTAGCACTTTTCCTCAACATTCATGGCTTCTTTGATAGTCAAGCTAAACTACACTTCTTGCCATTTGCCTAAGTCATAACACTCGCATACATTCAATTTATCAATCAAATAACTACATAGCAGATTCCTTTCACTTAGACCTTACTGGTTTCTCTCAGCAATGTGCCTTAAATGCATATACTACAATTCAGACTCCTAAATAAATGCATCCGATGTCTCATTGTAAAATCAGTTATTGTCTCATCTTGAAGCTCATATAGGCCACTGTGTTTGATTCCTTTAATCATCATTAAGGCACCTTGTATAACTTTTAAAACTTCACCTTTTATGGTACGCTAAGACCTAGCTAAATCCGAGGCACTTAAGGAAACTAGATTCTTCTTCAATTCTAGGGTGAGCCTCACTTTAGTTAATGTTCTTATAATATGATCATGCATTATGATTATGATATTGCCAACATCTACAACATTATACTCGACATTGTTCTCAAATTGCACTTTATCACTATCGATGCATTAATAAAAAGTAAATCGGTTCATGTTTGGTGTAAGATGAAACGGGATAAGTACACTAATGGTGCCATAAGTTGTGTACGGTGCTCACTTTGGTGCCAAAAGTTTCCGTCGGATCACTTAAGTGCCAAATTGGAGGAAAAACGATCACTTTGGTGCCACCGGCGAAAGATTCCGGCCAAAATTAATACGTGGCTTTTTTTTTTTTTTTAAATCGATAGGTCTTTAAATGACGTCGTTTTCGGTCCTCCTTTAAGAAAACGATGTCGTTTTGCCGTCCTACATGGATGGCTTCACGGAAACGACGCCGTTTAGCTCACATGGGGATTGAAATTAGGGTTTCTGTCGCTCGGCCACCGTTGTTCGCCCACTATCGCTCGGCCACCGTCGCTGCTCGGCCACCATCGCTCAGCCACCATTGTAGTTGCTCGACCAGGTGAGCGAGGAGAGACTGAGATTGTTGCAGGAAAAATCGAAGGCGAGGGCGGAGGAGGAGGAGGAAGAAGATGGGTCGAAGGTCTTTGCTTTGGTGTCCGCTGCTGGTGCATTCTTTGGTGTCGCTGCTAGTGTGCTGCCGGTCTTGGTGCCATTGCTATTGCTGGTGTGGGTCTTCGAGGAAGAAGAAGACATGAAGACAAGCCTCCCCGCTCTCTCAATTTGGGGATTAGGGTTTCAAAGTTGGGGGAAAGATGCCAAACGGCGTCGTTTTGGTGTTTGGATGCTGACTCAACTCTCCGACGAGCCACGTCGGCTTCAAAAATTAATAAAAAAAGGCCACGTCGGATTTCCAGCCAATTTCGTCGGCGTTGGCACCAAAGTGAGCATTTTTCAAATTTTTTGGCACTTAAGTGATCCGACGGAAACTTTTGGCACCAAAGTGAGCACGGTACACAACTTATGGCACCATTAATGTATTTATCCCAAGATGAAACTAACAATATGAATCCATAATCCATCTGTCAAATGAGGAATCATCAGCAATAGATAAGACATAATCAACACTATTTAAATTATAGTTAGCTACAGTTACAACATTGTCTGTAGATTCTACTCAAACTCCCTTACCTTTCTTGTTTTTAGCTTAAGGCAATCCCATCTAAAATACCCCTCTTGCCATACCACCAGTCCTAGACTAACTTCATCCATTTAGATTCACACTACTCTTACTAACACAAATATTAATTCTTCCTCTACTTTCACCTATTAAAGGATTAGCACTATTTCACCAAATTTTGTTCTATAGTTGTCCTCACTCATAATTAAATCAAGAGATATTACTAACAGTAGTAACAATAGTATCCCAACTATCCAATAATGAAGATAATATAATCAAAGTATGTATCTCATCATCAAAGATAATTTTAATTAAACTCAATTGACTGGCGATCATTTTGAATTCATTGATATTATAGGCATTCGAGACACCTTTATCCATCTTTAAGTCAAATAGACATTGCATCAAATAGATCTGGTTGATTGTAGAGGGTTTCTCGTACATGTCAAACAATAACTCCATCAAACTTGTGGTAATTTACTCTTTTACGATGTTAAATGCGATGTTACGAGATAACGCTATCCAAATAACACCCAATATTGTCTATCCAACAATTCCTACTTGGTTTGCTTCATCGACTCTAGCTTCTTCCTATATAGCGTATGTGCAAATTCCTTTGGCACATATCCTACTTTATTTGATAGAAATGTTAGGATATCAGATGACTTGAATCAATTTTAAAGTAGTTTTCTTTTTTTCACTTAGGACAACTAATAAAATATAAAAAAAGAAAATACGATAAATATATAAGGACAGAAATTAGGACAATAAGAAGTTTTCGGTATACCGCTATCTTCTTCTCACATCGTACCCAGCGATTACAAATATCGAATTTATTATTATTATTATTATTATTATTATTATTATTATTATTATTATTATTATTATTATTATTATTATTATTATTATTATTATTATTATTATTATTATTATTATTATTATTATTATTTTTTATTGTTGTTGTTGTTTTTTTTTTTAATCCTGCTGTTTCCCAGAATATGCAAATGAAAGAGATAAAACAAGCTCTAATAACTACCTTTTTTTTTTTTTTTGTCGTAAAGCTCTAATAACTACTTGATATGACCCTTCAGCAACAATACAAACATTACAAGTCCATGATGTTTCTCTATATAGTAAAAATAGTTCCTAGTGAATCAGACATACACTGCCAATATGACATTCCGACTCATATGCTTCCAAACGTGTCACTTAAGTCTTTAATTTCTAATAATAAGAAATTTAAGTTTCAAGCTGGATACCTGCAAAAATCAAGTTGTAGACTTTTACAGCTTATTAAGATCTCAATCACCATTGCGTAGAATTTCAATTGCCTTTCAATCTCACGATTACTTTAGAACTGAAAACGTTCATCTTATTAAATATAAATATTTAATAAAACATATTATATAATCTGTATAGAATTTTATTAATGTCTTTTAAGTTTCATGTTACAGTTCAACTCCTGTTGACCGCATAATGACTATTCCATTTAAAATGTTAACTAGGAAAGAGCTTAAAATCCAATTATTAAATGCTTGATTTTAAATATCCAAAAAAGAAATTCTTGATTTTAAAAGATTTAGAGTTTAGAAATCATTTAATTTTTTTAAAACCATGTTCATTTTCATTTTAGGAAAATTTCACAAAGCTTGAAAGTCAAATTGAGAGCATAGTTCATTGAAAGAGTCATGTGTTCCTTTATCCTTGATAATTTTTTTTTAATATATGATCATAATATATAATATTTACATAGAAGATACATAGTATATAATTCCAAAGAAGTAGATACTTCAATCTGAGACATCTTTCTTTAATTTGAGTTTTTTCTTTCCTAAAGATAACTCTCCTATTTTTAATGTGCATCATTTGGCCAAACATATATCAAGGTCCGTTCAATTTAATTAACTATCATGAAAAATTGTATAGAAGCTCGAGTGTGATCGGCAAACCTATTTTCTTTGCAAACAAAAAGAAAATTTCTTCTCTATTTCTGCTTCTTCTGACAAAATTTCTGGAGCAGAAATTGATTTCTGGAGCAGAAATTGATTTCTGGCCATAAATTTATTTCTCAATTTCTATTTCAGAAATTGAGAAGTTAAAAATTTTAGCTTCACATTTATTGAAATGCTTCTTAGTCACCATGATTATCAGAGTACATTATTTTGTGTCAACTATGGTCTGGACAATATTTTCCCTTCTTGTATGATAATTTAAATCTTGAGTTCCATCAAGTGACATTATTATCATGATCAAGTCTCAATTTGTATGTTCTATTTAGTTTTTCATTATGCATGTTCCTTTTGCTTGTCGAATTCTCCGAATATTCATTCCAAGCCCCGTTCTTCATGTTCGGTTTGCACAAGAGGGGCTTGTTTATGGGGTTACTGACAATCTTATATTTATGCAGTTATCCTCCAATTAATATCTTTGTTTTTTTTAGACCCCCTGGAAATTAATATCTTTAAGGGCTTAACAAATCCATAAAAAAAGTAACCATGATAACAAAAAAAAAAGTATTATTCCGTACATCTTCATTTCCAAAAAGGAAAATCGATACTAACAAATATCATGCATAAGATTCTACTTATAGGATTTATATGGATGACATATATATTGGCCTGTAAACATGATCAAATTCATGATATGATATAAGTCCCATCAATTTTCTGATTATGAAAGCAACTAAAACAAGTTGAGGATATATTTTCCTAGAATCATAATTTTTTTATTGATTTAAATAAATTAATATGTGAAAAATAAACATCTTGTATGTTTGTCCAACATATATAAATTTAATTCTTAGACTCCATTTGTTCTGCAAAAAAGAATGATTTAGATATCATAAAAATGATTGTTTGTTTCATTTGAAATAATTAATAAATGAAAAATATTTTAATTACTAACAGTAATTTATATGATAACATTTTCATTCATTTATATGTCATTAAAAGCGACAAAGTGATCATTTTTAGGAAGATATTTTTCAAATTATTCATTTTCGCGAAATAAACACATTCTTAAATAAAGTGCTTATGAATTAGTTAATTTCTTGTGGTGTGCAGCCCCAAATCAAACGGCCTAGAACATTCCCGTGAATCATGGGCACTATGTTTTTCTATTCTTGATTCTTTTATTTATTATTATTTTATTTATACTACTCAAGCACATGGACAACGAAATGAAAAGTAATCCCGTGAAAACCAGAAAGTTTGGACTCATCACTTAATATTCGTCCACTTTATAACAACCATCATATGACTTTGACTATTTGTATCAACTAGGTAGTTGTTCTTCGGACTCAATATTCTTGTTGAGTTCCATAAAGATACAGATTTTCCCGTGAAAATTTTTCACGTTGTCTACCACATGACTCATATTATCGGTCCATTCAACGAAATTTCTTGTCCAATAATCAGGATAGAATCTAATGGATGAGATTGGATGGTACATTAAGAATCAGTTAATGCCTCCACATACGAATAGAGCTAATTGACTAGAGCTAATTAATTTCAAAGTCATTATTTAATCACATAATTATAATACTTACCAATGGCTAATAATGATATAAACAAAACACCCCCTTGCAAGCAATTGATGGGAGAACAATAGCAACCCGAATAATATCGGATTAACGTAGTGTAATAAAATAATCAACCTAATAAGAACCAATATAGTAGAGTAAAATAAATATCAAGCATTTTAACACAAGGCGATTTTTTTACGTGGAAAACCTTCTCGGTGTGAGGAGATAAAAAAACACGGGATCGAAGTCCACTCAAAAATCTTCACTATTAACAAAATCGGTTGAACAAAATTCTTCTCTAGTAAATATTAGAGGTACATAGCAGCAAAGACCTTAAGAACATCATTCTTGGCTATACACATAAATATCACAAGAGATCCAGGATAAATTTGACAAAAAAACGCAAGTTTTGATCAATTCACAAAAAATCCAGTGTAGGGAGCTTGAGAAAAAAAAAAAATCAATCAAACCATCCATATTCGAGAAGAGTGCGCCACGAACATGCTGACAAAATTTCAACTCAATTAGACCATGAGTTGACATTCAATGCCAGTTTGATATAAATCAGATTGATCCCCAAACTTCAGATTTTATGCTATCACTTTTTCTCTTGTTACTGTGTCTTTTTTTTATAACTTCTTTGCGACTCCCACTTAAAAGATAGAGAAACCCTATTTCTCCATATGACTTATCATATGAGCTCAAACTTTTTGACTTGCTATTCATTGGGCTTTCTCTACATAGGAGTGAACCCAGCTAACAAATCTCTCCCTCATTACGATGTGGAGGGATTCATCATCCCTGTTATCAATTAGCAATGTTAAAGTTTCTCATTTGGTAGAGTCTTTGTCATCATATCAAAACTATTATGGTATGTATGAATTTTCTCAAATTCCAACAGTTTTTCATCTAAAGCATATCTTGTCCAATGATATCTAACATCAATGTGTTTCGATCTATAATGAAAAGATGAATTTTTACCAAGATGAATTGTGCTTTGATTGTCACAAAATAACACATACCTATTTTGCTTGAACCCGAGTTCTTCTAAGAATTTCTTCAACCATAGCATCTTTTTACTAGTTTCGGTCGCCTTAATACATTTAGCTTCTATTGTAGATTTATGAGTAGATTTACTAGCATTTCTGCAACACAAATATGCAATCTTGACATTCATTACACAACCCCACCGACACAAAAAATCAAACAACCATAAGTAGATTTATGAGTATCAATATATTCTGCCAAGTTAGAATCTATGTATCCAACTAACTCAAGTTTCCTGATCTTAAAATTGAGTTTCAAATTGGAAGTTCTTCGAAGATATCTCATGATCCACTTAATTGCATTTCAGTGCTCTCTACCTGGATTTGACAAATGATGACTAACAACGCTAACTGCATATGCTAAGTTTGGACGTGTACACACCATCACATACATCAAGTTTCTCATAGCTGAAGCATAAGGAATACTTTCCATGTCTTTCTTCTCTTTATCAGTGATAGGAATTTGTTTTATATTTAACTTAAAGTGGACAACAAGAGGAGTACCAACCAATTTAGCCTTATCCATGTAAAATTTTTGAAGAATCTTCTCAATGTACTTCTCTTGTGACAAGAATAACTTCTTAGCATCTCTGTTTCGCATAATTTTAATGTAAAGAATTTGCTTCGCTGTGCCCAAGTCTTTCATGGCAAAAGACTTGCTTGATTGTTTCTTTAACAACTCAATTCGTGAAGCATTCTTGTCAACAATCAGCATATCATCAGAAAATTATTGGATAAACACATAGTTATCCGATGGAATCTTTTTATAGCCCTGTTCCATCATAATTGACATAAATTTTTTGTACCATTGTCTTAGTGCTTGCTTTAAGTCATAGAGACTCTTCTTCATTTTGCACATGTAGTCCTCTTTCTCTTTCACTTTGAAATCCTTTGGTTGTTTATATATTTCTTCCTTCAAGTCACCATGTAGGAAGGCTATCTTGACATCCATCTGCTCAATCTCCAAATCTAGGCTAGTTGCCAAGTCTAGGATCATAAGAATAGAAGACATTTTCACCACCAGAGAAAATATATCATCAAAGTCAATACCATTTCTCTTATCAAATCCCTTAACAACTAATCTAGCTTTGTATTGTGGTTGTGAAGTATGTTCATCTTGCTTCAACTTATATGCCCACTTGTTCTTTAAAGCTCTTTTGCCTTTAGGCAGCTTTACCAATTCAAAAGTATGATTATCATAAAGTGATTGCATTTCATCTTGCATTGCATCAAGCCATTTGCTTTTGCACTCATCTTCTATTGCTTCTGCATAGCACTTTGGTTCACCTGCATCAGTTAAAAATACATACTCATCTTCAAAATATTTAGTGGAAGGTTGTCAGTCTCTAACAAATCTTCGGACAGGAATATCCGATGGAGCATCTAATGGGGTTTTTGGTTCAAGAACAATATCATCTATTTCAACATATTTAGGAATGTGTTCATTATCTGGAACATTCACTTCTTGCTGTTCCTCATTGACCTGTGTAGGAATATGTGAGAGAAACTGGATCTAAGTCATCCAAATCATCACTAACCTATGGTGCTGAAATCATCTCTAATTTCTCAATATCCTATATTGTCTAATCTTCCATAAACACAACATCTTTGCTTTTTACAATTTTATTCTCAACTGAATCATAAAATTGTAACCAAACATATCATAAAAAATATATTTAGGAATATGTACAAATGCCTTGCACCCATAGCCAATAAAGATGCATTGATGTGTTTTCACATCAAGTTTAGACCTTTCATCTTTAGGAATATGTACAAATGCCTTGCATCCAAAAGCACACAAATAATCATAAAAATATCTTTGCTTGTCTAAACTCTATTAAGAACATTAAACTTCAGAGGATTGCATGGAGTAAGATTTAATACATGTGCAACTGTACTTAAAGCCTCACCCTAAAAGTATCATGGCAGCTTTCACTGTGAAAGTAAACATCTTATCATTTCAACTAGTGTCCTATTTATTCTCTTAGCTAAGTCATTTAACTGAAGCATCTTAAGAGGTGTCTTTTGATGTTGAATGTTTTATTGTTTGCAATATTCATCAAAAGGTCCAATATATTCTCCCCATTATCAGTTCCAATGCATTTCAACTTCTTTTTAGTCCGTCTCTCTACTGAAGCCTAAAACTGCTTAAGATTATCTAGTACTTGGTCTTTAGTTTTCAAGGTATAAACCCATATTTTCCTTAAATAATCATCTATGAAAGTAACAAAATAAAGAGAGACACCAAGTAATTTTGTCTTCATAGAACCACAAATATTATAATGCACTAAATCAAGTATATTTGATTTTCTTAAGGGAGGAAAGCTTTTGAATGCAACTCTATTTTGTTTTCTTGCTAAACAATGAGCATACTTCTTCAGCGCTGAACTTTTCATACCTAGAAGAAGCTTCTTTTTTCTAATATTGACAAACTATTTTTATTGATATAATTGAGCCTCTTGTGCCATAACTCAGTTTTCTCTTGCTGTCTATTGCATTAATTTTGTCTACAGACAACTTTGCTTGCATAATATACAATAAATAATATTTTTTGCCTTTAGCCACAACTAAAGAACCTTTGGTGACTTCCATCGATCATCACTGAAGGTGCTACAATACCCCTAATAATCCAACTTGCTTGTGGAAATCAAATTCAAACGAATATCATGTATATGCTTAACATTATTCAATACTAACCTTGTGTCATTGCTAGTCTCTAGGCACACATCATTAATGCCTACAACTTCAGCCAGCCCATTGTTTCCCATCTCCACATATCTAAAGTTACCTAACCTGTATGATGTAAAGAATCCCTACGAGATGTAGCATGAATAAATGCATTGCTATCGGTTACCCAACTAGTTTCTTGACATACAAGATTCATTGCATTACCATAAAAGATAATGAAAAAGTCTTATTTAAGTGCAGCAACACGATTGTCATTGCTGTCATTATCACTTTTCTTCTCTTTAACTTTCTCTTTATGTTTTTCTTTTTTTAACTAACGGCAAAACCTCTGAATATGTCCCTTCTGATGGCAATAATGGCACTCAACATTAGCAAATATATTGTATTTGCCTATGCTTTTATCTCTGCTTTTGTCTCTATTTCTCAGGCCTTGAGATTCACTTCTTCCCCTTTTCTTAACAACCAAGGCATCATAATGTGAAGAGGATGATCCCCATTTCTTTCTTCTCATCTCTTTATTCAAAACACTACTCTTGGCTAAATCCATGATAATTATACTATCCAGGGCAGAATTAGACAAAGATATTCAAAGCATCTCCCACGAGTATGGCAAAGTACCAAGCAACCATACCGCTTGTATCTCATCATCAAACTTGATTCCCATCACAATTAACTGATTAATAACTTCTTGAAAAGAATTTAAATGATTAGTCAAACGAGTACCATCTTGATATCTTAAAACCATAATCTATTTTATCAGAAATAATTTATTATTCCTAGTATTTCGAGCATATAACTATTTAAGCTTGTTCCACAAATTGCGTGTATCTATTTCCTCAATGATATGGTTCAAAACATTATCATCCATCCACTACCTAATATAACCACACACTTGGCGATGAATTATAGACTATTCAACATTAGTTTTAGTCTTTGATTTTTCTTCAGTAAGTATGGGTAAATAGTAATCCTTCACATATAAAAGATCTTCCATCTTTCATTTCCAAATATGATAATTCAAATAATTCAATATAACAATTTTACTCATATTCATTTTCTTTGTTTAACATAAGGTAGAAAAATCAAGCAATAACCAAAGCTCTGATACTACTTTGATGGGAGAACAATAACAACCCGAATAATATCGGATTAACGTAGTGAAATAAAATAATCTCCCCTCTTATGTAAACCTAATAGAAACCGATATAGTAGAGCAAAATAAATATTAAGCATGCAAACACAAGGCGATTTTTTTACGTGGAAAACCTCCTCGGTGTGAGGAGATAAAAAATCACGGGATCGGAGTCCACCCAAAAATCTTCACTATCAACAAAATCGAATGAACGAAATTATTCTTTAGCAATTACTAAAGGTACATCTTGTTACAAATGTCTCGCGAAAGACGAATGCTACATACCAACATTTTTCAGAAAAGATAATAAAACTACTTTGCCTTTTAGATTAGAAAATAGTCATTTTAGTGCGGACGATTGATAGAGATGATTTCCAATTATTTTTTAGGAGAATATTGATGGGGTAGATATCTCTACATGCTTGTGCTGATTATTTTAGAAAATAGTCATTTTAGAGCCGACGATTGATAGAGATGATTTCAAATTACTTTTTTGGGAGAATATTGATGGGGTAGATATCTCTACATGATTGTGCTGATTATTTCTCTAGTTGAACCAAATATCATAATAACAAGTTGTGTCTAGTTGAGTCAGTGATTAATTAATTCCATAGAAGTTGTATTATTAATAGAGAAATAAAAAACACATTTTAGTTTGAAGATCGACCAAATAATTGTGAAGCCATGAAAGCTGTTTGATATAAATGTTGAGATAATCCATATATAATATAACATCACGAAGGTCTGACTCACAAAATCCATAGAATTGAAATGTGAGGCTTGTATACTAGAGTGGAATTTTTTGATGCCATGAGGTAAAGAGGTCAAATCATCGATGAAGAAGAATCAACTCGATCGTGTCGGAGCCAATCTATGCACTTTTTTTTTTTATTTTGTTCTGAAGGCGACGACCAAATGCCTACAATAAGGTCAAAGGATTATATCTTTAAATAATATCAAGTACAATTATTTTTACAACTTCAAACACCTATTTTCCTTTTTCTTAAACATTTCTAATGTTATAAATACCGCATCAAGTTTTCATTGACTTTTCTGATCGATACTATGCCTTTTTCCAATAGAAATTTCCATAATCTGCCGTGTTGTTATTGTTTCACCGTCTTTCTGGTTCACCCTTGCAGCACTTGATTTGATAAAGAATAAGCAAGTCCAAGCCATAATAGGCCCTGAAGGTTCCATGCAAGCAGACTTCATCATTGACCTTGGAAACAAGTCTCATGTGCCCATCATCTCTTTCTCTGCTACTAGTCCTTCCCTCAGTTCAATTCGGAGTCCTTACTTCATTCGAGCCGCGCAAAATGACTCGTCCCAAGTGAAAGCCATAAGCGCGGTCATCCAAGCTTTTGGGTGGAAGGAATCAGTCCTCATATATGTGGACAATCAGTTTGGAGAAGGCATCATACCTTCTCTTACAGATGCTTTGGAAGAAGTTGATACGTGAGTGCCCTATAGGAGTCTTATTCCTCCTTGGGCGACGGACGATCAAATCCTACGGGAACTCTACAAGTTAATGACGATGCAAACGAGGGTGTTCATCGTGCACATGTTACCTACTCTTGGTTCCCGGCTATTGGCCAAAGCAAAAGAGGTGGGAATGATGAGCGAAGGTTATGTGTGGATCTTGACTAATGGAATCACTGACCTATTGAGTTCTGTGGATTCATCTGTTGTCGCTAGTTCGATGCAAGGAGTACTAGGCATAAAGACTTATATCCAGACACGCCAAACCTAGACAACTTCATGGTCCGATGGAAGATGAAATTCCAACAAGACAATCCATCCAGCCTAAATCCTATGTTGAACATTTTCGGATATTGGGCTTATGATGCTGCTCGGGCTCTGGCAATGGTTGTCGAGGAAATGGGTGCGGCCAATTTTACCTTCCAGATGTTGAAGTCTTCGACAGATGCAACGGATCTCGACAATATTGGGGTCTTTCAAAATAGTCAGAAACTTCTCCAAGGACTAGCCAATACGACATTTACAGGCCTTGCTGGAAATTTTAGCCTTGTTGATGGGCAGCTAAAGTCGTCAGCCTTCCAGATAGCTAATATCAATGGAAATGCAGCAAGAGGCATAGGGTTTTGGACGCTAGAAAATGGGCAGCAAAGAGATTTGAGTTCAGTTAACACAAGTAAATATTCCACTTTGAAGAGTAATCTTCGATCAATAATATGGCCAGGAGATTCAACCTCTATTCCCAAGGGTTGGGAGATTCCCACAAATGGGAAGAGGTTGAAAATCTTAGTTCCTGTGAAGAATGGTTTTAATCAATTCGTGAAGGTGACTCGAGATCCTAGCACAAACACATCCCAAGTCACTGGATATTGTATTGACATCTTTCAAGCCGTCATAGAAAAATTGCCTTATGCTGTGGCTTATGACCTTATTCCGTTTGCCTTGCCTAATGGAAGTAGTGCTGGCAATTACAATGACATGATCGATCAAGTATTTTACCAGGTGAGCTCATTGCAAGTGCTTGATCTTATTGGAATACATCTTGAAAATTACTATGCTATAATGTTGTTGACAAAGAAAACATTTCCGTTCCTTTTATTGGAATAGAATTATGATGCGGTGGTGGGGGATACAACGATCATAGCAAACAGATCATTGTATGTGGATTTCACCTTACCGTACACAGAATCGGGGGGTGCAATGCTCGTGCCATACAAGGACAACAAGAGCAAGAAGGCTTGGGTTTTCTTGAAGCCGCTCACTTGGGACCTTTGGCTAACCACCATATGCTTCTTTGTGTTTATAGCATTGGTTGTATGGACTCTCGAACATCGGATTAATGAAGATTTCAGGGGTCCAGCCACACATCAGGTTGGCACGAGCTTCTGGTTCTCCTTTTCAACCGTGGTCTTTTCACAAAGTAATCACCTCTCACTTTAATAGACAAATTGAACATTGAAATTTACATATCATTGTAGGAGCATTTATATGGTTAGCCTTAATTTGGATTGCAAGGGAGAAAGTACTTAGCAACTTGGCACGATTTGTTGTGGTCGTGTGGGTTTTCGTGATACTTATACTAACACAAAGTTACACGGCAAGCTTGAGCTCTCTTTTGGTGGTGCAAAATCTTCAACCAACCGTAACTGATGTGGATCAACTTCTAAAGAGTGGAGAAAACGTGGGTTACAAACATGGCTCTTTCGTTTATGGAATGCTAAAGCAAATGAAATTTGATGATTCGAGACTTATATCTTATCGGTCTCCTGAAGAATGCGATGCACTTCTTTCCAATGGAAGCGCACAAGGCGGGATTGCAGCAGCATTCCATGAAGTCCCCTACCTTACACTTATACTTTCAGAATATTGCAACAAATATACCATGATTCCAGCATTCAAAACTGCTGGATTTAGCTTTGTAAAGTCCTCGATCCATCAATTCTAGCTAAAAGAGGAAACCCTCCAAATTTTCTACAATTAGGTTTAGTAGTTAATAGTTTGATTCAAAAAATTCTTATGTTCAGCTCTTTTTGGTTTACAGGTTTTCCCCAAAGGATCTCCTCTGGTACCAGATATTTCCCGAGCAATCCTCAATGTGACTGAAGGGCCTAAAATGACAGAAATTGAAAACGCGTGGCTTACATCCAAAACCAACTGCCAGAATTCAAATTCCTCGGTTTCATCCGACAGCCTAGGTCTTGACAGTTTCTGGGGTCTATTCTTCATTGCTGGGGCTACTGCAGTTTCTACTCTCCTCATTTTCATCGTCATGTTCATTACAAGAAATTGGCATGAAGTAACAAGTTCTTCGGATTCATTGTGGGAGAAGACTGTTGAATTAGGAAGAAGATTTTATCAAAGAGATGTCAATTCCCATACTTTTAGGAAGGGCAGATTTAGGGATGGAGGTATGAATGATGGCGGCAATGAGATTGCAGCTGTTGAAACTTTAGAAAACACTCATTTCCCTCCAATTCTGTCGAATGACTCCAGCCAAAACAACGACGTCTTGACCAATGAGCAAGGCACGCCATCTACTGAACAAGGACTTCCCGATCGTGTACAAGAAGGGTGCCCTCAGAGATCGGTAGACGTCGAGCTTACCAATGTAAATTAGGAGAGGCGCACGCCTCTGCGACCTTGACTAAACTTTAATCCTTGAGTAGTCGAACTTGGAATAGTTGACAATATCTTCCCCCTCATTTTCTTCTTATATAAGGACTACCATTGATACCGTTTATTGTTTAATCACAGACAATATAAACCCAGGCAACATTATATGCACGTATTAGCTTCTCTTATCCTATTATGTTACGGCATTGGAAGTGTTTCTCGTCACTTCGAGGACGTTCCGCAAAGTTTTCGAATTAATAATAAAGAATAGACTTCTTAAACTAATATCTAATATCTATATATAGTACAAGAGCCTAGTAAAATAGGCTTCAATGGTTGTTTCACGTGTCAAAATTCTGTGTAATCTCATCATTAATATAAACAGACATGATCAATTGACTCTTGTAAACACATTGGTTAAGTAACCACATTAATTATATTTAAAAATCATAAGGAATTAATTAATTTCTTAACAAGAAAAAGTTTCAAAAATTATTTCTTTCATTCCTTACTCAGGAACATAATTGATCCCCACAACGTCAGAAGATTTCACAATTATTAATTAATCATACAGTGACTAAATAAAATTATAAACAATATAAAAATTCGGAACGATGGAATGTTAATGCCTACTTATATAAGGACTACCATTGATACCGTTTATTGTTTAATCACCGACAATATAAACTGTCAAGTACAATTGAATATCACTTCCCCCCTTTGGCCACTGATCGTCCTTGTATCCTTCCAGCCGTGTTATTCTCACGATTACATTCAACTGAAGTTTACTGAAATGAAATGCTTCCCTTTCATCGATTAGATCATGTCTAAGCATTATCCGTAGCAGTCACACACCCACACCAACACACCAAAATTATTCAAGTACAATTGAATATCACTTCCCCCCTTTGGCCACTGATTGTCCTTGTTTTTTTTTCCAGCTGTGTTATTCTCACGATTGTGCTGTAAAGCCTCATTTATGTTCTTGAGAGCCTTATCATACGATACGAAACCCATGAACCAGAATTCATAACCATCCCTTGTAACGACCTGGATGTACTTTTCAGAATTATCCAACCTTTTTGAAGAACGACTAACAAAGCTCAACTGATCGAGCAGCAGTGGCACCTAGACAGCCATCAGGATGAAAGCACATTAAAAACTGATGGTCGGAGAGTGAAGCTTAGCAGAACTTGACAAACTATTTTGAAGGTATGTTTCACTACATTAAGATGCTTCATGCTTAGATAAAATAAGATGACGAGAAGAATGATCCAAGGCTCAGTGTAGTAGTACGGACGATGAGTAAATGCAGGCTCTTTCCATCGAAGATTCTCCCGAATTTCGACTATAAAATCAGCAGGCTAGTCCCAATAGACAATTCGACAAAAATAACTCAGTTTATGAATTTGTAATGCATAAAAAACTTATCATGATTCTAACGAAAGCTCAGTGCATAACAATTTGTACTGGCATTCTATAGTAAATGCAATTACAGGAAGATTGGAAAAGGTTACCTTGTAATACACCCACTCTTGCTGCCCTGAGGGAGCGTAATGGCAAAGAGGCTCATCCCCATGGAAGACCAGTCTCTTAGTTGACAAATACGGTGTCCCAATGACAAGGCCGGAGGAAGTGGATAGATAGCAAGCATATGCTTTCAGAAGCTTCTCTCCTGGCAGAATTTCAAAAGTACATTCAAATACCTTATCCCGTCCCCCCTCTTTGAGCATTTTCGTCCCCTGGGCAAGTCGAGCTATTGCTGCATCTGTGATGCTATGGCTAGTTTTAACTGTTTCGAGAAACAAACATAGAACGGTAACCGATCAGTTGAGGTCTGGCAAGAATAGAGTCCTTAACATCACATTTCAATCGAATAGAAACCGTGAGGAGAAGAGAATGAAAGAAATCATGGGCTTTGTCTCTCACAAATAAACAAAAGAAGCTGACAACAAGCCAAACCCAAGCTTATGCAACTGCTGCAGTGCTTGCTCTTACAGGACAAAGCTAATTTTTTCTTCTATCCAGGGAAAAAGAAATTGGGCCAACGTTCAGCCACGCAAAGAGCCTAAGGGTCCTGATAGCCATAGAAAATGATGGAAAACAAGCCATGTTCTCCACGGAAGTGCCATATTATGCATTTGGCAATTTGTTATAGATAGGAATTGACATAGATTGCCAAAAGAATAAGCACTGAAGATAGCACCGCACATCAAAGTTGGAGCTTCTCTAGATAAATAATCACAGGACTTGATCCACTCAACCATTAATTGGCGGGTGGAATACACAGATTATGACGCATGTATATCTGTTCTGAGGGGGTGATTGCAAAATAAGCCTATGACTTATCAATAGCGTCCACATATATTTGTTCCTAGGTGGTAATTGCCAATCTCTTTGGATTGAATATTTACATCAATAGCCTTCACATATATTGCAGAGAAAGAGAAGAAATATATGCAAGCAAGCAATCATCAATCAGATACGTCTCCACGAATAAATCCAAAATGTTTCTATCAGATTATAGGATCATAATTAGCTTGGAAAAACAAATCCAAAACGTTTCCATTTGATTATGTAGACGTGTTTAGCTAGAAAAAATGTAGAAAACTCACGGTGATGCCAGACATTGTCGACAAGCGCCTCTGCCTTTTTGGTAGCATCATCCCTCTTCCCACACCGGTTCAACTTGTCGCACACTTTGTTTATCGGATCTGAAAACACCAGCAAAGCGTTTGTCTCATCAACCCCATTATGAAGCCTAATCATCGGCCATAACATAATTACAAAGAGATAAAACAAGCTCTGATAACTACTTGATATAATCCTTCAGGAACAATACAAACATTACAAGGCCATGATGATTCGATATATACTAAAAATAGTTCCTAGTGAATTCATAATATTTTAACTTGGAAATTTTATGAATCTCTATCGGACATGCATTGCAAATATGACATTGCGACTCATATGCTTCAAAACGTGTCACTTAAGTCTTTAATTTCTAATAAAAATGAAAATTTCAAGCTAGAGACTTGTAAAGATCTAAGTTGTAGACTTTTGCAGCTGATCAGGATCATAACTACCATTGCGTAGAATTTCCTTTGCCTTTCAATCTCACAATTACTTTAGAACTGAAAACGTTCATATTGTTAAATATAAAATATGTAATAAAACTTATTATAAATATTTTTATAGAATCTTCTTAATGTCTTTTAAGTTTCATGTTACACTTCTACTTCTGTTATGACTCACAATTAATATGTTAAATAGAAAAGAGCTTTAAATCCAATTATCAAATGCTTGATTTTACAAAATTTAGGGCTACGAAATCATCTAATTTGTTTATAACCATGTTCATTTTCATTTTAGGAAAATTTCACAAAGCTTGAAAGTCAAGTTGAGAGCACAATTCATTGAAAGAGTCGTGTTCCTTTATCCTTGACCAAAAAAATAAAATAAATGAATAAATAAAGCTTCATAGAGGATCATGCTATAGTATATAATTTCAAAGAAGTAGCTATTTCAATCCAAGACATCTTTCTTTAATTTGAGTTTTTTCTTTTTGTCCTAGATATAAATCTCCTGACTGTAATGTGCATCATTTGGCCAAAAATATATCAAGGTCTGTTCAATTTAATTAATCACATGAGAAATCGTATAAAAGCTCGTCCTTGCAAACAAAAAAAGAAATTTCTTCCCACAGATTGTGCTTCCTAGTCACCATGATTGTTAAAATATATTATTTTGTGTCAACAATAGTCTATACAATATTTTTTCTTCTTATGTGATAATTGCAATCTTGAGGGTAGAATGATACTAAAAGTGCCACAAATTATGTATGACACTCATTTTAAAGATTATCGCCGGCTCACTTAAGTGCCAAAAAATCAAGAAAAGCTATCACTTAAGTGCCTCCGGTGAGAAATTTCTACTAGAGAAATTACATGGCATTTATAATTAAATTTTTATCTGAAGTGGCATTTTTTGGCACGATCACTTTTTATTTTATTTTATTAAGATTGACATTGAAATAATCACTTTTTATCAACGATTGACATCGAAGTGATTATTATTATTATTTTTATTATTTTTATTTTTATTATTATAACAACTAGTACTAAAGTGATCATTTTTTAACCTGCTACACAACGTCGTTTTGGGGTTATATACTTACCGCACAAACCACATAAGATTCAGAAATTAATAAAATGTGGTCACGTCGGATTTCCGACGATTTAGATTGGAGTTGGCACTTAAATGATCGTTTTTTTTTCAAAAAAGCGGCACTTAAGTGACCTGAAAAAAACTTTTGGTACTGAAGTGAGCGAAGTACACAACTTATGGCACTTCTAGTATCATTCTTCCAAAACTTGAGTTCCATCAAGTGACATTAATATCATGACCACGTCTCAATTTTTATGATATGTTTAGTTTTTCATTATGCATGTGCTTTTTACTTTCGAATTCTCCAAATATTCATTCCAAGCTCCGTTCTTCATGTTCGGTTCGCACATGAGAAGCTTTTTTATGGGTTTACTAACATTCTTATATTTATGTAGTTATCCTCCACTTAATATCTTTAAGGGCTTAATAAGTCCATAAAAAAGTAACCCGTGATAACAAGAAAAAAATATATTATTCCGTACATCATCATTTCAAAAAAAGCAAAATAGATACTAACAAATATCAAGCATAAGATTCTCCTTATAGGATTAATATGCATGACATATATAGTGGCATCTACACATTCTCAAATTCATGACATGATATAAATCCCATCAATTTTCTAATCATGAAAACAAATATAAAAAGATGAGGATATCATTTTCTAATATGATAATTTTTTTATTGATTTAAATAAATGAATTTTTGATAAATGAACATCTCATATGTTTGTCCAAAGTAGATAAGTTTGACTCTTAGGCTTCATTTTTTTTTTTTTTTTTTTTGCAGAAAATGAATGATTTGAAAAATATCTCATAAAAAAATAATGTTTCATTTGAAATAATTAGTAAATGAAATATACTTTAATCACTAACGACAATTTGTGTTTTAACATTTTTGTTTGTTTATATATCATTTTAAGTGATATAAGTGATTATTTTTAGGAAGATATTTTCGAAATCATTCATTTTTTGCAAAATAAATGCACCCTTAAACAAAGTATTTATGAATTATTTAAAAATTTCTACACCTTAAACAAAGTGTTTATGAATTAGTTAAAACTTCCTTGTGGTGTAGAACCCCAAATCAAACGGCCTAGAACATTCCCGCGAATCATGGGCACTATGTTTTTCTATTCTTGATTTCTTTTTACTATTATTTTATTTATACTACTCAAGCACATGGACAACGAAATGAGAAGGAAACCTGTGAAAACCAGAAAGTTTGGACTAGTTTCTAAATATTCATCCAGTCTATAACAGCCATCATATGACTTTGACCATTGTATCAACTAGATAGTTGTTGTTCGGACTCAATATTCTTATTGAGTCCCGTAAAATATACAGATTTTCCCGTGAAAATTTTTCTAGTTTTTTTTTTTTTTTTTTTTTTTTTTTTTTTTTTTTTTTTATCGAAAACACAGCTTGCATTAAAGACAACGGAAGTTTACAACCTGAAGATTAAACATCGGCATAAACTAAATGAAGCAAAACATACAGGGGAAATGGTATCCAGTTATGGGCTGAAGCTGAGGTGTGGGCCTTCGCAGCCCAGTCGGCAACTAGGTTAGCTTCACGCCTGTTTTTTTTATTAGTTGTCTACCACATGACTCATACAATTGGCCCATTCGACAAAATTTCCTGTTTAATAATTAAGATAGAATCCAATGGACGAGATTGGATGGTACATTAAGAATCAGTTAATGCCTCCGCATATGAACAGAGCTATTTGACTAGAGCTAATTAATTTCTAAGTCATAATTTAATCATATAATTATAATGCTTACCAAAGGCTAATAATGATATAAACAAAAAACTCCTTCGCAAGTAATGACCTGGTGCTTTCACATGCATCAAATGAGTTAATCGATAGAGAGAATCCGCACCCTCATCATCATCCATCACATTTAGATACGATTAAGCTCTCCTTCTAAACATATTAAGAATCTTATTCTATTGATTTGTATCTAGAGCCGAGAGGCCAATTATTTAGCTTCCCCTAAATTAAGTTTTCACTCTTTATGATTTTTTTATATGTAATTTGTGAATTAATTGCTGGGTCAATGTTATATTATATAGATATATATCTATAAATACAAAATTGTACGCGCATATATATATAATACACATACATACACTCAAAATATGTTGACATAATACCCAAGCTTGCAGTGTACCCAATCAATGGTTGCATTTTGGTCATCAATGGCTCCGTCTGTGTTCCTACCAAGCTAGGTGGATACGGAACAACGCAATTCTCAATATAGCGATTACAATATTGGGAGAAATCCAAGTCAATAGGTTTGACTTTAATGCACACGCAATTTCTTGGAAACTCTCAAATATCACTCAACATGCAATTGAAACCAATTTTACTGATGATGATGATAGTAGTAATAACAATAATACTAATACTACTAATAATAATAATAATAGCAATAATAACAACAACAATAACGAAAATGATGATGATGATTATTATTATTATAATAGTAGTAGCAGTAAAATTCCTTAATCTGCACTAAGATTCGACGAGCTTACTATGTTGTTAAGCCATAATCATACGTGGGTTTCATTCTTAGTGATTCTTTTGGAGTAATTAGGTGATAAAGTTTGGATCTAGACCTACTTCGTCATCTGCTTTCGAATTTTTTACTTTTTGTTTCTTTTTCTAAGCTCAAAGGTTTCCATTCAATACGATGTATCCGACTTATCTCTTCAACTTCAGCTTGAGTAGTGTGTTGAGTTATAAAAAAAGTACAACTTGACGTACCAATTGAATCTACCGTATGACTGGTCTCTGGGGACTTGATGATTGAATTCAAGCAGGTTTGCGTCGGTCGGTGGGGGAGGAATTAATCATGAGGGTTGAAAATGGCCGTGTGTGGTTTTATCGTTGAATTGGTCAAGGTAAACGAGGTGGATAAAGACAAATTTCTACGTTTAATCAAAGATGTCCTACTCCCGCAAACAATGACCTTTCTCTGGGGTTCAGAAATAATAAGACAGAGCAAACAGCAAACTAGACCGTCTCATGTGGAATTCTTAGGGTTACCTATAGGTGTATACATGTCACACTTTTTTATCCCCTAAGATTAAAAAAAAAAATATAGTTATTGCACAATTGGTACATAATATGTTATAATGTTATATGATTTATTAATTAATTGGGTTTGAACATAAAAATCATGTGACCAAGGGTCTAGATGAACTTAGTTTGCATGTTCTATTGGACCATGAAATATATTTTTTCTCTAAGGAGAAGCTATTGAATGGCTGTAAATCATCTCCACCAATATCACTGAAACATTAATTATTTGGGTCATACCTTGGGACCAACATGATCAACGATCTAAATGAGCTTGGTCTATATGTTCTTACTAGCTATATGAGACAAGGGTTTACTGGTTTTATATCAAAAGTGGATCCTAAAGATTTTCTGGAGCATCCAATATGACGAAACTCGTAAAGAGGCCCTAAATTATTTATTTAGAAGGTTCTGCTGGGCCTGTAATACCAATTTGGTGAGCTCATTAGATTTCGACATTGAATCTTATATCCTGGGGTTAAAGAATTTCTGATATTCTTTATCCTAAATAATAACTTGGGAAAAAGAAAAGATGAAGTGTTGGTACCGCCGGAGGTCGACCAATCCCAGATGGGTCCCGCTCACGTCGAGCAATCCTTGAATGGAAGCTGTCAATGCATCGTCTTACTTTTCAAAGCTCTACCACAATATAAATACATCATCAGCGTCAGCATGTCCTCAGAGTATCTTTCTCTTTCTCCTCTCTTACAAACTCACACTTGCCTTTTCGTAAGACACTTTCCAATGTTTCCAGCAAGAATTTCCTTCGATGCTGAAAAGCTCCTCTTTATGACTCTCTCCTTTTTCGCAATCCTCACGACCTTCTGTGAAGGCCCTTGGGTCGCTGTGGCGCAAAGCAGTAACAGCAACAATGCAACAACGATCCCGGTGAACGTTGGGGTGGTACTTGATCTGGAGAAGTGGGTGGGTAAGATGGGATTGAGCTGCATTAAAATGTCTCTCTCTGACTTTTATAGTTCAAACCCTTCCTACAAGACCAGGCTCGTCCTCAACGTTAGAGACTCCAAACAAGATGAGGTTGCTGCTGCTGCTGCAGGTACTCTCTCTCTCTCTCTCTCTAATGCACTGACTGCTCATGATGCTCGTCCAGAATTATATGACGGCATCAGTTTTTGGGTTTAGACTTTTGTACTTCTATCGATCGTGGGGAAGTTTGTTTGATTAATCTTTCTTTTTACCGAACATTTATGGGTTTAATCTCTGCTTGAACTTGGAAGTGGTTTGGTTTTGGTTTAATACACATCCTGTCGTAGAGGATAAAGTATTTTATGCAACTATTTGTATTATGCAAGATAAAACCAATTAATGTTCGTAATGACGTATTTGCCAATAACATGGACATTTCAGATTCTATTTATATGAAATTTCAAAAGTGTTCTCAGTTAAATTTTCGATCATTATTTTCAAGTCGGTTGTAAATCAAAGATAACATCAAGTCGGTACTTAAGATTCCATCCGATCTCTTTCACAATGGGAATGAGGAGGGTCTCGAAGTTAGAAATATGTCAACATAATCCCCCAAGTCTTGCAGTCATATTGGACTGACAGCTTGACCGCTTAGCTTGAGAGGATTCATAGTCTCCGAGCGTAACATTTGACCGTGGAACAATTTAATTTATTTATTCCTTCCTTGGAGTGTACCTTTCAGAAAGCTAAAACCGGAAATGATATTGCTATGATACAATGGAAACAAATCGAAAATCTCTAATCTGCTATAACTTTTTTCATGGGGTTTTGTGTTTTGGGGTGCAGCACCTTTGAAATAGTACTACTGGAACTTCTACGAATGACAAAGTCGAAATGTCCAAAAGGATGATGTTTCGCTCCATAAGTTAAAAGGGAAAAAACTATTTTTGTCTTTCGACGTGAATTCCACAAAAATTTTTTTAAGCCTTTTCGCGTGGAGAATATATAAAAGATTACTTTGCCCCGTGACAAGATAATATGCAAAGAAATGTAGATAACGAAAGATGTATCCTAGAACTTGTTTTGAAAAATGTCGTTCTTGAATTAAACCGGGCCAATCATCATCTACTTTGAAAATAAGTTCTTATTGCCAAATCATTTAGCTGTCCCTAACATTACCGAAAGATTATTGTTTTGTGAATAGGATCATTAAAAAACGATCCTCAAACAAAAGACTGTCGTTGTTTAAGTCATTATGAAAAATCGCCAATGGACCACTGGCAGGTAAGCCACTAGCCAAAAGAAGGCGACTTGGATAGAATTGATCGAGTTGAAGTCAAAATTTGAACGAGTTTATGGGGTCTTAACTCTTCTGTTTATTTTTGTACGACTTCGATGAATATGTAGCTCTCTCAAGACTCTTGTCCTGCTATAAATGTAGCATAACTCTACAAAGTTATGTTTGCATGTAAATGATAAATGAATCTTGTTACAAATGTCTCGTGAAAGATGCACGTTACATACCAACATTTTTCGGAAAAGTGCATAAAACTATTTTGCCTTTCAAATTAGAAAATAGTCATTTTAGAGCCGACGATTGATAGAGACGGTTTCAAATTCTTTTTTGGGAGAATATTGATGGGGTAGATATCTCTACATGATTGTGCCGATTATTTCTTTGAACCAAATATTATAATAATGAGTCATGTTTAGTTGAGTCAGTGATTAATTAATTCTATAGAAGTTGTATTATTAATAGAGAAATAAAAAAATATTTTAGTTTCAAGATCGATCAAATAATTTTTGAGACATGAAAGCTGTTTAATATGAATGTTGAGAGAACCCATATATAATACATCATAAAAAGGGTCTGATCTCACAAAAGCCATAGAATTGAAATGTGAGGCTTGGATTCTAGAGTGCAATTTTTTTATGCCATGAGGTAGAGAGGTCAACTCATCGATGGAGAAGAATCAACTTAATCGTTCTGAGCCAATTTATGCACTTTTTTTTTGTTCTAAAGGCGACAACCAAATGCCTACAATAAGGTCAAAGGATTGTTTCTTTAAATAATATCAACTACAATTTCTTTGACAACTTCAAACTCCTATTTTCCTTTTTCTTATATATTTCTACTGCTATAATACTGCATCAAGTTTTCATTGACTTTTCTGATCGATACTATGCCTTTCCCAATGCGAATTTCCATAATCTGCCGTATTGTTACACCGTCTTTCTGGTTCACCCTTGCAGCACTCGATTTGATAAAGAATAAGCAAGTCCAAGCCATAATAGGCCCTGAAGGTTCCTTGCAAGCAGACTTCATCATTGACCTTGGAAACAAGTCTCATGTGCCCATCATCTCTTTCTCTGCTACTAGTCCATCCCTCAGTTCGATTCGGAGTCCTTACTTCATTAGAGCCACACAAAATGACTCGTCCCAAGTGAATGCCATAAGTGCGGTCATCCAAGCTTTTGGCTGGAAAGAATTGGTCCTCATATATGTGGACAATCAGTTTGGAGAAGGCATCATACCTTCTCTTGCAGATGCTTTGGAAGAAGTCGACACGCGAGTTTCCTATAGGAGTCTTATTTCTCCTTCGGCCACGGACGATCAAATCCTACAGGAACTCTACAAGTTAATGACGATGCAAACGAGGGTGTTCATCGTGCACATGTTACCTGCCCTCGGTTCTCGACTGTTGGCCAAAGCAAAAGAGGTGGGAATGATGAGCGAAGGTTATGTGTGGATCTTGACTAATGGAATCACTGACCTATTAAGTTCTGTGGATTCATCTGTTGTCGCTAGCTCGATGCAAGGAGTACTAGGCATAAAGACTTATATCCCAGATACGCCAAACCTGGACAATTTCATGGTCCGATGGAAGCTGAAATTCCAACAAGACAATCCATCCATCCTTAATCCTACGTTGAACATTTTCGGGTATAGGGCTTATGACGCTGCTCGGGCTCTAGCAATGGCTGTCGAGGAAATGGGTGCGGCCAATTCTACCTTCCAGATGTTGAAGGCTTCAACAGGTGCGACAGATCTCGACAATATTGGGATATCTCAAAATGGTAATAAACTTCTCCAAGAACTAGCCACTACGACATTTACGGGCCTTGCTGGAAATTTTGGCCTAGTTGATGGGCAACTAGAATCATCAGCGTTCCAGATTGTCAATATCAATGGAAATGCAGCAAGAGGGATCGGGTTTTGGACGCTAGACAATGGCCTGCAGAGAGATTTGAGTTCAGTCAACACAAGCAAATATCCCACTTTGAAAAGTAATCTCAGATCAATAATATGGCCGGGAGATTCAACCTCTATTCCTAAGGGTTGGGAGATTCCCACAAATGGAAAGAGGTTGAAAATCTTAGTTCCCGTGAAGAACGGTTTTAATCAATTCATGAAGGTGACTCGAGATCCTAGTACAAACACATCCCAAGTCACTGGCTATTGTATTGACATCTTTCAAGCCGTCATAGAAAAATTGCCTTATTCCGTGGCTTATGACCTTATTCCATTTGCCTTGCCTAATGGAAGTAGTGCTGGTAGTTACAATGACATGATCGATCAAGTATTTTACCAGGTGAGCTCATTGCAAGTGCTTCATTTTGTTGGAATACATATTGAAAATTACTATGCTATAATGTTGTTGACAAAGAAAACATTTCCGTTCCTTTTGTTGAAACAGAATTATGATGCAGTGGTGGGTGATACAACAATCATTGCAAACAGATCATTGTATGTGGATTTCACCTTACCATACACCGAATCGGGGGGTGCAATGCTCGTGCCATACAAGGACAACACAAGCAAGAAGGCTTGGGTTTTCTTAAAGCCGCTCACTTGGGGCCTTTGGCTAACCACTGTATGCTTCTTTGTGTTTATAGCATTGGTTGTATGGACGCTTGAACATCGGATTAACGAAGACTTCAGGGGTCCAGCCACGCATCAAGTTGGCACGAGCTTTTGGTTCTCCTTTTCAACCGTGGTCTTTGCACAAAGTAATCACCTTTCACTTTAATAGATAAATCAAACATTGAAATTCACATATTTTTGTAGGAGAATTTATGTAGTTAGCCTTAATTTGGATTGCAGGGGAGAAAGTGCTTAGCAACTTAGCACGATTTGTTGTGATTGTGTGGGTTTTCGTGGTACTTATACTAACGCAAAGTTATACGGCAAGCTTGAGCTCTCTTTTGGTGGTGCAAAATCTTCAACCAACTATGACTGATGTGGATCAACTCCTAAAAAGTGGAAAAAACGTGGGTTACCAACATGGCTCTTTTGCTTATGGAATGCTAAAGCAAATGAAATTCGATGATTCAAGACTTATATCTTATCAGTCTCCTGAAGAATGCGATGCGCTTCTTTCCAATGGAAGTGCAAAAGGCGGGATTGCAGCAGCATTCCATGAAGTCCCCTACCTTAAACTTATACTTTCAGAATATTGCAACAAATATACCATGATTCCAGCATTCAAAACTGCTGGATTTGGCTTTGTACAGTCCTCGATCCCTCAATTCTAGCTAAATGAGGAAACCCTCCAAATTTGCAATTATTAGGTTTAGTAATTAATACTTTGATTGAAAAAAATCTCATGTTCAGCTCTTTTCGGTTTACAGGTTTTCCCCAAAGGGTCTCCACTGGTACCTGATATTTCGCGAGCAATCCTCAATGTGACTGAAGGGCTTCAAATGACAGAAATTGAAAATGCGTGGCTTACATCCAAAACCAACTGCCAGAATTCAAATTCCTCGGTTTCATCCGACAGCCTAGGTCTTGACAGTTTTTGGGGTCTATTTCTGATTGCTGGAGCTGCTGCGATTTCTGCTCTCCTCATTTTCATGGTTATGTTCATTAAAAGAAATTGGCAGGAAGTAACAAGTTCTTCGGGTTCATTGTGGGAGAAGACTGTTGAATTAGGAAGAAGATTTCACCAAAGAGATGCCAATTCCCATACTTTTAGGAAGGGTAGATTTAGGGGTGGAGTTATGAATAATGGCGGCAATGAGATTGCAGCCGTTGAAACTTTAGAAAACACTCATTTCCCTCCAGTTCTGTCGAGCGACTCCAGCCAAAACAACGACGTCTTGACCAATGAGCAAGGCACGCCATCTACTGAGCAAGGACTTCCCGATCGTGTAGAGGAAGGGTGCCCTCAGAGAGCGGTAGACGTCGAGCTTACCAATGTAAATTAGGAGAGGCGCACGCCTCTGCAACCTTGACTAAACTTTAATCCTTGAGTAGTCGAACTTGGAATAGTTGACAATGTAAATAAGGACTACCATTGATACCGTTTATTGTTTAATCACAGACAATATAAACCCAGGCGACATTATATGCACGCATTAGCTTCTCTTATTCTATTATGTACAGGCATTGGAAGTGTTTCTCGTCACTTCGAGGACGTTCCGCAAAGTTTTCGAATTAATAATAAAGAATAGACTTCTTAAACTAATATCTAATATCTATATATAGTACAAGAGCCTAGTAAAATAGGCTTCAATGGTTGTTTCACGTGTCAAAATTCTGTGTAATCTCATCTTTAATATAAACGGACATGATCAATTGACTCTTGTAAACACATTGGTTAAGTAACCACATTAATTATATTTAAAAATCATAAGGAATTAATTAATTTCTTAACAAGAAAAAGTTTCAAAAATTATTTCTTTCATTCCTTACTCAGGAACATAATTGATCCCCACAACGTCAGAAGATTTCACAATTATTAATTAATCATATAATGACTAAATAAAATTATAAACAATATAAAAATTCGGAACGATGGAATGTTAATGCCTACTTTCTGAGGAATTTTAATATAGGTAACAAATTGGACCATGATTATATTCAAAATAAACTGAAGTTAACATGTTTGAAATGAAATGCTTAAAACCTAAAGGATTTTTCATCGATTAGATCATGTCTAAGCATTATCCGTAGCAGAATGGGTATATTGGAAGACGATTCTCCGGGATGCTGTCCAACGGCTAGTTTGGAAGTGGAGGAGTATTTAAGGAGATCATGGACCGATGAGCAAGTAAGAGACGGAGCGTAGAATTTATAATTCCAAAGTCTGAGCGATCTTTGTTCATACACTTGTCTTTGGAGAGCTTAAACGTTTGTAATCGTGAGAGAAATACCAAAAGAGTATCTTAGTGAGATAGTGTGATCTACTACTAAGTGTTTGCACTCGAAGTTGTAATCTCTTATTGATTGCATAGTGGAATCCAGCCAAGAAGGCTGTTAGCGTGGGAGAGTGGACGTAGGCTTGGATTAAGCCGAACCACTATAAACTGAGTGTTCAATTCTCTCTTTCCCTTACTCAGTCTCTCGATTGATATTTAACTCTTGCGATTGAATCATTAATTGTTTAAATATCGTACAAGCTTCGAGAAATTTTTTATATACCTATTCACCCCCCCTCTAGGTACTCATACTAGCTATATCAATTGGTATCAGAGCCAAGTGCTCGGTTTATAAAAGTATTTTTACTTTTGAGCTAAAGATTCTTTATGGCTAGTATGTTGGCACCAGGACTTATGGAAGGGCAAAGCAACACAAGGCCACCATATTTCGATGGAAGAAATTACAAGCAGAATGGCCAGAAAAGAACAATGAAAGAAGATGATGTGCAAAGAATTATATGCTTGACGGCACATTCAGAATCTGAGTCCGACTGAACATAGACTCGGAATCAAAGTCCGATTGAACCGCAGGACTCAGAATCCGATGAGGAAATAAAGGAAAAGAAGAAGTTGGTAAGGAATGTTTTTGGGCACATAATTCTCATTATGCTTGAAATTCGATATATCATTGATTGATTCAGATTTTATAATGATCATATTTTGCTTTATAGAAGAAAGAATCGTATGATTTGTTTTTGTGATTTGTGAGTTAAGATTTGATTTAGTACGTGTGATTATTTGAGATAATTCAGATTATTTGGTTTAATTTTATGCTCTCAAATTGTCATATTTTGCAAAGTAAAAATCTGATTCTACGTGATACTAATTTTGCAATATATGTTTCTGCGATACTCAAGGATTTCATTCTCCCTGATTTTATTGTGCTTTGACTAAAGTGAGAATTTATTTTTCAAATATCATTGTGCATAATACTCTTTCTTTGAATACTCTGTTACGATGAATTAAGAAAGAATATTTGATTATGGAGGTTTTATATTTTACTCTAACGTCAAGGAAGGATCCAAATTGATGGATACCAAAAAGGGAAATGAGTTGCAGGAAATTCTTTAAGGGAATGATGATTGGGAATCTACGCTAATTTTGGTACAATCAGAAAATATCTCCTGCGACAATTGCAACAATTGTTTCTATCTGCAAATATTGTCATGATCACAGGGGAGAAAGCAAATCCAAAAGAAAAGGAAAAGAATCGTGATCATCTCAAAAAGGCAACAAATTGAGGGGAGCTTTGATTAATTTTGGAAGAATCTTTTGAATCGATCGTGATCTTATTATGAATGGAAGGAAAGGTAAATGTGTCAGTATTTATTATAAAAATCCGGTTAGTGCATCTTATATTACCTTTTGTCATTAACAAACTCTTATTGATATTATCATTTTATTATGACAAAAAGTGTACGTGAATTTCATGATGCATCGGTGATTTTTATATTTGCTGATATATATAATCAAGTGAGCTATATTGCATATCTTTAATATTCGATAAAAGCTGATTTTTGGAAATTGTGATTCATGCAAAATATTTGTTATCATTCTCTACGTGAATCCATTATTATCGCCTTTTGATTATGACAAAAAGGGGGAGAAGATATGAATATGCATATGTGCTGATTGGTTGATATTATATTATCTATGGCATAATATTGAGCTGCGATTATTTTTCTATATATTGTTATGCTCAATTTATTTTCTATCTTCTGATATCCTTTGATTTAAAAGTATGTTTACAAATCTGCATATTCAGAGATTGTTTTGTCATCATCAAAAAGGGGAGATTGTTAGGGAAATCCCTTATGATGTTTTGAAGATGACAAAATAAATCAAAGGCTACTAACATGTTTGATGGTTGAGTAATAGACCATGCAGATGATAAAACATCTAAAGGATTTTATCAAAGTCGAAGATGACCGAGAAGACTGAACGTAACATATGTCAGAGTATATTCTGAAGATTTCCAGACTTCTCGTGTCAAAGTCTAAAGACTGTCGACTCAAGACTCAAAGTCTCGAAGATTGCCAGACTCGAGACTCAGATTGTAAAGTCTCAAGACCCAGATTGTAAAGTCTCAAGACTCATATCGAAAAGTCTAAAGACTCAGACTTTACATCCAGATTACGATGAATCGTAACTCAAGCCCAATCTTATAACGGCTAGTGATCTGGTTTGGATTCCACATCAAGATTGATTTGATTGAAGACAAGAACTTTATATACGAAGAAGCTTTACTTATGGAAACCAAGATTTCGTTTGTATGGGCGATCGGAATCAATTTGGGATTTTACCTTTGTCACTCAACGGCTACCAAATCTTCTAGATACGAGCTGTCCAATGGGTATATTGGAAGACGATTCTCCGGGATGCTGTCCAACGGCTAGTTTGGAAGTGGAGGAGTATTTAAGGAGATCATGGACCGATGAGCAAGTAAGAGACGGAGCGTAGAATTTATAATTCCAAAGTCGAGCGATCTTTGTTCATACACTTGTCTTTGGAGAGCTTAAACGTTTGTAATCGTGAGAGAAATACCAAAAGAGTATCTTAGTGAGATAGTGTGATCTACTACTAAGTGTTTGCACTCGAAGTTGTAATCTCTTATTGATTGCATAGTGGAATCCAGCCAAGAAGGCTGTTAGCGTGGGAGAGTGGACGTAGGCTTGGATTAAGCCGAACCACTATAAACTGAGTGTTCAATTCTCTCTTTCCTTACTCAGTCTCTCGATTGATATTTAACTCTTGCGATTGAATCATTAATTGTTTAAATATCGTACAAGCTTCGAGAAATTTTTTATATACCTATTCACCCCCTCTAGGTACTCATACTAGCTATATCACACACACCCACACCAACACACCAAAATTATTCAAGTAGAATTGAATATCACTTCCCCCCTTTGGCCACTGATCGTCCTTGTATCCTTCCAGCCGTGTTATTCTCACGATTGTGCTGTAAAGCCTCATTTATGTTCTTGAGAGCCTTATCATAGGATACGAAACCCATGAACCAGAATTCATAACCATCCCTTGTAACGACTTGGATGTACTTTTCAGAATTATCCAACCCTTTTGAAGAACGACTAACAAAGCTCAACTGATCGAGCAGCAGTGGCACCTAGACAGCCATCAGGATGAAAGCACATTAAAAATTGATGGTCGGAGAGTGAAGCTTAGCAGAACTTGACAAACTATTTCGAAGTTATGTTCACTACATTAAGATGCTTCATGCTTAGATAAAAATAAGATGACAAGAAGAATGATCCAAGGCTCAGTGTAGTAGCACGGATGATGAGTAAATGCAGGCTATTTCCATTGAAGGTTCTCCCGAATTTCGATTATAAAATCAGCAGGCTAGTCCCAATAGACAGTTCGACAAAAATAACTGAGGTTATGAATTTGTAATGCATAAAAAACTTATCATGATTCTAACGGAAGCTCAGTGCATAACAATTTGTACTGGTATTCTATAGTAAATGCAATTACAGGAAGATTGGAAAAGGTTACCTTGTAATACACCCACTCTTGCTACCCTGAGGGAGCGTAATGGCAAAGAGGCTCATCCCCATGGAAGACCACTCTCTTAGTTGACAAATATAGTGTCCCAATGACAAGGCCGGAGGAAGTGGATAGATAGCAAGCATATGCTTTCAGAAGCTTCTCTCCCGGCAGAATTTCAAAAGTACGTTCAGATACCTTATCCCGTCCCCCCTCTTTGAGCATTTTCGTCCCCTGGGCAAGTCGAGCTATTGCTGCATCTGTGATGCTATGGCTAGTTTTAACTGTTTCAATAAACAAACATAGAACGAGAACCGATTAGTTGAGGTCCGGCAAGAATAGAGTCCTTAACATCGCATTTCAATCGAATAGAAACCGTGAGGAGAAGAGAATGAAAGAAATAATGGGCTTTGTCTCTCACAAATAAACAAAAGAAGCTGACAACAAGCAAAAGCCAAGCTTATCCAACTGCTGCAGTGCTTGCTCTTACAGGACAAAGCAAATTTTTTCTTCTTTCCAGGGAAAAAGAAATTGGGCCAACGTTCAGCCACGCAAAGAGCCTGAGGGTCCTGATAGCCTTAGAGAATGATGGAAAACAAGCCATGTTCTCCACGGAAGTGCCATATTATGCATTTGGCAATTTGTTATAGATAGGAATTGACATAGATTGCCAAAAGAATAAGCACTGAAGATAGATCCGCACATCAAAGTTGGAGCTTCTCTAGATAAATAATCACAGGACTTGATCCACTCAACTATTAATTGGCGGGTGGAATACACAGATTATGACACATGTTTCTCTGTTCTGAGGGGGTGATTGCAAAATAAGCCTATGACTTATCAATAGCGTCCGCATATATTTGTTCCTAGGTGGTAATTGCCAATCTCTTTGGATTGAATATTTACATCAATAGCCTTCACACATATTGCAGAAAAAGAGAAGAAATATATGCAAGCAAGCAATCGTCAATCAGATACGTCTCCACGAATAAATCCAAAATGTTTCTGTCAGATTATAGGATCATAATTAGCTAGAAAAAATAAATCCAAAACGTTTCCATTTGATTATGTAGGCATGTTTAGCTAGAAAAAATGTAGAGAAAACTCACGGTGATGCCAGACATTGTCGACAAGCGCCTCTGCCTGTTTGGTAGCATCATCGACCCTCTTCCCACACCGGTTCAACTTGTCGCACACTTTGTTTATCGGATCTGAAAACACCAGCAAAGCGTTTGTCTCATCAACCCCATTATGAAGCCTAATCATCGGCCATAACACAACTACAAAGAGATAAAACAAGCTCTGATAACTACTTGATATAATCCTTCAGGAACAATACAAACATTACAAGGCCATGATGTTTCGATATATACTAAAAATAGTTCATAGTGAATTCATAATATTTTAAATTGGAAATTTCATGAATCTCTATCGGACATGCATTGCAAATATGACATTGCGACTCATATGCTTCAAAACGTGTCACTTAAGTCTTTAATTTCTAATAAAAATAAAAGTTTCAAGCTAGAGACTTGTAAAGACCTAAGTTGTAGACTTTTGCAGCTGAACAGGATCATAACTACCATTGCGTAGAATTTCCTTTGCCTTTCAATCTCACAATTACTTTAGAACTGAAAACGTTCATCTTGTTAAATATAAAATATGTAATAAAACTTATTATATATATTTTTATAGAATCTTCTTAATGTCTTTTAAGTTTCATGTTACACTTCTACTCCTGTTGACCTCTTAATGACTCACAAATAATATGTTAAATAGAAAAAAGCTTAAAATCCAATTATCAAATGCTTGATTTTACAAAATTTAGGGCTACGAAATCATCTAATTTGTTTTATTAATGTTCATTTTCATTTTAGGAAAATTTCACAAAGCTTGAAAGTCAAGTTGAGAGCATTATTCATTGAAAGAGTCATGTGTTCCTTTATCCATGACCAAAAAATAAATAAATGAATAAATAAAGCTTCATAGATGATCGTGCTATAGTATATAATTTCAAAGAAGTAGCTATTTCAATCCAAGACATCTTTCTTTAATTTGAGTTTTTTCTTTTTGTCCTAGATATAAATCTCCTGACTGTAATGTGCATCATTTGGCCAAAAATATATCAAGGTCTGCTCAATTTAATTAATCACATGAGAAATCGTATAAAAGCTCGAGGGTAATCGGCAAAACTATTTACCCTGCAAACAAAAAAGGAAATTCCTTCCCACAAATTGTGCTTCTTAGTCACCATGATTCTTAAAATCTATTATTTTGTGTCAACAATAGTCTATACAATATTTTTCTTCTTATGTGATAATTGCAATCTTGAGGGGAGAATGATAGTAAAAGTGCCACAAGTTATGTATGATGCTTACTTTAAGATTATCGACGGCTCACTTAAGTGCCAAAAAATCAAGAAAAGCTATCACTTAAGTGCCTCTGGTGAGAAATTTCAGCTAGAGAAATTATATGGCATTTATAATTAAAAAATTTATCTGAAGTGGCATTTTTTGGCACAATTACTTTTTATTTATTTATTAAGATTGACACTGAAATAATCATTTTTTATCAACAATTGACATCGAAGTTATTATTTTTCTTTTTTTATAACAACTAGTACTGAAGTGATCATTTTTTAACCTGCCACACGACGTCATTTAGGGGTTATACACTGACGGGGTATACTGCACGAACCACATAATATTAAGAAATTAATAAAATGTGGTCACTTTGGACTTCCGACGATTTAAATTGGAGTTGGCACTTAAATGATCGTTTTTTTTTTTTTTAAAGCGGCACTTAAGTGATCTGAAAAAAACTTTTGGTATTGAAGTGAGCGACGTACACAACTTATTGCACTTCTAGTGTCATTCTCCCAAAACTTGAGTTCCATCAAGTGACATTAATATCATGACCACGTCTCAATTTTTATGATCTGTTTAGTTTTTCATTATGCATGTGCTTTTTACTTTCAAATTCTCCAAATATTCATTCCAAGCCCCGTCTTCATGTTCGGTTCGCACATGAGAAGCTTATTTATGGGCTTACTAACATTCTTACATTTATGTAGTTATCCTCCACTTAATATCTTTAAGGGCTTAATAAGTCCTTAAAAAAGTAACCCATGATAACAAGAAAAATATATATATTATTTCGTACATCATCATTTCAAAAAAAGCAAAATAGATACTAACAAATATCAAGCATAAGATTCTCCTTATAGGATTAATATGCATGACATATATATGGGCATGTACACATTATCAAATTCATGATATGATATAAATCCAAGCAATTTTCTAATTATGAAAACAAATATAAAACGATGAGGATATAATTTTCTAATATGATAATTTTTTATTGATTTAAATAAATGAATTTTTGATAAATGAACATCTCATATATTTGTCCAAAATAGATAAATTCAACTCTTAGCCTTCATTTGTTTTACGGAAAACAAATAATTTAGAAAACATCTCATAAAAATAATCAATTGTTTCATTTGAAATAATTAATAAATGAAAAATACTTTAATCACTAACGACAAGTTGTGTTTTAACATTTTCGTTTGCTTATATATTTTTTAAAGTGATATAAGTGATTATTTTTAGGAAGATATTTTCAAAACAATTCATTTTTCGCAAATTGAATGCACCCTTAAACAAAGTGTTTATGAATTAGTTAAAACTTCCTTGTGGTGTAGAACCCCAAGTCAAACGGCCTAGAACATTCCCGCTAATCATGGGCACTATGTTTTTCTATTCTTAATTTCTTTTTACTATTATTTTATTTATACTAGTTAAGCACATGGACAACGAAATGAGAAGGAAACCTGTGAAAACCAGAAAGTTTGGACTAGTTTCTAAATATTCATCCAGTCTATAACAGCCATCATATGACTTTTATCATTCTATCAACTAAATAGTTGTTGTTCGGACTCTGTGACATCTCGATTTTTCAATTCTCTTTTCAATAAATTGAGACGGGCATTTAGTCAAGACGCATATAGTTCTTTTCCTCGAGTCGGCCACTCATGTGAAAACTAGTCTATCGGGTGAAGCCGCTAAGAGTTTCTAATGATCGACTCGAGAATTTGATCGGAAGCGATCTTTCGATCGAGCTAATATGGAAGGGTCATTGCGACACAAATAAAAATCGATTAGAGACCGGAGATAGGTCGACTCGATAGAGGCATGTGATGTGAAAGTGTGGGTGATTCCACCGGATCGCATAATCCTTGTCGATCGACATCGACCGACTTTTCTATCGATTGGACCCGTGTCCGTATTTGAGACCTTGAGATTACCCCGACAACAAAAGTCGACAATGTTTCAAAGATGTACATTGTGGCTTGAGATGATCAACTACTGGTCAAATGCATGAAAATTTCTAAAGGCTACCAAGTAGGTTGGCCGCTAAGATCGTCAAAGTGAAATTAAGTGGAATTGAGATCGAATTCAGAAATTAGAAGTCTGGGTGTGTCACAAATCATTTTAGGAACATTGACTTATCTTTGGAAGATTTTTTTCATGCAATTAGAGTTTTTCAGCAATTAAATTAGAAAATGGCTAATTTGGCTCGAGAAATTAGTAGGCCCGCATTTGGTCGCGTTTTTGGGACTTAAGTTGGTTCATGGATGTGAAGATGTGAATTGAAGTGTGGTGACGTTGGATTAATTTTATGACTTCAATTTGATTCAATGGAAGATAATCAAGTGAAATTGAAGAATTTGGTCGACAAGATTTTGGACCATGAAAAAAGTAATTGCAACCATGGAGGATTGTTGTGGGGAGAGATTTGAAGTTAGTGGATCATGATGTCATGGTGGGCCAATTTGTTAAATTAAAGAAAGGCAAAAAGAAAAGAAAAAGCCCCCCCTTCTTCTCTCTCCTCCCTCTCTTCTTCCTCTCTCCCGTGCGATTCCTCCATGGACATTTTCTTCTTCTTCTTCTTCGGACATCACCAGAGCAGCAGCAACCGTGCAGCCACCGCCGGAGCGAGATCCGTCGCCGCTCGTCGCCGTCGTCGGAGTCGTCGCCGTCCGCCCGCTCGCCCGCGCAACCGGCCAGCTCGCCGCTCCTCCCCAGCAGATCTGAGATCTCGTGCAGCAGCTGACCGGGACCAGTCGAGCTCGACGCCGCACGCCCGTTGCCGGAGCTCGCCGTCGCTGCCCGTCCGCCCGCGCTCGCCCGCGCTTGGCCGACGCCCAGCCGTCTCCGTGGCCTCTGCTCGTGCGTCTCGGGGGCTGTTCGGCCAGCTCAGGCTGCGATTCAGTCGCCCCCGACCACCGTGAGTCCCGCCGGAGCCGCCGCCTTGCCCGCTAAGTTGCAGCCGCCGCCTCTCCACCGGTTCCGCACCCGAACCGACGCCGGATCAGCCCTCCTCCGCCGTGAACAGCAGCTGGAAGAAAATGGGTATGGCAGCCCCGTTTGGCCCGTTTTGGCCGCCTTCCCAAACCCGGATGCTCAGCCCGCCCTGAGGAAAGTTGTTCTCCTCGGCGTCCCGTCGTTTTGGTCCGCTCGACTCGCTAATCCGGTGAGTTTAGCTCATTAAATCTTGATTAGACGGTTAATTATGCTCTAAGTGTGCTTAGTTTAGTTAAGCAAGTTTAGGTGGATATCTTAGTTTATTTAATTGTAATTTGGATTAAAAGGTTTGTTTAATTTAAAGTGTGTTTAATTAAAGGTTAAGAGAGTTTATTTAATAATAAACGACATAATAGGGTTTTATTTTTGAATTATTTAATTGTTTCGAAATTCTGGAATTTATAATATTATATTATATTCCGAAATTATTAAAATATTATTATTTTAAAAAAACGAAAAAAATATTTTTGACTGATCTCAGAATTTCGTGATCGATCGCTATGCGTTCGGATTTTGAAATTGATGGTTGGATATTATAAATTGGGTGTAGATGACGAAAATATGGATATTATTATTTAATTAATTTTCGGAATAAATTTAATTATTTATTAAAATTCGAAAATTTCGTCGGGACCCTAAACTCTAATTTCGATGATCTTAGATCTTTGCTGTGTATTTAGAATTTGAATTTGATGATTGATTGTGGCAAATTGAGTGTGATTGCGATGATAGGGATTTTTTTATAAAATCCAAGTGTTGAAATTGATGGGAGATTGGTGATGATTAACCACTCATGAGAGGTCGTCGTCTTAAGAGGGCCGTGATGAACCACCTATTATTAGGCGTGTTTAGTGAGGCCGTGATGAACCACTTATGAGAGGTCGCCTTTAATAGGTAGGCCAAAGTGATTGACCACCTATGAGAGGTCAATTACGATGATGAGTAGTGATGGACCACCTAATTAAAGTTTAAATTAAGTGGGGCCGTGATTGCCACTGGTTGTTAAACCTTCCTATAGGTACGTGATTGAGAGCAATGATTGATTTGCTAGGAAGAATGACATGTAATCAATCAAATCGATTGATCACGAGGCGATCCAAGTGGTTGAATTGTTCACGATGATGTGATCGCCATGGTTGTTTGGTTATCATAATTGTACGTGGTTGAATTATATATATTGTGTTAACCTGCATATGAAAGCTAATGTGAGGTAAGTCTTCTATGTGATGTGGCTAGGTTACCTGTGGCGTATTTTCTTTCTAATAGGGGTTTAGGGGGTTGAACTTGCTGAGACATCGTCTCATCCCGGTTGTGGGATTAAAATTTCAGGTCCCTAGATGGCAGTCGTGGAGGACCCGAAGACCTAAGTTTGGAAAGGTGGAGACTGAAGTATCGGTGAACGTGTCCTGCTAGTTGGTTTTAGGATGGTTCCCTTTTTATCGAGCCGGTCTATTTTGTAGACAGTCCAGAGTTGTATTTAAACATATGTGTTCGAAAATGAGTGTTTGGTATTGTGATTGATTGCCTGCTTTTCTATCCCAAGTTAAATGTTGTCAGGGGATTTGTTTCGCTTCTGCATGCATAATGAAATGAATGGGTCGGCGACGTATCCTGGGATGTCGCATATTTAATCAACCGCAGTGGGATGTGCGCGCTCTCGAGGTTTGGGGCGTGACAGACTCAATATTCTTGTTGAGCCCCATAAAATATACAGATTTTTCCGTGAAAATTTTTCTAGTCGTCTACCGCATGACTCGTACAATTGGCCCATTCGACGAAATTTCCTGTTTAATAATTAAGATAGAATCCGATGGACGAAATTGGACGGTACATTAAGAATCATTTAATGGCTCCGCATATGAACAGAGCTAGTTGACTAGAGCTAATTAATTTCTAAGTCATTATTTAACCATATAATTATAATACTTACCAAAGGCTAATAATGATATAAACAAAACATTCCCTCGCAATTAATGACCTGGTGCTTTCACTTGATAGAGAGAATCTGCACTCTCATCACCATCCATCACATTTAGATACGCTCAAGCTCTCCTTCTAAACATATTAAGAATATTATTCTACTGACTTGTATCTAAAGCCAAGAGGCCAATTATTTAGCTTCTCCTAAACTAAGTTTTCACTCTTTTCGATTTTTTAAAATATAATTTGTGAATTAATTGCTGGGTCAATGTTATTGTTATATATAAATACAAAATTGTACGTGCGCATATATGTGTGTGTGTGTGTGTGTGTAATACACATACATACACTCAAAATATGTTGACATAATACCCTAGCTTGCAGTGTACCCAATCAATGGTTGCATTTTGGTCATCAATGGCTCCGTATGTGTTCCTACCAAGCTAGGTGGATATGGAACAACGCAATTCTCAATATAGCAATTACAATATTGGGAGAAATCCAAGTCAAAAGGTTTGACTTTAATGCACATGCAGTTTCTTGGAAACTCTCAAATATCACTCAACATGCAATTGAATTCAAGCAGGTTTGCGTCCGTGGCGGAGGAATTAATCACGAGGGTTGAAAATTGCCCCGTGTGTAGTTTTATTGTTGAATTGGTCAAGGTAAACGAGCTGGACAAAGACAAATTTCTACGTTTAATCAAAGATGTCCTATTCCCGCAAACAGTGACCTTTCTCTGGGGTTCAGAAAAAATAAGACAAGCAAACTAGACCGTCTCGTGTGGAATTCTTAGGGTTACCTATAGGTGTATACATGTCGCGTTTTTTTATCCCCTAAGATAAAGAAAAAAATTAGTTATTGCACAATTTGTACATGTTATAATGTTATATGATTTATTAATTAATTGTGTCTGAACATAAGAGTCATGTGACCAAGGGTCTAGATGAACTTAGTCTGTAAATCATCTCCACCAATATCACCGAAACACTAATTATTTGGGTCATACCTTGGGACCAACATGATGAACGATCTAAATGAGCTTGGTCTATATGTTCTTACTAGCTATATGAGACAAGGGTTTACCGGTTTTATATCAAAAGTGGGTCCTAAAGATTTTCCAGAGCATCCAAAATGATGAAACTTGTAAGGAGGCCATAAATTATTTATTTAGAAGGTTCCGCTGGGCCTGTAATGCTAATTTTGTGAGCTCGTTAGATTTCGACATTGAATCTTATATCTTTGCATAATTTTAGTCGACTTGATATTTTTGTGTTAGTTCCGTCTATCATCTTTGGATTAGGGTTATTGAGGATTTCTTTAATATAAATACATAATTTATTCTAGAAGGTGATAACTTTGTTTATTATTGTTCAGAGTTCAGCTGACAAGAATTTCTTATTTCATGTACAAATTCATTTACGAGAATCAACTGGGCTTGAACTAACTTTTATCTTAGATTATTGTTGAATCTGTTCCACCGTGCAAGGTTCTAAAATGACCCACTTTACCCTCATGAGGAAAGTCAAAGTCAGAGCTCTTGACCTCTCTTCTTCCGCAGAAAAGAGACGCCAATAAGGCAAGTTGCGGCTATGTAACATTTATATAAGAGGTTGATCCTCCGGTTTACGTAACAAAGAAGCTGGACCAGGGAAATGACGTTAATAAAAATTATAAATTGCTAGAAAGTTCAATTCAAACGCAGTTCTCATAATAATTGAGAACCATCGGGTAATTTCATCTTCTTGTTCGTGCACAATCATGTCCTACCTTACAAGAGCTTATGCATGTTGGACTAACTCCATCTCAAGTAGTCTCTATCTACGACATCTTCCTCCATATTGGCCTTAGAAAATACATAAACAAATCACTAAACGATGAGTCGCATGTACATCATATCGACGACTCTACATTTCTTAGTCTTTAAAATTTGATGCGTCTCTAGCACTCAAACCCAGTTCCATCATCAGTTTTTTAAAGCAAGATGGAAATAACAGGGAAAAGACGACGATATAAACAATCCTGTGGTTAAAGAATTCCTGATATTCTTTATCCTAAATAATAACTTGGGAAAAAGAAAAGATGAAGTGTTGGTACCGCCGGAGGTCGAGCAATCCCAGATGGGCCCTGCCCACGTCGAGCAATCCTTGAATGGAAGCTGTCAATGCATCGTCTTACTTTTCAAAGCTCTACCACAATATAAATACATCTTCAGCGTCAGCATGTCCTCAGAGTATCTTTCTCTTTCTCCTCTCTTACAAACTCACACTAGCCTTTTCGTAAGACACTTTCCAATGTTTCCAGCAAGAATTTCCTTCGATGCTGAAAAGCTCCTCTTTATGACTCTCTCCTTTTTCGCAATCCTCACGACCTTCTGTGAAGGCCCTTGGGTCGTTGTGGCGCAAAGCAGTAACAGCAACAATGCAACAACGATCCCGGTGAACGTTGGGGTGGTACTTGATCTGGAGAAGTGGGTGGCTAAGATGGGATTGAGCTGCATTAAAATGTCTCTCTCTGACTTTTATAGTTCAAACCCTTCCTACAAGACCAGGCTCGTCCTCAACGTTAGAGATTCCAAACAAGATGAGGTTGCTGCTGCTGCTGCAGGTTCTCTCTCTCTCTCTCTCTCTCTCTCTCTCTCTCTCTCTCTCTCTAATGCACTGACTGCTCATGATGCTCGCCCAGAATTATATGACGGCATCTGTTTTTGGGTTTATACTTTTGTACTTCTATTGATCGTGTGGAAGTTTGTTTGATTAATCTTTCTTTTTACCGAACATTTATGGGTTTAATCTCTGCTTGAACTTGGAAGTGGTTTGGTTTTGGTTTAATACACATCCTGTCGTAGAGGATAAAGTATTTTATGCAACTATTTGTATTATAAATCCAATTAATGTTCGTAATGACGTATTTGCCAATAACATGGACATTTCAGATTCTATTTATATGAAATTTCAAAAGAGTTATTAGTTAAATTTTCGATCATTATTTTCAAGTCGGTACTTAAGATTCCATTCGATCTCTTTCACAATGGGAATGAGGAGGGTCTCGAAGTTAGAAATATGTCAATATAATCCCCCACGTCTTGCAGTCATATTGGACTGACAGCTTGACCGCTTAGCTTGAGAGGATTCATAGTCTCCGAGCGTAACATTTGACCGTGGAACAATTTAATTTATTTATTCCTTCCTTGGAGTGTACCTTTCAGAAAGCTAAAACCGGAAATGATATTGCTATGATACAATGGAAACAAATCGAAAATCTCTAATCTACTATAACATTTTTCATGGGGTTTTGTGTTTTGGGGTGCAGCACCTTTGAAATAGTACTACTGGAACTTTTACGAATGACAAAGTCGAAATGTCCAAAAGGATGATGCTTTCGCTCCATAAGTTAAAACGGCGAAAACTATTTTTGTCTTTCGACGTGAATTCCACGGTTTTTTTTTTTTTTTTGGCCTTTTCGCGTGGAGAATATATAAACGGACATGATCAATTGACTCCTGTAACCACATTGGTTAAGTAACCACATTAATTATATTTAAAAATCATAAGGAATTAATTAATTTCTTAATAAGAAAAAGTTCCAAAAATTATTTCTTTCATTCCTTACTCAGGAACATAATTGATCCCCACAACATCAGAAGATTACACAATTGACAATTAATCATATAGTGACTAAATAAAATCATAAACAATATAAAAATTAGGAACGATGGAATGTTAATGCCTACTTTCTGAGGAATTTTAATATGGTAACAAATTGGACCAATTATATTCAACTGAAGTTTACTGAAATGAAATGCTTCCCTTTCATCGATTAGGTCATGTCTAGGCGTTATCTGTAGTAGTCACACACCCACACTAACACACCAAAATTATTCAAGTACAATTGAATATTACTTCCCCACTTTGGCCACTGATCGTCCTTGTATCCTTCCAGCTGTGTTAGTCTCACGTTTGGGCTGTAAAGCCTCATTTATGTTCTTGAGAGCCTTATCATACGATACGAAACCCATGAACCAGAATTCATAACCATCCCTTGTAACGACCTGGATGTACTTTTCAGAATTATCCAACCCTTTTGAAGAACGACTAACAAAGCGCAACTGATCGAGCAGCAGTGGCTCCTAGATAGCCATCAGGATGAAAGCACATTAAAAACTGATGGTCGGGGAGTGAAGCTTAGCAAAACTTGACAAACTATTTCGAAGGTATGTTTCACTACATTAAGATGCTTCATGCTTAGATAAAAATAAGATGACGAGAAGAATGATCCAAGGCTCAGTATAGTAGTACAGACGATGAGTAAATGCAGGCTCTTTCCGGTGAAGGTTCTCCGGAATTTCGATTATAAAATCAGCAGGCTAGTCACAATAGACAATTCGACAATACTAACTCAGGTTATGAATTTGTAATGCATAAAAACTTATCATGATTCTAACGAAAGCTCAGTGCATAACAATTTGTACTGGTATTCTATAGTAAATGCAATTACAGGAAGATTGGAAAAGGTTACCTTGTAATACACCCACTCTTGCTGCTTTGAGGGAGCGTAATGGCAAAGAGGCTCATCCCCATGGAAGACCAGTCTCTTAGTTGACAAATACAGTGTCCCAATGACAAGGCCGGAGGAAGTGGATAGATAGCAAGCATATGCTTTCAGAAGCTTCTCTCCCGGCAGAAATTCAAAAGTTCATTCAAATACCTTATCCCGTCCCCCCGCTTTGAGCATTTTCGTCCCCTGGGCAAGTCGAGCTATTGCTGCATCTGTGATGCTATGGCTAGTTTTACCTGTTTCGAAAAACAAACATAGAACGATAACCAATTACTTGAGGTCCGGCAAGAATAGTCCTTAACATCCCTTTTCAATCGAATAGAAACCGTGAGGAGAAGAGAATGAAGGAAATCATGGGCTTTGTATCCCACAAATAAACAAAAGAAACTGACAACAAGCCGAAGCCAAGCTTATGCAACTGCTGCAATGTTTGCTCTTACAGGACAAAGCTAATTTTTTCTTCTTTCCAGGGAAAAAGAAGTTGGGCCAACATTCGGCCACGCAAAGAGCCTGAGGGTCCTGATAGCCATAGAAAATGATGGAAAACAAGCCATGTTCTCCACGGAAGTGCCATGTTATGCATTTGGCAATTTGTTATAGATAGGAATTGACATAGGTTGCCAAAAGAATAAGCACTGAAGATAGCACCGCACATCAAAGTTGGAGCTTCTCTAGATAAACATCAAAGTTGTCTCATTTCTTTTCAATGTGATCAGCTAGAGATGGCAAACAGCCGCTGCTATGGTTTGGCTGACGGCATCCAGACAAGTCCAACTTGGCAAAGCCTGTGAATGATAGACCTAAGCCCGTACCGAGCACAGGAAAGAAGTTTTGGGGTAACCCTGAACTTGACCTGTTATCCGGTTCAGCAATTCTGACAGAAAGGCTAGATCGACCGTAAGAAGAGAAGTTGAGAGAAAAAGAATGCAATGAAAATATAGGGTCAAATTTAGATATCGAATGAAGTTTAACAATATAAGTTTATGGACCAAATGGTGCAAATTTTTTCCAATATGGAAATCGAGACAGGTCCCCACGACAGGGGGAAGTTATACCAGCAGAATGCTAGTTATATCATCAGTTGTAGGTACTCTGTATTAATATATAATATCGCATATAGCTGGAGACAGTTAGCAGCCACCCATCTTAACTAGCCAGGTTCACGACCATCACGTTTGTTCATTCGGGTGCACACGTTAGCCTGCTTATCTACCTACCGAATGCAGTATAGATGCTCAGCTTGCTGGCGGTGCAACCCCGACAGGCTCAGGAGCCACCTCAGCTCCAGAATGCTTGTTCCCGTCATGAAAGGCCTTCTCAGATTGCCGATCAAATCCCCACAAACTGGCTGCCTTAATATCATCCTGAGCCATTAGCCTAGAGAATTCTTCATGGTCGTACTTCAGTTTTGCTCTTCCTCCGAACTCGGTAGGAAGGTTCTCCTCATCAAAGAATGATCTCATGGGCTCGACACTGTCGTTGTTCTTCGGGTACACGAACTTAACCTTTTGAAAAGTCTAAGCATCCAAGAAGTACTTCACAACCTGCGCCAAAAAATGTGTAGTGTCAGTCTTGGATCAGGAGAATTCTCGTAACTTGGATTTAAAAAGAGGAGGAAATACATCCGCTCATATTAACAGCACAACGAAGTGAGAGAAAAAGGGGTCTCGGGATATTAGCCTTCAAAATGATGGACTTAAAAGCATTTCTACAACTGTAACAGCATCTCATGCACAGATGGATGATGTACCAAGCCAAAGATGAAACAAGAGCCAAGAGCAATGCAAAAAGAGACGGGCATGGCATGAGAGAGCAGGCAAACTTTAAAATGGGACTAATCTATGTTGTTCTATTCTTTGTTGGCCACTGACTACGAGATAAGTTGAATATGGCCTCTTGGTGGTGCACCAAAAAAGTAGTGTCTGCTAGTGTATCTCTATCAGGAATTGGACCAACTAATGACTGCCTCAAGAGTGTTTGATAGAATATTGAATTCTTATCAACACAATTGTTTGACACTTGGCACAAGAGAATCTAGCGGCGCCTTTCAAGGGGTACATACAGAAACTCCAATCATGAAAACTTGCTCTGTGTACTTTTCCAGTTTCACCTTCAATAGCAACTTCTTCCTGTTTTAGTAAGCATCACATTGTCAAATGGAAGCATTATTCAGCATCCCAATAAGTACTATTGCATGTCTAACACAACCTGCTCATTAGCCATATTGTCAACTAAAACGGTCTAAATGATGATTTTGGAAACAGCATGAGTGAAAAAATATACTGGGACACTTATTGTCCCTTGAACAATAAACTCTCCAACACCTAATGCTTCATATCACTGCATCATGGCAGTCTCATAGAAGACACAAAAAATGAGAGCTGCTCAATTATTGTTGACTAACACCAATCCTGCATTCGCATTCATTCACAAAATCAGTTCTTCTCCATACCAGGAACTTAGTCTACGAAATAAAATTAATTATCAGGTCAACACAATAGTTAGGGTAACAAGGATCATATGTCTATTGAAGTTTAACAGGCAACAACCATCGGCATAAATTATCTATCACAATACTCGCGCAGGTATTCATTCATTGGGACACTTAGCCATCTTACCCAGCTAATTTCCTCAGGCTTAAAAGCTAATCTCCATTTCAGCGTCTCATCTAACATTTTCTTCACTTTATCTATGTTCCAGTTTCAAGCTTCCAAGTATCTCCTCAAGCATGCATCGTCACAATACTCCAAACTTCGCCTAGAGAGTGGTCCCATAGCTTTCTTAAGCTCATTCACCTTCATGCAAATGGACTTAAAATGTAACTGTATTTCTCCTATATTCTGGGAAGGAACTTTGATTATTATTCCACAATCCTAGAAAATCAATGCATCATGAGACATTAAACACATATATGAAAGGGGTACAGATAAGGGGGTGTATTGACGGTAAAGTATTATCTGCAAAAAGGGCCACTTCATGGTTTCTCATGGCCAGAAAAACTACTGACTTAGGTCAACCACATGGTCAGCCATGGAAATCAGATAAATATGAGCAATCGATCAAGGAGATACACTCTACGAAATGTCCAGTCCTTACAAGCGCTGTAATTTTGAAATCTTAATTACCTTCGATTCGAAGTGTAGCGAGTCATCTTCCTCACTATGGTGAAACACGGTGCTTGAAGCCACAAAAATTGAAGGAATTAATAATATATCTTTAAAGAACTATTGATGGCCTACTATAGAAGTAACAACTCACACCATATAAGAACATGTACAGATATTCAAAAGACTAGGAATGAGAGCATATTTTCTATAGCTAAAACAGATGGGAAAATAAATTACAGAGGCAATGGAGCCTTCGCTCTCTAGTCCCTAACAGAACAAAAAAGGAAGGGCAAGAGAACTAAGCCCTTAATTTTAAGGAAAGAACAATCTAATAATTGAGCAATGTAGATGTATTGCAATTCAACCACATTGATGCTATAGTGCAAAAAGTAAAGCCAATATATAGGATAGGCGACACTGCAACATCAACCATCAATAGTGTCACTGTGCTTGAAGCTGTAAAACAATTGCAGCTCCCCCAAAGAAAACATGCTCTCAAATTCTTAATTTGCGAGATATTCATGAACTAGAACCAATGTGCACATTGCATACGCGTATCCAAACAGATTTTTAAAAAAAAATTCCCAAGAAAGCACTAGAAATGCTACAAAAGAAAAAAAAAAAAACCAAAATTGTCTCCATCGCCGTATTGTTAGAAGCTTCTGTTCTATCAGCATTCTGGTTCTCCACAGCAATCACGACTCCATTGGAATCATCGTCCTCAGAATCATCAGCCAGGATTTCACGATCAACGCTATGCACGCTCTCTGCCAAAGCAGCGTCCTCTTCGCCCTCTCCATTATCCACAATTGACGGCGGCCTATCCGGCAAAGCCTTCTTGACCTGCGGCCTCCCAAAACTAGTAGTCATACACACACGAAACCAAAAAAAAAAAAACAATGAGATTCCCAAACATGCCCCATGGAAACCAAGGAAATCAGCTAGCTGGCAGAGCACCTGAGGCCGCGCTGCTGCATCTTGCAGGAGGCGGGGAGAAGCTAGCTGCTAGGTGTGACATCTTGAATTTTCAGATTTTGTTTTCGATTAAATAAATCGGGTTTTTCATCGATGCGCTGATAGTTCTATTCTCAGAGTTGGCCACTCACGGAATAACTAGACTATTTGGGGAAGCAACTAAGGAATCTAAATGTAATGGACTTGAGAATTCGACTAGGAATCGACTACTCAACTGTGTTGATCGGTAAAGGTCATTACGGCACTATCAGAAATCGATTAGAGACTAGAGATAGGTCGATTTGACTGAGGTATGTGATCAGAGTATAGGTGATTCTACTTGATTTCAAAATACTCGTCAATCGGTACTAGACAGATTTTTCTATCGTTTTGGTACCCGATGCTCGTAATTGAAATCTCGAGATTTTCACGACAATCGAGAGTCACCAATGTGTCAAAGATGTACATTGTGACTTGAGATAAATCGATCATGGGTCAATTGCACCAAAAATTCCTAAAAGTTACCTGATAAACTAGGTCACGCTAAAAGCATGCCGAAGTGAAATTAACTGTGAATTTGAACCCGATTTTAAAAATTGTAAGTTTGTGGTGTCACAAGCTATTTAAGGAACGTCAACTCATCCTCCGAAGATTTTTTGGAGATTCCGGTATTTTTATGGAAAATCTATTCAGAAAACAAACGAAAATTCGATTTAGCTCTTTTGAAAGGAATTTTGATTTTTAAGCTGAAATATTGGAGGTTGGGAACTTATAGAAATGCGTGGGATTTTTCTTCGATAAAATTAGACTTTGAATTTGAGGTTGAAATTGAAGCAAAGTTGGGTAAATTCGGATCAAGAGAGGAGGGTTGCATTTTGGCACCAAAATTGGATAAATTGTGGATTTTTATTACAGGAAAGTATTAGGGGGGAAACATTGGGATATTTATGCATAAAGATCTAGGGGAAAAGCATCAAATTGACTGGATAAAATGCTTGACTTTTGGTTCCAGCCGTGGCTTCCTCAGCACGTCCAACCACCGCCTCTTCCTCCTTCAGCCTTCTTCTCTCTTGCTCGATCTCTCTCTCTCTCTCTCTCTGCTTTACTTTGCATTTCATTTTTTTTTCCTCTGCCTATTTCTTTCAATCTCCACTAAAGCTTTCATTTTTCTTACATCCTCTCACGCCAACACACCACCGTCCCACTCTCCACCGAGACTCCCTCACCCACTCACATGATTCCACCATCACCCTCCACCGAAACGCTTCTGTCATGCCCTGATCCTCAGGCACACACATCCCTTAACTTTGGTCGATTTTAAAGTGCAATATCCCAAGACTAAGTATCGCCAACCCTTTCTGTTATTAAGCACATGCGAAAGCGGTTATAAATCCCCAGACAATAAAATAATGGGATAGAAAAGCTAGCCATATTTTTCATATTGAAATTCATAACCACACTTTTATTAATAGCACGACTCATAGAATATTTACAATACTATTCACAACATACTTGTCTCACACCTATCTATACTAAGATAGGGTTCACAAAAGAGATGGGATCTCAATCCACATCTGGGTTGTACTCAAGATCCCTCTCTAGATCATCTTATTCTTCTTCAAAAATCTTTCTCCTCCTCAGGTTCCTCCTCCTCGGCTCCTCCTCAGGATCCTGAAATGGTTATTCAATAACCAATGAGACCACGTCTTAGCGAGTTCTACCCCACTAAGACTCAATTAGGGAACCAATACACCACATGGTTGCCTAAGCATAGCACGAGTCAGAGGACTTACCTTGGTCTCAGATCCCACCTGCATGTTAGCACAGATCAAATAGACACCCAAGTAATTATATCACAAATCGAAGCATCGATCAAATCGACCTAATCAATGATATGTCAACAAGACCACTCACGGTCATTTCCATTCAATCAATCAATTCACAATATCATATCAAAGCAATGATCGATCGACTTAATCGATTACAAGTCATCACGACTCATGCTTGGTCGGCACAATCAATACTATCTATAAAGTCCTATCAAATCAAGACTGCTCACCCAAAGCTGATAATTAGATAGTATAGCTCACCCAAAGCTAATAATAAGGTATACTGCTCACCCAAAGCTAGCATATCGCCCGAAGGCCAATATAGTATATCGGTATACTGCTCACCCAAAGCTGACATATCACCCGAAGGCCGATATAGTATACCATATGCTCACCCAAAGCTAATAATATATTACTCGCCCAAAGCCGATAATAAGGTATACTGCTCACCCAAAGCTGACATATTGCCCGTAGGTCGATATAGTATACCGGTATACTACTCACCCAAAGCTAACATATCGTCTGAAGGTCGATATAATATACCATCTCCATCATCCAATATTCCTATTATTTTTATTATACCCGATAAAATAGTCGTGTGTGGGTACTCGATCAGCCTTAGCCAAAATACTATAATTTCCTTTTTTTATAATTCCCACCATTCTTTATAGCCCACCAAAACACTTTTAGTGCTGTCAACCGACACCGGTTAATTTCCAATTAATAACGAAAATCAAATAATTTAGGAATAAATCCTAAATTCACTCATAAATCAATTTAGCACAAAATCAAGCTCAATTAAATAAATGGACAGTACCATGACAATTAACACGAAATTTCGGTCACAGGCTATCTCGCCTTAATTTCCGAAAAATAAATAAATAATTAATTAATTTCGAAAATTAATAATAAATATTAAAAATTCAATTTAGCTCAAAATAAAGCCCAATTAAATAAATGGGCTGCACCCGATCATCAGCATGAATTCCGATTACCAACCATCCCGGTTGAATTTTCGGAAAATAAAAGTTAATTAAATTAATTTCGAAAAATAATATTTAAATACTAAAAATTCCACTTAGGCCGAATTGCCAAATTTAAGCCTGATAAGGGTCAGGAAAAATCCCGGGCTACCCTCAGTAAATAGTAGACCGCATCTATATGCTAATTGCATCATCAAATTACCTAATTCGCATCACAATTGACTAATAAACACTAATCTATATTAATCTAACCACCTAAACCTAATTAATTAAAACTAAACAACCCTTAAGTATAATTAGTCCACTAAGCAAGGATTAGTGATATTACTCACCGGAGTCGCATGCAAATCGGATCAATCCAACGGGGGTGACGCGAAGAATGCACGCCGGCTTCCCAAAGCAGGGCTTGGTTGCCTTAGAGAATGCACGCCGGCTTGAAACCCACTCAGTGGGTTGCTGGTTTGGTTGCAAAACAGAGAGAAAGAGAGAGGGTTGGGGACTATCACGCCCCGATCCTCGGGCACGCACACATCCTTCTCACTTGGTCGATTTTATAATGCGATATCTCAGGACTATATATCGCCGTCTCTTTCATTTGTTAAGCACATGCAAAAGCAGTTATAAATCCCCAGACAGCAAATCGATGGGATAGAAAAGCAATGCCATATTTTTCATATTGAAACTTATAATCAAACTTTTATACAAACACAAGTCAGAGTACTTCATAACTTTTCACAACTTTTTACTTTACTCTATTCACATCGAAATGGAGTTCAAAAGGAAGATGGAATCTCAATCTATCTAAGTCATACTCAAGGCCTCTCTCGGTATTATCTTCTTCTTCCAAAAATTCTTCTCCTCAAGTTTCACCTCAGAGTTCTCCTTCTCATATTCCTCCTCCTCAACTTCTCAGCGGGGTCCTAAAATGTTTTCCCCAAACCGGGATGAGATTACGTCTCAGTGAGTTCTACCCCACTAAGACCCGATTAGTAAACCATTATACTATAGGCTGCCTATATACGCATAGGTCAGAGGACTTACTTTGGCCTCAAATCCCACCTGCAAGTCAGTACAATTCACAATAGGCACCCATTTACTCCAAACAAATCGAACCAGTCGATTACATGTCACACAAATCATTCCCCACTGAGGAATATCTAAAAGCTAGACGACATGCATTCTCCAAGACGACATCCCAAGTCTCCGAGCCACGTGCCTCAAACCTTGGGCCCACGTGCATTCTCTAAGGCAACCTCTTCGCCAAGGTGGTACATCAAGTCACTGAGCCACGTGCCCTTTTAGATGCTATTCTCAAATACTGGACCGACGTGCATTCTCTAAGGCACTAGTTAGCCAAAGTGACACATCAGATCACCGAGCCACCTGCCCTTTTAGATGCCAAACTCTGTCACCGAGCCACGTGCATTCTCCAGGATGACATACCGAGTCTCCAAGCCACGTGCATTCTCTTAGGCGACCTCTTTGCCAAGATGACATATTCAACCACTGAACTCACGTGCATTCTCTAGGTGATATTCCAATTCACCGAGCCCATGTATTTTATTTTAGGTGATTACCAACCTACTTTCAATACCGACAACCAATGCCTAACGATTTCTCAATCAAATAATCAAATCAACTCAACAAAGCATTATAAATGCTGAACAACATACTTGGCCATTTACCAATCAACAATTCAATCTCAATCAAGTCCAATCAATTTAGGGTAAATCCCTAAAATATCACAATTTATTTAATTCCATGCAACATGGAGCTCAAATAAATAAACAGACTGCACCATGACAATCAGCACGAGATTTCGATCATCAGCCATCTCAACCTTAATTTTCAAAAAATAAATAATTAATTAATGAATTTCATACTAATCTAACCACCTAAACCTAATTAATTAAAATTAAACAACCCTTAAGTGTAATTAGTCTACCAAGCAAGGATTAGTGAGATTACTCACCGGAATCGCGCATAAATCAGATCAATTTGACGGGCACGGCATGAGGAACGATAAACCCCAAAGCGGGTCTCGGGTTCGGGGCTCGGAAATGGCCCAAAAGCGGGCTCGAAGGTGCTGGAAACCCACTTTGTGGGTTGCTATTCTTGGCTAGCCGGAGCTAGTCCGGTGGCCAAAACAGCGAGGCGGGGCCGGCAGAGGGTGAGGGGGATGCCGAGGAGGTTGGGACGGCGGCGAGTGGCGGCTGGAGGCGTCGGGCCGAGCTGGACAGCAATTGAAATCGCATGGGGAAGACGCCCGGGCACGAGGGGCGGCGGCTGAATGCGCGGCATCGTGCGAGCGTGGGCGTAGGCGACGGGATGGGCGGCGATGGTGGCTGGTTGCTGTCTTGGCGAGCTGTTGTCTTCCTCTTCCTAGTTTGCTGGTTTGCACGAAGAAGGAAGAAGAAGAAGAAGAAGTCGGTCACGTGGGGGAGTGGGGGAGGAGAGAGGAGAGAGAAGAAGAGATAAGAGAGAGAAGAGATGGGAATGTTGAAAAGTCAAAAGGAGAGAGAGAGAGAGAGAGGCCAATTTGAAATTGGTAAGGGGAAGTGTTCGGTTGGGGTGGGGGGGAATCGCACGAGGGGGAGGGGAGACGAGAGAAGAGAGAGAGAAAAAGAAAGGAGAGAGAGAGAGAAGAAATAAAATAACCTAATATCATTAGTTTTATTTTATTCTTTTCTTTTCTCTTTCTTTTTCTATTTTCTTTCGGTCTTCAATTTTTCCTCTAATAATTTTTTTCTTGAAATTTTGGACTCGTCAATAAATTGACAGATGATTAGACGGTCCTAAAAATGAATTGTGACATACTCGAATATTCGATTCCTGAGACCAATTAAATTTCATGGTTAGAATCGATCGCGTTTTAGTCCGATCTAACCAATTGAGTAGCTTTTAGGGATTTTACTGCAGATACATCCCTTAACGGCTTCACCCAATAGATTAGTTAACTCGTGAGTGATCAACTTAAAGAAAAGGACCATAGGCACGTCGATGACATGCCCATTTCACTTTATCGAAACGGGTTCGAATTTCAGGATGTAACAACTTTTCCCTTCTTATAAAAATTTCGTCCTCAAAATTTAAACCATTACACACTTTGCTAAAAAAGGTGGGGGTACAACTGTCTCATCGACTCTTCAGTCTCCCAAGTCACTCCTTCAGTACCATGGTGTTGCTAGATCACTTTGACCAACGGAATGGTCTTTGTACGGAGAACTTGCTCTTTACGATCGACAATCTGAACCGGGCTTTCAACGTATGACACACGGTCATCCACGTCCAATTCCTCGAAATTGAGCACGTGGGTCAGGTCAGGCTCGTACTTCCTTAACATTGATACGTGAAAGACGTCATGCACTTACACCAATCTCGGCGGCAACGCAAGATGATACTCTAGGTTTTCGATTCTTTCAAGAATCTTAAACGGACCTACGTACCTCAGACTCGGCTTGCCTTTCTTACCGAAGTGCGAAGTTCCCCTCATTGGTGACACTTTCAGAAAAACGTGATCACCAACTTAGAATTCTAAAGACCTTCGACGCTTATTTGCATAACTTTTTTGCCTGCTCTGCGCTGTCTTTAATCTGCCTCTGATCATTGTCACAGCATCTACTGATTGCTGAGCCAACTTTGGGTTTGTAATTTTTCTTTCCCCGACTTCATCACAGCATATTGGAGTTCTGCATGCTCTGCCATACAACGCTTCAAATGGAGCCATCTTGATGCTCTACTGATAATTGTTGTTGTAGGCGAATTCGACCAAATGAAGTGGATCTTCCCAACTTCCTTTGAAGTCTATTACACACGCTCTCAGCATATCCTCGAGAGTTTGAATCGTCCTCTCGGACTGGCCATCCGTTTGAGGATGATATGCCATACTGTACTGAAGCTTTGTACCTAAAGCACTTTGCAAGCTCTTCCAAAAAGCAGCAGTAAACCTCGGGTCTCTATCGGATGTTATCATAATCGGCACTCCATGCATACGAATCACCTGATGCACATACAAGTCTGCGTGTCTATCCAGACTCAGGTCCTTTCGAACTGAAATGAAGTGAGCCGACTTTGTCAGCCTGTCGACCACTACCAAAATTGAATCATTTCCTCTTTGACTCCTTGGTAGTCCAATCACAAAATCCATCGTGATATGCTCCGATTTTCATTATGGGATCGCGAGAGGTTGAAGAAGTCATCCTGGCTTGCAATGCTAGGCTTTTACTTACTGACAAGTCAAACACTTGGCAACATGCTTGGCAATGTCTGCCTTCATACCTGGCCACCAATAGTGTTGACGCAGATTCTGATACATCTTAGTGCTTCAAGGATGAATGCTATAATTGTTACGATGTGCTTCAAATAAAATTTCTTCTCTAAGCTCTACATTGTCAAGTATAACCAAACGTCCATGGAGCCTCAATACCCCATCATTAGAAACTTGAGAATTAGCATTTCTTTTATTGGTATTAACTTGAAGAATTTTCTATATGTCTGGATCTGTCAATTGGAGTTGCTTGATTCGGACATGGACATTCGGTTCAATTCTGAGGGTGGCCATAAAACTTGAAAGGTGGCCTACCTCAAATTTGAATTCCAAATCCCGAGCTCTTTCGATTAAGTTCCACTCCTTAACCAAGATCCGCGCCACTGAAGACTTTTGACTCAATGCATCGGCAACCTTGTTCGCCTTTCCCGGGTGGTATAGAATGTCACAATCGTAGTCTTTCAGTAATTCCATCTATCGGCGCTATCTCATGTTCAACTCCTTCTGAGAGAACAGATATTTGAGACTCTGATGGTCCGTGAAGATTTGAAATTTTTCACCACACAAATAATGTCTCCAAATCTTCAGGGCAAAGATAATGGTTGCGAGCTCTAAGTCATGCGTTGGATAGTTCAATTCATGAGGTCTCAACTGACGGGAAGCATATGCAACAACTTTGCCATGTTGCATCAACACGCAACCTAATCCCCTAAATGACGCATCACTATAGATCTCGAATCCTTCAGGACCAGATGGAATCGTTAGTATAGGTGCGGTAGTCAACTTTTCCTTCAGCTCTTAGAAATTACGCTGGCACTTATCTGACCATATGAATTTCTCTTCTTTCTTTAAGAGCTTTGTCAGAGGCGACGCTATTGATGAGAACCCTTCCACAAATCATCTGTCATAACCTACCAATCCCAGAAAACTTTTGATTTCTATCACTGATGTCGATCTCTGCCAATTGATCACAGCTTTTATCTTGCTTGGGTTGACGGAGATTCCTTCTCCGGAAATCACACGACCTAAGAATGCAACACAAGTCAACCAAAACTCGCATTTGCTAAACTTAGCATACAGCTGGTGAGTTCTTAAGGTTTGAAGCACTAATCTCAGATGATTCTCGTGCTCTTCATCACTTCTCGAGTAGACCAAGATATCGTCAATGAACACGATTACGAACTAATCCAAGTATTCTTTGAACACTTTGTTCATCATATCCATGAATGCAGCCGGAGCATTCATCAATCCGAACGGCATCACCGTGAACTTGTAATGCCCATACCGGGTACAAAATGCTGACTTAGGAATATCCTCCTTCCTAATCCTCAACTGATGATATCCCGTCCTCAAGTCGATCTTCAAGAATATTGGCGCTCCTTGCAATTGATCAAACAAGTCATCTATCATCGGTAATGGATACTTGTTCTTGATCATTACCTGTTTAAGCTGCCGATAGTCGATGCATAAACGCAACGAACCATCCTTCTTCTTAACAAACAAAACTGGTGCTCCCCAAGGTGATGTACTAGGACGAATAAATCACTTATCCAGTAATTCTTGCATCTGCTGTCATGCCCCGATCCTCGGGCACGCACACATCCTTCTACTTGGCCAATTTTAAAATGCGATATCCTAAGACTATGTATTGCCGACCGTTTCATTTATTAAGCACATGCGGAAGCAGTTATAAATCCCTAGATAATAAAATAATGGGATAGAAAAGTAGGCCATATCTTTCATATTGAAATCCACAACCAAACCTTTATACATGACATAAACTAGAGAACTTCATAACTATTCACATCAATTGGAGTTCACAAAAGAAAATGGAATCTCAATCCATCCAGGTCGTACTTAAGATCCCTCTCGGGATTATTTTCTTCTTCCAAAAATCCTTCTCCTCAAGTTTCACCTCCGAGTTCTCCTTCTTAGACTCCTCCTCAGCTCCTCATCGGGATCCTTAAATGTTTTCTCCAAACCGGGATGAGACTACGTCTCAACGAGTTCTACCCCACTAAGGTCCGATTAGTAAACCATTACACTATAGGCTGCCTAAACAAGCACAGGGCAGATGACTTACCTTGGCCTCATATCCCACCTACAAGTCAGTACAATTCACAATAGGCACCCAAGTAATCATTTCACAGATCGAAGTATCGATCAAATCGACCTAGTCGATTATATGCCAACGAGACCACTCATGGTCATTTCCATTCAGTCAATCAATTTATAACATCAGACTCAAGACAATGATCAATCGACTTAGTCGATTATATGTCAGCCGGACCATCTCTAGGTCATTCTAGTCATTGCTATACAGTCTCAACTAATAAAACCAATCACCGAGCCACATGCATTCTCCGAGGCGATATTCTTTATCACCGAGCCACGTGCATTTTTCGAGGTGATGGAACCGATCATCGAGCCACCTGCTCTTTAAAATGTCATTTTGAATCAGCAAGCCCACGTGTATTCTCCAAAGCGATGCATCAAGTCACCGAGCCCACGTGTCTCTTCAAGATGCCAAATGTACTCATTGAGACCACGTGCATTCTCCGAGGTAATGCATCAAATTACCGAGCCCACGTGTCTCTTTCAAGATGCCACACTTAATCACCAAGCCACATGCATTCTCCAAGGCGACATACTTCGTCACCGAGCCATGTGCATTCTCCGAGGTGATATTTACATTTAGTCACCGAGCCACATGCATTCTCCAAGGCAACATACTTTGTCACCGAGCCATGTGCATTTTTTCGAGGTGACATATCTAATCATCAAGCCCTGTGCATTCTCCAAGGCGACGTACTAATCATCGAGCCACGTGCATTCTCTGAAATGATATACCAAATTGTCAAGCCACGTGCATTCTCCGAGATGATGTATTATTCACCAAGCCACGTGCCTTTCATGATGATTCATCCCATTTCTAAAGTAATTATCCACAACCTTAATTCGTACTCAATTTACCCAAATAATCAATTTAGGAACATATCCTAAAACTCCACAATTAAATCAATTCAGCACAAAATTAAAGCTCAATTAAATAAACGAACTGCGCCACAACGATCAGAACGAGATTTTGGTCGTCGGCCATCTCAATCTTAATTTCCCAAAATAATTTATTAATTAATTAATTTCGAAAATTAATAATTAATTACAATAAATCCAATTTAGCTCAAATCGGAGCTCAATTAAGTAAACGGATTTCACCACGATCATTAGCATAAAATTCTGATCACTTGCCATCCCAGTTGAATTTTCGGAAAATAAATAAATAAATAAATAATTTCGAAAATTAAATAATTAATATTAAAAATTCAATTTAGCTCAAAATAAAGCCCGATTAAATAAACGGACTTCACCACGGTCATCAGCATAATATTCTGGTCACTAGCCATCTCAATTGAATTTTCGGAAAATAAATAATTAATTAATTTAATTCCGAAAAATAATATTTAAATGCCAAAAATTCCACTTAGGCCCGAATCATCAAATTGAAGCCTGATTAGGGGTCGGAAAATTCCCAAGCTATCTTCAGTAAATAGTAGACCATGTCTACTTGCTAAATGCACATTCAATTTATCTAATTCGCATCACAATTGACTAATAAACATTAATCCATTCTAATCTAACCACATAATTGCATTTATTTAAACCTAACCAACCCCTAAGCATAATTAGCCAACTAATCAGGGATTAGTGAGATTACTCACCGGAATCGCATGCAAAACGTATCAATCCGACGGGGACGACACGGGGAACAATTCTTCCCAAAGCGACTCACGGATTCGGGGTCCGAAAACAGCCCAAAGTGGGCCCGAAGTCACTAGAAACCCACTTCGTGGGTTGCTGACTTGGGCTGGCCGGAGCTACTCCAGTGGCCAAAACGACGAGGGGAGGCTAGCGGAAGGCAAGGGGGACGCCGGGGAGGTCGAGACGGCGGCGAGCGGTGGCTAGAGGCGGTCAGATCGCGGCCTGAGATGGTTGAATCGAGCTGAACAAAGGGCAGCACGGGAGCTGGACGACGCATGACGAGGAAGGCAGGCGCGAAGGGGTAGTGGCGGAGCGCACGGTGAGGGGCAGACGCGCGGGCGCGGGTGGCAGAACGAGCGGCGATAGGGCTGGTTGGCTATCTTCGTGCACCTGCAACTTCCACTCACTTCTGTTTTTCACGAACAAGAAAGAGAGAAAGAGGGGGTTCTGTCATGAGGGGTGGGGAAGAAGAGAGAGGAGAGAGAGAGAGAGAGAGAGAGAGGAGAGAGAGAGAGAGAGAGAAAGGGTTTGAATGGTCAAAGGGAGAAAAAGAAAGAGAGAGTTGGCGTGGGGAGGGGGCGTCCGCACGAAGGGGGAGGGGAGAGGAGAGAGAAGAGAGAGAGAAAAAGAGAGAAAAGAGAGAGAGAAAGAAAAAGAAAAGAAAAAAGAATAATACTATTCTAAATTTTCTTTTCTCTTTCCATTTCCCTTTCTATTTTCTTCCGGTCTTCGATTTTTCCTCCGATAATTTCTTTATTGAAATTTCGGACTTGTCGATAATTTGACGGATGATGAGACGGTCCTAAAAAATGAATTGTGACACGCTCGAATATTCGATTCCAAAAACCGAATTAAATTTCATGATTAAAATCGACCAAACGTGATTTTAGTCCAATCCAACAAATTAGGTAGCTTTTAAGGATTTTACCGCGGATATATCCGTTAACAGCTTCACCAAATAGGTTAGTTAACTCGTGAGTAATCAGCTCAAAGAAAAAAGACCATAGGTACGCCGATAATATGCACATTTCATTTTATCGAAACGGGATCGTATTTCAGGATGTCACATCTGCACCTTCAGTTCCTTCAACTCAGATAACACCATTCGGTGATGTGCCTTTGAGATTGGTTCTGTCCCTGGTGCTAGCTCAATTACAATTTCAATCTCTCTTTCTGGCAGTAACCCAAGCAATTCCTTTGGAACCATCTTAGAAATTTTTTGTATCACGGCCACCTTCTTCACATTATATTTCTCAACTGACACATCAACTACTGTTGTCAAATCAATCTTGGCAACCTCCGTCTAACAAATGGATTGTCTTTAGCCAACGGGATTAATGAAATCGAAGATTCTTTTCGACTCTTAATAACCTCGACACTTTCACATACTAATGGACTAAACTGGATTACTCCAAGAACATGATTCATTATCACAAGATACTCCACGAATCCACACTATTCACGTGGCGTGAAACTCACACTTTAGCAACTAGTCAAGCACAACTATTGCTAGTGATTCCCCTCTCTTTCACTTTTACTTCAACAATTTAAGTTCTACAACTTAGCACAAAACTCTGCTGCGCTACTCTAATAAAATCACCTCCAACACATTCTTTCTCCGATCGGTGCATGGTCAATTCTACTCCCATTCCTTTCGCCATCCTAGTGGTGTTTTGGTCGCAGTATCGATGTCTATGATACCTTAGACTTCCACTAACAGTCCTTCACCTGATGGCCATGCTAGTCATCATTACAATAGGTTCTAGTCATACTCGGACACTGGATTTATCCATACTTCCTTCTACAATTCCGACACCTATCCGGTGCGTCTTCTATCTTCTATCAGGTGAAAGCATGCACACTTTCTAGTACCAGAGACCTATTCCAAAACTCCACTATGCATTATGTGGCGCATTTCCTCTAATCTATCCCATCGGCCTTCTAGGACTGTCTCAAGTGAGGTAACTCTGATGGCTATACTCGAAACAAATTCATGTCCTAAGAAAACATAAGGCTAATCTTTGCTGTCATGCACAAGAACAACATGTTCCATTTTGACTAAGTGCTGACCTAACTATCACACCCTTCTCCTTGGGTGGAATAGAATACTCTTCTCTCCACATTGGTCTTTTCCTTGACCGATTTCCATATTTGCTTGAACTGGAGCTATACCTTGACTCGGATGCAATGGCTCGCTCCTAGATCATCTTCACATTGGACCTCAACAGGTGCGGCAACAACGGCGATAGAGATAGCAACAACAACAGCGGCTTGATCCTGAGCTTACTAGCTCATCCAGTTCCCAAGGAACACTAGCATTAGAACGATCCTATCGAACTTAGGATCATTCGATGCTGCTACACTAGTACCAACCTGTGTTCGTACTTTTATACTCGAGCTGGCCAAAGCCGACACTTTGCCTCAACCACCTCGAATACTGACCTTTGTTGGTGCTTTATCCTAAGTCACTGAGGACATTATACTCTTACTAGGAGTTATCAGCTCCTGCTCGCTCATGGTTCAGTCTTTACACTGAAACTCATCTTCCAAATCCACATTGGATTAGAAGGTGAGCGATTCACACACAACAAGCAATTCTAGCATTCAACTAACACAAATATGCACTAGCATGAATTTAAAGGCCTTTCCTACTAACTATCCCATGGTCAACGCTCTTTATCACTCCAATCTTGAACTTCGCTTTGATACCACAAAAATGGGATGTCACGCTCCGATCCTCGGGCACGCACACATCCTTATCACTTGGATGATTTTATAATGCGATATTCCAGGACTATGTATTGCCAACCCTTTCATTTATTAAGCACATGCGGAAGCAGTTATAAATCCCTAGACAGCAAATCGATGGGATAGAAAAGCAATGCCATATTTTTCATATTGAAACTTATAACCAAACTTTTATACAAAATACAAACCAGAGTACTTCACAACTTTTCACAACTTTTTACTTTACTCTATTCACATCGAAATGGAGTTCACAAGGAAGATGGAATCTCAATCCATCCAGGTCGTACTAAAGGCCTCTCTCGGTATTATCTTCTTCTTCCAAAAATTCTTCTCCTCAGGTTTCACCTCAAAGTTCTCCTTTCTTAGATTCCTCCTCCTCAGCTCCTCAGTGGGGTCCTGAAATGTTTTCCCCAAAACGGGATGAGACTATGTCTCAGCGAGTTCTACTCCACTAAGGCCCGATTAGTAAAACATTATACTATAGGCTGCCTAAACATGCACAGGTTAGAGGACTTACCTTGGCCTTAGATCCCACCTGCAAGTCAGTACAATTCACAATAGACACCAATTTACTCCAAACAAATCGAACCAGTTGATTACATGTCACACAAGTCATTCCCCACTGAGGAATATCTAAAAGCTATGCCATGTGCATTCTCTAGGACGATATCCCAAGTCTCCGAGCCACGTGCCTCCAACCTTGGGCCCATGTGCATTCTCTAAGGTGACCTATTTGCCAAGGTGGTACATCAAGTCACCGAGCCACATGCCCCTTTAGATGCTATTCTCATATACTGGACCCACGTGCATTCTCTAAGGCACTAGTTCGCCAAAGTGATGCATCAGATCACCAAGCCATGTATCCTTTTTACGATGCCCGGGCCCACGTGCCTTCTCTTAGGTGTTAAATCACCAAAGTGATGCATCAATTCACCGAGCCATATGCCCTTTTAGATGCCAAACTTTGTCACCGAGCCACGTGCATTCTCCAGGATGACATACCGAGTCTCTGAGCCACATGCATTCTCTTAGGCGACCTCTTCGCCAAGATGACAAATTCAACCATTGAACTCACGTGCATTCTCCAGGTGATATTCCAATTCACCGAGTCCACGTATTTTCTTTCAGGTGATTACTAACCTACTTTCAATACCGACAATCAATGCCCAACGATTTCTCAATCAAATAATCAAATCAACTCAACAAAGCATTATAAATGCTGAATAACATACTGGTCATTTACCAATCAACAATTCAATCTCAATCAATTCCAATCAATTTAGGGTAAATCCCTAAAATATCACAATTTATTTAATTCCATGCAACGTGGAGCTCAAATAAATAAATGGACTGCGCCACAACAATCAGCACGAGATTTCGGTCATTGGCCATCTCAACCTTAATTTCCGAAAAATAAATAAATAATTAATGAATTTCGAAAACTAATTAATAAATATTAAAATTCAATTTAGCTCGAAATAAAGCCCAATTAAATAAACTGACTTCACCACGATCACCGGCATAAAATTTTGGTCACGGGCCATCCTCGGTTGAATTTTTGGAAAATAAATAAATAATTAATTTAATTCCAAAAAATAATATTTAAATACCAAAAATTCCACTTAGGCCCGAATTGTCAAATTGAAGCCCGATAAATGGTCGGAAAAATCCCGAGTTGCCCTCGATAAATAGTAGACCATGTCTACTTGCTAAATACACATTCAATTTGTCTAATTTGCATCACAATTGACTAATAAACACTAATCCATACTAATCTAATCACCTAAACCTAATTAATTAAAATTAAACAACCCTTAAGTGTAATTAGTCCACTAAGTAAGGATTAGTGAGATTACTCATCGGAGTCACGCGTAAATCAGATCAATCTGACGGGCAAAGGCGCGAGGAATGATAAACCCCAAAGCGGGTCTCAGGTTCGGGGCCCGAAAATGGCCCAAAAGCGGGCTCGAAGGTGCTGGAAACCCACTTCGTGGGTTGCTGTTCTTGGTTGGCTAGAGTTAGTCCGGTGGCCAAAACAACGAGGCGGGGCCGGCGGAGGGTGAGGGGGACGCCGGTGAGGTCGGGACAGCCGAGCTGGGTGAGCGGCAGTTGGAGGCGTCGGGTCAGGCCGAGCTGGACAGCGGCTGAAATCGCATAGGGAAGATGCCTAGGCACAAGGGGTGGCGGCTGAATGCGCGGCGTCGTGCGGGGATTTATTTTTGAGATGATTACTGTGAGGGGATTTATTTTTGCTTCCTCATGTATAATAAAATGAAAGGGTCGGTGACTCGTCCTGGGAAGTCGCATAATTTTTATCGACCAAAGAGGGATGGGCACGCACTCAAGGATCGGGGCATGACACGAGGGGCCGGGGAAGCGAAGGTCCGTGGGAAGCTCGAGTCCCTTCAGTATAGCCCACTGAGCCCCTGGCTCAGCGAGCACGTGGACATCATTGTCTTTCATCAAGATGTTCTCTTAATCTCGTTGAACCACGAGAGCCCCGAGTCTGGAGACGACAATGACGCGTTCGTTGAGGAGCAAGTGCCGATGACCTTGCCGGCCTAAAGGATGTCACTGAAGAAGCCATTGAGGTTGATGTGAGACATCACGTCGTCCTCCATATGCAACTCCAAATCCACCATTAGAACACTAGGGAAAAAAAACAACAAAACAAAAAAAAAGGGGGGGGGGGAGAAGATGAAGGCGACAATGGGAGAGCTCTACAAAAACATCTTATTTGCTCGCGGTGGTTCGCCGTTCGGAAAGAGGGAGGGTAGAGAGAGAGAAAGGGAGGTCGCGGTCCTCTCGCTAGTCCTGTGTAGTGGTTTGTCGAATGCTCACAGTCCTCTCGATAGTCCAGTGCGGTGCTTCGCTGGTCGGAAAGAGGGAGGGCACTGAGAGATTGGGAGGTCGCGTCCTGTTCATTGGAGAGAGAGAGGGAGGGTAGAGTGAGAGAGGCATGAAGAAAGAGACTGATAGAAGAAGAACCCTCAGTCACTCCGAATTGTTTTCAAAATGGTGCCTGATTTTCTCCTCAGTTTGTCCAGATTGTGGGTTCCACATGGACATGTGTCGTCCTCCTACCGCCTTTTTGTTTGTCACGCTAGAGCGTGAGACGTACCAATATTTTCTCCTACGGTCCCTCTTTCCCTCTCCAATGAACAGGATGCGACAAGATTGTGGGTCCCACAAGGACACTTGTTGTCCTCCTACCGCCTTCTTGTTTGCCACGTTGGAGCATGAGACGTACCCAATATTTTCTTGGTGTGAGGGGGGAGGAGAAAAAGATGGGAGAGAGAGAAATAATAAACAATGAAGGGGAAGTTGGGGGGAAATTGTGGCAGAAGAAGTTGGTGTGAGGGGAAGGAAAAAGTGGGGGAGAGAGAGAGAGAGAGAGAGAGAGAGAGAGAGAGGGGGAGAGGAAATTTTGTGAGAAGAGGGGGAAACGTGAGGGGAGAGAGAAAAATAATAATATTATTCATATTATTATTATTTTTTCTTTTGTCTTTGTTTTTTCTTTCTTCTGGTCCCCTAAAACAGTAACATTTTGGAAATGTTGTGGACACGATCATTCTGTCAATGGAGTGTCACTAGGTTTTAAGACTTTTGAAAAAGTTGTGGAAAAACTGTGTGAGATAATGGGGAGTCGAGTGGAAGTGTAGAATGAAAATAGTGTAGAAGACTTCCGGATTCCACTATGTATTTTGACGCAATACATGTCATATAACATGGCCTTGAAGAAGGGGCGAGAAAAAGAAAATTGGAAAATAAAGTAATTTTGATAAATTCTATAAAGTGATGGAGATAACAATTGATACCAAGCGTATCAAAATAGAGTTTGTCTACACACTAAAAAGATCATAAATCATTTGTTGGCATTATGGCATTTTTTATATTTTTAAATATGTTTTGTTTAACAAATGTTACTATTGCGATGCATATTTTTGCAACATCAATAAGTTTAAAGAATAGGATGTGTCATACTTTAAGATATGTTTTATTGAAATATTTTTGTCACTATTAAATAACATCTCATTCGTATGAAGTGTTTGTTACTTCCGAAGGTCAAGCAATCCCAGATGGGTCCCGCCCACGTCGAGTAATACTTGAGTGGGAGCTCTCCATGAATTGTCTTACTTTTCTAAGCACTACCCATTATAAATAATTCTTCAGCATCAGCATGTACTCAGACTCTCTCTATTTCTCTCTCTTACAAACTCACACTCGCCTTTTCCCAATACCCTTTCTAATGGCTTCTGCAAGGAGTTCCTTCGATGCTGAAAAGCTCCTCTGTATGACTCTCTCCTTTTTCACGATTGTCACGACCTTCGGCGATGGCCCATACGTTTCAGAGGTGCAAAGCTGTAACAACAGCAATACAACAACAATCCCAGTGAATGTGGGAGTGGTTCTTGATTTGGAGACCTGGGTGGGTCAGATGGGATTGAGCTGCGTCAACATGTCTCTCATTGACTTTTATAGTTCAAACCCTTCCTACAAGACCAGACTCGTCCTCGACGCTAGAGACTCCAAACAAGATGAGGTTGATGCTGCTGCTGCAGGTTTCTCTCTCTCTCTCTCTCTCTCTCTCTCATGAACTGTGTTTATGATACTTGTCCAGAATTATATGACAACATCAGTTTTTGGGTTACGACTTTTGTACTTCTATTGATTATGTGGAAGTTTGTTTTGGTTAATCTTTCTTTTTAACGAATATTTCTGGGTTTAATTTCTGCTAGAACTGCGAAGTGTTTGGTTTTGGGTTACTACACATCTTGTCGTAGAGGAAAAAGTATTTCGTAACAGCTGTTTGTGCAGCAGTTTGCTCATAATGATGTATTTGCCAATCATATGAACATTTTAGGGCTTGCATGTTTGTGTTTATTTTTTTTGTTCATGAACAGATTTTCTTTTTTTTGTTCCCTGAAACAAAAAAGGAACATAATCACGTTTTTTTTGCGTTTTTGTTTGAAATATGTTTTTTTGTTCCTAGAACAAAATTGGAACGGAAATAAGAAATAAAAAAAAAAAAGTTGTTTTTTTGTTTAAAACACTTTTGAAGAACAAATTTTCTCTCTCCTTTCTTTTCTTCTTCTTTTTTCTTTGGCCAATTGCCGGCCTCGACCATGGCCGGCGACCGGCCGTCGAGGGCCGGCGACCTTGCCGGAGCGTTGCCGGCCCCCGCATCGGCGACGCTCAGCCTCGCTGGGGGCCGGTGAGCCTCGCCGTGGCTAGGCGTGGCTGCCGGGCCTCGTCGGCCAATCGCCGGCCTCGGCATGGCCGGTGACCGGCCAAAAGAAGAAAAATAAAAGAAAGAAAAAAATGAAAAATAAAATAAAAATATTTAAAAATTAAAAGAACAAAAAAATAATATAAATTTACCAAACATGTTTCTATTCATTTTTTATTCCCGGAACAAATTTACCAAACACGTCTTTTTGGTCAAAAATTGTTCCCCGTAACAGCAATAGTTTTTTTTTTTTATTTCTATTCTCCGGAACAATTTTTGAACAGAAACATAAACAAACTTGCCCTTAGTTTCTATATATTCAAAATTCATTGTAATTGTACCAATTCATTTTTCCAATTGAGTCTTAACTCTTTTGTATATGTGCTAATTCAGTTCATTCGGTCAAAATTGACCAGTTGGCACTAACATGGACATCGATCGTCATATGCGTAGTACTTGCATTGATATTGACAATTTTTAATAATATTTTAATACTTTTTGAATTTTTGAATTTTTGAATTTTTGAATTCTTTTTTTTTTGTCTTTCTTTTTTCTATTCTTCACTTCCTTCTTCCTCAACGGTGACCGGCTAGAGATAGGGGTAGCCTCTCACATGCCACTCACTAGGCTAATCGAGGCTTGACCCTCACATGATCCGACGAGGGTCGAACCTTGTTAGCCCAGTGAGAGGCCCGAGCATGCTCGTCCTTGCTGAAAAGTTTGTTTGGCATTCTAGTCATTAAGAAAAGTTTTCTCACCTACTCCCCCTATCACAGTGCCTTCAGTCTAAGGATACTCATTCTTTTTCCTACACTCCTTCTCTTCCAACACTAGTTTATTGACCCATTCCCTTCTCTCTAGGATTTCATGCACCAACTTCCATTGTATCTTCTCCTTCCTTGTCAGAATGCTCCTCTCCCTTGTTCATATTCACATCTCCCTCCGCATCTTCTTAGTCATCCTCTTCACTCTCTTTTACTCCAGTTTTTTCTCCTTCACTTTCTTCTTCCAATTCTTTCTTGCTCTCATCATCTTCTTCTTCCTTAGAATCAGCTATGCCACCAAGAGGATCTCGCATGACAATATTTGCCACAATATTAGAGATAGTCTCATCTTCGCATCTTCCTCTTCTTCGTCTTATAGAAGAAGAACATGTCATTTTCTCTTTGGAGTTCGCAAGACAACGCTCTTCCCTTTGTGCTTCTTCTCAGTCGTAGATCATATATTAGCTTTGCTAACAGATTTATTCTTCAAAAGTTTCAAGGTTCTAGAGAGATCCTTTAATTTCATTTCCGAGATCATGACAGTTCTGTACATGTGCAGTAAGATTGTGTGAGGGAGTTGATATGAATAGTAAGAACACCTAGAGAGGGATGAATAGGTGTTAAAGAAGTTTTTGCAAGACTTAACAACTTAAATCATCTTTTGAGAATAATAGATGGAAGATATAAAAGACTGTAAACAATTATATAAGACTATGGATTTAAGTAAAGAGTTTATGTAAAGAGAATTGAAACACAAAGTTTATAATTGTTTGGCTTAGACCAAGCCTACGTCCACTCTCCCGTACTGATAGCCAACTAGCTGGATTCCACTAAAAACCAAAAGAGATTTTATAGTCTCAAGACCTTGATTCCACAGTGTGGAAACTCTACCATACTTCCTCAAGGTCTTACAAGTATTTAATCTCTCTTTTGAGTACAACTTAAGCTTAGTGATTGAATCAGCAAAGAACTAGGAGCTTCAAACTTTGAAATTTTTCTTTCACACACACTCTCGAATAACTTAAGCATCTTCCTTATATACCATGCCATTATAACCGTTGGCACCTTCCAAATGAGTTCTTCCAATCTACCCATTGAACATAATCAATTAGGGAGATCTCGAGTTATTTAAGGAATGTGATGATAGCCTACCAACCATGCTTGTTCATACAATTAGGATCTAGGTTTTCAAAAGTAGAACCTTCCAAGTATACTTTGCCAATCAACAAATCTAATTATTTGAATTGATTTCAATAAGAATAATTGATCACGAGATGCTATCTCCAACTGTGAGATCTTCTTCAACGGTATGAACCAAATCCTTAAAGATAAACTCGCATCTGAATAAGTTTTCTTCATTGGATAAATCTTTTCTTCGTCGGTCTTGAAGCTATTAGTGAGGGTAGACTTTAAATCTTGAGTCTAGAGGTCTTCAGACTTTGATGATAGAGTCTACAAGTCTTCAGACTAGATTGATGGAAACGTTTTGTCAATTTCAAAACAAATAAGGAAGTTTTCTCAAACAATCTCCCCATTTTTTCTGGTAACAAAACTTTCCTACATATTTGAACACGTTTGTCTTGCAAACCAATACTTAAGCAAAAACAAGATATCTCATAAAAGATAAGTAGATTAGGATATAGATAGCAACGATTCTGCAACCATAGAAAACACGTTAGTCCTGCAAAACAACTATCCTTCCCATAATCATCATGGCCTAAGTTATTACAAGCATCACAAGATCAAATCAAACAGTACAAATCACAACCAAACAAAAGATAAGTCCAAAAATCCAAAAATCCAAACCAAAAGTCAAATCAAATTTGCATCAAACTTCTCCCCCTTTTTGTCAACAGCAAAAAGTGGAGAACAAATAAAAAGAGTTATTTGAAAATAGAGTCAGAATCATGGCTGTTTTGAAAGGCGAATAAGCTCGAACTCTCCCATAGAATTCATTATCTTCTCAAGCTTTGCAAAACTTTGCTTCGGTGATTGGAAATCTTCACCCTGCACAGTAGACTACACTTGATTCTTCAGGGCCTTTAACTGATCTTGCAAAGACACTGAAGTGGCTATGAAAGCGTTCTTGAGATCCTGCATCTCATACCCCATAGTATATTGTTGTTTCCTTACATCCAATAGAATTGCTAGCAGTCTCGAAAAGTCTACTATTTGTGCTGTTGCAGCACTAGGTCCAGTCGAGTCGATTCCAGGAGTTTTGAGAATTGAGGGATCTTCAGCAGATTGTCCACCATGACTCTGAGTGGATGTTTCTAGATAATGAGAAGCATACACATCTTCTGGATCTATAGCAGAGCAACTCAAATCACTAGTAAAGATAGGTGAAGAAGTACCTTTTTGTTCAACAGCTCCCTATTTATTTGCTTTTAGGACGAGTAGACAAATCTTCTTCTAATGTAGCTTCAACTTCAGAATGATGTTTGTCTACATCATGTGCTCCAGCAGTTCCAGTGTTAGCCATCTTAGAGTCACTTGATAATGATACAGCTAAAGTTGGCTTTAGAAAGTCTTCTTGACCCTAGTCTCTCTCTTCTTCTCTATCTTCTTCTTCTCTATCTTCTTCCTCTGTCCTTCATCTTCCTTCTCTGTCTCTTCTCTCTCTTTTTCTCCTTCTTTTGGCTCTTGTCTCTTGAAAGCTGACAAAATTCTTCAAGTTTTTTAAGGCTGAAAGAGTCATTTCATCCTACAAGATGAGAGTTCTCTTCCTCTTTACTGGAGCATCCATTTTGGCTATAGCAGAGTCTTGTTTTGCTTTGAGGGGAGACTTCTCCTTCATGCACTCTAACACCTTGTTAAGCTCTTTCAAACGCACCTTTGTGATCATTTTAAATCCAATCACCATTGGAGAAATGTTTGTCAAACATAATGGTGCAGGGATGTGAATTTTAAAATATCTAAAAAGGCGCTTGATAAGAACAGAATAAGGGAGTTGTCCCTTATCTTTCACCACTGTTCTGTACATGTGAAACATGATGGTGTGAGGCAGAGAGAATTTGTAGCCAATATTGAAGGCATGCACCAATTTTGCTTCAAACAGAGACACATCAATCTTGGATGTCGACTTTGGACGAATGCGATTAATCATGATTTCGTGCAGCAAGATGTTGGAGGCATTCATCCTAGAGTAGGATATCTTGCCTTCAGCATCCATGTCTTTCACCAATGACAGAGTAGTGTGAGCAACAGATACACTAATTGGTTGGAAACACACTCTTTCCGCCACAATTAGGTTAGCCAAAGTGTCTATATCCACCAAAAACTCCTTATCCCTCACGGTGAAAGAGAAACTATTTGCATCCAAAAAAGATAAGTTCGAATAAAAGTAAGCTGTGAGTTCTGGATAAGCAGCAGTAGATTCAGAACAAAAGTGCTCAAATTGTAGAAGAGCAAACTTCTCTTGTAGATTTACTTTCACCGAATCAAGAAAATCAAAATCAACACTCCTAGGGTTCATAACCCCTCTCTTCATTAGATTCAAATAAACCCTCTTGTGATTCTTCAATCTGAATAGACTTGATCCATCACTAACAACATTTGCAGCAACTCTTGTTCTAGGCTGAAAATGGATAAACATATGGTCATCGTCATCCTGTCCTTAAGGTTGATTAGCAGTGTGAAAGCGCGAGTCACTAGGAAAATTAGCAAAGGCTTTTTCAGCTGATCCATTTTTTGCAATACCCATATTCTCCATATCACGCAGAACTAGAGTTTCATTCTTGTAGCCTCTCTCTTTCAAGTATTCATCGATCAAAGACATAGCAGTTCCTCCTCTTTTCAAACTGGAATAAAGCTTGAAAGCAACCTTAACAATTAATATTCTTATATGTTCAACTTCTTCCAAAATTTCTTCTTCTGATTAAGTCGGTGGAGGAGCACGATGCTGCGCGAGAAGGTTGTTGTTGACTTTGTCGTTGTGGTGGAGAAGAATCTTCTTTCTCGATCAAATTGAAATGTGTAGGGCCCTCAGGCATGTGTCGTGGTCCCCTGCTTGCAATTTTCAAAAACTTTCTTGGAGACATTGTCACTTCAAGGGAGAAATTCACAGACTTGCTCAAAAATGTGAAAACTTTTTTTGGATTAAACAACAATGAAAGTGAGAGCAAATGGGAGTTTAGTATTTTAAGGCTTGAGGGTAAAAACGAAGAAGACATATTTCAACAGTATATAAAGCAAGTGAAGCGAAGTAAATGAATCGTCACAAAAGGAAAAATAAAAATACCTTTCCAAAAATGAATAACTTCCCTTTTTCGAAAATAAATAACTACCTTTTTCAAAATTGATAAATGCCTTTCTGAAAAAGAATAAATGCTACAACTTCAAAAACTTGGAAAGATAATTTCAATCAATTAGCGATTAATAAATAATTGTACCTTTTCAAGTCTTTAACCAAAAATTTAATTATTAGTACTGAAATAACTTACAGTCAGAACTCTTGGTCTTCTGAGTCTGAGTACCTTTAGACTTTACCTCTGAGTCTGAGCACCTTCAGACTTTAATAGATAAAAGATGTGATGTTCAGTCTGGTGCGAATAGACTCAAATAGACTTTTCTGCAGTGGCTTTATAAATATGTCCGTCAGTTGAGATTAATTGCACTGGTGTTGTCACATTTGATCTCAGTGCATGAGTCTTCGATTCCAAAGTCTCTCAGTTGTTATTTTATCTATAAAATTTGAGAACAGCAACTTCCAAGGGCCACATACTTTGCTTTTACTGTTGAAAAAGCTATAGTACTTTGCTTCCTTGAGAACCATGATACTGTCCTGTTTCCCAGCAATTGACAAGTACTGATAGTACTCTTTCTATCAACTCTGCAACCTACTAGATCTGCGTCTGAATATCCATGGAGAGTAAAGTCTCCTTCTTTGGGATTCCACAGACCTAACGTTGAGGTAGTTGCAACGTATTTGATGATACGTTTTGCAGCCCTTAGATGAGATTCTTTGGGATCAGATTGAAATCTAGCACAAATGTAAATACTAAACAAAATGTCAAGTCTAGAAGTAGTAAAATAAAGAAGTGAACCAATAATACTCCTGTAGAGCTTCTTGTCAACTTTCTTTCCTCTTTCATCTTTGTCCTACTTTGAAGAACTTGACATTGGTATCTCAATCTTTTTGCAATTCTCCAATCTGAACTTTTTAACGAGTTCTTTTGCATATTTTTATTGGTGAATGAAAATTCCTTCATTCAATTGTTTCACTTGTAATACTAGAAAGAAAGATAGTTCACCCATCATGCTTACCTCAAATTCATCATGCATAGACTTATAAAACTTCTTGCACAGGTTTTCATAAGGTGATCCAAATATAATATCATCAACATAGATTTGAACAAGTCGAAAGTTTTTACCTTATCTTTTAATAAACAAAGTAGTATCCACTTTTCCTTTGACAAAATCATTTTGAATGAGAAATTTACTTAACCCATCATACCATGCTTGAGGAGCTTGCTTTAATCCATATAGAGTCTTTTTTAGTTTGAATACTGAGTCTGGTCTCTTTGGATCTTCAAATCTGGGAGGTTGTTCCACATATACTTCTTCTTGGATAAATCCATTTAGGAATGCACTCTTGACATCCATTTGAAATAACTTAAATTTTTTATAACAAGTAAAAACAAGTAATAATCTAATTGCTTCTAACCTGGTTATTGGTGTGTAGGTTTCATCATAGTCTATCTCTTCTTCTTGTGAATATCCTTTGACCATGAATTTTGCTTTGTTCTTGACCACTTTTCCTTTTTTGTCCATATTATTTTTGAAAACCCATTTAGCTCCAATAGTGGATTTACCTTTTGGTTTAGGAGTTAAATCCAAAATATATATCATTAATGCTGAACTGTCTGAGTTCTTTTTGCATTGCTTCAATCAAGCTTTCGTCAACTAAAGTTTCTTCTATACTTTTGGGTTGTATTTCAAAAATAAGTGCCACGACGCTAGACTCTTCTTGCTTTTTAAATCTGGTGCGAATCCCTTCATCAATGTCACCAATGATGAGTTCTTTGGGATGACTAGACTTGTGCTTCCATCCGTTGTTGATTTTCAAAGGTTTGAGCTGTTTCAGGGGAGGTAGACTTTGTAAAGTCTTGAGTAGATTCAGATTCTTTAGGTTGAGTCTAGAGCAGATTCAGATTCTTTAGGTTGAGTCTAGAGCAGATTCAGATTCTTCAGGTTGAGTCTGAATCTATTGATTTTGCAAAAAGTCTTGAAATTTGCCATTTATAGATTCTTCTATGGACTGAGTCTTCTTGTTGAATACTCTCCATGGTCTCTTCGTATGTTGCCAAAAAGTGAACTCAAGTAAATCGAGAATAATCATCCACAATTACTAAGTAATATCTCTTTCCACCAATGCTTTTAGTTATGGTTGGTCCAAAGAGATTCATATGCAGAAGCTGCAAAATACGATTAGTAGAAATCTTATTTATTGGTTTAAAAGAACTTCTACCATGTTTTCCCAACACACATGGTGTGCATAAGTTAGATTTTTGAAACTTTAGGTTGGGCAGTCCATGAACAAGGTTCTTGGAAGAGATCTTGGCAATTTGCTTCATGTTAACATGGCCAAGCTTTCGATGCCAAAGATTTGCTTCATCTTGAATTGAAATTAGACATTGAGATTTTTCTGGTTTAATATCCAGAAGATGGATGTTCACATGTCTTCGTCCAGTAAAAGATTGAGAAAAATCTTTACTAGTTCCCGAACATACTGCTTCTTGGAAATTGATTTTGAATCTAGTGTCGTACAATTGGTTAATGCTGAGTAGATTGTAATTTAGTCCTTCCACCAAGGAGACATTGTTGATTGTGAGATTTCCAATCTTTACAGTTCCGCACCTAATAATTTTCCCTTTGTTATTTTCACCAGTAGAGACTTTTCCACCATTCATTTGAACAAGTTTTATAAAACAACTTGAATCTCCAATCATATGCTTTGAACAGCCACTATCCAAATATCATTTAACATTTTTCTTGATATTGACCTGCAATTAAAAAAGAAACTCAAGTTTTCCTTAGCACCCATATTTTCTTGTGTCCAAAGGAGTTAGTGCAATATGCAGTCTTTGCCAATTCCTTCTTAATAGGTCTCCAAACCATATGATATTCTTTATCAAAGTGTTCTAAGTTATTGCACTTTGAACATTTGATAGCACTTCAGCCAACATATTTTATAAAGACTTTTGAAAATGATTTCTGTAAAAAGTTTTTATAGGTCTTTGTTTGATTCATTCTTTTACTTTTGGAAAATCAATTAGATGAATAGTTTCTGAAGTCATTCCCAAGCCTAACTTGTTGAAATAAGGTCCTTGTACTAAAAGAATATTTTCCATCTTTTCAGATCCTATGGAAAATCTTTTTGAAATGTTTGAAATGTCATTTTTCAAAAATATATTTTCTTTTGAAAGAGAGCCTGCATTTTCTTTTAAAACAATAAAATTTTTGTCTAAATTTTCAAAATTTTCTTTCCAAGAATTTTCTTGTTGCTTGAGTGTAGAATTTTTTTCCCTTTTTAGGTCAGAAATCCTCTTAAGAGATGTTTTGAGACTAAGACAAAACTCATCAATATATTTCGAGACTTTAGTAGGAATTTTTAGATTGCTTACCTCAATTTCACTGTCTGAGTCTAAGTCTGTATCTATTTCAGAGTCTGAGTCCGATTCTAATTTTGTCATTAGACAAATGTTGGCATAATTTTCATCACTTTCTTCACATTCAGTATCACTCCATGTCCCTGCTTTGAGAACCTTCTTGTATTTCGAAGCTTTTCCTTTATTTTTCTTCAACAGAGGACAATTGGGTCTGATGTGTCCATTTTTCTTATATTAAAAACAAATCACATCTTTATTGGTTTCATCATCCTCAATTAATTTGTTTTGAAACTTTTGAGTGATTTGTTTCTTCTAGTTGAATCTTCTTCCTTTTTTGTTCAGTTTCCTAAACCTCTTTATTATAAGAGCTAACTCTTCATCATCATATCATCTTTGGAATCTGTAACATCAAAATCATCATTAGATCTTAAAGCAATTGACTTCTTACCTTTAGGATCTTCCTCCTCGTTGATTTGCTGCACTTCATAGGACTGAAGTGTGCCAACCAGTTCATCTACAAAAAGCAGCATGATCCTTTATGTTTCCCTTATTGAAGTCTTTACGTGTTTTGAGTCTTTGGAGAGTCCACGCAACAATTTGTTGACCTTCATTGGTCTTAAGATTAGCTATCCCTGATACTTTAGACTATTTGCAATTTCAGTAAAACGAATAAACAAATCAATGATAGATTCTTCTAGCTCCATCTTGAAAGCTTCACACTGTCCGAGTAGAATATTAATCATTATTTCTTTCACTCGATCAGTTCTTTCATAGGTAATGTGTAGCCTATCCCAGACTTCTGTGGTTGTTTCACAAGAAGATATTCTGTTATACTCAGTAGGAGATAACGCACACTATAAAGAGTAAATTGCTTTAGCATCAAGAGCTTATCTCTTGGTTTTCTTCTTGAGTTATCTCACTAGCATCTGCAACTTCTTTTTTTCTTTCTGAAACTGATGCAGCTTTAGGAATGATTCATTGTTCTACCACATCCCATTCCAGAGGATCTTTCGATCTTAGGAATGCTTTCATCTTATTTTTCCATATGATATATTCATTTCCATTAAAGGAAGGTGGTCCTGGCCTTCAATCAAACCTGGAGCCAACATACTAACTATAGATCTTTAACTCAGAAGTAAAAACACTTCAATTAAATGAGTACACAAACTCTGATACCAATTGATAGGGCTAGTAAGAACACCTAGAGGACGGGTGAATAGGTGTTAAAAAAGTTTTTGCAAGACTTAACAACTTAATTCGTCTTTTGAGAATAATAGATGAGACTACGAATTAAAGTAAAAAGTATAGGGAAAGATAATTGAAACGCAAAGTTTATAGTGGTTCGGCTTAAACCAAACATACGTCCACTCTCCCGCACTGACAGCGCATTGGCTGGATTTCACTAAAAACCAAAAGAGATTTTACAGTCTCACGTCCTTGATTCCACAGTGTAGAAACTTTGCCACATTTCATCAAAGTCTCACAAGTATTTAATCTCTCTTTTGAGTACAACTTAAGCTCAACGATTGAATCAGCAAAGAACTATGAGCTTCAAACTTTGAAATTTTTCTTTTACGCACACTCTTGAAAAAATTAAACGTCTTCCTTATATACTCCTCCATGCCATTATAACCGTTAACACTTTCCAAAGAAATTCTTCCAATCTACCCGTTGAACAAAATCAATTAGGAAGATCTCGAGTTATTTAAGGAATGTGATGATAGCCCACCAATCCTGCCTGCCCATACAATCAAGATCTAGGTTTCCATAAGTAGAACCTTCCAAGTATACTTCGCCAATCAACATATCTAATTATTTGAATTGATTTCAATAAGAAAAATTGATCACAAGATGCTATCTTCAGCCGTGAGATCTTCTTCAACCGTACAAACCAAATCCTTAAAGACATACTCGCATCTAGATAAGTCTTCTTCATTGGATAAATCTTTTCTTCGTCGGTCTGGAAGCCATCAATGAGGGTAGGCTTTAAATCTTAAGTTTGGAGGTCTTCAGACTTTGACAATAGAGTCTGCAAGTCTTCAGACTAGACTGATTGAAATGTTTTGTCAACTTCAAAAAAAATAAGGAAGTTTTCTCCAACAGGAGTGAGAAAGCAACTCTATTACAAATGGGCCACATCATTTTTTCATTGAATTTCGAAACATCAGTTTTGGAAGTGGCATTAGGTCTGATGCACTTGATGATGATCTTGTGGAGTAAAATATTAGAAGCAGACATCCTAGAGTAAGTAATGCTTCTGCTAGGAATCCTGTCCTTCACCAAAAACTTGGTGACCTCTTCATTGGAAACATTGATGGGCAATAATCCACTCATTTCTACTCCCAAAATATCAGCCAACAAATTAATATAAACATTAAATACTTTATCACTCATAGTAAATTGAACATGAGTAGGATCTAGAACAGATAGGTTGGAATATAAGTAAGTAGTCAATTCAGGATAATCATCAAATGACTCCACATAGAACCTCTCCATCTAAAGCTTGGCAATTTTTTCTCAAAAATTCACCTTGATGGAATCCATGAAATCAAATCTACCATTCGAGAGTTGATGACCCTTCTGTTCAACATTTGTGAGTAGACTTTCTTATGGTCCTTTAACCGAAACAACTCCCCTTTAATTCCAGCAATTTCTACAACAACACCCATTTTGGATTGGAAATTCTTGAACACCCTCTCACCATCTTCTTCCTTTTTACTCTCAATCGACCCTACTGTTCCAAAATGAGGATTAGCAATAAAGTTTGAAAATTTCTTTTCTACTCTTCCAAGCTCTACTAGCCCTAAGTTTTCCATGGCTCTCAAGAATAAGGTTTCGTTCCCATAGCCATTTTCTTTCAAGACTGAACTTATGAAATCCATCGAACTTCCACCTTTTTTTTTAGAAACTCATAATGTTTGAGAAGTACCTTGGGCTTTCTTATCGAAATATGAGTCGCTTCCTGAGTAACCTCTTCCTCCATTGATTGTCAATTTGTGCTTTGGGGTGATTCATCCCCGATGAAATCAAAATGCATCTAACCTTCAGGGACAAGCCGAGTCTCGTGACTAGCAATGCAAGAGAATTTCCTCTAATAAGACATCAAAACAGACTTGGAGGATTTTGATGACATGTTCGAGAGTAAACGAGTGAGAAATTTTGCAAAGAATGTAAGAGTAGATCAAGAGAATTAGGGGTTTGAGAGAAAGATTAGGGTTTGCAAAGAGTTTGGATATCGGGGAAGAGGATCGAAGGTTTTATTTAAGGAAAACGAACTAGGGCAACCGAATAGGCACAAAAAAAAAACTTTCGTTTAAAAAAAAATAAAAAGTAATTGTTAATAATTTTTGAAATATTAATTCTGAAAAATCAACAGAGATATAACAATTTCCAAAAGTATAAAAGGCAAGTAATAATTCGAGAATAATCATATATGTTCAAGAATGAAAGAAACTTACATGCCAAAATTTGAAATATAACTACCTGAGTTTAGAAGGGGATGTTTCTACCATATGTTGAACTGATGAGTTCGCTCGTCCATAGACTTTAATCAGATGCAAGAGTAATATTTAGCTTTTCACGAATGAAGTCAAATGATCCTTTCTCCAATGGTTTGGTGATTATATCTGTTAGTTGATTCTTTGAATCAATGAATCAATGAAATGATGATAAATTTCAATATGCTTTGCCCTTAAATGAAGAATAGGATTTTTGGTGAGATTGATCACACTTGTGTTGTCACATCTAATTTCAGTGCAAGGTTCTTCTATTCCAAAGTTCCTAAGTTGTTGCCTGATTTAAAGAATTTGTGAACAGTAACTTCCAAGAGCAACATATTTTGCTTCTACCGTTGAGAGTGCCACAGTATTCTACTTCTTTTTAGAACCAGGACACTAATATTTGTCCTAAGGGTTGGCACAATCCTGAAGTATTTTTCCCATCAATTTTACAACCAATTAGATCAGCATATGAGTATCCAAGTAATCCAAAGTCTCCTCCTTTTGGATATCACAAACCTAACTTTGGATTCATTGCAATATATTTGATAATATGTTTGACAGCACTAAAATGAGATTCTTTAGGGTCAGCTTGAAATCTAGAACACATATACACACTAAATAAAATATCAGGTCCACAAGCAGTAAGGTAGAGAAGAGAACTAATCATGCTTCTATATGTCTTTAAGTCTACTTTCTTTCCATTTTCATACTTGTCAAGACTTGACATTGGAGTCTTGGTCTTCTTGCAATTGTCCATTCCAAATTTCTGGTATATTTATCTTCGTAAATGAAAGTTCATTTCTTTGATTGTCTAACTTGTAGACCTAGAAAGAATGCGAACTCACCCATCATGCTCATTTTGAGTTCTTCCTATATAGACTTTGAAATTTTTTTGTACATACCTTCATTAGAAAACCCAAAGATTGTATCATCTACATATATTTGAACAAATAAAAAGTCTTTTTATTCCCTTTTGATAAACTTACTTAGTCTCTCATACCAAGCTTAAGGTGCCTATTTCAAACCGTATAAAGCATTTTTTAGTCTATAGACAAAGTCTAGTTTTCTGGGATCTTCGAATCCTGGTGGTTGTCCCATATAGATTTCTTCTTGTATGAACTCATTTAGGTATGCACTCTTGACATCCATTTGGAATAACCTGGAATTATGGAAACATGCATATGCAAACAATAATCTTATGGCTTTTAACTTGGCTACAGATGCATTTGTCTCATCATAGTCTATTCCTTTCTCTTGCATATAACATTTTTGCAAAAAACCTTACTTTGTTACTGGTTACTTTACATTTTTCATCCATCTTGTTTCTAAACACCCACTTTATTCCAATCACAGATTTTCCTTTTGGTTTTGAAACTAACTCCTGGACATCATTAATTATGAATTGTCTGAGTTATTCTTGCATTGCTTCTATCTAGCTTTCATCAAATAAAGATTCTTCTACTCTCTTTGGTTCTATTTCAAAAATAAGAGCTAGAGCACTTGAGTCTCTCTTTACTTTGGATCTGGTACGGATCACTTCTTCTATATTGCCAATAATGAGCACTTTAGAATGGCTTGATTTGTGCTTCCAAGTACTATTGGATTTGTCACTTTTTGCAAGGGTTTGCTAAACGTCTATTTTCTTTGATTATTCTGACTTCTTTTTTGCTTGACTTTGATCACCATAAGGCTGAGGTTTCTTGGGGGAATCAGACTTCATTAAGTCCGAAACTAGTTCAGACTCTTCAAGTTGAGTCTGATCTTGTTGGTTCTGAATACTTTCTTGAAATTTGACATTCATGGATTCTTCGACAATTTGCATATTCTTGTTGAAGACCATGTAAGCTTTACTTGAAGTAGAATAGCTAAGAAATATTCATTCATTGATCTTTCTTCAAATTTCCTAGGCCAATCATTTCCATTCTTTTAAATAAAACACTTGCAACCAAACACATGAAAATAAGAGATATTTGGTTTTTTTTTTCCTTTATAAACTTCATAGGGATTTTTCTCTAGGGTGTGCCTTAAAAATACTCTGTTAATTATATATAACAGGCTATAGAAACTGCTTTTGCCCAAAAACGAGAATAGACTTTACTTTCTATTAGCAGAGTTTTGGCCATCTCCTGTAAAGACCTATTTTTTCTTTCTACAACTCCATTTTGTTCTAGAGTATATGGAGAGAAGAAAACATGTTGTAGAACATTCTCATCACAAAAAATTGCAAAGTTTTGATTTTCAAATTCTCCCCCATGATCAGTCTTTATACTTGAAATGGCATAACCTTTCTCATTCTAAACCTTCTTAGCAAACTTTGAAAAATATGAGAATGTTTCTATTTTATTTGCCAAGAAGAAACCCACATAAATTTTGAATAATCATCACAACTACCAAACAATATTTCTTACCACTAATGCTTTGTGTTCTAGTTGGTCCAAAAAGATCTATGTGAAGAAGGCACAAGACGTGATTAGTGGAAACTTGATTTATAGGTTTAAATGAGCTTTTGACCTGTTTTCCCAAGATACTTGGAGTACACAACTCATACTTGTAGTAAATCATTCTAGGAAGACCACGAACCAGCTTCTTAAACAATAGTTTAGCAATCCGTTTCATACTCACATGTCCAAGCTTGCGATGCTACAGATATGCTTCATCTTGAATTGAGATAAGACATTGAGAGCTCTTTAGACTTATGTCTAAACTATAAATATTGTCATGTCTTCACCTAGTGAAAGTTTGAGAGAAGTCTCTTCACTTTCCTCATATTCTGTGTCACTTTCGTTTTTGCTTTTAAAGCTTTCTTGTATTTTTCATAGTTTCATTTCTTCTCTTTTAGCAAGGGACAATTAGGCTTGATGCGTCCCTTCTTCTTGCACTCAAAGCATATCACATCCTTGCTAGATTCAACATCTTCCATTGATCTTTTCTAGAAATTTTGTTTGTTTTTCTTTTTCCAGTTCAATCTTTTTCCTTTCCTATTCAGTTTCCTAAATTTCTTTATCATGAGAGCTAGCTCCTCGTCATCCATATAATCTTCTGTGTCTGTATCATCAGAATCATTATTAGACTTAAGTACATTTGACTTCTTACCTTTTGGATCATCTTCATCATTGATCTATTTCACTATATACGATTGATGAGTGCCTATCAGCTCATCAACAAAAAAAGGCATGATTCTTCGTGTCTCCCGAATTTATGTTTTCACATGGTTCCAATCCTTTGAAAGTCCTTGCAAAAGTTTGTTTACCTTCATTGAAGTAGAAATTTCTTGACCTTGATATGCCAACCCATTTACAATTTCTGTAAATCGATTGAACATATCTCTAATAGACTCTCTAAGCTTCATTTTGAAGGATTCATATTGGCCTAGTAAGATTTTTATTTTGTTCTCCTTTACACAATATTTTTCTTCATTGGTGACATGTAGTTTATCCCAAACTTCTTGAGCTGTTTCACATGAAGAAATTCTATTATATTCAGCAGGAGACAAGGCATAGTATAAAGAATATATGGCTTTTGCATCAAGAGCCTATCTCTTGGTAATTTCTGCTTGGTTGGATTCTTCAGTATCCTTATCTAAGACTTCTTTTTCCCGTCAGATGCTAAAGCTGCCTTTGGCTTGATTCCTCTTTCTACAACATCCCATTCAAGAGGATCTCTTGATCTCAGGATTGCCTTCATTTTATCCTTTCACACATGTATTATTTTCCATCAAAATAAGGTGGCCTAGTATTGCTCTACCCCCTCCCCCCTCACAAGTCCTAGTGCTAAACAACTAGCTATAGAAAATCTTTAACTCAGAAGTATGAACACTTCAACAAAAGAGCATGGGCCTCTAATACCAATTTAAAATGTTAGTACTAACACCTAGAGGGGGTGAATAGGAGTTTAAAATAAACTTTGACAAATAAATGCAAAATAAAATAAGTTATAAGCAAAGTCTAAAAAAGGATCAGAGTTTGATTAAATGAGCCACCAAACTTTTGGTGAAAATTCAGAATTAGATCAAATATGAAATAGATTTTTGTGAAACTTTAAAAAGAAAAAATTGCAACCGATAAAGCTAAAAATAGTTGAGGGAAGAAAAAATTGCACACAAGATTTATAGTGGTTCGACTCAAATCAAGTCTACGTCCACTCTCCCACGCTGATAGCCTTCTGGTTGAAATTCACTAAAAGATCAACAATAAGTATAATATCTTGAGTGCAAACACTCAGTGGAAGATTTCTTTTTCCCTCACTAAGTCACTCTTCTCGTGATTTTCTCTCTCGAATACAATTTGTAAGAGCTGTCGTTGAAGAACGAGTGGTTAGAAAGGCTTCAAACTTTGAATTTCAATTTTCACACACTATCTCAAATAGACTGAATGACCTTCTTAAATACTCCTCCACACCTTACTAGCCATTGGCATTCTTCAGAGGAATTTCTTCAAATCAATCCATTGGACATAATCGATTAAAGAAATCTTATAGTCGTTTGAAGATTGAGATGAAAATCTGTTGATTATAGTCGCCTATACAATCAAAATCTAGGTTTCTATAAGTAAATGCTTCCCAGGAACTTGTCTTTAAGATCGATTTCATCAATTTGTAATTGATTCCATTAATGTATTGATAAAAGGTAAGTGAGATTCTTCGTCAGAAAGTCAAATATTAAGGAATAAATCCCTATTGTATTCATATTGTATTCTTGTCGCAAGATCAATAAATTTGAGTCTGATTATATCTTTGTTCTAGACTTGGTTTTAGTCTAGATTGCGTCAGAGTAGGAAAGACTTTTGGAACAGATAAACTTTGACAAGAGTCTGCGATAAGACTTTATAAGTCTACTATTCTTTAGAATAAGAACAAGAACAAGAAAGTTTTGTCAATTTCAAAACCTGATAGGAGTTTTCTCAACACTCATGGCCTCTGGCAAGGCTAGACACTAGGTGAGGCTCGATTGGCAAGGTCAAGCCTCGCTGAGCCATGACCAAACTTCCCTACGATTGGCAACCAATTGAAGTAAGAAGAAAGACAAAGAAAGAAAAAGAAAAAGAACAACTAATTTAAAAATTAAAAATTAATATTGACAATATTATATCTTTAAATAATATCAAGTACAATTATGTTTCAACTTCAAACTCCTATTTCCCTTTTTCTTAAACATTTATATTGCTACAATACTACATCAAGTTTTCATTGACTTTTTATATCGATACTATGCCTTTTCCATTATGACTTTCCCTAATCTGCAGTATTGTCATTGTTTCACCGTCTTTTCTGGTTCACCCTTGCAGCACTTGATTTAATAAAGAATAAGCGAGTCCAAGCCATAATAGGCCCTGAAGGTTCAGAGCAAGCAGACTTCATCATTAACCTAGGAAACAAGTCTCATGTGCCCATCATCTCTTTCTCTGCTACTAGTCCATCCCTCAGTTCGATTCGGAGTCCTTACTTCATTAGAGCCACACAAAATGACTCGTCCCAAGTGAATGCCATAAGCGCGGTCATCCAAGCTTTTGGCTGGAAAGAATCGGTCCTCATATATGTGGACAATCAGTTTGGAGAAGGCATCATACCTTCTCTTACAGATGCTTTGGAAGAAGTTGACACGCGAGTGCCCTATAGGAGCCTTATTCCTCCTTCGGCCACGGACGATCAAATCCTACAGGAACTCTACAAGTTAACGACGATGCAAACGAGGGTGTTCATCGTGCATATGTTACCTGCTCTCGGTTCTCGACTATTGGCCAAAGCAAAAGAGGTGGGAATGATGAGCGAAGGGTACGTGTGGATCTTGACTAATGGAATCACTGACCAATTAAGTTCTGTGAATTCGTCTGTTGTCGCTAGTTCGATGCAAGGAGTACTAGGCATAAAGACTTATATCCCAGACACGCCAAACCTGGACCATTTCATAGTCCGATGGAAGATGAAATTCCAGCGAGACAATCCATCCATCCTTAATTCTAGGTTGAACATTTTCGGATACTGGGCTTATGATGCTGTTCGGGCTTTGGCAATGGTTGTCGAGGAAATGGAAGCGGCCAATTTTACCTTCCAGATGTTGAAGGCTTCGACAGATGCAACGGATCTCAACAATATTGGGGTCTCTCAAAATGGTCAGAAACTTCTCCAAGGGCTAGCCAACACGACATTTACGGGCCTCGCTGGAAATTTTAGCCTTGTTGATGGGCAGCTAGAGTCGTCAGTGTTCCAGATTGTTAATATCAATGGAAATGCCGCAAGAGGGATCGGGTTTTGGACGCTAGAAAATGGGCTGCAAAGAGATTTGAGTTCAGTTAGCACAAGCAAATATTCCACTTTGAAGAGTAATCTCAGATCAATAATATGGCCAGGAGATTTGACCTGTGTTCCTAAGGGTTGGGAGATTTCCACAAATGGGAAGAGGTTGAAAATTTTAGTTCCTGTGAAGAACAGTTTTAATCAATTCGTGAAAGTGACTCAAGATCCTAGCACAAACACATCCCAAGTCACTGGATATTGTATTGACATCTTTCACACCGTAATGAAAAAATTGCCTTATGCTGTGGCTTATGACCTTATTCCGTTTGCCTTGCCTGATGGAAGTAGAGCTGGTAGTTACAATGACATGATCGATCAAGTATTTTACCAGGTGAGCTCATTGCAAGTGCTTGATTTTGTTGGAATACATGTTGAAAATTACTATGCTATAATGTTGTTGACAAAGAAAACATTTATGCTCCTTTTATTGGAACAGAATTATGATGCAGTGGTGGGTGATACGACAATCATAGCAAACAGATCATTGTATGTGGATTTCACCTTACCATACACCGAATCGGGGGGTGCAATGCTCGTGCCATACAAGGACAACAAGAGCAAGAAGGCTTGGGTTTTCTTGAAGCCGCTCACTTGGGACCTTTGGCTAACCACTGTATGCTTCTTTGTGTTTATAGCATTGGTTGTATGGACTCTCGAACATCGGATTAACGAAGACTTCAGGGGTCCCGCCACCCATCAAGTTGGCACAAGCTTCTGGTTCTCCTTTTCAACCGTGGTCTTTGCACAAAGTAATCATCTTTCACTTTAATAGATAAATTGAACATCAAATTCACATATTATTGTAGGAGAATTTATGTAGTTAGCCTTAATTTGGATTACAGGGGAGAAAGTGCTTAGCAACTTAGCACGATTTGTTATGATCGTATGGATTTTCGTGGTACTTATACTAACGCAAAGTTATACGGCAAGCTTGAGCTCTCTTTTGGTGTTGCAAAATCTTCAACCAACTATGACTAATGTGGATCAACTCCTAAAAAGTGGGGAAAATGTGGGTTACCAACATGGCTCTTTTGCTTATGGAATGCTAAAGCAAATGAAATTCGATGCTTCAAGACTAATATCTTATCGGTCTCCTGAAGAATGCGATGCGCTTCTTTCCAATGGAAGTGCAAAAGGCGGGATTGCAGCAGCATTCCATGAAGTGCCCTACCTTAAACTTATACTTTCAGAATATTGCAACAAATATACCATGATTCCAGCATTCAAAACTGCTGGATTTGGCTTTGTACAGTCCTCAATCCCTCAATTCTAGCTAAAAGGGGAAACCAAATTTGCAATTATCAGGTTTAGTAATTAATAATTTGATTGAAAAAAATCTCATGTTCAGCTCTTTTCGGTTTACAGGTTTTCCCCAAAGGATCTCCACTGGTACCGGATATTTCGCGAGCAATCCTCAATGTGACTGAAGGGCCTCAAATGACAGAAATTGAAAACGCGTGGCTTACATCCAAAACCAATTGCCAAAATTCAAATTCCTCGGTTTCATCCGATAGCCTAGGTCTTGACAGTTTTTGGGGTCTGTTTCTGATTGCTGGAGCTGCTGCAATTTCTGCTCTCCTCATTTTCATGGTTATGTTCATTAAAAGAAATTGGCAGGAAGTAATGAGTTCTTCGGGTTCACTGTGGGAGAAGACTGTTGAATTGGGAAGAAGATTTCACCAAAGAGATGCCAATTCCCATAATTTTAGGAAGGGCAGATTTCGGGATGGAGTTATGAATGATGACGGCAATGAGATTGCAGCTGTTGAAACGTTAGAAAACACTCATTTCCCTCCAATTTTGTCGAGCGACTCCAGCCAAAACGACGTCTTGACCAATGAGCAAGGCATGCCATCTACTGAGCAAGGACTTCCTGATCGTGTAGAAGAAGGGTGCCCTCAGAGAGCGGTCGACGTCGAGCTTACCAATGTAAATTAGGAGAGGCGCACGCCTCTGCAACCTTGATTAAACTTTAATCCTTGGGTAGTCGAACTTGGAATAGTTGGCAATATCTTCCCCCTCAATCTCTTCTTATATAATGACTATCATTGATACCGTTTATATGCACACATTAGCTTCTCTTATCCTATTATGTACAGGCATTGGAAGTGTTTCTCGTCCCTTTGATGACGTTCCGTAAAGTTTCCAAATTAATAATTGTAAATGATAATTGTATTCTGATTAATAAAAGAAAGAGAAGGGTTACAAATATATATATGTGTGCTTAACCCTACTCATAACTAAGTTACTATTTTACCCTTATTACTCACAATATTTCTCAACACTCCCCCTCAAGTTGGGATATAAATATCAAATAATCCCAACTTGTTACATAAGACGCTCACTCCATTCCCCGTAGAGATTTCGTAAAAATGTCTGCGAGTTGATCCTCCGACTTTGTATGTTGAAGAATAACGTCACCTTTCTGAACTTTTTCTCGCGCAAAATGACAATCAACCTCAATGTGCTTAGTTCGCTCGTGGAAGACTGGATTTGAAGTAATATGAATAGCGGATTGATTATCACAATACAACACTAATGGATTTGATGGTGACATTCCAATCTCTGATAGTAACATTCTCAACCATAGTAATTCACTTGTCACATGTGCCATAGCTCGATATTCAACTTCAGCACTTGATCGAGAAACTACATGTTGTTTCTTGCTTTTCCATGCAACTAAATTACCCCCAAGAAACACACAATAGCCTGAAGTAGATCTTCTATCCACAGGACATCCAGCCCAGTCGGCATAAGAAAAACCTGCAGTGTTTAAATGGCCATAATTCTTGAACTATAGTTCTTTACCTGGCGCTCCTTTCAAATATTTGACGATCCGAAGTATGGCATCCCAATGAGTGGTACGAGGAGAACTCATGAATTGACTTACTACACTAACCGCGAAGGATATATCAGGTCTTGTAATAGTAAGATAGTTTAACTTACCAACTAATCTTCGATACTTTGTTGGATCATGTAGTAATTCTCCATGTTCTGCATAAAGTTTCATATTGGGATCCATAGGGGTATCGACTGGCTTTACCCCAAGAAATCCAACCTCGCCAAGGATATCTAGTACATACTTTCGTTGCAATAAATTGATACCAGCATGTGAATAGGATACTTCAATACCAAGAAAGTATCGAAGACGTCCCAAATCTTTAGTATTGAATTCTTTATGCAGAAATTGCTTAAGTTTTTCAATACCACATGAATCACTGCCACTAATGATGATATCATCCACATACACAACTAGGAGGATACAGCCAGTCGAAGATACAGAGCTAAAAACTGAATGATCTACCTGACACCGTTTTAATCCAAATTTGATAACTGCATCACTAAATCTACCAAACCAAGCACGAGAAGATTGTTTAAGTCCATACAAAGCTTTGTGTAAATGACATACCACATTCTCCCCCTGAGCAATAAACCCAGGTGGTTGCTCCATGTAGACCTCCTCAGCCAGATCACCATGTAAAAAGGCATTTTTGACGTCCAATTGATGAAGGTTCCAACCAAAGTGCACAGCCAATGAAATGAAGACAGGGACAGAGGGAATTTTGGCCACGGGAGCGAACCAATGTATCATACTCAGCACGTGTTAATGTAATTGAATCGCCTGTCTTAAGAACTTGAGTTGAACTTGGTGGAGCCATTGAGGGAGGACAATGAGAATCCTCAACCTCTGCACATGCAGCAATAGGTGGTTTGAGCTATGGGTGAAGTGTATAGCAATAATTTTATGTATGTCCAGCTCTTTGACAATGATGGCAATAGCGGGAACCACGACTATTCCCAGAGTTGATGGTACCACGAGTCCCAACTCCCCCTTCACGGCCTCCACGACTTCCACTGCGAACAACAACGCGTCCACGACCTCGATAACCACGTCCCTAAGCTCCACGCCCACTAGAACCATGAGAAAGCATAGCACTAATCTCCACTGCTGGTGTGGAAGAACTCTTCTCAGGAATTGTAGAACCGAGAGCTTGGGAGAAGACTTCATCTACTGTGGGAAGAGAACTCTGAGATGTAATATGCTGACGAAGAGATGAATACTCAGGCCCCAATGACTTGAGATATAATATTACCCTCAAATCCTCTTGGCGTTTAGCCAAAACATCTGGATTGTTCGAGGCAGGAAGATAAGTATCCAATCGTTGACAGAGAGTGGTGAATCGAGCATAATGATCAGACAATGATTGATCTCCACGTTGAATATCAAATAACTATTCCCACGTGTCACATACTCGCATCATATTATTTTTCCCCGAATAGAGTAATGCACACTTATCCCAAACTGCTTTAGCAGAGTCGCATTGAATAAAGTGAGGACTGACCTTAGGGTCCATGCTATTCCACAATAGGGTCCGAATCATCGCATCTCGTGCAATCCAATCGGCAGCTTTACTCATGTCAGACAGTATTGTAGACATGAGATAGTCCAGTTGTCTAGTGGCAGTAAGATTGACCTCGACCGCTTTAGATCAAGATGGATAATTAGTTCCATCTAACTTGACAGATGTTAATTGAAAGTGACCAAAAGGAGATCCGGAAGTCTATCCGTTGGTCGCCATTAGTGAATAAAGAATGATTGAGCCCAATAAATGAACTTCACAATTGCCAATACCGAATTCCAATAATTCAATCAAATACACAAAAGTTCCAACGATAAAGGCTTCAATCGAATCACCATACAAATCACTAAAGCACCAGTATACTTATTCTCAATATCTCTATTGATTCAATGCAAATCACTGTCAAGTGCAAACAGCAACTCTATTCTCCACAATGGTCACTTCTAAAATTTTGCAATAAAGTCGGTTACCGTCCACCACCAGAAAATATCCCATCATTCGCCATTTCTAGAAGCCTTTCCAGCATCTCACAGCCAGCACAAAATTTTTAATATTAATAATTAATATAAGAGAAAGCATCCTATCATGTCCAGTAATTTGGATATCTAGCTTTCACACAGGAGAAAGGACGACTTCAGCATCATCCGAGAGAACGAGATTGCTTCAGAATCACTTCCCCAGAAGAAAGAACGACTTCAAGATCGTGGGGGGATCAATCGGGTGCTCCTACAGCTTCTCCTACGCACCAATCCTTGAGAATCCTGGCCTCGTGGACACGGTCGCCACTTCAGTATCTCCAGAGAACATTGCCACCACACGAGACATTGGGGATCTTAGTGCTGGTGACGTTTGAGTGCACAAGAGCGCTATTGCAACCATGCGTATTGCCTCTTCTTCATTGAACTCTGATAATCTAGAATCAACCAGCTCAACAACACGGCTGGTTTCGTGCAGATTCCAAGCCCACTCAAGGAGATATATGTTTTTTTTTAAAGAAATCTCAGTAGCACCTAACTTGGAGCATGAAAACGAAAGAAAAGTTTGCAATTACACGTCCAGAAAAAACAAAACTTTATACGTAACCTCCAATTGTTGTTGACATGACCTCCCCCTTCAATCAAGTCCGTGAGAAGGGAAGGAATTCGCGCTCCTTGTGAAGGAAACTAATGTGGGCAGCGCCCGGCTTCCTCCGAAACTTAGCCCGATCTGATCAATACTCCATAGATCTTCACGCGCACAGATAGGGCCTCAATTCCCTTCGCACGAGCCACGTGAGGTGACGAGATCCGAGAGCCTCCGATCGGTGGTGGCGCTGCTCTTCGACGGTGTCCGGCGTTGATCAACGTTGTAGGTTGCCGGCCGGAGGCGCGGCCTTTTCCGGTGACGGAACAGTGGTCTCCAACGTCGTAGGTTGCTAGGGTTTTTTTCTTTTGTTTTTTTTTTAAAAGAGCGGCTTTGATACTATGTAAATGATAATTGTATTCTGATTAATAAAAGAAAGAGAAGGGTTACAAATATATATATGTGTGCTTAACCCTACTCATAACTAAGTTACTATTTTACCCTTATTACTCACAATATTTCTCAACAATAATAAAGAATAGAGTTCTTAAACTAATCTCTAATATCTATTTATAGTACAAGAGCCTAGTAAAATAGGCTTCAATGGTTGTTTCACGTGTCAAAATCCTATGTAATCTCATCTTTAATGTAAACAGACATGATCAATTGACTCCTCTAAACACATTGGTTAAGTAACTACATTAATTATATTCAAAAATCATAAGGAATTAATTAATTTCTTAACAAGAAAAAGTTCCAAAAATTATTTCTTTCATTCCTTACTCAGGAACATAATTGATCCAATTATATTCAACTGAATAATTAATCATATAGTGACTAAATAAAATCATAAACAATATAAAAATTCGGAACGATGGAATGTTAATGCCTACTTTCTGAGGAATTTTAATATGGTAACAAATTGGACCAATTATATTCAACTGAAGTTTACTGAAATGAAATTATTCCCTTTCATTGATTAGATCATGTCTAAGCATTATCCGTAGCAGTCACACAACCACACCAACACACCAAAATTATTCAAGTACAATTGAATATTACTTCCCCCCTTTGGCCACTGATCGTCTTTGTATCCTTCCAGCCGTGTTATTCTCACGCTTGGGCTGTAAAGCCTCCTTTATGTTTATGAGAGCCTTATCATACGATACGAAACCCATGAACCAGAATTCATAACCATCCCTTGTAACGACCTGGATGTACTTTTCAAAATTATCCAACCCTTTTGAAGAACGACTAACAAAGCTCAACTGATCGAGCAGCAGTGGCACCTAGATAGCCATCAGGATGAAAGCACATTAAAAACTGATGGTTGGAGAGTGAAGCTTAGCAGAACTTGACAAACTATTTCGAAGGTATGTTTCACTACATGAAGATGCTTCATGCTTAGATAAAAATAAGATGACGAGAAGAATGATCCAAGGCTCAGTATAGTAGTACAGACGATGAGTAAATGCAGGCTCTTTCCGGTGAAGGTTCTCCGGAATTTCGATTATAAAATCAGCAGGCTAGTCACAATAGACAATTCGACAATACTAACTCAGGTTATGAATTTGTAATGCATAAAAACTTATCATGATTCTAACGAAAGCTCAGTGCATAACAATTTGTACTGCTATTCTATAGTAAATGCAATTACAGGAAGATTGGAAAAGGTTACCTTGTAATACACCCACTCTTGCTGCCCTGAGGGAGCGTAATGGCAAAGAGGCTCATCCCCATGGAAGACCAGTCTCTTAGTTGACAAATACAATGTCCCAATGACAAGGCCGGAGGAAGTGGATAGATAGTGTTAAAAAAGTGATCCATTTTTAGAAAATTCTAGACTACACTAGACTACACAAGAAAGAAAAATGGCGGCAACAATGTGTTCAAGACAAAGTTGAAGATTCTAGTACATGTGCATGCAAGAAAAAGGCAAGAAAACTCTCCAATAATGAATAGGGAAAAAGCCACGAAAAACACTGAACTTTGCTCAAAGTGACACATTTACCCCAAACTTTTTTTTGTGACGTGAAAAATCCCAAACTTTCCAAACCGTGACACATTTACCCCATTTAGGGCATTTTTGTCTTTTTATTCTTTTTTCCTTTTTCTTTTTTTTCTTTTTTTCTTCTTCTTCCCTTTGCCGGCCCACCATGGCCAGCGGAGGGAAGCCGGCGTCCGGCGACCTCGCCGGCGTCGAGCGAGGATGGCCCTCGCCGGATCCGGCGAGGGGGACACCCTCGCTCGATGCAAGCGAGGGTGGCCCTCGCCGGCGACGGGCGAGGACGACCTCGCCAGATCTAGCGAGGGCAAGAACACCCTCGCCCGACGCAGGCGAGGGCGGCCCTCGCCGGCGTCGGGCAAGGACGGCCCTTGCCAGATCTGGCGAGGGCACCCGTCGCCCGACGCAGGCGAGGGCACCCCTCGCCCGACACAGGCGAGGGCGAGGACGGCCCTTGCCGGATCTCGGGTGAGGGCACCCCTCGCCCGACGCAGCAAGGGCGGCCCCGCCGGCGTCGGGCGAGGACGGCCCTTGCCCGATCCGGGTGAGGGCGGCCCTCGCGACGCGGGAGGGCGACCCTCGCTCGACACCGGCGAGGGCCGCCCTAGCCGAGGCCGACGAGGGTGACCCTCGCCCGACGCCGGCGAGGGCAGCCCTCGCCGGACGCCGGCTTCCCTTCACCGGCCAGCCCGGTGCGGGGAAGAGAGAAAAAAAAGAATTTAAAAATTTTTAAAAAGTAAAAAAAATTAAAAAATTTTAAAAATAAAAAGACCAAAATGCCATCTAATTTTGGGGTAAATATGTCACATAACGAAAGTTCGGGGTTTTTCACGTCACATAAAAAAGTTTGGGGTAAATGTGTCACGGTTGGCAAAGTTCGGGGATTTTCACTTCACAAAAAAAAGTTTGAAGTAAATGTGTCACTTTGGACAAAGTTCAGGATTCTTCGTGGCTTTTTCCCTAATGAATAACTTTCTAATACGTGGGCAGCATAACATGTGGACAGCAAAAAGACCAAAGAAAAGTCAACAAAAGCTGCTGAAGAATAGAAAAATGCAAAAAAAAATGGAGAAGACACTAGAAGATGCGAGAAAATATTAGGTAGTCCTAGACCACCACGTCACCGTGCGCCCGCCCAATGAAGAGGCGACACATGGATCCACGTGGAGACGGGCCTACCATTATTTTCGGTTAAATGTTTGCCCCCCTTCCCTCTCTTCATTAAATGTTTCGTTGTTTTACTGGCCCATCATCACTCTTGAGAGAACGTTTCGCGTCCCCTCACCCCATCTCTCTCTTCATTAAATGCTTTATCCTTCTCTGCATCCTTCTTCTCCTGCTCGCACGCCCCTCTCTCTTTCAAAATTTTATCTCTATATTTTTCTCCATCAGAGCCGCACAATGCCCGTCCTCTCTCTTTTTCAAAAATCTCTCCCTCCCAAAAGCCCACCCGTCGCCTCTGAGCTCAGCCACCTCCGCCGTTGCCGCCAGGAGCTACTCCCTCCCTCTCTCTCCCTCGTCTTCGCTCTCTCCGGCGCTCGCTCGCTCTCTCCGACGCTTGTGCTCGTGCGATATTTGAGCTTGCGTCGCTAGCCAGGCTCCTGCTCCCGTCAACATCTGCCACAAGCTCGCTCGACCTCACCTCCATCTTCACCGTCACTCTCGGCCTCTCCCTCGATCCCACTCTCCCTCCTTTGATCTTCCCCTGCTCTGCGCTGCCGTTCCGTTCGAGAACTCAAACCCCTCGAAGTTGGTGTTCCGGAAGACGGCCTCCCCAACCGGTGACGCGGTCAAGGGAGTTGAGAAAGAGGCCGCGGTGGAATAGTCAAGGGACTTGACGTCGACGCGGCAAAGCCTGAGCTTGAGGCTCTTGACGCGGAGAAGATGGGTGTGGAGGATGCATTGAAGAAATCTGAGGAGAAGGCAAAGGAGATGATGGTCTGTCCAGAAGCTGAACTGCTATTACAAGTTATTGAGTTAAGTAAAGTTTCCCTGATTTCCATATATACTTAAGTGATCGTTCATGTTCCATGCTCATTGCTGTTGGATTAAGCATTCATAAGAGTTTTGACCTTTTGGTTCTGATACCCCGCTTCTTTCATCACCAGCTGGCTGTTTCAATGGCATTATTTCTGTGGTTTCTGGATATGTTAGTTCGATGCTCTACTTAAGCATGTATAGGACTCCAAGTCCGAGTTTTTCGAGGAATCATCCCTCGGCAGGGTTGGGGAAATCAAGTCATATCCCGACACAGGCATGACAGCCATAGTCAAGCTCATTTCCCACCCAGGACCTTCCTTTGGGATCAATCTTCTTAAGTTGGTGCAGAACAAAGTAGCGATTCCACTTCCAGGAACGTGATAGTTGTCTAAACCTAAGTAAGAACCATAAGCACCATTACAGCTCATTGCGCACCAGGTTTCATGCTTCAAAGGACATGGCCTTTCATTTGCAGAAACACGCCTTTCCTCGTTAAGAAATTTGGTAGTGAGTTCATTCAGGTTGTTGTCATCGGTTAATGAACCTGCGAATGTCTTGCGCCCAGTGTGCGCATAGCCCATTTGCTTTCGCCATCGCTGGGAGCCTGCAAGTGGCGGTTAATTTGCAAAGACACTCCTGAACCTTGGAGTTGTTAGTAATATGCCCTAAATTAAATTAATAAATAAATTTAAAAAAAAAAAAAAGTAAAGCTTCATGCATGTGCACGAATTCGTGCACATGCACGAAGCATAATGGTCAGCGGTTGCTGACCATTATGCACGTAGCATTGATGGTCAGCAACCGCTGACCATCATGCCACAATCGTGCATGAGCGGTTGCTCATGCACGATCATCCACTTTGGACGATCAGCAACGGTTGCTGATCGTCCATTGATCACCAACCGTTGCTGGTCATTTTTAATATAAAAATGAACGAGGGATGAGAGAAAAGGGGTTGGAAAAACAGAGAAAAGGTGGGTGTGCATTTGGTGTTTTAGAGAGAAAATGATTTGCTGAAAACAGAGAGCAAATTGTGTGCGTGTTTTTGTGTCTTTGAGACACGAGGAAGAGAAACAATTCTCTCGTTCGGGCCGTGACTACTATACACCAAGAATACGACGGATTCTTTCCACGTGATTGCTAGCACGATCGAAGTGGTGGATATCCGAAAGCTCTCTCTTCCGTTCGACGTTCGTTGTTGGTGTGTCCGAACTAGAGGTCCGACGCTTGTGGGACTCGTACCGTAGAACATCCGAACCGACTTGTTCCAAGCGTGCTTCGAGAGGTATTTCGTTTAACTCCCTTTTATGTTTAGATTTTTGATTAAAACGCACGAACAACGCCTAAGGAGAATCATGTGTAAAATATATCTTTGTTTCCGCTGCGTTTATTTCGTTAATTTTCTTATACATGATTCATGAAACCCCTACAAAGTGGTATCGAGCCAACCTTAGGCGTTTTCATGCGTTTAATTGATTTGTAGTTCAAATATATTTTTGCATTCTAATGGCCAATTTATTTTGTTAAGAGAATCGGTTCTCTTACCATTTTAATGTGGTCTATAGAAGTTGATTAATTTATGTGATAAATTTAATCAACTAAGCAAAAATTAGAACTAAATCAATTTTGAATCAAAAATTCGTAACTTGTTATACTTGATGTTTATATTTTGCAAATGATATGCAGAATTTTATGCATGCCTTCCAGAGCTTTAAATTTTGAATTTATGGCTCATAAGGAAGGGTGGTGATCATGGAAAAATCCCTAATTATTGTGATTGTTGTATGGATGAATGTATGATGATTACAGGTATTCATTTTGGGGATGTAATTATTAAATGGAGGCTGCGTCCTTCCTTTTATTTTACTTTAATTTTTCTTGTTATGTAATTTTTAGTATAGTTTAGTATTTCAATTGTTGATGTAAATACTACAAGAGAGGAGGAGCCATTGGAGGAGCCATTAAACCGGTGAGCTCTTTGGGCCCGGTCTTTGAAGAGTTCAAAGATTGAAGAAAAAGTGAAGAGCAGGTCCATATAATTAAAACATTAAAATGGCTAAATGGGTCTCTTTGGCTCGAGACCCATTGAACCATAATTCCATGATCACCACATAGGATAGATGTTTATGTGATATCTATTTATTTATTATGTTTTTGTTATCGTGCATGTTAAACCGGTTAATGTGCAAAGTGAGACCATTAATAACGACCAAAATCTCCTTATTAATAATATTAAGTCGAAACGGGTTTCGGAACTCGTGGCCTTCCATCGTCGTGGTTTGATCCAATATTATAGTGGTTAACTAACCGGTTATGGATACATAGGGGTTAATTACCATTTATAATATTGGACCACTCCATTATGCATATGATGCTGTGGGGTTGGAGCCAAATGATTTCTAATAACTGTTAGGTGAGGGAATCATTTGTGTTTTCAATACTTGCATGAGACGATGGGCTAGACTTAACTATGATCATGATGCCAATAACTGTTAGGTGAGGCTTTCATGGTCTAGAGGCCGAAGTTATGATTGGGACTCGCATATGATGCGTTGAACAAGCTGGTTCACTCACTAAGTTCATAAGACACCAATAACTGTTAGGTGAGGTGGATTTTGGACTGGTGGGACTCAATCCCCACTAGTAATCTTTACCCAACAAAGATTACCGCTTCCCATCTTAAGGAGTATGGGATTCGAATATAAATTTAGTGGGAGGATCTATTTCATTTAAAGACCAAAATGAAATAGTTACTTTGAAAGATACAACGGCTAACAATTTATTTTCTGCAACAGATATATTATTACTCTGAAAATGGTGACCACAAACCCACTCGCTTCTATACTTGACAAGAATTGTTTGACTGGACCCAATTTCACCGACGGGTGAGGAATTTGAGAATTGTTCTCAATTCAGAAAAAATTGGGTATGTGCTTGATGAAAAAATGCCAACCTCCTTTCCCGAGGGTGGGACCCAAGAGGAGCGTGTCACTTATGATAAGTGGCGTGATGATGACTTAAAAGTTAGGTCATATATGCTTGCTTCTATGAATAATGAATTACGAAGAAGTATGAATCTATGGAAGATGCTGGGTCGATCATTTTGCACTTAAAGGAATACTTTGATGAGAATGGTCGAACCTCTAGATATGAGATATCTAAGGCATTGTACCGTATGAGGATGGATGAAGGATCATCTGTTAATGATCATGCTTTGAAAATGATCTGGCACATTGAAGAATTGGCTAGGCTGAATCTCGTTATGGATAATGAGTTAGCTGTGGATTTGATCCTCCAATCTTTACCCGATTCCCTTCTCTGGTTTTGTCCAAAACTTCCACATGCATAAGATGGATAAAACTCTTGCGGAGTTACATAGCATGCTGGTAGTTTATGAGAAGGAAATGCATAACACGAGGCCAAATGTAGTGGCTATGGCTAAGGCTTCTTCTTCAAAGAGTAAGACCGTTTTAAAGAAGAATAAATGGAAGAGGCCTACCAAACCTGTTGTGCAACCAAAGCCCATGATTGATAAAGGGAAATGTCACTACTGTGGTGTCAAAGGGCATTGGAGGAGGAACTGTAAGAGGTACCTCGCGAGCTTGAAGGTCAAGCCCAAGAACCGACCTTATGAAGGTATGGTGTCTATGCTTATTGAAACTAATCTTATGGTTAGTGCTGAATCCAGCTCATGGGTTCTAGATTCTGCTGCAACTTCACATATTTGTATGTCTTTGCAGAATCTGGAAATAAGCAGGATGCTAAGGCGAAATGAGATTGTCCTGACGTTTGCCAATGGAGCAAGAGTTGCTGCATTAGCTATAGGGACTTTTCGTTTATGTTTGCCTTCTGGACATGTATTGGTTTTAAAGAACTGTTTGCATTATAAGAATGCTGTTAGGAACATCATCTCTATATCTCGTCTGGGTAAAGAGAATTATGAATTTTCTTTTGCTGATGATGTATGTTCTATTTATCATAATAGAATATGTGTTGGTTCTAGCTTATTAACCAACAATCTTTATACCATTACAATGTCCGGTAATGCGATTACCAATGTCAATAAGCAAAATAGAATTGATATAAATGCCATAACTAATAAACGCCCTAGAGACGGTCCAAATAAAAAGTATGTTTGGCATCTCCGATTAGGTCATATTGGAGAAGACAGAATTAACAAGTTGAGTAATGATGGATACATTGATCCTTCAAATTTTGAGTCATACTCGACTTGTGAGGCATGTCTTCTAGGAAAAATGACCAAAGCACCTTTTGTGGGACAAAGTGCGCGAGCTGCTGACATATTAGAATTAATACATACAGATGTATGTGGACCAATTAATGAATCTGCTAGAGGTGGTTATAATTACTTCATTACCTTCACCGATGATCAGTCACGGTATGGTTATTTATACCTCATGAAGTATAAATCTGAATCCTTTGAAAAGTTCAAGGAATTCAAGGCTGAAGTTGAGAAACAAACAGGAAAATGTATTAAGGCTCTTCGATCGATCGAGGAGGTGAATACCTTAGTACTGAATTCCTGGACTTTCTTAAAGAGAATGGCATTTTATCACAATGGACACCTCCCGGAACTCCGAACATAATGGTGTATCGAACGAAGAAATCGTACTTTATTAGATATGGTACGATCTATGATGAGTTACACCGATTTGCCAATATCCCTTTGGGGATATGCCCTTGAGACAGCCGTATATATACTGAATAGAGTGCCGTCCAAATCTGTTCCAACTACGCCCTATGAGATATGGTATAGTAGGAAACCTAGTCTTAATCATATTAAGATTTGGGGTTGTCCAGCTTTTGTGAAAAAGCTGAAAGTGGAAAAATTGGAGGCAAGATCTGAACAAGGTCGCTTCATTGGATATCCAAAGGAAACTCTTGGATATTATTTCTATTTTCATTCAGACCAAAGAATTTTGGTATGCAAGCACGCTTCTTTCTTGGAGAATCAGTTCATCCAAGAAAGTGGTGCTGGGCGGAAAATAGTCTTACAAGAAGAAAATAATGAAGTACCAAATAACCGAGTTCGATACCAACTCTCGATTCAAAGTGGGAGCTTCGATACACAACCTCTTAGGAGAAGTGCGAGAATGTCTCGCCCACCGCTCGTTATAGACACTCGGTTGATCACATTGAACCATTATTCATTGTGAATGATAGTGATCAACCCGGTGATCCTAAAACCTATGAGGAGGCGATGTTGGACATCGATTCGGTAAATGGCTAGAAGCCATGAAATCCGAAATGGACTCAATGTATTCCAATGAGGTATGGACCTTGATCGACCCGCTCGATGGTATTGTACCAATTGGCTGTAAATGGATCTTCAAGAGGAAGATGAATGTTGAAGGTCAAATTGGAATTTACAAAGCACGGCTGGTGGCGAAAGGATATCGTCAAAAGAAGGAATTGATTATGACGAAACTTTCTCACCGTGGCCATGCTAAAATCCATTCGGATTATGTTGGCTATAGCTGCACACCTTGATTATGAGATATTCCAGATGGATGTCAAAACGGCTTTTCTAAATGGATTTCTCGATGAGGACATCTATATGGAACAGCCACGGGGTTTTGAATCCAATAGTGAAAAAAAGAAGGTGTGTAAGCTTAAGAGATCCATTTATGGACTCAAACAAGCCTCCGAAGTTGGAACATCCGTTTTGATGAGGTAGTCAAATCGTTTGGCTTCATCAAAAATCCGGATGAACCTTGTGTATATAAGAAGATCGGTGGGAGTGCAATTGCATTTCTGGTTTTGTATGTCGATGATATACTTTTGATTGGAAATGATGTACCAATGATATCATCGATAAAACTATTCTTGTCACAGAAATTCTCCATGAAAGATTTAGGAGAGGCAACCTACATTTTAGGTATCAAGATCTATAGAGATAGATCAAGACGATTAATTGGCCTCTCACAATCTACGTACATAGACAAAGTGTTAACACGGTTTAACATGCAATGTTCCAAGAGAGGATTATTGCCTTTTAGGCAAGGGATCCATCTTTCTAAGGAGATGTGTCCCAACACTCCCGAAGAAAGAGAGCGGATGGCAAAGATACCATATGCATATGCTATTGGAAGCATAATGTATGCTATGCTATGTACTAGACCACGATATTGCGCATGCTGTAAGTATTACTAGCAGATATCAGTCTGATCCAGGAGAAGAGCATTGGATAGCAGTCAAGAATATTCTTAAGTACTTACGAAGGACTAAAGATTTATTCTTGATATATGGAGAAGGAGAATTTGAAGTTGTAGCTTATACTGATTCTGATTTTCAATCGGATCCTAATGATTATAAGTCTACGTCTGGGTTTGTCTTCACATTCAATGGTGGTGCGTTAGTTGGAAAAGTTCCAAACAAAGTATAACCGCCGATTCCACCACCGAGGCGAGTATGTAGCTGCTTCTGAAGCAGCAAAGGAAGCCGCTTGGATGAAGAAATTTATTTCTGAACTTGGAGTCGTTCCTTCAATTGAGCAACCGATCACATTGTTTTGTGACAACAATGGGGCGATAGCTCAAGCTAAGGAACCAAGGTCTCACCAGAAGTCCAAGCACATTGAGAGACGCTTCCATCTCATCGAGAAATTGTTGGGAGAGGTGATATCGCCTTGCAGAAAATTGCCTCAGCAGAAAACGTGGAGATCCCTTCACTAAGGCCTTACCTCGTCTTCTTTTGAAAGACATATTGACAAAATGGGTTTGAGGTACCAGACAAGTTGGCTTTAGTGTAACTGGGATATTGTTGGATGTATGCCCTAAAGCTACTATGTAATAGTTACATATTAGGGATTTCAGTTGTACTTTCATTATTATTATTTAATTAATGGCAACGACGTATTCATTCATTTGTCCAATTATTTTATATTGATGAATGATTCCATAAGATCAGTTGCAACTAGACCTATTCTTGAGACGTCAAGAATATATGTGACGGGTTCATAGTTAGACTGAATCTTTAAATTGTTCCCGGTCGATGGATTATTAAGTGGATATTAATAATCCTGTTGAGATCGGTGTGTTCTTAACTTCGCCATTAAGTATTGGATACTTAAGGGAATGATGAGTCACATGTCATTGGGTATTATGATGCCCGAGTTAGAACACAGGTGTTTGTATTAGACAAATTCACTGAACGTGACGCATATGGAACGATTAGCAACATGGAAGCTTTTAACATGGTCAATGTCTAATTGTTCATGTTTTGGTCTTGTGTAAATAATCCTTAGACCTGAGGCACAGTGTTAACTTGTGTATCGAACAACTATGGTTCACGGGTGCACATAATGTCGGGTCGTCGATCCGTCTTTATACTTGATGGTCATAGTTTGTTCATATACGAAGTTACACGTGTGCGCAATATGGAATCTGTCTCCTTGTTATATGCAAGGTATGATAATGATGTCCTATGCGATCTAATTGTGACACCGCATTGAAATCCTCGGCCGGGGTTGTAACCGAGAATAAATTGTTTATGTCTCGAATAAAATGCATGTCAATTAGATTTGTGCATATGATCGAATTAATGACTTGACAAATATTCCATGGTCTTTGTTTGATCGGGACATAGTAAGACAGAGGGATTGAATTACACTGTAGCCAAAGCTGACAGGTTCATTATGTTCTTAAAGCATTCACACTATCTCGGGTAGCCATGACATATTGCTAGATGTCAATCGTGGCTTGTAGGACCTAAAAGATTAATCGGGACAATTAATTCTTTTGGAAGTACTAATGTGTTAGTACAAGTCTTACTACCAGCTTAGTGATGAACCTAGGGATGTCACACACCATAAACAACTAGGATGACATGGAACAAGAGAGAAATATTATTGCAAATATGTTTGCAATTACTGCAATCGAATTGAGTCGATTTGAAATTAAATTAAATGAGATTTAATTTAATTTGTATTATAGTCACGAGCCTACTTGCATATGATGCACACGCATGCCCAAAGTGGATATATGTTAAGATACCAAACAACTTGGCTTTAGTGCAAGTGGGAGATTGTTAGTAATATGCCCTAAATTAAATTAATAAATAAATTTAAAAAAAAAAAAAAAAAAAGCTTCATGCATGTGCACGAATTCGTGCACATGCACGAAAGCATAATGGTCAGCGGTTGCTGACCATTATGCACGTAGCATTGATGGTCAGCAACCGCTGACCATCATGCCACAATCGTGCATGAGCGGTTGCGATGGTCGTGCATGAGCTCATGCACGATCATCCACTTTGGACGATCAGCAACGGTTGCTGATCGTCCATTGATCAGCAACCGTTGCTGGTCATTTTTAATATAAAAATGAACGAGGGATGAGAGAAAAGGGGTTGGAAAAAAGAGAAAAGGTGGGTGTGCATTTGGTGTTTTAGAGAGAAAATGATTTGCTGAAAACAGAGAGCAAATTGTGTGCGTGTTCTTGTGTCTTTGAGACACGAGGAAGAGAAACAATTCTCTCGTTCGGGCCGTGACTACTATACACCAAGAATACGACGGATTCTTTCCACGTGATTGCTAGCACGATCGAAGTGGTGGATATCCGAAAGCTCTCTCTTCCGTTCGACGTTCGTTGTTGGTGTGTCTGAACTAGAGGTCCGACGCTTGTGGGACTCGTACCGTAGAACATCCGAACCGACTTGTTCCAAGCGTGCTTCGAGAGGTATTTCGTTTAACTCCCTTTTATGTTTAGATTTTTGATTAAAACGCACGAACAACGCCTAAGGAGAATCATGTGTAAAATATATCTTTGTTTCCGCTGCGTTTATTTCGTTAATTTTCTTATACATGATTCATGAAACCCCAACAGAACATCATCAACATCTCCAGCAGCTTCGACCTCGCCGCCCGTTTCTCAGGAAAATCACCGATTCTAGGACTCATCAAGTAGCACATCCTCGCGAGCCGTCGCGGGGATCTGTGCCAATCGTATTCTCTCTGAATTTTCTGTAACGAGAAATGAAACAGCACGCCTCGACCCGTCCGAGACATCGTACGAAAGCAAATGGGATAAACACACACGATCCATTTGATCCTGCACGTCCGACCGGCAAAGACCTCGGACGACAACATAGGAACACATCAACCCTCCTCAGCGAGTGACTCGTACTATCTCGCGTTCACTTGAACTCTGACTTTTGCGATGCCTAAAGAAGATCCAACTAGCCCAATCGCGCCCTCCGAACCCCTGCTCTGGAGTGACGACGTGGAGCTCGCCCACTTCGCCAAGCCACCGCCTCACCGCAACCAGAGGCGCAGCAGTAGTAAGTGCTTCGTCTAAGCCCTCGCCCCGATCGTCATCCTCCACGTCGCCTTCCTCGGGTTCGCCCTCACCGTCCACGTCAAGAGCCTCAAGCTCAGGCTTCGCCGTGTCGACGTCAAGTCCTCCACTACTCCACCACGGCCTCCTTCTCAGCTCCCTCGACCGCGTCCCCAATTGGAGAGGCCGTCTTCCTGGACACCAACTTCGGGGGGTTCGAATTCTCGAACGGAACGGCAGCGCGGGGCGGGGGGAAGATCAAAGGTAGGAGAGCGGGACCGAGGGAGAGGCCGAGAGTGACGATGAAGATGGAGGTGAGGTCGAGCGAGCTTGCGGCAGACGTTGACGGGAGCAGGAGCCTGGCCAACGACGTCGGCTCAAATATAGCACGAACACGAGCGCCGGAGAGAGCGAAGACGAGGGAGAGAGGGAGCGAGTGGCTCCTAGCGGCGACGACGGAGGTGGCTGAGCTCAGAGGCGACGGGCGGGCTTTAGGGAGAGAGAGATTTTTGAAAAAGAGAGACAGCGGGCGTTGTGCGGCTTTGATAGAGAAAAATATAGAGATAAAGGAAAGAGAGAGGGGCGTGCGAACGGGAGAAGAAGGATGCAAAGAAGGATAAAGCATTTAATGAAGAGAGAGATGGGGTGGGGGGACCCGAAACCTTCTCTGAAAAGTGATGGTGGGCCAAGTAAAACAACGAAGCATTTAATGAAGAGAGAGAAGGGGGGCAAAAATTTGACCGAAAATAATGGTGGGCCCATCTCCACGTGAAGCCATGTGTCGTCTCTTCATTGAGCGGGCGCACGGTGACGTGGTGGTCCGGGACTACCTAATATTTTCTCAGAAGATGCGGAAGAAGCCGCACAAGGAGGAGATAAAAAGCAAACTTGTAATATTATATTATTTTTTTGTACTCAATGTCGGTGAAGGAATGGCGGTGACACGCCTATAAATAGGGGTTGGGTGTGTGTTTTAAGTGGTAGAAAAAAACTACACACTCCTTCCTTTGTAATAAAAACTTTCATAATAAAAGCTCTCTTTTTTTATCCATTCTCCCTTTACCATTGTAGTCCTTTTATTATTCTTTTTTTTGGTCGAAAGTCCTTTTATTATTCACACATAACACTTGCGCACACACACGCTTCGGCAAAAACATCCAACAGATAGCAAGCATATGCTTTTAGAAGCTTCTCTCCCGGCAGAAATTCAAAAGTACATTCAAATACCTTATCCCGTTCCCCCGCTTTGAGCACTTTTGTCCCCTGGGCAAGTCAAGCTATTGCTGCATCTGTGATGCTATGGCTAGTTTTAACTGTTTCAAAAAACAAACATAGAACGATAACCCTTTAGTTGAGGTCCGGCAAGAATAGAGTCCTTAACATCCCTTTTCAATCGAATAGAAACCGTGAGGAGAAGAGAATGAAGGAAATCATGGGCTTTGTCTCCCACAAATAAACAAAAGAAACTGACAACAAGCCGAAGCCAAGCTTATGCAACTGCTGCAGTGTTTGCTCTTATAGGACAAAGCTAATTTTTTCTTCTTTCCAGGGAAAAAGAAGTTGGGCCAACATTCGGCCACGCAAAGTGCCTGAGGGTCCTGATAGCCATAGAAAATTATGGGAAACAAGCCATGTTCTCCACGGAAGTGCCATGTTATGCATTTGGCAATTCGTTATAGATAGGAATTGACATAGGTTGCCAAAAGAATAAGCACTGAAGATAGCACCGCACATCAAAGTTGGAGCTTCTCTAGATAAACATCAAAGTTGTCTCATTTCTTTTCAATGTGATCAGCTAGAGATGGCAAACAGCCGCTGCTATGGTTTGGCTGACGGCATCTAGACAAGTCCAACTTGGCAAAGCCTGTGAATGATAGACCTAAGCCCGTACCGAGCACAGGAAAGAAGTTTTGGGGTAACCCTGAAGTTGACCTGTTATCCGGTTCAGCAATTCTGACAGAAAGGCTATATCGACCGTAAGAAGAGAAGTTGAGAGAAAAAGAATGCAATGAAAATATAGGGTCGAATTTAGATATCGAATGAAGTTTAACAATATAAGTTTATGGACCAAATGGTGCAAATTTTTTCCAATATGGAAATCAAGACAGGTCCCCGCGACAGGGGGAAGTTATACCAGCAGAATGCTAGTTATATCATCAGTTGTAGGTACTCTGTATTAATATATGATATCGCATATAGCCGGAGACAGTTAGCAGCCACCCATCCTAACTAGCCAGGTTCACGACCATCACGTTTGTTCACTCGGGTGCGCACGTTAGCCTGCTTATCTACCTACCGAATGCAGTAGAGATGCTCAGCTTGCTGGCGGTGCAACCCCGACAGGCTCAGGAGCCACCTCAGCTCCAGAATGCTTGTTCCCGTCATGAAAGGCCTTCTCAGGTTGCCGATCAAATCCCCACAAACTGGCTGCCTTAATATCATCCTGAGCCATTAGCCAGGTTCTCCTCATCAAAGGATGATCTCATGGGCTCGACACTGTCGTTGTTCTTCGGGTACACGAACTTAACCTTTTGAAAAGTCTTAGCATCCAAGAAGTACTTCACAACCTGCGCCAAAAAATGTGAAGCGTCAGTCTTGGATCAGGAGAATTCTTGTAACTTGACTTAAAAAGAGGAGGAAATATTAACTAGGGGTGTCAGTAACCGAACCGGAAACCGAACTAAACCGAAAACCGAACCGAACCGAACCGAACCAAAAAATTCAGTTTTTTCGGTTCAGTTTTCATTAAAAACCGAAATTTTTCGGTTCGGTTCGGTTTTTATCGGTTAACCGAATTGAACCGAACCGAGAAACCGAAAAATAGAACCAATAACCATTAAGCATTAACCAAACCGGCAAAAGGGCCAACCCTATTTCTTATTCTCTCCCGTCTCCTCTCATCTTGAAGGTGCGATGGCGATGGCGACTGCGACGGCGACGGCGACAAGGACGGCGACCGATTGAGGGACCGGTTGTTCCGCCACGCCCTTTTCTCTTGTTCTTCTCCTTCTTCGTCGGCAGCGCGCGCCGGCGACTTGTGGAGCTGTGTGCTGTGCTGGGTCGAGCAACGGCGCTTCGGAGACTGACCCTTTTTGTCCTCACGATGCCGCTCTACTACGTCAATGCCCCTCCTCACATGGGCACTGGGCAGCGCCTACACCACCATTGCCGCTAATCCCATCGCTCGCTTTCAGGTTTGTCTTCAAACAGTTGAGGTTAATTGTTTTGATGTTATCGTATTGGGCAACATGTAAATGGAGCGAGACTCGGACTGGGAAGTTGCAGGGCTGCTAATTGTATATTGCGTGTGGTTTACCGGATAATTAATGATTTTTGCTGAAGAACCCTTTTTGCATTGTCGGTGTTATGTAACACAGACTACTAATAGATCCAACATAAATATTGCACCAAGTTTCAAAGTGATCAAATGCTTGCAGTGGTTGACTTCAAGGTTGATTTCATGTTTAGAAGGTGCAAAGTAACGCAGATTCTTGCTATTTTGTATGGTGTTAGTGTTCTGGCTTTGGGTTACAGATTCTTAATTTGACCTCCTCTTTTTTGCCGTGTTTGGCTTAAATTCTCTCTCTATTCCTAATATAGTTATGTTTGCCTTTCTGAAAAGGGTGTCCTGACTTTTTTGTGTGTGGATTCCTGATTCTTTTCATCTGTTTTTCTTTTTCCCTTTGTCTCTTTATCTGTGTTTGGCTTAAGCAATTATTCTTTTTCACAAAAGTATCAAGTTCAACAATTGGAAAAGGGTTCCAACTTCTCATTGTAGATTCTTGACTCTTTTCGTCTGTTTTCCTATTTCTTTTCTATACGAACTTGAATTCTACCATCTTCCATAGATAGCATCTAATGTAGCTAAAAGTTTTGGGCCCTGGATCTGTCTCTATTATGTGTCCTTGCCTTCTTCAGATCTATAATTATGCATCTTATGTAAAAATGGTTGCTCCTTTGAGATTTATAAATATATTAATGTTCCTTTTTATTGATGCAGTGCCATTGAAACTCTCAAGGTGGATAGTTTGCAGAAACTTTACTCATCATTGGAGCCCATACTTTGGCGTGTGGTAAGATAAATTTGGCAGCCGCATGCTATTCATTTATTGTGTTTTCATGTTCTTTTCTCTTGGTTAATGGAAGAGTAGTAAAATTGGTTGATGAAGAAACTAGAGAACAGTGGTTATCATGATTTGTGGGAGTGAGTGATATTCTGATTCTATATGTATCACTGTCTCCTTAAATTGGCTTGAGAGCCTTGAGAAGTGAAAATCTCATGTATAGTGTAGTATGTTTGCGTTTAGGGTGACTATGCATTAGCAATATCATCTTTGATTTTGCCAAATATCATGTAGTGACTATGATAGTTTAGTTTACACTTTTAATTTGGAATTGAGGGAATGGATCATGCTTTTGCCTGCATAACGATATAATGTTCCTCAGAATTGGTCATAGAGGAATTTGCTATGTTTGAAGTTTTTAACGTAGCTTAAGAACTAACTTTCTGAAATATTGACCAGGTTAGTGAAGAAGTGGAGCGAGCTTTAGCAAAATTGGGCCCCTTCAAAATTACTGGGAGGTATGCTATTTTTTAGCTAGGTGGAACCATAGTGATGACATTTTTGTATTGGCTTGACGATCTGAGTTGTGAATCTGATTTGCTTGAGAAGATACTCATTAGCTCTGTAGAGGCGGTATGAATTGCCTGAAGGTTAAGCTGGAAACATGTTTCTGCATATGGTTCTTCCATGGTTTATTTATTTATATGGTTGACCTCGCTTAGTGGGATAAAGCTTAGTTGTTGTTGTTGTTATTTTTTGTTTGTTTGCTTGTTTGTTTATTCATACTTGACTATACAAGTTATTGCAAACGATTTGTTATTGCGTCATTAGTAGAGAATTCCCACGATTCTTATAATAGTTAACCATCATTACATAAGACTTGGGGTAAACATGAACTGGGTAATGCATATTTCATGCTTTGTTTCAAGGTAAGCCGTCCGAAAAAAAAAAAAAAAAAAAAAAAAAAAAAAAAAAAAAAAAAAAAAAAAAAAAAAAAAAAAAAAAAAAAAAAAAAAAAAAAAAAAAACCGAAAACTGAAACCCAAAATTTGAAAACCGAAAAACCGAACCGAACCGAACCTGTTCGGTTCGATTCGGAAATTTTCTCTAACGGTTCGGTTCGGTTCGGTTTTTTGAAAAACCGAACCGAACCGAACCGTTTACACCCCTAATATTAACAGCACAACAAAGTGAGAGAAAAAGGGGTCTTGGGCTATTAGCCTTCAAAATGATGGATTTAAAAGCATTTCTACAACTGTAACAGCATCTCATGCACAGATGAATGATGTACCAAGCCAAAGATGAAACAAGAGCCAAGAGCAATGCAAAAAGAGACGAGCATGGCATGAGAGAGCAGGCAAAATTTAAAATGGGACTAATCTATGTTGTTCTATTCTTTGTTGGCCGCTGGACTCCGAGATAAGTTGAATATGGCCTCTTGGTGGTGCACCAAAAAAGTAGTGTCTGCTAGTGTATCTCTATCAGGAATTGGACCAACTAATGACTGCCTCAAGAGTGTTTGATAGAATATTGAATTCTTATCAACACAGTTGTTTGACACTTGGCACAAGAGAATCTAGCGGCGCCTTTCAAAGGGTACATATAGAAACTCCTTCCATAATGATCATGAAAAATTGCTCTGTATACTTTTCCAGTTTCACCTTCAATAGCAACTTCTTCCTGTTTTAGTAAGCATCACATTGTAAAATGGAAGCATTATTCAGCGTCTCAAAAAGTACTATTGCATGTCTAACACAACCTGCTCATTAGCCATATTGTCAACTAAACGGTCTAAATGATGATTTTGGAAACAGCATGAGTGAAAAAATATACAAAAAATATACTGGGACACTTATTGTCCCTTGAACAATAAACTCTCCAACACCTAATGCTTCATATCACTGCATCATGGCAGTCTCATAGAAGACACCAAAAAATGAGAGCCACTCAATTATTGTTGACTAACACCAATCCTGCATTCGCATTCATTCACAAATCAGTTCTTCTCCATACTAGGAACTTAGTCTACGAAATAAAATTAATTATCAGGTCAACTGAATAGTTAGGGTAACAAGGATCATATGTCTATTGAAGTTTAACAGGCAACAGCCATCGGCATAAATTATCTATCACAATACTCGCGCAGGTATTCATTCACTGGGACACTTAGCCATCTTACCCAGCTGATTTCCTCAGGCTTAAAAGCTGATCTCCATTTCAGCGTCTCATCTAACATTTTCATTGCTTTATCTATGTTTCAGTTTCAAGCTTCCAAGTATCTCCTCAAGCATTCATATCATAATACTCCAAACTTCGCCTAGAGAGTGGTCCCATAGCTTTCTTAAGCTCATTCACCTGCATGCAAATGGACTTAAAATGTAACTATATTTCTCCTATATTCTGGGAAGGAACTTTGATTATTATTCCACAACTCTAGAAAATCAATGCATCATGAGACATTAAACACATATATGAATGGGATACAGATAAGGGGGTGTATTGACGGTAAAGTATTATCTGCAAAAAGGGCCACTTCATGGTTTCTCATGGCTAGAAAAACTGCTGACTTAGGTCAACCACATGGTGAGCCATGGAAATTAGATAAATATGAGCAATTGATCAAGGAGATACACTCTACGAAATGTCCAATCCTTACAAGCGCTGTAATTTTGAAATCTTAATTACCTTCGATTCGAAGTGCAGTGAGTCATCTTCCTCATTGTGGTGAGAGTTACTCCATCAACAAAATATGGTGCCTAAAGGCACAAAAATTGAAGGAATTAATAATATATCTTTAAAGAACTATTGATGGCCTACTATAGAAGTAACAACTCACACCATATAAGAACATGTATAGATATTCAAAAGACTAGGAATGAGAGCATATTTTCTATAGGTAAAACAAACGGGAAAATAAATTACAGAGACAAATGGAGCCTTCACTCTCTAGTCCCTAATAGAACAAAAAAGGAAGGGCAAGAGAACTAAGCCCTTAATTTTAAGGAAAGAACAATCTAATAATTGAGCAATGTAGATGTATTGCAATTCAACCACATTGATGCTATAGTGCAAAAAGTAAAGCCCATATATAGGATAAGCGACATTGCAACATCAACCATCAATAGTGTCGTTGTGCTTGAAGCTGTAAAACAATTGCAGCTCCCCCGAAGAAAACATGCTCTCAAATTCTTAATTTGCGAGATATTCATGAACTAGAACCAATGTGCACATTGCATACGTGCATCCAAACAGATTTAAAAAAAAAAATCCCAAGAAAGCACTAGAAATGCTAAAAAAAAAAAAAAAACCAAATTTGTCTCCATCCTCGTATTGTCAGAAGCTTCTGTTCTATCAACATTCTGGTTCTCCACATCAATCACGACTCCATCGGAATCATCATCCTCATAATCATTAGCCATGATTTCTCGATCAACGCTACCCACGCTCTCCGCCAAAGTAGCATCCTCTTCGCCCTCTCCATTATCCACAATTGACGGCGGCCTATCCGGCGAAGCCTTCTTGACCTATGGCCTCCTAGAACTAGTAGTCATCCACACACGAAACAAAAAATAAAAATAAAAAAATGATAATCTCGAACACGCCCCATGGAAACCGAGGAAATCAGCTAGTTGGCTGAGCACCTGAGGCCACGCTGCCACATTTTGCAGGAGGCAGGGAGAAGCTAGCGACAATGTGTGACATCCTTAATTTTCAGATTTTGTTTTGATTAAATAAATCGGGCCTTTCATCAATACGCCGATAGTTTTATTCCCTGAGTTGGCCACTCACGGAATAATTAAACTATTTAGGGAAGCAACTAAGGAGTTTAAATATAATAGACTTGAGAATTCGACTAGGAATCGACTGCTTGACCGTGTTGATCGACAGGGGTCATTACAGCACTATCAGAAATCGATTAGAGACCGGAGATAGGTCGATTTGACTGAGGTATGTGATCAGAGTATGGATGATTCCACCTGATTTCAAAATACTCGTCGATCGGCACTAGATAGATTTTTCTATCGTTTTAGTACTCGGTGCCCGTAATTGAAATCTCGAGATTTTCACAACAATCGAGAGTCACCAATGTGTTGAAGATGTACATTGTGACTCGAGAAATATCGATCATGGGTCAATTGCACCAAAAATTCATAAAAGTTACCCGGTAGACTAGGTCATGCTAAAAGCATGCCGAAGTGAAATTAACCATGAATTTGAATGTGATTTTAGAAATTGAAAGTTCTATGGTGTCACAAGCTATTTTAGGAATTACCCATTCAAGCCCTTCAGGGACAGCCTTTTAACAGAAAACCACTTAGCCATTTAGTTCAGAGCCTAGAGACACTCAGAGATGCCAGGATGGAAACATTTCTAATCTACCCAAGCTGCCTTTCTTGAAGGATTCTTCCAGGCTGGAGAAGAAGAGAAATTTAGAAAGCCATAGAGAGGTTTCTCATAAACACTCACTTTACTTCAAGGGACTCTGCCCAAAATATAGGCAATGAAAGGTTACAAGGACACACACAGGGACCAACTCATAGATCCAGATACAAACAAAAGCACCGGAAACTTTCGGGAGGGAATTATTAGCACACTTTGAATAGTAATTGTGAACAGTGAACAGTGAACAGTGAACAGTGAATTTGCTACAGTGAAATTGGACGGTCTCAACGGTCTCGTTCGTCACAAGCATTGTAGCTACACACTGAGTCATCATCTGAGCTGTCTTCTAGAAGAACCCGGAGATCTCATAGAGATAAAAAGAAGAGAATTTTTCGAAAGAAGATGCTGCTCTCTTCAAGAAAAGCATCTTGATAAGCATTATCGAATAATGCTTCAGCTCTTTTACCAAATTGGCGTAGATTCAAATCTGAAGCATGTCTTCCTCACATCCATCCCTAAAGAGCTATCCCAGATGGTTGAAAGATCTTTCTTTGGAAAACAAATAAGAGTACAAGACTTTCCCTTGGGAGAAATACAGCAAGAAATCCATATGTGCCTTGAAAAATTATGCTTCAAATGCCAGATGGTCCGTACCTACATCACAGATGACAAGCGCCTTGAATCAGCTTGTTCTCGCCAAAAGCTAAAGATCAAATGCTCTAAGCAAGACTGTGATGGTACTTGTGGCCAATATTCCCGGAAGAAAAAACACTACAAGAAGTATTCGATAAAGAAATCAAACATGGCTCCAAGCATTTCCGGAGAAAGAAGAAATGGCGATACCTACATAAAAGAAAGGATCGCACATGCCATAAGAAATCAAATCGATGCTACATTTGCAACAAGAAAGGACATTTTGCCAAAAATTGTCCTCAAGTGAAAAAAGGTCAGAATCATCTAATTCATCAAATTGAAAACGAAACAGGTATTTCTCTTGAAAATGATGATATTGAATCTTTATTCTCTGCTGATGAAGAACCATCTGACCAAACACTTTGTGTCATTCCCTCTTACCAAACTTCCAGTGAGACTGAGTCAGGCTTAGAATCTGAAGACATTTTTCACATATCCCCCACATCTTCAGAACCAAATCTTGACATATTCTCAAGTCAAACTCATTATCCTCATTTCCCTGTAAAAATTCTTACTTCAAAGTTTGTCAAACCTATCAATGTCATTGCCCTCATTGATACTGGAGCAAGCTGTTCCATTCTAGATAGTAAAGTTTTACCTGAAGAATATTGGACTCCCTATGTCCGATATTTCAACTCCGCCTATGGAGATACTTTCTCCACAAATGTCAGGACCACTCTTGTAATTGTCCAGTTCTTTCCCTAGTGCTCCATAAATACAAAAATCTTTGAATCAAACCTCCCCATTAAAGATATGATAATTGGGTGGGATATCATGACTCAAATCTCTCAACTTCGCATCATTCCTGGAAAAGGTCTTAGATATAAAGATCAGTTCTCTGAATTTGTCAATATTAGAGACTCTTTTCCATTTAGATGAGTCTATTAGATCCAATCATGCAGAAGTTGCTAGAATCTTGTTCGGAATCCCATTCAGAATTGCTCAAAAATGTTCTCATCCTTTAGAGAAAATCAAGAATTCTTTGTTCACCTCCCTTTCAAAAAAAATGAAGACATCAACCCAACAAAGGCGAGTCATATGGGAATGAAGCCAGAACATTTGGCTTTAACTCAAAAGGAATGCTAAGAATTATTACAACAAGGCCTTATTGAAATTTCCGATTCTCAATGGGCTTGCGAAGCCTTTTATGTCAATAAGCGTGCCGAGCAAAACAGAGGAAAAATGAGCGGTGATAAATTATCAACCTCTCAATCTTTTTCTCCAAGATGATAAATTCCCTTTACCATCCAGAGATTATCTCTTTAGTGGACTAACCAAGGCCCATATCTATTCCAAATTCGACCTCAAAGCCGGATTTTGGCAATTGGGTATCCATCCGGAAGACAGATCCAAAACAGGATTATGTATCCCGAACCAGCACTTCCAGTGGAAAGTTCTTCATTTTGGCCTAAAGGTAGCACCATCCATGTTCCAAAAGGCCATGTGTCATATTTTCCAACCAATCTTGTCAAGTGCAGCCGTATACATCGACGATATTCTGCTCTACAGTCCTGACGAGCAGTCACACTTTCAACTCGTTGAGCAGTTTGTAGAAATCGTGAAAAAACATAGTATTATGCTTTCTAAAAGGAAAATGAATATTGCCCAGACAGAAATCGAATTTCTTGGCATGCACCTCAACAAAGGAACATACTATCTAGGGCCACATATTGCTAAAGAATTATTGAAGTTTCGTGAAGATAACTTCACGACAAAATAAGTTCAGCAATTTCTTGGGATAATCAATTATCTTAGGGTTTTTGTCCCAAACATTGTAAAGCTCCTGATTCCTTTGCAATCCATGCTGAAAAAGAATTCCTCACCTTGGGGAAAAACCCAGATTAAAGCAATCGCTGAACTTAAGGAGATTATGCAGAATCTCCCACCATTACAAATACCATCAACAGGAAAAAGAATTCTTCAGACCGACGCTAGTGATGAATATTGGGCAGCCATCCTGTTTGAAGAAATTGATGGTAAAAGGCACATTTGTGGTCACAAAAGTGGAAATTTTTCTCAAGCCGAAATGCATTACCATTCCACTTTCAAAGAAATCCTAGCAGTAAAAAACGGAATCGAAAAATTTGAGTTTCATCTTATCGACCATCACTTCCTAGTAGAATTAGACATTGCATCTTTTCCCCAGATGACCAAGTTTAAACAGAAACAGATTCCAAACTCTCAACTACTTCGATGGGCTGAATGGTTTTCAAAGTACTCATTTGAAACCAAACACATTCCTGGAAAAAAGAATGTGTTTGCTGATTTTTTGTCAAGACCCAAAGCACCAGCTAAAATCAACATGTACATCAAGAGGCTTGCTTTCCATATGCTCAATCATGGCGTGAAATACAAGATTGAGAAGATCAAAGATTTGCCAAGCTGGAAATATCCCTAGGAGATTATTAAGCAAATCCAGAACGACAGTCTTATTGAGAACCTGGAGAATCTCATGTGGCAAAGTCACACAGACCTATTCAGATTCAATAGATGTTCGATTATTTATCCTTTCGGGTTAAATTTGAATTATCCTTTCATTTATCCTTTTACCTGGAAAGAAGATGATTTCCCTAACCAGCTCAAGACATTGTTATGGTACTTAACCAATAAGTACTTAATAGCTATTGAAATTCCCACCAGAAGATTCATTGCTAACCTCACCAGGATATTCTTGCTCGGAAGAAACATCGAAAAAGAATGTGATAGAAATCTTTTAGATTTTCTAAATTGGTTCTATCATCCTACATGTTGGAAACAAGACTTGGAAAAAGAACTGAGAACCATGACACCGAATCCTGAAGTCCATACCATCTTGTTTTTTCGATGTCCATGGAATTTTTGCAAAAACAATGGTAGTATTCTCGATGCACCACTCGAAATAGGAACTACATCCTATAAGCCTCACTTGAATAGTTGAGAAACCCAGATTCACAAATCTTATCCAAGATCTGTTAGATTTTGTGAAAACGAGTACCGAGAACTTCAAAGAATCCTATGTCAGGAAAACAAAACCATTCCTGAAGATGTCTTGAATAATGCACCACTACATGGGATCATTATGACCTAGCATCAGAAGCTAAGGAAGCACTTAGGCAATACAAACAAGCTACATCGTCCCAAGAGCATGAAATGACAAGCGAAGATGATATTATCCAGTCTACTCAAGACCCCTACGCACGCTTTGGAGGTCCTCTGTCCCAGAATCCCTATGAACAAGGACGTTCGTCCTCATTTCAAGATATGGACACATCATTTTATGCACAGCCATCCAATTGGCCTCAGCCAAGCATTCCTACCAACACCACCAGTGAAAATACAAACTGGGAAGAAGAAAAAGCATCCCATTGGGCTCATGATTCATACTCATCTCGAAGACTTAACCAAATCCTCTCACCTCAAGACCTTGAAGCCCTCCAGTAGAAATATAAGGCACATATCCTAGAAGAGCTCAGATGATGACTCAGTGTGTAACTACAATACTCATGACGGACGAGACCGTTGAGACCATACAATTTCACTGTAGCAAATTCACTATTCACTTTTAATGTAGCACTAGGCTAGGGAAAATACTGTTCATAATACAATTACTGTTCATAGTGTGCTAATAATTCCCTCCCGAAAGTTTCCGGTGCTTTTGTTTGTATCTGGATCTGTGAGTTGGTCCATGTGTGTGTCCTTGTAACCTTTCATTGCCTATATAAGGCAATGTGTTTGTAGTGTTTTTTCTTCCGGGAATATTGGCCACAATTACCATCACAATCTTGCTTAGAGCATTTGATCTTTAGCTTCTAGCGAGAACAAGCTAATTCAAGGCGCTTGTCATATGTGATGTAGGTACGGACCATCTAGCGTTTTAAGCATAATTCTTCAAGGCACAGATGGATTTCTTGCTGTATTTCTCCCAAGGGAATATCTTGTACTCTTCTTTGTTTTCCAAAGAAAGATCTTTTAACCATCTGGGATAGCTCTTTAGGGATGGATGTGAGGAATACATGCTTTAGATTTGGATCTGTGCCAATTTGGTAAAAGAGCTAAAGTATTATTCAATAATGCTTATCAAGATGCTTTTCTTGAAAAGAGCAACATCTTCTTTTGAAAAATTCTCTTCTTTTTATCTCTATGAAATCTCCGGGTTTTCCCACAGAGACATGATATAAGAGAGTAATGGCATGGCTGAAATTTGGTGACATTAGAAACAAAATCTGATCTTGTTCTGAAATTGATTGCCACCAGAGTTTAAAGCTTCCTATGAACCTTGTAACAAAGTTGTAAAGGACATCATTCATATCATGGTTGGTGATGGACTGTGTGTTCAACCAAGTATGAAATTCTTCAAGTCTTTCTGGCCATTTTGGATAGGGAATATCATTGATAGTGAATAATTGTTTTGATGCCATGAACACATACCTAGTAGGATTGTTCCTAGTAGGGTTACTAGTCTGACTAATTTCTAGATCAGAATAGTTTGATTTCATTTCATAATCTGGAGGGTCAGCCATGGATATTTCTGAAGTTACTAGCACAATGGGGAGGGAATCAATTGTAGGAATTGAGAAGGATGAAGACGAGGAAAGGGATACTGAATCTGATTCAATATCAAGGGAAGTTTGTTCAGCGGGAAACTGAATCTGTTTTTCTGGAATAGCAGGATCGGGTGCCTAAGTACTTAAATCTTTTAGAAAATATTCTAATGGATTTGATAACATTATCTGATCTACTTTTCTCTTATAACGATTGAACTTGATTCTGGAGGTTGTGTTTTTTCTTTCCTTTTTTCCTTCTGTAGGGCTTTGAGGCGATTTCGTATTTCTGCCATGTCTGGTTCCCTTCTGTAGGGATCTTCTGGGATGGTGGAAAAAATAGACGTCTATGGATGTGGGGGTAAATACCCAGTTCTAACAGGAGGTGCCAGTGGATTAAAGGGTCGGAATCTTCCTTCTTCAAGAAGTTGGATTTGCTTCTTGAGTTTTTCTATCTCTGGCTTTGGACTTTCAAGATAATGATACCCAAGATGTTGTCCTTATTCCAAGGCATGAAGCCTTTTCTGGAACTCAAAAAGTATCTTTTTGGTACTTTCATCATACCTTCGGAGATCTTGTTGCACATTTCCGTTTTTGGAATCAATTGCCTTGAAGGCATTGTTTTGTGCCAATAGAGTCTCGATTGCCGTTAGAACGGTTTTCGAAGCGAGAGGTTTTTTTCTGTCTCCCATGTTCATCCACATCGGTGGGGGTAGGAATTTTGTGGACATGGGGATATCTGCCATGGGGATCAATAAACTCTTCTGAGGCAAGGAATGAGAGTTTAGAGTTTTCCTTGACAAGAGGCGGAAAATCAGTATCTTGGAACATGGCTATAGAAAAAGTGGGTGGTGTTTCTGCTGGGACTTCAAGTGGGTAAGAATGTTTCTTAGCCCATTTGAGGATTGGCTTATAAAATGGAGACAGAGCTTGCTTTTTCTGAGGAGGAGAAGGTGGAGGTGATTGTGGTGGTTGATCTGGTAAGTCTTGGGATGTAATACTGGACTCTGGTGGTGGAGGTGGTGCATAAGAAACCATGAACTGGTATTTGTCACATTCACCGAGAGTATCGATGGAGGAATCTCCATCTAAGTACCTTTGATACACCTTATCCTTTGACTTTTTCCGTCGAGGTGGAGGTCTTGCAAGAGGGTCTACCTCGTCGGGAGAATTTGTACAGTGGGAACATTGGCAAAAAAAGATCCCAAAAACAATGACCATAATTGTCATTATAGTAATGAACAAAATGTCCATCACCATCAAAGTGTCGAACATGCTTTTTTGGGTCTGGTTCGGAAATAGATTCAAGGACACATGGTTCAATCATGAAGAGGGTCTGAAAAATAGAATGACTTTCTTCCTTTTCCTTGCCAAATTTGATGGAAACAGTTCCACCTTTTTTTCGTACAAACTCTGAGTCCGTGGACTGAAAAGGCTTGTTATGCTGGTGTAGCTTTTCATAGTTGGTGATCCAGGTCTCTGGAAGGAGCTTAGCCAACGTATTCTTGGGGATCTGTCTGGGAACATGGATGCATGACGCCTGGTCATTTTGCATAGAGATGAACAAACGCATCTTCATTACCATTGTTGAAGTTGAGGTCGAGGGCATGGATCTGCACTTGATAAACCATCTGGTAATGTAGTGTTGTAGCTATAGAGTTAGCAGTTTGAGGAGCTCCAGTGAGTTGGACTTGAACTTTCAGAAAAGAGAGTAATTTGGGGTCTGAAAGGGCGATGTTGAAATTTGGATATAAAGTCACAAAGACTATTCCAACATTCAAAGTGGTTTGAACAGTACCGATGCAAGTGTGCTGGTATTGTAAAAACCTAGTATCTAATAACACGATTCTTGCGACAACTGGCAAACCTTTACGACCATGGAAGGTGAGAGCAAGACGAACAGCTCCATAATGGACATGAACTGGTATTTGTCACATTCACCGAGAGTATCGATGGAGAAATCTCCATCTAAGTACCTTTGATACACCTTATCCTTTGACTTTTTCCGTCGAGGTGGAGGTCTTGCAAGAGGGTCTACCTCGTCGGGAGAATTTGTACAGCGGGAGAATATCCCTGTTGAACCCATTGTCTGGGAAATTCTGGAGGGATCTAGAGAGTAACAAAGTACTCCTTTTCAGTAGCAAGAATGGGATGCTGGTCGAATTTGGAGGACTGAACGTACTCCTTTACTTGCTTTGGGGTTTGGTGAATAAGTTGACGAATGGAGCGGATAAGTAAGAATGATGAGGTGGGTTTGGCAAAGGCAGAGTAAGGGTTCATAAGAGGAAGCTGGGTTTCTGAGATCTTGGTTTCATCGCTAAGAGAGACTTCATAGAGATAATCTATCTTAGAAGCATTGGAAACATGAAATTCTGGAGGGGTTGAAGATGAAGAAGAGGGTGCAAGAGAAACTGGTGCTTCGAGGATTTCTGGTTCTGTAGACATGATGAGAAAAGATCTTCTCAGCACTAGATTCACCTATCAAGCACATGGAATGGATAAGCTTAAAAACGAAACCATGGCTCTGATACCATGAATTGACCTAGACTTAGAACCAGGGAAGGAGAGTAAATTTCCTGCAGTATGCATCCCACGGAAGATTCCGATATTTTTACGGAAAATCGATTCAGAAAAGAACGAAAATTCGGCTTAGCTCTTTTGAAAGGAATTTTGATTTTTAAGTTGAACTATTGAAGGTTGGGAACTTATAGAAATGTGTGGGATTTTTCTTCGATAAAATTGGACTTCGAATTTGAGAATTTGAGGTTGAAATTGAAGCAAAAGTTGAGTAAATTCGCACCAAAATCGGATAAATTGTGGATTTTTATTACAAGAAAGTATTAGGGGGAAACATTGGGATATTTATGCATAAAGATCTAGGGGACAAGCATTAAATTGAATGGATAAAATGATTGAATTTTTGGTTCAAGCCGTGGCTTCCTCAACATGTCCAACTGCCGCCTCTTCCTCCTTCGGCCTTCTTCTCTCTCGCTCGATTTCTCTCTCTCTCTCTCTCTGCTTTACTTTGCATTTCATTTTTTTCCTCTGCCCATTTCTTTCAATCTCCACCGAAGCTTTCATTTTCCTTGCATCCTCTCACGCCAACACACCACCGTCCCACTCTCCACCGAGACTCCCTTACCCACTCACACGATTCCATCATCACCCTCCACCGAAACCCTTCCCCCACTCACATATGCCACTTCCTCCCACTGAAGACCGAAGCTCCATCTTCTTCGATCAAAACCCCAACCGAAGGCCTCCATCGTCGACTTAAAAGCCCACACGTCTAGCAACAATCGAGCAGCCCAACACCTGTCGAAGCCAGCCACTCAAAGTAGTTTCAGCCCTTCGAAACTCAAGATCGAAACCGGCATCTTCTGTGCCAGTTTTCTCGGCCCGAATAGCAAATTCGTTGGCTATTTTCAGCCAATCTGAGCGTCCCTCGACATCGCCGTGAGCTTAAGTCTTGGCCATCGTTGCGCCACCGTCGTCGTGAGCCGATTTTTGTGCTAATCAGTGAGTGTCATTCTAATCCTTTATTAGTGGGCTAATGACACTTAGAGGTGTGTTAGTTAGCTAATTAGTGGATTAATTATGTTAATTATGCTTAGGATAGCTTAGTTAGATTAAGTGTATAGTTAGTATTTAGTTACTTTAATTAGTTTAGTTAGGTGGATTAGTTAGGAATTAGTTAGTTTATTTAATTAGTGTAGTTAGATTAAATTAAATAGAATTGTTAGATTTAATTGTTAGTTAGAGTAATTAGCCTAGTTAGTTTAGGTTAATTTAATTAAATGCTTTAAATTTATTTATTTTGTAATTTATTTAATTTCCGGTAATTTATTTAACTATTAATTATTTTCCGGAAATTAGACCGAGATAGCCGGTAATCGGAATTTTGTGTTGATTGTAATGTTGTTTTCAATTTATGCAATTGGATGTTAATTTGTGTGAATTGAGTGTTGATTGAAATTTTGAGTATTTAATTCCAAAATTAGTTCATTATTTATTCAAAAAAATCTTGGGTGTTGGGTTTTAACACCAAAAATAGTTTTATACACTATGTAAACTAGTGGGATTTTAAATTGGAGGATATCAATTTTTCTAGTGTGAATTGACCGTGTACCCACACACAACTATTTTACCGTGTATTTCTAACACGAAGAAAATAGGCCAGGTTCACTATTTTAATTGAGACATTTGAGTGCAATGCACAGTGTCTTGGGCCGAGATTGATTGGTCATGTGTTAGTTAAGAGAAACCGTCATGGGCTATTAAGTCGGACGTTACCATTCATTGGGATTCGGGTCGTAGTAGATTCTAGACCTACACCGCTTCGGGAAAGTCATCTAAATAAGAGACATTGCCGTGCTCAAAGGAGGTGAGACGATGCCTGGCAATACCAAAAGACCACCAATTTTGGAGTTGGTCGTACCCTTAAGGGTGTAATTAATAATCGGAATGCATGATTGTTGAGTTGATGAGATGTTCTAGTTGTTATGTGCATTAATTATATGCATTGCGGTATGAACTGTACTAACATGCAGGAAGGAAACTGAGGCGAGGTAAGTCATTTGTGCTAAGTAAGTGGTTGTGTGGTTAGGACACTTTTGGGTGTATTTCCCTCCTAATCAGGGCTTAGACTATGAACTTGTTGAGATTTATATCTCACCCCGTCGTTAGCTTAAAATTTTCAGGGCCGTAAAGGAAGGACCTGGAGTTGAACTGGGGTGACCTGAAGAGTAGGTTAGATAGGACATCATTTTTTTTTTTAGAACTAATCTTTTGGTTATAGACTTGTGTAAATGACTCAGTATGTTTATAAAAGTGTGGTTTGTTTGTGAATGTGATGTCCTGGTTTTCTATTTTGAGATGATTACTGTCAGGGGATTTATTTTTGCTTCCTCATGTATAATAAAATGAAAGGGTCGGTGACTTGTCCTAGGAAGTCGCATAATTTTTATCGACCGGAGAGGGATGGGCACGCACTCAAGGATCGGGGCATGACACGAGAGGCCGGGGAAGTGAAGGTCCGTGGGAAGCTCGAGTCCCTCTGGTATAGCCCGCTTAGCCCCCGGCTCAGCGAGCACGTGGACATCATTGTCCTTCATCAAGATGTTCTCTCAATCTCGTCGAACCACGAGAGCCTCGAGTCCGGAGATGACAACGACGCGTTCGTCGAGGAGCAAGTGCCGATGACGTCGCCGGCCTAAAGGATGTCGCCGAAGAAGCCATCGAGGTTGATTTGAGACATCACGTCATCCTCCATATGCAACTCCAAATCCACCATCAGAACACTAGGGAAAAAAAACAACAAAATAGAAAAAAAAAAAAAAAAAGGGGGGGGGAGAAGATGAAGGTGACAATGGGAGAGCTCTACAAAAACATCTTATTTGCTCACGGTGGTTCGCCGTTCAGAAAGAGGGAGGGCAAAGAGAGAGAAAGGGAGGTCACAGTCCTCTCGCTAGTCCTGTGCAGTGGTTTGTCAATTGCTCACGGTCCTCTCGATAGTCCCGTGTGGTGGTTCACTAGTCAGAAAGAGGGAGGGCACTGAGAGATTGGGAGGTCGCGTCCTATTCGTTGGAGAGAGAGAGGGAGGGTAGAGTGAGAGAGGCATGAAGAAAGAGACTGACAGAAGAAGAACCCTCAGTCACTCTGAAATTTTTTCAAAATGGTGCCTAATTTTCTCCTCAGTCTGTCAGATTGTGGGTTCCACAAGGACATGTGTCGTCTTCCTACCGCCTTTTTGTTTGTCACCTAGAGCGTGAGACGTACCAATATTTTCTCCTATGGTCCCTCTTTCCCTCTCCAATGAACAGGACGTGACAAGATTGTGGGTCCCATAAGGACACTTGTCGTCCTCCTACCGCCTTCTTGTTTGCCACGTTAGACCATGAGACATACCCAATATTTTCTTGGCATGAGGGGGGAGGAGAAAGAGATGGGAGAGAGAGAAATAATAAAAAAAATGAAGGGGAAGTTGGGGGGCAATTGTGGCAGAAGAACTTGGTGTGAGGGGAAGGAAAAAGTGGGAGAGAGAGAGAGAGAGGGGGGGGAGAGGAAATTTTGTGAGAAGCGGGGGAAACGTGAGGGAGAGAGAAAAATAATAATATTATTCATATTATTATTATTATTTCTTTTCTCTCTTTGCTTTTTTTCTTCCGGTCCCCTCAAACAGTAACATTGGAAATGTTGTGGACACGATCATTCTGTCAATGGAGTGTCACTAGGTTTTAAGACTTTTGAAAAAGTTGTGGAAAAACTGTGTGAGATAATGGGGAGTCAAGTGGAAGTGTAGAATCCAGATTCCAAATTCCATTATGAATTTCGACGCAATACATGTCACATAACATGGCCTTGAAGAAGGGGTGAGAAAAAGAAAATTAGAAAATAAAGCAATTTCAATAAATTCTATAAAGTGATGGAGATAACGATTGATACCAAGCGTATCAAAATAGAGTTTGTCTTCACACTAAAAAGATCATAAATCATTTGTTGGCATTATGGCTTTTTTTATATTTTTAAATATGTTTTGTTTAACAAGTGTTACTATTGCGATGCATATTTTTGCAACATCAATAAGTTTAAAGAATAGGATGTGTCATACTTTAAGATATGTTTTATTGAAATATTTTTGTCACTATTAAATAACATCTCATTCGTATGAAGTGTTTGTACTTCCGAAGGTCAAGCAAATACCAGATGGGTCCCGCCCACGTCGAGTAATACTTGAATGGGAGCTCTCCATGAATTGTCTTACTTTTCAAAGCACTACCCATTATAAATAATTCTTCAGCATCAGCATGTACTCAGACTCTCTCTCTTTCTCTCTCTTACAAACTCACACTCGCCTTTTCCCAATACCCTTTCTAATGGCTTCTGCAAGGAGTTCCTTCGATGCTGAAAAGCTCCTCTTTATGACTCTCTCCTTTTTCGCGATTGTCACGACCCTCGGCGATGGCCCTTACGTTTCAGAGGTGCAAAGCAGTAACAACAGCAATACAACAACAATCCCAGTGAATGTGGGAGTGGTTCTTGATTTGGAGACCTGGGTGGGTCAGATGGGATTGAGCTGCGTCAACATGTCTCTCATTGACTTTTATAGTTCAAACCCTTCCTACAAGACCAGACTCGTCCTCGACGCTAGAGACTCCAAACAAGATGAGGTTGCTGTTGCTGCTGCAGGTTCTCTCTCTCATGAACTGTGTTTATGATACTTGTCCAGAATTATATGACAACATCAGTTTTTGGGTTACGACTTTTGTACTTCTATTGATTGTGTGGAAGTTTGTTTTGGTTAATCTTTCTTTTTAACAAATATTTCTGGGTTTAATTTCTGCTAGAACTGGGAAGTGTTTGGTTTTCGGTTACTACGGGTACCTTTGGTAACATTTATGTTTAAAAATTATTTCTAGGAACATAAATTAATAAATAAATAAAAGTATTTCTGCTTCAAGAAACAATTTTTGAACAAAAAAACGTGTTTGGTAAATCTGTTTCAGAAATATAAAAAGAATAGAAACACGCTTGGTAAATTTGTATAATTTTTTATTTCTTTTAATTTTTAATATTTTTATTTTATTTTTTCTATTTTCTTTCTTATTTTTCTTATTTTCTTATTTATTTTTCATTATTTTTCATTTTTCATTTTTATTTTTTCTTTTTTTGGCTGGTCGCCGGCCTCGGCCATGGCCGACGAGGGCTGGCGGCCTCGCCCGGCCACGGCGAGGCTCGCCAGCCCCCGGCAAGGCCGAGCCTCACCGGCTGTTGGGCAAGCTCAGCCTTATTGGATCTAGGCGAGATCGAGCTCGCCCAACCTGGCGCGAGGTCGGCCTCGCCTTGGCTGGGCAAGGTCGAGCTCGCCCAACCAAGGCGAGGCCGAGCCTCGCCAAGGGCCGGCGACGCTCCGGCAAGGTCGCCGGCCCTCGACGGCCGGTCACCGGCCATGGCCGTGGCTGGTAATCGGCCAAAGAAAAAAGAAAGAAAAAAGAAGAAGAAAAAATAGAGAAGAAAATGGAAGAGAGAGAAAAAGTGTTCTTAAATTTTGTTCCAAAAACAAGAAACAAATTTTTTTTTTTTTCTTGTTTTCATTTCAGAATGTGTTTACGGGAATAAAAAAATAGATTTGGAATAAAAACGTAAACAAACGCATTTATGTTTCTTTTTTATTCCCAAGAAGTGAAAACAAATAGGCCCTACACAACTTGTCGTAGAGGCAAAAGTATTTTGTAACAGCTGTTTGTGCAGCAGTTTGCTCATAATGATGTATTTGCCAATCATATGAACATTTTAGGGCCTGCGTGTTTATGTTTTTTTTTTTTTTTTCATGAACAGATTTTATGTTTTTATGTTCCCGGGAACAAAAAAAGGAACAAAACGCGTTTGTTTGCATTTTTGTTTAAAATATGTTTTTTTTGCTTTTGGAACAAAATTAGAACGGAAATAAGAAATAAAAAAAACAGCTGTTTTTTTGTTCCATAAACACTTTTGAAGAAACAAATTTTATCTCTCCTTTCTTTTCTTCTCTTTTTTCTCTTCTCTTTTCTTCTTCTTTTTTCTTTGGCCGGTTGCCGGCCTCGACCATGGCTGGCAACTGACTGTCAAGGGCCGACGACCTCGCCGCAGCGTCACCGGCCCCCAGCGAGGCCGAGCCTCACCCGCGCCGAAGACGCTCAACCTCGCCTTGGCTAGGCGAGCTCAGGCCGGTGACGCTCGGCCTCCCCAGATTTGGGCGAGGCGAAGCTCGCCTAGCCAAGGGGAGACCGAGTCTCACCCAACCACGACGAGGTTTGGCCTCGACGGGGGTCGGCGAGCCTTGCCGTGGCTAAGCGAGGTTGCCAGCCCCCATCGGCCAGTCACCGGCCTTGGCATGGCCGGCAACCAACCAAAAGAAGAAAAAATAAATAATAAATAAATAAGGAAAATTAAAATTAAAATATTTAAAAATTAAAATAAACAAAAAAAGAATATAAATTTACCAAACGGGTTTCTATTCATTTTTTATTCCCGGAACAAGTTTACCAAACACGTCTTTTCTAGTCAAAAATTGTTCCCCAGAACAGAAATAGTTTTTTTTTTATTTCTATTCCCCGAAACAATTTTTGAACATAAACATAAACAAACACGCTCTTAGTTTCTATATATTCAAAATTCAATGTAATTGTACCAATTCATTTTTCCAATTGAGTCTCAACTCTTTTGTATATGTGCTAATTCATTTCATTCAGTCAAAATTGATCAGTTGGCGCTAACATGGACGCCAATCGTCATACGCAATAGTACTTGCATTGATATTGACAATTTTTAATAATATTTTAATACTTTTTGAAATTTTGAATTCTTTTTCTTTTTTTTTTTTTTTTGTCCTTCTTTTTTCTATTCTTCACTTCCTTCTTCCTCAATAGTGACCGGCTAGAGACGGGCAGCCTCTCACATGCCGCTCACTAGGCTCATCGAGGCTTGACCCTCACATGATCTGACAAGGGTCGAACCTTGTTAGCCCAGTGAGAGGCTAGAGATGGCAAACAGCCGCTGCTATGGTTTGGCTGACGGCATCCAGACGACGGCATCCAGACTGTAGGAAGGTTCTTCCGAACTCGGTAGGAAGGTTCTCCTCATCAAAGAATGATCTCATGGGATCGACACTGTCGTTGTTCTTCGGGTACACGAACTTAACCTTTTGAAAAGTCTTAGCACCAAGAAGTACTTCACAACCTGCGCCAAAAAATGTGAAGCGTCAGTCTTGGATCAGGAGAATTCTCTTAACTTGGATTTAAAAAGAGGAGGAAATACATCCGCTCATATTAACAGCACAACGAAGTGAGAGAAAAAGGGGTCTCGGAATATTAGCCTTCAAAATGATGGATTTAAAAGCAGTTCTACAACTGTAACAGCATCTCATGCAAAGATGGATGATGTACCAAGCCAAAGATGAAACAAGAGACAAGAGCAATGCAAAACGAGACGGGCATGGCATGAGAGAGCAGGCAAACTTTAAAATGGGACTAATCTATGTTGTTCTATTCTTTGTTGGCCGCTAGACTACGAGATAAGTTGAATATGGCCTCTTGGTGGTGCACCAAAAAAGTAGTGTCTGCTAGTGTATCTCTATCAGGAATTGGACCAACTAATGACTGCCTCAAGAGTGTTTGATAGAATATTGAATTCTTATCAACACAGTTGTTTGACACTTGGCACAAGAGAATCTAGCGGCGCCTTTCAAAGGGTACATACAGAAACTCCTTCCTTAATGATCATGAAAACTTGCTCTGTATATTTTTCCAGTTTCACCTTCAATAGTAACTTCTTCCTGTTTTAGTAAGCATCATATTGTCAAATGGAAGCATTATTCAGCTCTTTGATTGAAAAGTATACAGAGCGGGATGGATATTTCGTGAGCATTATTCAGCTCCATAATGACATATCTTAGGTTTAGTAATTAATACTTTGATTGAAAAAAATCTCATGTTCAGCTCTTTTCGGTTTACAGGTTTTCCCCAAAGGATCTCAACTGGTACCGGATATTTCGCGAGCAATCCTCAATGTGACTGAAGGGCCTCAAATGATAGAAATTGAAAACGCATGGCTTACATCCAAAACCAACTCCCAAAATTCAAATTCCTCTGTTTCATCCGGCAGCCTAGGTCTTGACAGTTTTTGGGGTCTATTTCTGATTGCTGAAGCTGCTGCAATTTCTGCTCTCCTCATTTTCATGGTTATGTTCATTAAAAGAAATTGGCAGGAAGTAACAAGTTCTTCGGGTTCATTGTGGGAGAAGACTGTTGAATTAGGAAGAAGATTTCACCAAAGAGATTCCAATTCCCATACTTTTAGGAAGGGCAGATTTAGGGATGGAGTTATGAATGATGGCGGCAATGAGATTGCAGCTGTTGAAACTTTAGAAAACACTCATTTCCCTCCAATTCTGTCGAGCAACTCCAGGAAAAACAATGACGTATTGACCAATGAGCAAGGCACGCCATCTACTGAGCAAGGACTTCCTGATCGTGTAGAAGGGTGTCCTCAGAGAGCAATCAACGTCGAGCTTACCAATGTAAATTAGGAGAAGAGCACGCTTCTGCAACCTTGACTAAACTTTAATCCTGGAGTAGTCGAACTTGGAATAGTTGACAATATCTTGCCCCTCATTCTCTTCTTATATAAGGACTACCATCGATATCGTTTATTGTTTAATCACAGACAATATAAACCCAGGCGACATTATATGCACGCATTAGCTTCTCTTACCCTATTATGTACAGGCATTGGAAGTGTTTCTCGTCACTTTGATGATGTTCCGCAAAGTTTCCAAATTAATAATAAAGAATAGAATTCTTAAACTAATATCTAATATCTATATATAGTACAAGAGACTAGTAAAATAGGCTTCAATGGTTGTTTCACGTGTCAAAATCCTATGTAATCTCTTCTTTAATGTAAACGGACAAGATCAATTGACTCTTGTAAACACATTGGTTAAGTAATCACATTAATTATATTTGAAAATGATAAGGAAATAATTAATTTCTTAACAAGAAAAGGTTCCAAAAATTGTTTCTTTCATTCCTTACTCAGGAACATAATTAATCCCCACAATGTCGGAAGATTTCACAATTATTAATTAATCATATAGTGACTAAATAAAATTATAAACAATATAAAAATTCGGAAAGATGGAATGTTTTTTATTTATTTTTTGGACAAGGTAAGTATATAGATTGAGGTTTAACCATCTATACAAGAAAACCGGTGTCAAGAACTTTCACTCATAGTGCGAAGATGCAGAATAAGTGGAAGGGAGCCGGTGTAAAAAGGAACAACAAACAGAAAACAAGCACACAGCCAAAGCAAGTAACAACACAGCCGAGACGAACGGCTGAAGGCAACAAAAGAGCTAGCGACAAAGGGCAGTAGCAACCGGCAAGAGAGGAATGACTATCACAGCAACTAGGTGGCCAACACCGAAGGAAAGCGAACCAACCCAACACTAAGTCAGCTGTCCGGGCCTACCGTCAAAAACAGAAGGGTCAAAGCCCCACCCACGCTGAAGGTGCCTGTTCCTAGGGGTGTCCGCACCTAGTTGAAGGTCAACACTTTGTCCTTGACGACTTTGATAAGGTGATTCTTCAAAGCCAAGACCTCAAGTGCTTCGCCCCAGAAAATGATGCTATTTCTTTTCTTCCAAATTAAATGGCACAAGGCACCAAAAGAAAACCAGGCAATAGACTGGAAAAAATCCTTGCCAAACAGGAATTTCAAGGGCCAAAGGATGTTCTCCGCCCACGGCTTATCACACCAAGGAAGATTACATCTCCCAACCCAGAAAAAAAGCAAGAGTCGCAGGGACATGGCACTCAAAAAAGAGATGATCAATTGAGTCCGAGGTGGCACTACAAAAAGCACATAATTCATAGTTAATTCTTCCACGGGAAAGAAGAAAAACCTGAGTAGGCAGGCGATTCCTAGTAATCAACCAAAGGTTGAATTGAAATCTAGGGGCCAAGGCATTGTTCCAAATGAATTGGGCTCAAGGTACACGATTCTTCTTGGTTCTTAAAACCTCTTAGGCGGGATAAGTACACTAATGGTGCCATAAGTTGTGTACGGCGCTCACTTTGGCGCCAAAAGTTTCCATCGGATCACTTAAGTGCCAAAAAATTTGAAAAACACTCAGTTTGGTGCCAATGCCAACGAAATTGGCCGGAAATCCGACGTGGCCTTTTTTTATTAATTTCTTATACCGATGTGGCTCGCCGGAGAGTCCAGTCAGCAAGTAAACCACCAAACGACGTCGTTTGGCACCCCAAGTCGAAACCCTAATTGCCATATTGAGAGAGAGAGAGAGAGAGAGAGAGAGAGAGAGAGAGAGAGAGAGAGAGAGGCCATGGCGGCAGCGTTGTCTTCTTCCCTGAAGACTAACACCAGCACACAGAGAGAAGCCATGGCAGCATCATCTTCTTCTTCGAAGAACAACACCAGTAGAGAGAGAAGCCATGGCAATGTCGTCTTCTTCCCCGAAGAACAACGCCAACAGAGAGAGAGAGAAGCCATGGCGGCGGCGTCTTCTTCCTCGAAGAACAACGCGAGAGAGAGAGAAGCCATGGCGGCGGCGTCTTCTTCCTCGAAGAACAACACCAGCACCAGCGACTCTTTGAACAGAGCCCAATCTACCATCTCCATCTACGCTCTCCTTGTTTCCCTCACACTCCTCGTCTTCTCTCTTTCTCTGCACCTTCAATCCCCCTTCTTCCTCCTCCTCCTCTGCCCTCACCTCCTATTTTCCCATCACTTCTTGGCCGAGCGATGGTGGCCGAGCACGGTGGCCGAGCGACGGTGGCCGAGCACGGTGGCCGAGCGATGGTGGCCGAGCACAGTGGCCAAGCGATGGTGGCCGAGCAAGCTTGGTTGGCGAGGATGAACAAAAAAAAAACCCTAATTTCAATCACAAATGAGCAATACGGCGTCGTTTTTCCTAAGCCATCCACATAGGACGGCAAAACGACGTCGTTTTCTTAAGTAGGACAGAAAACGACGTCGTTTAAAGGGTTTATCGAATTTTTTTTAAATAAAAATGCCACGTAATCATTTTGGTCGGAATTTCTCGCCGGTGGCACCAAAGTGATCGTTTTTTTTCCGATTTGGCACTTAAGTGATCCGGCGGAAACTTTTGGCACCAAAGTGAGCGCCGTACACAACTTATGGCACCATTAGTGTACTTATCCCTCTCCTAGGCTGATGCCATCGAGAAGGTACCGGAAGTGGAACCACGCCAAGAGAAATGGTTAGGAGTCTAAGAGAGGACTAGGTATGAGAAATCCCAACACTCCAAAAGAGTCCTGAAATTGTGACCGCCGATGAAAGGAACGATGGAATGTTAATGCCTACTTTCTAAGGAATTTTAATATGGTAACTGTTGTACTTAATCAATACGTCTATGATGGGATGCGATGAGAACTCACCGTTTCATCTTGATACTCTACGATGGAAAGAAACCCTTTGAAAGGATATGAAGGGAGATATATAAAAGTCTCTTGAAGACGACCGTTGGCACGGTTAGTAGATCATATGCTCAAAAATAAAACATTTTTCTTTTCTTGTCCCATTTCCATAAAAGAAAAAAAGGCGTTCCATTTCTTCTTTACAAGAATAATTGGCATTTACACTGTGGAAATCAAATGTTTTCCTCGTGATTACATTCAGACTAACGTGAAGTATTTTTGTTCATGATTCATTCGCAATTCAACGTTCATTCTCGGGTAAATTATTGACTGCGCATTTGATAGAAGTAAGTCGTCTTCCACCGACTTTCTTCCAACATTGGTATTAGAGCTAGGTTGTGATTTCTCCTTTGTTTTCATCGAATTTTCTCATTTACCACATGATACCGAGATCAAGAGATTGAATTCTACATTGTTTTGAATGTTTATCGCTCAAAATTACAATCTGAATCCTCAAAATCGAACCGAAGCGAGGAACGGGTTCGAGGTCGAGTACACCCGTACGGTTTTGGCCATTTTTCGGAATATTTTTTCGGCCAAAAATAAACTCCAAAATATACAGGATTAAAGTACTCGTCGAGACGAGTCCACCAATAGGTCGAGCGCCGCCAGAGGATGCTGGACGTGCCCACACACGTAGCTAGAAGCCGCTGCGCGTGGGCACCACACGCCAGACGCGCTAGGAGAGCCAAAGCGTAACCGTTACGCACGCATCAACGAAACGACACATGCTGATGTCATCAGTGACGTCATCCAATGGTCGGTAACCGTTGGATGACGTCAACGTCGACAACAGTTGGCTGGCCGGTGACAACCAGTGACCCAACCCGTTTAGAGACCCAACCTAACCATATCATTGACCGATCAAACGGTTAGGTAGTCAAATCGGTCGCTGGTTTGATCAATTAGACTGGTCAGACTGGCCAGGAGTTGTTGGCTCGCTGGCGCATGCACCACACACGCGCGCACTCAGGCGGCGCTTGTGGGCACATGACAACTCCGATTGGAGCGTGGTCAGTGGTGTTTGGTTCGTATGGATGTGCTCTATATTATGATATATTTATTTTATATTTTTGAGTTTTATAAACATATAAAAATGTGTAGAGAACCTTGAGTACACATATTTGTGGGGTTTAAATATGTTTTTATTCATTTTTATCTTGTATTTCTTATGGTTTTGGAAATACAATAGCTTGCCTACATAAAAATGATATAATACATGCTGTGTAGAGCTTGGTTCAATGGTAGCATGTATATAATTCAATATACTTACAATATTCTAGTTCCAAGAAAATTCGGACAATAGTAAGAAATCCTTATTTTTCCGTTACATGTTGAATTGCAGTCTTGATTGTAGTTGCAAAATGATTGTTTTTTGTACGTTGGTTCTAATCATACTATACTTTTGGGTTAACGGAAAAACGTAGAAATTACATGAGGTCATGTAATTATTTTTTCTAATGATAGTTCGTAAGTTGGTAGAATTCGAAGGAGTCTCACCTAAAACTTAAAATTTGTACAAATTAAACTAATTAATGATAATAGAACAATCGTACATGGAAGCTGATTGGGAACATAGTCAACTTTCGTTTCTATATCTTTTGTTGAATTATCATTAATTTAGTTTATCTTTATTGAAAATTAAATTTGTGTGTTACTCAAAACAGTGTGCTAGTATTGATTCTACGTTTATTATGTCAATATATTATAGCAATTGATTATGATTTTGGCATCGAAGACCATTATGGCTAACTTCAATAAGGGTGAGAAGCTAAACGATGATAATTATAATATTTGGCACCGAAAGGTTCAGTACATCATTGAGGAGCAAGAGGTTTTGAAAATTCTTAATCATAGCATGGATGAACCTGAGCATGGAATTTCAGCTCAACATATGAGAGATTTAAAAGCTTATTAAGCTTGGAAAAAGGAAAATAGCATTGCTCGCATCACATTACTGGCTGTACTCATGTTTATATTACTGAATTGAGTTTGCATAAGGTTTCAGGCTTAAACCACAAAATGAATTATTAATTCAACAATAAAGGGAAGATGACTGATCAGGCACCTAAAAGAGTTAAGACCTTCCAACGCAAGAAGCGTGATAGGAAGAAGAATAAGGCCAAGATGGTATGCTACAATTATGGCAAGATGGGTCACTTTGCTTGTGAATATACTAAGCTGAAAAAGGTACCCTATTACTCAATTATTTTAAGTAATGCTTTTATTTCTAACATTGTAATACTTGCTGAATCTAATACAATGTGTACTATAGACTCATGAGTAATAGACCACGTAGCTAGAGATCAAGAAGCATTTGTGAAGTATGCTGGATACAACTTGGAAAAATATGGATATATGTTGGGAATAACGTAAGAATTGAAGTGAAGGGTATTGGTATATGTAATTTAATTTTACATGGTGGTCAAAGCCTATTCCTACATGATGTCTTCTATGCTCCAAATATTCGATGAAACTTGGTTTTCGTAGTTATTCTTCTTAGCCTAGGTTATGTATTAAATTTCCATGGTGATTGTGTTGACATTTTGTTTGGAACGGTTTATTATGGTTAAGGTCATGTATCGAATGATTTTATGGTATTAGACATTGACTATGATCAATACAATATTAATGTCGATTGTTGTTTTTCTTTAATTGCATTTTCTAGTAAGGTTGAAATTTATGCAAGTACTTGGCATGCTAGATTATGTCACATTGGGTTGCAAAGAATGCAAAGATTAGCTAGATAATGCTTTTTAGAGTCAATCACTAATGTTAATCTACTTGTATATGAACATTGTCTAGTGAGAAAAACAGCTAGAAAATCATTTGGTAAATGGATTAGAACCGAATTTCCATTGCAACCCATACATTCTGACATTTGTGGTCCTTTGAATGTTAAGGTGAGGTATGGAGTCTTATATTTCATCACTTTCATAGATGACTTCACGCATTTCGATTATATTTTTCTAATCTCCCATAAGTCAAAAGCATTAGATTGTTTTAGACAATATATAGCGATGATAGAGAATGAGTTGAACAAAACAATAAAGGCATTGAGAACCAATTGCGAACATGAGTATTTATCTTAGCAATTCAATACTCTTTGTAATGAAAATAAAATTGTACGATAATTAACTATTCTTGGTACTCCACAATAAAATGGGGTAACTGAGAGAATGAATTGAACCCTATTGAAAATTGTTAGGTCTATGATGGTACAAGCAAATTTACATATCTCCTATTAGGAAGATGCGTTATTGATTACTGCCTATGTACTTAACCTAGTACCCTCAAAATCGGTCACTTCCACCCCTTATGAATTGTGGACTAGTAGGAAACCAGACTTAAGTATTCTACGTTCATGGGGATGTAAAGCTTATGTTCATGATTCTTCCTATAAAGATGACAAATTAGGTCATAGAGGGAAGCAATGTATTTTTATAAGATATTTAAACACTCCAAAAGCTACATGTTCATAGGTGAACAAGCAGATGGAAGTGTGACCGAAATGAAGTCACAAGATGTCACGTTCTTAGAGAACATTTTCCTAGTAGAGGTGAGATTGATGAGGACTTCCAATTATATGAGATGGAAGATTCTAATAACATATCCACTAATATTGTAGAGGAAAATGAATATTTACATCAACATACAAGACTTAGTGGGAGTATTGCATCACTTGACGAATTGAATTTAAGAGAAATTCAGTTGCGCAAAAGTAATAGTAAAAGTATTTCTTGTCGTCGTTTTGAGATAGAAGGGGAAGCTTTTGTGGTTGCTTAGAAAAAAAAAAAACGATGTTGAGCCTAAGACTGGTCAAAAGGCTCTCTCATCCTCTGATAAGGAAAAATGGAGAAAAGCTTTAGAGGATGAGATAGAGTCAATGATGGCAAATTATGTCTGGGACTTGGTTGATCTACCACTCAATTGTAAGGCCATGAGAAACAAATGGGTCTTTAAGATTAAGTGAAAGGTAGATGGATCCATTGAAAAGTATAAGACTTGTCTTATGGCGAAACGTTATACTCAACAAGAAGATATAGATTATGAGGAAACATTTTCACCAGTTGTAAAGTTTGCCTCAATATGTCTTATTCTAACCATCGTTACACATTTGAACCTTGAATTACATCAAATGGATGTAAAGAAGACATTTCTCAATGGAGAACTAGATGAAGAAATCTATATGAAGTAGTCAATAGGTTTCATAACTAAAGATTAAGAGTATAAAGTTTGCAAGTTTCATCGTTTAATATATTGCCTTAAGCAATCATCTAAATAATGGTATCTTCTTTTCATCGAGTCATAACCACTTTTGGTTTCACGATAATCAAAGAAGATCAATGTGTATATGTCAAGCGGTTCAAAGATAAATATGTGATTTTATTACTTTATGTGAACGATATTATATTGGTTGGAAATGATAAGATTTTGATTATCATTATAAAAGAATAGTTGTCCTCCAATTTTGAGATGAAGTACATGGGAGAAGCTGTTTATATATTAGGAGTTAAAATCGAAAGAGATCAATCAAGGAAACCCATTGCTTTATCACAAGAGTCTTATATAATAAAGATTCTTGAACATTTCAGCATACAATACTGTAATCCCACTGATACCCTTGTCATGCAAGGTGAAGGCATAAGTACTAAATATGTCTTAAGACTCCAAAAGAAAATAAAGTGATGGAAATTGTTCTTTACGCTAGTGCGGTCCAAAGTTTCATGTATGCTATTATGTGTACTCGACCGACATATGTTATATCATGAGATTGATAAGCTGATATCAATCAAATCCTGGTTAAGTACACTAGAAAGTAGTGAAAAAGATCCTAAGATACTTAAAATGTATTATGAACTATCGACTTTGTTACCAAGGGAGTGATTTACGCCTATTAGATTATTTAGATGATAATTGGGGTGGAGACCCAGATGAGCGTAAATCAACTTATGGATATGCGTTCTTACTCAATGGAGATGCGATTTCTTGGAATAGTATGAAACAGACATGCACAACCTTATCTAAGATGGAGATTGAATTTATTGCATACTCCGCAGCAATGCAAAAAGCAGTATGGCTAAAACGTTTCTTAGAAAATTTAGTCACTGTCATTGAGGTTCCAAGACCAGTGATAGTTTATTACGATAGTCAAGCAGCCATTACCTATGTGAATAATTCCATGTATCATGAAAGGACAAAGCACATTGACATAAAAAACAACTTCATAAAAGAAATAATAGCGCAGAAAGAAGTGATCCTATAATACATTTCAACCAATAAAATAGTTGCTGATCCATTTATAAAGGCTATTCCTAAAGACATATTCTTGACCCATAGAATATCACTAGGATTGCTTAGAATATGATATATGTTATTGTAGGGGATCATTAGTTTATGTATATGTGAACATATGTATTGTACTTATTTGTTTATTGACGACTTGATATTTTATCAATAAGTACAAATTCATTATGAGACTAGCACAAGCACACATATATTATTCACACGAGCAATAGCTTTAAGTGCTATAGTTAGCACGTTAAGATGAGACGTTATGTACAAATGAATGCTAAAGAGTAAGTTTAGTACATAAAATAAAATGTCGTCTTGATTGGAGTTAAGATGAGGTATGTGATTTATTTATAATAAGACCGAACAAAATAGTCCCACAATTATGTATGCTGAAATCTATCGGATGCAAGTACTTAATTGGGCACTATAGAAAACGAGCTAATATAGTACTCGAGCTAAACATGAGTACGTAAAAAGCACGTGACTATGTTTAGGCTAAGATTCGTATAGTGAATATATTTAATAAATGATATACGCTCTTATAGAAAGAAAAATCCACTATAGCATGGAATTTATATTACATATGCATTGTACGACCAACAAGGGAATATGAGTAAAATTATTCCTATTTACTTATCGTGTGAGCCCTTGAGATAATTTATAATTTTTCTCTTTTCGTGTCCTATGTTACTTCTTACTATGTTCTTGAAGTAAAAAATCAATGTTGCTACTTTAGCATGTTACTAATAGTCATGAATGAATATGGTTTTATGAGACGTGTCTAGGAAAGCAGTTATTATGAAATGAAGAGAGACATGAGTGTGAAGGAAGACTACTGTTGTTTTACATCTATCACATGTATTTACTGGTCGACCAATTATATCGCCTTATGTGGTTGCAAATATAATTGTAAGTATATGGTGTTTTGAAAATAGTCAAGAATAGCCTTTAAGAGATATGTATACTTGGACTGATGTAACAAAATATGTCTAGGGCACTATGAGACATCGATTGTTTATTTTTTTTTCGGGATTGTAGCTATTATGTCATCCTTAACAAGTACATAATTTGAGCTCCCAAGTGCAGATGTACTCACCGGTCGCACGACTTACTTGCCAATATGAATTGTTTTGTAAAGTTGATGAATGTTGAATGCTTTATATTATTGAAATAATGCTATTAAGCCCATCATGTTCAAGTGGGAGATGTTGTACTTAATCAGTACGTCCATGATGAGATGCAATGAAAACACACCGTTTCGTCTTGATACACTACGATAGAAAGACGCCCTTTGAAAGGGTATAAAGGGAGATATATAAAAGTTTCCTGAAGACAACCATTAGCACGGTTGGTAGAACATACGCTCAGAAAGAAAGCATTTTTAATATTCTTGTCCCATTTCCACCAAAGAAAAAGAAGGTATTCCCTTTCTTATTTACAAGAAAATTGGCATTACACTGTAGAAATTTGATGTTTTCCTCGTGATTGCATTCAAACCAACATGAAGTATTTTTGTTCGTGTTTCATCTGCAATTTAACGTTTGTTCCCTAGTAAATTGTTGACTACGCATTGGATAGAGGTAAATTGTCTTCCGCCGACTTTCTTCCAACAGAAATTGGACCAATTATATTCAACTGAAGTTTACTGAAATGAAATGCTTCCCTTAGATCATGTCTAAACATTATCCGTAGCAGCCACACACCCACACCAACACACCAAAATTATTCAAGTACAATTGAATATCACTTCCCCCCTTTGGCCACTGATCATCCTTGTATCCTTCCAGCCGTGTTATTCTCACGATTGTGCTGTAAAGCCTCATTTATGTTCTTGAGAGCCTTATCATATGATACGAAACCCATGAACCAGAATTCATAACCATCCCTTGTAACGACCTGGATGTACTTTTCAGAATTATCCAACCCTTTCGAAGAACGACTAACAAAGCTCAACTGATCGAGCAGCAGTGGCACCTAGACAGCCATCAGGATGAAAGCACGTTAAAAACTGATGGTCGGAGAGTGAAGCTTAGTAGAACTTGACAAACTTTTTCAAAGGTATGTTTCACTACATTAAGATGCTTCATGCTTAGATAAAAATAAGATGACGAGAAGAATGATCCAAGGCTCAGTGTAGTAGTACGGACGATGAGTAAATGCAGGCTCTTTCCATTGAAGGTTCTCCCGAATTTCGACTATAAAATCAGCAGGCTAGTCCCAATAGACAATTCGACAAAAATAACTCAGGTTATGAATTTGCAATGCATAAAAAACTTATCATGATTCTAACGAAAGCTCAGTGCATAACAATTTGTACTGGTATTCTATAGTAAAAGCAATTACAGGAAGATTGGAAAAGGTTACCTTGTAATACACCCACTCTTGCTGCCCTGAGGAAGCGTAATGGCAAATAGGCTCATCCCCATGGAAGACCAGTCTCTTAGTTGACAAATACAGTGTCCCAATGACAAGGCCGGAGGAAGTGGATAGATAGCAAGCATATGCTTTCAGAAGCTTCTCTCCCGGCAAAATTTCAAAAGTACGTTCAAATACCTTATCCCGTCCCCCCTCTTTGAGCATTTTCGTCCCCTGGGCAAGTCGAGCTATTGCTGCATCTGTGATGCTATGGCTAGTTTTAACTGTTTCGAAAAACAAACATAGAACGGTAACCGATTAGTTGAGGTCCGGCATGAATAGAGTCCTTAACATCACATTTCAATCGAATAGAAACCGTGAGGAGAAGAGAATGAAAGAAATCATGGGCTTTGTCTCTCACAAATAAACAAAAGAAGCTGACAACAAGCAAAAGCCAAGCTTATGCAACTGCTGCAGTGCTTGCTCTTACAGGACAAAGCTAATTTTTTCTTCTTTCCAGGGAAAAAGAAATTGGGCCAACGTTCAGCCACGCAAGAGCCTGAGGGTCCTGATAGCCATAGAAAATGATGGAAAACAAGCCATGTTCTCCACGGAAGTGCCATATTATGCATTTGGCAATTTGTTACAGATAGGAATTGAAGATCGCCAAAAGAATAAGCACCGAAGATAGCACCGCACATCAAAGTTGGAGCTTCTCTAGATAAATAATCACAGGATTTGATCCACTCAACTATTAATTGGCGGGTGGAATACACAGATTATGACGCGTGTATCTCTGTTCTGAGGGGGTGATTGCAAAATAAGCCTATGACTTATCAATAGCGTCCACATATATTTGTTCCTAGGTGGTAATTACCAAGCTCTTTGGATTGAATATTTACATCAATAGCCTTCACATGTATTGCAGAAAAAGAGAAGAAATATATGCAAGCAAGCAATCATCAATCAGATACGTCTCCACGAATAAATCCAAAATGTTTCTATCAGATTATAGGATCATAATTAGCTAGAACAAATAAATCCAAAAGGTTTCCATTTGATTATATAGACATGTTTAGCTAGAAGAAATGTAGAGAAAACTCACGGTGATGCCAGACATTGTCAACGAGCGACTCTGCCTTTTTGTTAGTATCATCGACCCTCTTCCCACACTGGCTCAACTTGTCGCACACTTTGTTTATCGGATCTGAAAACAAAGCGTTTGTCTCATCAATGCAATTATGAAGCCTAATCATCAACCATGACATAACTACAAAGGCGAAATACGCCTTAATAGACTCACTCCAGCTGGACAGCAAGGAAGCATTCACTGGAACGATGTGGAGGCCAGACGGTGTGGAAGCATTCACTGGAGTGACGTCGAGATACTTGTTCTCGCCGCCGCTTTTGTTGAGGTTGACGAAACCAGAGACCGAGCTACTTGCGGTGGCATTTAAGTAGCTGGAGTGAAAGCCTGTTGGCTGAGCCTCGTTGGCGACCCGCGTGGTGGCGTGCTGGCTCGCGGGATGCTCCTGTGGCTCCGCCGGCATCCCCACCGCGCGCGTGCCGCAATGCATGGACTCCGATTCGCCTTGGCCGCTCATCGCCTTCTTTTTCGTCTTCGTCTTCTTCTCTCACGCAAGTGTGGATTGGTACTGCAATTCGAGAGACTATCCCACATAAATAGAGTGGAGATGGAATCTAGAAAGGAGGAACGATCTCGGTAAGATCCCACGAGCGAGCGAGAAACGAAAACATTGACTGTGTTTGAGTCAACAGCGATTTTTCATTCGCCCCCGCAAAATACGAACTATCGGATACCGCACAAAACACGTGTTTTTCTGACCCTCTTCATTTTCTCCCAGCTAAATTTTTCCAACCTGGTATAATTCTGGCACATTTGTTTCAAATTATTTTTATGTCATAAAAACTCCCGAACTAGTAAAGGATGCCGGATTTACACTTCTGGCCACCATTCCTATTTCTCCTCCTTGTGGTGCCAAATAATTGGCCTCGTCTTTCTTTTCGTTTTCCGTTTTGTGGGAAGTGGACTACTATGTAGCACGGACACGCGACACGATACGATACGTCGACACGTCATTTCTAAAAAATAGAGAATTCCGACACGTTGCGACACCTTAAATATTAAATAAATATTTTATTTTTAATTAATTTGATTCAAATTCATAAATAAATAAATAAATAAAAAGGGCCTATAATAAATTTACACTAATAATATTAATAAATCAATTCATTTGAAATTTGAAAGATATATTCATAATTAAGGCGAAACATGTTTTTAATTTTAACAAAAGTTATAGATAAAACTAATAATTAATAAAAAAATAGAATCAATTTATTTAAATAAATTCATGATTTTTTAGAATGATCAAAATTTATCATTATTCAAAATTCAATACTTTTATTTTTCTAAATTATTTTTCAATTTCGTTTATTTAATTTTTTCTAAAAAAAAACTCTTTTTTTTTTCCCAAATTAACTTATTTTTTTTTCCTTTGTCCATTTCCCCCCACCCCAAACTTATTTTATATTTTTCCCTCCCAAAACCATTGACGGACAGGCTGTCAGCCTCATTTACCCTTCCCCAAAACTAAAAAGACACGCCATCGTCCCCCTCTTTTTATTATTTTTTATTCCTTATCACAAACCCTAGCCATCCTCTTTTTCCTCCTCCTCCTACTGCTCGCACAAAAAACACTGGACCAAGACAAACACGTAGACAAAGCAGACCTCGCTCCCCTCTTTCACACCTCGTATCGTTTCTCAGCTTCCGACGATGGAGCGGAAGCGACGCCGAGGAGGAGGAGATGCCGTCGCTGCCGTCGCCGCCGCCGCTCGGTGCCCCCTCGGGCCCCGATCCCTTCCTCTTCTCTTCCTCTCTCTAGCCATCTCTCACCGTCGCTCACGGCCTCTGCTCACTCCCCTTCCCTCGCCTGCACCCAGAGTCTTCCGGACACGCGTGTCGAGAAAAGTTGACCACGTGTCAGAAAATCCGACACGCGTTGATCGCGTGTCCGACCATGTCCGAGCGTGTCGACGTGTCCGACACGCTCCGACACATGTCGACACGACACGGAAGCACGGGCAACGTGTTCGTGCTTCATAGGTGGACTACGAGCATTTAATAGGAATTTAGAGTTTCGAGAAAGTTGTGGGAAAAGACGCGTCATTAGCTATGTAGCACGGACACGCGACACGACACAAGTGTCCGACACGGCACGACACGTCGACACGTCATTTCTAAAAAATAGAGAATTCCGACACGTTGCGACACGTTAAATATTAAATAAATATTTTTATTTTTAATTAATTTGATTCAAATTCATAAATAAATAAATAAATAAAGCCTATAATAAATTTATACTAATAATATTAATAAATCAATTCATTTGAAACTTGAAAGATATATTCATAATTAAGGCAAAACATGTTTTTAATTTTAACAAAAGTTATTGATAAAACTAATAATTAATAAAACAATTAGAATCAATTTATTTAAATAAATTCATGATTTTTTAGAATGATCAAAATTTATCATTATTCAAAATTCAATACTTTTACTTTTCGAAATTATTTTTCAATTTCGTTTATTTAATTTTTTCTATAAAAAAAATTTCCTAAATCCACTCTTTTTTACCTTTGTCCATTTCCCCCCACCCCAAACTTATTATATATTTTTCCCTCCCAAAACCACTGACAGACAAGCTGTCAGCCTCACTTACCCTTCCCCAAAACTGAAAAGACACGCCATCGCCCCTCTTTTTATTATTTTTTATTCCCTTATCACAAACCCTAGCCATCCTCTTTTTCCTCCTCCTTCTACTGCTCGCACAAAAAAAACTGGACCAAGACAAACACGTAGACAGCAGACCTCGCTCCCCTCTTTCGCACCTCGTATCATTTCTCAGCTTCCGACGATGGAGCGGACGCGACGCCGAGGAGGAGGAGATGCCGTCGCCGCCGCCGCTCGGTGCCCCCTCGGGCCCCGATCCCTTCCTCTTCTCTTCCTCTCTCTAGCCATCTCTCGCCGTCGCTCACGGCCTCTGCTCACTCCCCTTCCCTCGCCTGCACCCAGAGTCTTCCGGACACGCTTGTCGAGAAAAGTTGACCACGTGTCAGAAAATCCGACACGCGTTGACCGCGTGTCCGACCATGTCCGAGCGTGTCGACGTGTCCGACACGCTCCGACACATGTCGGACATGACACGGAAGCACGGGCAACGTGTTTGTGCTTCATAGGTGGACTACTGAGCATTTAATAGGAATTTAGAGTTTCGAGAAAGTTGTGGGAAAAGACGCGTCATTAGCTATGTAGCACGGACACGCGACACGACACAAGTGTCCGACACAAAGACGACACGTCGACACGTCATTTCTAAAAAATAGAGAATTCCGACACGTTGCGACACCTTGAATATTAAATAAATATTTTATTTTTAATTAATTTGATTGAAATTCATAAATAAATAAATAATTAAAAAAAGCCTATAATAAATTTACACTAATAATATTAATAAATCAATTCATTTGAAATTTGAAAGATATATTCATAATTAAGGCGAAACATGTTTTTAATTTTAACAAAAGTTATTGATAAAACTAATAATTAATAAAACAATTAGAATCAATTTATTTAAATAAATTCATGATTTTTTAGAATGATCAAAATTTATCATTATTCAACATTCAATACTTTTACTTTTCGAAATTATTTTTCAATTTCATTTATTTAATTTTTTCTATAAAATTTTTTTCCCAAATCCACTCTTTTTTTCCTTTGTCCATTTCCACCCGCCCCAAACTTATTTTACATTTTCCCTCCCAAAACCACGACAAACAGGCTGTCGGCCTCACTTCCCCTCCCTTGCCCGGCGACCGGCCGTCGAGGGCCGAGGGCGCGCCGCCGAGAGGTCGCCGACCTTGCTAGAGCGTCGTCGGCGAGGCCGAGCCTCGCCCAACCACGGTGAGCCTCGCTATGGCTGGGCGAGGCTGCCGGCCGAGAGAAGAAAAAATAAAAAATAAAGGAAAAAATGAAAAATAAATTAAAAATATTAAAAAATTAAATTAAACAAAAAAAGAATAAAATTTACCAAACGTGTTTCTGTTCATTTTTTATTCCCGGAATAAGTTTACCAAATGCATCTTTTCGGTCAAAAACTGTTATCCGGAATAGTTTTTTTTTTTTTTTTTTTATTTTATTCCCTTGAACAATTTTTGAACATAAGTGTTACCATTCGCATCCTAAGAGGGCCAGGATTTCCATCATTGCAAAAGGTTAATGGGCACGCATCGCACTCACCTGCTCGCTTTACCCTATTGTTTGATTTTCATAGTGACTTTAGCAAATCTCTAGTTCTTACGCATATTTTAGTAATAAATCCACAATCATATTGTATATATAGATTCTATTATGATATATCTATATGCTGAATATTTATTTTGATTGAATAATTGCGCATATTCTTCATCTAAAATTATTAGCACTAAAATTACAATGATTTTTTTCAAGTTGATGACGATAGAATCTTGTATCCAAGTCACATATGATGATTTTTTCAGTGATGGAACAAATTCCTGCATGTGAGCTATAAAAAGTAAACTTGAATGGTTAGAAAGTAAGGGCCTACATGTTTTTATTCTTTTTTTCTGTTTCTGAACACTTTTTTTGTTTTTTTGTTCCTAGGAACAAAAAAGGAACATAAACGCGTTTGTTTGCGTTTTTGTTCTAAAATTATTTTTTTGTTCCCAAAAACACATCTGGAACAGAAACAAGAAAAAAAAAAAAAATTGTTTATTGTTCCAGAAACACTTTTGAATAAACAAAAAAAAATTATTTCTTCTCTCTCTTCTCTTTTCTTCTTCTTTTCTTCTTCTTTTTTCTTTGGCCGGCGACGCCGTCGAGGGTCGGCAACCTCGCCAAAGCGTTGCCGGCTCCCGGCGCGGCCTAGCCTCGCTGGTGGTCGGCGACACTCGGCCTTGCGGATTTGGGCGAGGCGAGCTCGCCCGGCCCAAGGCGAGGCCGAGCCTCACGGGGGCCGGCGAGCCTCGCCATGGCTGGGTGAGGCTGTTGGCCCTCGTCGCCCGATCGCCGGAGGCCGACGACCGGCCAAAAGAAGAAAAAAATAAAAATAAAAAATAAAGGAAAAATAAAATAAAAATATTAAAAAATTAAAAGAAATAAAAATATATATAAATCTACCAAACGTGTTTCTATTCATTTTTTATTCCCTGAAACAAGTTTACCAAACTCGTGTTTCGATCAAAAATTGTTCTCCGGAACATAAACACTTTATTTATTTTTTATTTATGTTCCTTGGAACAATTTTTGAACGAAACGTTACCAAACACGCCCTAATATTCCATGTTAAAGGCTACTTCTAAGAATATTAGCGTATATATGACGAAAACTGATATAAGAGAATTATTTGAAATTCATGGGTGTTTTTACGGCTATTCTAACATTTGAAATATAAAAATGTGATTTTATAGCTACACTCCATTGAAGTAAACATAAGAAATGTCATAGTTTCCTTGGACCATTATTTTGCTTGTTTAAAGATTTGCATTAGAAAACACATTCATGAAGCCAAACCATGGGTCAAAACACCGAGGAAATCAGTTCGAGCGACCTGAAGGCAGAGCTAAGGTCCCAGGTCCCCACGCATATCTTGATTTTCCAAAATGTTTTCAAAAGGATTATAGTCAGTTTCGCTAAAAATATTTCCAACCTTTAAAATCCTTATTTTATGGCCGAAGGAACGAAAAAAAAAATCTCTATTTAAGTAGGCCCAATAATAACATGGTTCCGTCAATTTTAAAACTAATCATGGAACATCTAATTATAATTTATTAGCCAATTGCACAAGTATTTAGGTGGCAAATTTGGACTCATGCATAATTTTTGAAAGTCATCGCATATTTTCCAAACACAAACACACACGGTACATGAACTTATGCTGGGCATAAAATGACAAAGGAATATCCTTGATTACATCTCCAAAACAATTTAAATTGCATCAATAATTTTAGAATTTTTTTTTACATTCAATTGACTTAAATAGAAAATGTGGCATCAAAAGGGCGTTGTTAACCCCTCCCCATAAGTTACTGAACAACCACCCCCCCCCCCCCCGGTTCACAAGTTTCTCTGGTTTTTGCAAATGATCAATGCTTTCACATGCGACCTGGAATTTCAACTAATCTATTTTTTTTTTTAAATTAATTAGTGACGACTCTATTTCTTATTTTTATATATATATAAACTTGAGTTTTCTTAAAACTTCCAACACTCTTTGCCAATCACGCAGCCGCTCTGCCTACTGAACGGGACCTCGATCCCGGGAGCGAATGGTGAGGCTGTAATAAGATGCAAAAACACGGCAACTGGTCCGTGTTGCTGTTTTGGAGTCGGTTTGGGAAAGGGAATGGTTTGCGCTTTGGATCTCCATGTGTGCGTGATGTGCAATGGGTCTTGCGCCATCGGTAAATTCCCAAGCTAACTGGTGGAGAATTTTTCTCGTGAATTACATGCCAATTGGTGCCATTCTGCATGGGTTTTCACATGTGGAAGATCGATGAGTGTTTGAAGTCGTAAAGAGTCTTGTGGTAAGATTCCCGAGAGTTCATTCATGAGATTGAGTAATTGTTTCATGAATAATTATGAGGGCTAAAAACTTTAGGGGAGGATTGAAGACTAAAAAGTATGAAGTGTGTTTAAACAACCTAAGTGACGTTATAATATTTCTTTTTGTTTTTCCATTTTTGTGGGGAGTCACTTTCATGAAAGACTCCACCTGGAAAAAAGATGACAATATTATGGAACTTTCGTGACACAATCAATCAGTGAAATCAATTGATTTTAGGAATTGGGACTTTCGAAAAAGTTGTGGGAAAAGACATGCGAGATCAACGGGAAGCAAAGTTGGAACGTGGAAAAGAAACTGTGGGGGAGACTCCTGGAATGCGCTGTCGCTGTCCAAGACTCTTTCCCACTAGTGATATTGTTGAAGAGCAAGACGAAGACGTGGAACCAACGAGGCTGAAGAGCCGAATGGAAAGAAGATGTCTAATGCTGCCAAAGCACGGCATAAAGTTGGGAACTGTTTGTTATCTGTGGCGAGGGTTCAGTAACAGGGAAACCACGTGGATTGATGGGAAGTAGAGTGAGAACGTAGAAAAGAAACCACGTCGGAGGCTTCCAAATTTCGCTGTCGGTGTCCAAGACACTCCGAAAGTCCATCATCGCTACTCTTCTTCCCCTACGAACACCGACATTCTTAAAGAGCTTTCATGTCGTATCGAACATTTGATACATGTCTGACACTTTCGAACACTCTCCGACGCTCAATCAACACTTGTTGAAAAATCTGATTCTTGGTCAATTTTCTCAACACCCTCCGATATTCGAATCAAATTTTGACTCCCACTTTCTATGATATACAATTCAGCTCTTAAGTTTTTTTTTTCTCCACTTCCAACATATCTAACATGCAAGTCAAGAATATGGATCGCTTATTTTTTTCTCAAAGGTTTATGAATGTCAAATCAAAACAATGAATGATATTAATAAATTGCGAATTAATATTTTTAGTGCATATCCATTCTAGGTTTATTTATTTATTTATGTATATATAAAAATATATATTTAATAAACACATGAGGCATATTTTGTCGCGTGTTGCGAAATTTTTATTTTTTCCATGATTATGAAACTGTAAATAGGCCAAATGAATGACGGCATATTTTGTCGCGTGTTGCGTGTCAGTATTGATGTTACTTAGCTTTCCATGATTATGTACTGTAAATAGGCCAAATGAACTACTTCGTTTTTTTCTTGTGAAGTCAATTTTGGCAGGTTGGTTTACTCCAAACGATAGGGCCCCCTAAAGCAATAACATTTTGGAAATTTCGCCGACACAATAATTTAATCAACCTAGTGATTCTAGGTGTGAAGACTTCCCGAAAAAGTAGTGGAAAGATCGCCTGATATTGATGGGGGTCGAGTGGGAATGTGGAATGATAACGGTGTAAGAGACTTCTAGATTCCGTTATCATTCCGATGCCGTGCATGCTACATAAAATGGCCTTCAAGAAGAGGGGAGAAAAAGAAAATTAGAAAATAAAGTAATTTTGATTAATTTTATAAAGTGGTCGAGGCAAAGCCGATTGATACCAAGTGTATCCAAATAGAGTTCGTGGACACACTAAAAAGATAATAAAGTATTCGTCGGCCTCATGGTATTTTTTTTAAATGTTTTTTATTTAACTAATGTTACTACTGCAAAGCATATTTTGCCAACATCAATAAGTTTAAAGTATGGAATGTGTCACACTTTAAGATACATTTCATTGAAATATTTTTGTCACTTTTAAACAACATCTCATGCTCTTTTTAATATAGAAATAAATACACAGAAAGTCTTAAAATTTATCGTAAAAATGCAATTGAGTCTTAAAATTTTCAAATAACGTAATCAAATTCTAAAACTTGTCAAATTAGTACGACTAAATCCCCTTCATTAAATCCATTTGATTTGACTCACCAAAAATCTTAACATGATTTTATTTATTACCTTTTTAAAGCACGTGTTGCCCGATGTGGCAATTTTTATTGTTTTTCAAAGAGAGAGGCACTGACATGGCATCTTCTTCATGAATTTTAACTTTTGGTCAGAGCTAAAATTCAATTCAATTGTTCCTTTTTCAGGAACCTTGGCCGCTGCGTCAATACCCTTTAGAAGCTTGGGCATAGTGAGCTTAAATTATCATTGCGACACACCAATTCGTACTCTTCACCTTTCTTTCTGCCTGCATGCCATCTACACCAGCCACTAGGATAACTATTTTGCCAATACTTGTACTATTGAGATGGAACTCACTCTTTGTGCCAATGAATCACATCATCTTGTTCATGAAAGTATTCGTGAAAGGTGAATTACTATTGTGAAAGTCACGTGAAATCACATTAACTTAGTCAAAATTTTATGATTTTCAGGTTAGGGTAGCTGGGGCCACCCACAATATTATTGTAAGAGTAGGATTTGTTTGCCTTTAGAGCCAAGCGCACTATTTTGGCTGCTATAACATTGATTTTCGAGAAAAATGATTAGCCTGCCAGGTTAGACTGGTTAGCGGCTCTTTCCTAACTGTTTTTTTATTATTCTAATAGAAGCTTACAAAGTATTAAATTGCTCTCCTAAGATGGATGAGATGAGTCATGATATGCATTATTACAAAAACTTAGTAGAAAAAAATTTAATGCTTAAAAAGTTAAATTTCGAGATAAAGGCTACATCTAAGATTATGAGAGTGGTGAAGCCTACAAAGTATTAATAGCTCTCCTAAGATGGATGAGATCAGTCATGATATGCATTATTACAAAAAAAACTTAGTAGAAGAAAATTTAAATGCTTAAAAAGTTAAATTTTGGGATAAAGGATACATCTAAGATTATGAGCACGCAAGTTGATATAGGAGGATCATTTGAAATATTACACGCATTTTAAAAAATAAATGAATATTTAAAAATCAATAAGAACGTCGAGTAAACATAAAGAGGGGTTGATAGAGAAAGGATAGTAAAGCTAAAATAATTAATTCATATGAGGAAGAAAATGAAAAAGGTAAAAGAGTCTGTGGGCTATACATGTTTCCTTCAATTATGGTCACTGTGAAGTGTGGATCACGGGTTCCCTTTCTTTCCAGGAGAGTTTCTTTTTTAATCGATTTCTCATTATTTGTAGGACACCCTTACTGGTAGGGCAAGGTGATCCATGTTCTTCCGTATTTTCTTTTTTTCAAAGAGGATGTGAAAAAATTTAAAAATAAGTGCACTGATAGTTCTAAGACTTATCGTAAAAATGCAATTGAATCTTAAAATTTTCAAAGAGCGCAATCAAATTCTAAAGCTCTCACGTTAGTACAACTAAATCATGTTATAGATGAAGCCAAATATTTGTTTTTAGGGGCTTTTTTGTCTTTTCTATTAGATTTTCTTTTAGGTTAAAAGTGGTATCTTTATATTAGCGACGGCAAGACCTTAGCCGTCAAGATGCTGAAAAAGGAAATAGAGAGGTAAGAAAAATAGAGAAGAAAAAAGTGAGTTTTTTCTTGATAAGGGTTATCAATCTCTTTGTGCCTTGATCTTGAGAGAAGATTGTTGTTGTATTCCAACTTTTTGCAAACCTGGGAGTAATTTTCTTGAGTGTAATTGCTTTACACATTTTTCACCAAGATGTCCCAAACGATAATGCCAAAGAGTAGATAAATTACCTGTAGCCATTGTAGTTGCAACCATATCACTGATATTGTCTCCTTGGAGAAGGTAAAGTGTACTCGTACGTTTTCCTTTTGCTACTACTCTTACCCCTGAGGTTATCTTCCACTCTCCGCATCCAAAAGTTATTACCAAACCTTCTTGGTCAAGTTTATTGGTTGAAATCAGATTTTTCTTTAATTCCGGAATATGCCTAGTTTCACGCAAAACTAGACGTCCTCCACCTGAGATGTTCACAGTCACGGTTCCTTTCCCAACAATTGGACACATGTGGTTGTTTCCCATAACCACTTGTCCAAAATCTCCACTAGCATAATCATCAAATATGTCTCTTTGCGAGGTGCAATAAAAAGAAGCGCCATAATCAATAAACCATTTATATGTTGTCAAGTCAAACCGTGCAGACAAACACAAGTTATCTAGCAAAGATTCATCGCTAACTACATTAGCACCTTGATTCTCATCTTGTTGCTTCTTTTTGTAGGCTTCACACTGAAACCTCCGGTGTCCGGTTTTGTGACAAAACTAACACTCATCTTTTGCAACCTGTCTCTTACCCCTTGATTGTGATCTGCCACGCCCACTGAAATTTCCTCTACTTTTACTTCTTCCACGGTTCTCCACTGCGAGTGCCGTTGAAGATGTAGATGCAGAAAAACTATCTCCACCTGAGACTTTCCTTTGCATCTCTTCATCCATCATCAAGAGTTAAATCATCCTTCATGGTGCTCGAAATTCCCTGTACTACGGTATTGTAGCTTTCTGGAAGAGAACATAAAAATAATAAAGCTTAAAGCTTTATATCTAAATTTACGCCTGCGGATTCCAATTGACCCATGACCTGCGTGAAACTATTAGTATGCTCTGCCACAGAACCTCTATCTGATAACTTCATATTAATCAGTTTCTTAAGCAAAAATACATGATTTGATGTAGACGGCTTCTCATAAATATTTGTTAGAATATCCATGACTTTTTTTGCAGTTTTTGCTTTCGCAATGTGGTATCCTGTCTTTTTCGTCAACCCTAGATGAATTGCACCTAATGCCTTTCGATCAAGAATTTTCCATCCAGATTCTGCTGTCAAATCCACTTCCATCATCTCGGGTTTCCAACCCTCAAGTGGTGCATAGAGCTCTTTTTGATAAAGATAATCCTCTATTTGTAGTTTCCACCATCCGAAATCCTCCCCATTGAACTTATCGATTCTGATTTTATCTTCTGCCATCCTGTTTACTTTCAATTGAACGACATCGATAACCTTCGATGTTCTCGATTAGCCAACCCAGGCTCTGATAACAGTTGTTACGAAATCACACGTCGATTCCAGAAAAATAACGCTCGCAAACAATTCACAAGACATAATATAGTAATAAAATAGCAGAATCAGATGAACACGCCAAAAAATTTGTTATCAAAGTTCACCCAAACCTGGGCTACGTCTCCACGCAAAAGCAATCTGCGAATCCACTAGACTTTGAAAAAGTTGGAATACAACGACGATCTTCTCTCAAGATCAGGGCACAAAGAGATTGAGAACCCTCATCAAGAAAAAACTCACTTTTTTCATGGTGACTTAGATGAAGAATTATACATGGCACAACCTAAGGGTTTTGAAGTCAAAGGTAAGGATCACATGGTATGTCACTTGAAGAAAAGCTTGTATGGCTTGAAACAAGCTCCGTGGCGATGGTACCTACACTTTGATGGTTTCAAGCAAGAAAAAGGATTTGCACACTGTGAGTCTGATCACTGTGTTTATTTTTTCGCAAATATGATGATGGTGACATTGTGTATCTCTCTTTATATGTGGATGACATGTTGGTGGCTAGTTCCAATATGAAGAGAACCATAAAAGTGAAGAAGATGTTATCATCACAATTTGCTAAGACTTGGGAGAGGCCAAGAATATTTTAGGCATGAAAATCATCAGAGACAGGAAAAATAAGAAATTATGGTTGTCGCAGGAAGATTATGTGAACAAGGTGTTAAAGAGATTTAACATGGACAAGGCAAAACCGGTTGCAACTCCTCTAGCAAGTCACTTCAAACTTTCCAAGGATATGTGTCCAAGCACTCAAGCTTTGAAAGATGAGATGGCGGTAATTCCATATGCATCAACAGTGGGGAGTTTGATGTATGCCATGGTGAGCACGAGACTAGACATTGCACAAGCAGTAAAAGTTATGAGTCGATATATGCAAAACCTAGGCAGAGAGCATTGGAATGCAATGAAATGGATATTGAGATATTTAGCAGGTACTTCCAATTACTCACTTTGTTATGGTGGTACATCTCTAGAGTTGCAGGGTTATGTAGATGCATATCATCAGGTGATCAAGATAGTGGTAAGAGTGCCACTGGATATGTCTTTACAGTTGCAGGTACAGCAGTCAGCTAGATATCTCAACTACAAAAAATAGTGGCTTTATCGACGACAGAGACAGAATATGTAGCGATTACAGAAGCCTCTAAGGAAATCATGTGGTTACAAGATTATATGGAGGAGTTACATCAAAAACAGCCAGTTAGTACACTGTGCAGTGATAGTCAAAGTGCACTGCACTTAGCAAAGAATGCAGCTTATCACTCAAGAACTAGACATATCAAGAAGTGTTATCACTTTATCAAGTCAGCATTGGAAAATAATGAGTTAAAGCTACAGAAGATTGATGGCTCCAAGAATCCAGCTGACATGATGACCAAGGTAGTAGACAGAGAGAAGCATATTTTATGTACTACTACCATTGGTATTACTCCATGTTGATTAATGAGGAGTATCGCAGAGGCACAAGTTTTTCAACTACTATTTTTTCAAGAAGATGGATACAAAGTTACTTGGTGCTTGGGTATATTTGTCTTGAACTGGGAGATTGTTATAGATGAAGCCAAATATTTGTTTTTAGGGCCTTTTTTATCTTTTCTATTAGATTTCCTTTTAGGTTAAAAGTGGTATCTTTATATTAGCGACGGCAAGACCCTAGCCGTTAAGATGCTGAAAAAGAAAATAGAGAGGCAAGAAAAAGAGAGAAGAAAAAAGTGAGTTTTTTCTTGATGAGGGTTCTCAATCTCTTTGTGCCATGATCTTGAGAGAAGATCGTCGTTGTATTCCAACTTTTTTGAAGTCTAGTGAATTTGCAGAGTGCCTCTGCGCGGAGATGTAGCCCAGGTTTGGGTGAACTTCGGTAACAAATTTTCTGGCGTGTTTATCTGATTCTGCTATTTTATTACTATATTCTGTCTGGTGAATTGTTTGCGAGCGTTATTTTTCTGGAATCGACGTGCGATTTCGTAACAAATTCCCTTCTAAAAATCTAAAAATGATGTTGCACTGTTTATTGTTTTTCGAAGAGAGTGGCGTTGACATGGGCATCTTCTTCATGAATTTTAACTTTTGGTCAGAGCTAAAATTCAATTCAATTGTTCCTTTTTCAGGAATCTTGGCTGCTGCGTTGTTCCCCATGAGAAGCTTGGGCAGACTGAGCTTAAATTATCATTGCGACACACCAATTCATGCTCTTCACCTTTATTTCTGCCTGAATACCATCCGCACCAGCCACTAGGATAACTATTTTGCCATTACATGTACCATTGAGACAGAACTCGTTCTTTGTGCCAATAAATCACATCACCTTGTTCATGAAAGTATTCACGAAAGGTGAACCACTATTGTGAAAGTCACGTGAGATCACATTAGCTTACTCATAATTTTATGATTTTAAAATTAGGGTAGGAGGGGCCACCCACAATATTATTGTAAGAGTATGATTTGTTTGCCTTAAGAGCCAAGCGCACTATTTTCGCTGCTATAGCATTGATTTTCGAGAAAAATGATTAGCCCACCAGATTAGACTGGTTAGCAGCTCTTTGCTAATTGCTTTTTACTATTCTGATAGAAATGATTTCGACCTTTCAAGAGAGTGGTGAAGCTTCCCGAGTATTGATTGCTCTCTCAAGATGGATGAGATAAGTCATGATATGCATTATTACAAAAAACTTAGTAGAAGAAAATTTAAATGTTTAAAGAGTTAATTTCGGAATAAAGGCTATATCTAGGATTATGAGCGCAAATTTGACGCAAGCTGATATAAGAGGATCATTTGAATTATTACATGAATTTTTAAAAATAAATGAATATTTAAAAATCAATAAGATCGTCGAGTAAACATAAAGATGGATTGATAGAGAAAGGACAGTAAAGCTAAAATATTTAATTCATATGAGGAAGAAAATGAAAAGGGTAAAAGAGTCTGTGGGCTATACATGTTTCCTTCAATTATGGTCACTATGAAGTGTGCATCATGTGTTCCCTTTCTTTCCAGGAGAGTTTCTTTTTTAATCGATTTCCCATTATTTGTAGGACACCCTTACTGGTAGGGCAAGGTGATCCATGTTCTTTCATTTCTTATTTTTTTCAAAGGGGATGTGAAAAAATTGTAATTAAAGAGGGCAGCATATTTAATGTTTAAGTATATATTAGAAACTTGCGGAATCGCTCTATGAATTAGATTTTACAAGTCGGCTCTTTAAATCGCTGATGTCATTATGAGTTCATATGGATATTACTTGAATCTTCTTTTATTGCTGCGTGACACTGATTCATTTATTGAAAAAAAGAAGGAGCAAAAATAAAAAAATAAAAAATTTCTGGTTATTAACCAAATATGTGTGGTTTGTTCCTCTTATTCTCTTTAGACCTGGACTAGGGCTTTGCTTTATTTTTCCTTTGTTTCTTTTCTGCTTTTGGTGCGCTGCACTCTGCAGCGTTAGGTGCCCTTCAAAACATTTGAAGTTACTTCTATTTTTTACCATTTTACTTATTTTTATGTAATATGTAAAACTTTCCAATAGTACTAATAATAATTCGTAAAATCACACCTAACTTATTCATAACTTTATAATTTTCAAGTTAGTAAAAAAGAAGATGATAATCGTTTATCATTGACATCACACTTAAAAGATGTTGTGGCTAGAACAATCACCAAGAGAGAGTTAATAGGTGATTATACACACTCTAGATAAATTAAACTGGAGTTTAATGCAACCGGATCCAGTATTACGAAATAATAAAGTGTGATGAGAAATTATTCAACAACTATAATATTTTGTGATGCTATCAAATAAAATAAAAGAGAGTTAAAGGGATAGAGAAATTTGCACACGATAATTATAGCGATTTGACACTTATTACAAACCTATGTCCACTATTCAATACCAACGGCCTATTGGTTAAATTTCACTAGAGAATTTATAAGAGTTTACAGAGTTTGAGTATTCTCTACTCAAGTGTGTGTGATTGTATCTTCTAATTTAACATAGTCACTCTAACAAATGCCTTTCAAAGATTATAATTGCAGCTCACAACAACAAGTGTGTAATAAGGAAGCTCTCTTTGAACTTTGAAATTTCAAATTCTTGATCTCATACTCACTATAGCACCACAATTTCCTTTTATACTCCTCTATTTCCAAGATGACCTTTGGACAACATTCTAATTATCATTCTTCTGTTTAACCCATTGGACATGAATGATATGAGAAGATTTGGTCGCCACTTGAATTACCATATTACAACCTCCCTTGATTCAATCACCCATACAACCGAAGTTGGGCTTTCATAAGTAGAGTTCTTTGTCAGGAACAGGTATCTTGTCTTTGAAAGATTGTGAATCGAATCACGAACCCTTGCTTAGAAAAGATTATGTTGATATTCATCCTTCCTAGATAGATAGACACAAGATATCTTTAAGGAATGAAATTCGAACCAAATTAATAGCTGTTGCACTTCATACATATGAACCAAACTGATTTTGAATATTTCAACGTTTATACTTTGCGTAGAGTCTGAAGATATAAGTCGTCTTGATATTACTTGTGCAAGCTTTACCGTGATCTTCATATTGCTCAAATGACATAATTCAACAATGTCTTTGACATATTAATTCAGAGCTTCGGTTTATTGATCATATGAACAAGTCTTTGAGTCAGATAATATTCAGAATAAAGTCTGAACTAAGTTACTCCAATAATATCACGTGGAAGTTCTTTTGTCAGAATCATTAAAAATCTACATAAAATTTTGTAAATCTTCAAAATAACTTAGGAAGTTTTTTCAACAAAAGATATAAAGCCATTCTTAGACATATAATTTAAATATCTATAGTTCAAGTGTCCAAGCCTAGCATGCCACAAAAAAAGAATTGCATTAAACAATAAAAGCAAGAGAACTCTTCATTTCATCGATCCAAAGTTTGATCATGCATGTGATCATCAATTGAATAATGCTTTCTCAATCCAATTTTTGGATACAATCAAAGAGGTTTTAATGCCTCTCTTACAAAACAAACCGATAGACACAAGATGTTTCTGCCTAATTTCTGGATCATGAATTTAACTTTTGGTCAGAGCTAAAATTCAATTCAATTGTTCCTTTTTCAGGAACCTTGGCCGCTGTGTGGTTCCCCATTAGAAACTTGGGTAGAGTGAGCTTAAAATATCATTGCGACACACCAATTCATACTCTTCACCTTTCTTTTCGCCTGCATGCTATCCACACCAGCCACCGGGATAATTGTTTTGTCATTATGTATACTATTAGACCAAACTCGCTCTTGGTGCCAATGAGTCACATCACCTTGCTCGTGAAAGTATTCGTGCAAGTGAAGCACTATTGTGTTAACTTAGTCATAATTTTATGATTTTCGAGTTAGGATAGGTGGGGCCACCCACATTATTATTGTAAGTAGGATTTGTTCTGCTTTAAGAACCAAGCGCACTATTTTGGTGGCTAGAACATTGATTATTGGGAAAAATGATAAGCACGCCAGGTTAGACTGGTTAGTAGCTCTTTGCTAACCACTTTTTACTATTCTGAGAAATGCTTTCGACCTTTCAAAATAATGGTGAAGCTTCCCGAATATTGCTCTCTTGAGATGGGTGAAATGAGTCAAGAAAGTGGGTATAGCTCGTGCAATATTGGACCACATGGCAGGTTCATGTGTGAATTTTATCTAGGTTTTTAGCTTTCGAGCTAACTTTATTACTAGTTTTTCAAATTGAGGATTATGACGAGTTTTTGAAAAAGTTTAACGTTGTCAGGAAATGCATTATTACAAATAGTTAGTGAAAAAAAATTAAGTGTGTTTTTAAAGGATTCCTTACATGATTGCGTATATTACAAAATATGTAAACCACGTGCAAGGTTAAGCCATGTGGCACGCTCACCTGCTAGCTTATCCTTCTAATTTTTATGGAAGTCACTTTAGCATAAAATTTCAATTTCCTCATCTCTAATTCTTAGGTATATTTTGGTAATAAATCACAGTCGTACTGTACATATAGATTCTATTTTGAAATATCTTTATGCTGATTTTTTTTTTTTTTGTTGATGGAACAATTGCTCATATTTTGCATCTAAAATTATTAGCGCTAAAATTATGATAATTCATACCATATATATATATTAGTTGATGAAAGAAAAAAAAATTGATGGAACAAATTCCTGCATATGAGTGAAAAAAAGATCAATTAAATGCTTAAAAAATTAAATCTCATGATAAGGGCTTCATCTAAGATTATGAGTCCATATTTGATGAAAAACCGATATAAGAGGATCATTTGGAATATTACCCGCATTTTTACGAATAAATGAATATTAAAAAATCAATGTATTGCTCGGTTTGCTTTTGGGGCCCTTTGTCACTTAATTTGGAAGATGAGAAACATCTTTTTCGGGAGCCAAGTCTTGTTTGTGCCTGCTTTGAAAAAGCATCTTGTCAAAGCCGTTAAGGATAAGGCTACTACGTTCAACAATGTGGTGGACACGTCAAGGAATAGGAGAATTCAACGAAGCTGAGGACTTGATCCCTCCATTTTCTCTTCCGAGGTGTCGGATCTTTCTTTGTAAAGTTTGCTTGAGGGTTGTCATTGTTTTGGTTTCCCTCCTTTCTCTTTTACTCTCGACACCCTTCCACTCTTAATAATTTGCTTGTTACCATAAGTACAAGTTTTGTTAGTGTCGAAATTACTTTGTTGTAAAGTTCTTTTTTGTTAAAAGTCAATACTAATCTTACCTTACCAAAAAAATTAAAAGAAAAAGACCAATAAGAACATTGAGTAAACATAATGATGGTCTGATAAAATAAATGGACACTAAAGCTAAAATATTTAATTCATATAAGGAAGAAAATGAAAAAGGTAAAAGAAGTTGTGGGCTATACCAGTTCCCTTAAATTACGGTCATCGTGAAATGTGCCACGCACGTTTCATTTCTTTTCGGGAGATTCTTTTTTTAATCGATTCCTCATGATTTTGTTGTAGTATATTCTTACTGTAAAGCAAGATGTTCCATGCCCTTTTTATTCCAATTTGGTTTAAGAAGTGATAAAAAAAAAAAAAGTAATCGAAAAGCACTATCTTTTTGTATATCACATTTTATAGGTCGGCTTTTTGTATCTATGATATTATGATTTCATATGGATATTAATTTGTTTATTGACTGAGAGAATAATGGAAAAGAAAAAGGGAAAAAAAATACGGGGTTATCAACCAAATTTGCGGGGATTGGACTTTAGTTCCACTTCTTCTCTTTAGAACAGGAATACTGCTTTGCTTTATTTTTCCTTTGTTTCTTCTCTGTTTTTGGCAGGTGCTCTTTAGAAACATCTGAAATTACTTCTACTTTTCACCATTTTACTCAATTTGATGTGATGTAAAAAATTTAAAAAAAAAAAACAGATGTTAATCCGTAAAATTCTATGAAACTTTTTCATAATTTTATGACTTTTAAGGTAGTCAAAAAGAGGGTAGGAGGACCACCCGCATTATTATCGCCTATGATACACGGACATGTCCCACATGCCTCCGTGTCGTGTCCGACACGTGTCCGACACGCGGTCAACGCGTGTGGATTTGTCGACCGTGGTCAACTTTTATCGACATGCGTGCCCAAAAGAGAATGGAGGGCGGAGGAGAGGGAAGTAGAGATGAGGCCGCGAGTGAAGGTGAGCTCGTGACGGCGAGAGATGGCTAGAGAAAGAGGGCGAGGGCCGTGAGAAGAAACTTTAGGAGGGAGGCGCGCGTGGGGGAGGGCGGTGTCGTCGAGTGGGGCGGCGGCGGTGGCAGCGGTAGCGGCAAGGGGGAGGAGAGGAGGAGGAGTTTGCGGCGGTGTGCAGCCTCTCAACGCACAGGGACCGCGCGTTCCGCCTTCTTTTCCGATTCCTTTTCACTAAAACTTTTTCTGGGTTACTCCCTTTTCCGCTCCTTCGGCGAATGCTGGTGCTTTTCTTGATCGAGTCTTCGATGCTTTCGGAGATAGTCGTCGTGCGGCGAGGAGGAGGAGGCGAGGAGGAAGAGAAGAAGGGGCCGCGCTGCTAGGGTTTTGAACTTTTGAAAAGGAAAATAATAAAAAATGATGCGAGGAGGAGGAGAAGAAGGCGCCGTTCCGCGCTGCTAGGGTGTTGAAAAGAATAAAAAAAGACTTGGCGTGTTGGAGGGAGGGGAAAGTGACAGGAGGGAGGGGGAAGTGATGGGCTGTCAGGTGGTGGGGAGGGAAAAAAAAAGGTGAAAAAAATTTGGAGGGAAAGAGATGAGAGAAGTTTGGGTGGAGGGGGTGGTTTCGAAAAATAAAAGTAAATTTGGGGAGGAGGAATTTCGAAAAATAAATGTAAATTTGAGATAATGAAATTTTAAAAAAAAAGTGTAAGATATTAGTATAAATTTATTGTAAAATCTTTATTTATTTATTTGTAAATTTGAATCAAATTAATTAAAATTAAAAATATTTATTTAATATTTAACGTGTTGGAACGTGTCGAAATTCTCTATTTTTTGAAAAATAACGTATCGCGTGTCGTGTCGTGTCGTGTCGTCGTGTCTGTGCTACATAGACTATCGCACCTCCGATTTAATAACAGCCCATCCCACTATTTTGGCGGCAATGTCGTTGCTTTTCGAGAGAAAGGATCCCCTCGTCACCGCTTTTCGCTGTGGCTCTTTGCTTTTTGCTAATGGGAACGGGTTAAGCCTTTACGGACAGAAATGAAAGTAGAGAGCATAGGCTACGTGCCCCGCCTTTCCAGACAGAGGTGAAGTTCCCCGAAACGTCCTTTAAGATTAGAGAAACTGTGTCATATTTAGATCATATGAGAGTCTAGGGTACAATTGACATTCATACATTAGATCTACGAATTTTTGGATAACTATCCTCTCAAAAAGTCACATGGAACCACCGCTGGTTATTTCAGAAAAGTTCGAGCCGTTGGAGAAAGGAGGCGTGATTTTAGTATAGGAATACCCTCAGTAACGGGCCGTACCGCGGTGGCAAAATAGGCTGCGCACGCATACACATCAAGGCTTGCGAGAGTCCCATGACTACAAAGGGAGGAGTTAGGAAGAGTCGCTGTACTTTCTCATGACTACAAAGGGAGGAGTTAGGAAGAGTCGCTGTACTTTTAACGAACCCTCGTGGGCTACCACCACCCAACCTTCCCCTCTCTAAAAGATCCAATTGAAATCACGTAAAAAAACGAGTTCCGCTTTACATCACGAAATCCATTGATTAGTTGAAGATAGTTATCAAGTAGGGAGGGAGCAATCATCTCCGCATCTCGAACAAGGTCTGCCTTGCCACCCTTTGGTCAGACACTAGTTATGAGTCACGTGCGGAATACTGCCTTGGCCTTTGATCAGCCGTTGAGGAAATATAGGTGAAAGAGGGCATAGAATAGAAGAAAGAGAGAGAGGCAGAAGAGAGAGAAGAGAGAGAAGAGAGAGAGAGAGCGCATCTGCTCCTCCTCCTTCTCCAACCCAGTCTTCGCCACCTAATCTCCCTCAAGGACAAGGCACGGGTCGCCCACGCGCGACCGCGGCGTGACAGCTGTGGGAGCTGTCCGGTGAACCAACCAGTCAAAACCTCCAATGCCCCTCCCCGCACGCACGACGCTCGAATCCGGTCAAACGATAAAAACCCTAGCGAGGTGAAACCCACGACGACCAACTACTTTCTCTCCGTCTCTCTTGTCTCTTTCTGGGTTTCCCCTTTTATTTTTTCTGGAATCAAAATTCCCATTCTTATTGAATTTTTGAGATCCCCCTATATAAATCATAATGGGTCGTGCCCGTTTCAATTTGCAGTGACATTTCTACTTGTCTAGCAACTTTTGGCTTCATAGAGCTCAGAAATCAGCTTTTGCTGAACTGGTGCTACTCTGGTGTTTAATTTTCTCCACAGTTGGTCGCGATGGAAGGGTGTGACTATGAAGTGTTCTTAAGCTTCAGAGGACCCGACACGCGCACCAACATCACCGATCACCTCTACACTCGTCTCACAGAAGCAGGGATCCGTACATTTAGAGATGACGAAGAGCTCCGCATCGGTGAAGAGATCGGCCCAGATCTCATAAGAGCCATTGAGCAGTCGAAGATCTCCATACCCATATTCTCTAAAAATTATGCTTCCAGTAAATGGTGTCTCAAGGAATTGGCCCAAATAGTGGAGTGTAAGAAATCAAGGGGACAGAAAATCATGCCCATTTTCTACTACATCGAACCATCTGAGGTTCGATACCAAACCGGTGGTTACGGTGAGGCCTTTCATTCACATGAAAAGAAGAAGCGGGTGGATGAGGAGACCATCCCCGAGTGGAAAGCTGCTCTCAATGAGGTTGGCGCATTAAAGGGGTGGAACATAGAGAACGTGGCTAACAGGTACGTAATTATCCTCCACCCTTGATGAATGCCAAAATGCAGGAGACCATGAAATTTAAGTATAAATGCTTTTCAGTTGTAGCTACGCTGGTTCCCTTCGTTTCAGTAACGTATCAACCTTCCAGTTTGATCTCTTGTTTATTGTTCATGAGACGGGAGACGTGTACTATATGATAATCGTAAGGCTATTTCGAGAAGGAGAAGCTTGTATAAGGAAAATGCATGCGAGCCCGTCCACTATAAAATGACAATGGGACGGTCAAAGGCCAGCCAAAAATCCTTTTGGAGGAAACCGGTGGACTTCCTGAACCAGTTTAATCATTGACTCCATGTTTTCTTCTTCTTAATTTTTTCGACTTCTATGTTCTTTATTGCAACCTCAAATTTTAGAGACAAAATCAGAATAGGCCACACTGAATCATTTTTTTTTTTTTTGAAATGTTCACTTTGATTTGTTTCTTTAAATAGAACAAGAAAATTGTTCTCTTCTTATAGCTTTTTTATTTAAATAAAGCATTTTGTCCCTTCTGATTTTTTTTTTTTTGGAATCTCTACTAATTCATTATTCTTATTTTGATATTTTCTTTAATTCATTTATTTTATGCATAATCGATATCAAGTGTCTAAATTTAGGTCATGGGAAAGTCCTTCTAGAGCAATTTAATTTGAGTGAAAGGAACAATGAGCTATTTCATTACGCAATGATTTCGTCTTTAAAATGAGAAGCTAATGTTTCAAGTATTTTCTATCTTTTAAATTTAATAATTTTTTACTGATATTCACAATTATTTTAGTAAACGATAATATTTTTTCTTTCTTCATATTCAAAAAAATTGATTCCGTGGGTATCCTTCTGATTTTGTCCCTAAATTTGAGCTTGTTATTTGGTATTTAATTATTTATATTTCAGTATTTAAGGAAACATAGAAGTCAAAAAAAGAGAGGGAAACATGGGGTCAAAAATGGAAACCAGTTACCGGTTTTTTTCAAAAGATTTGTAGCTAGCCTTTGACCGTTCCACTGTTATTATTCGGTGGATGGTCATGCTAGCCACTCCCCTCGTTTAAACATCACAAGTGACCGTAAAAATCATCAGCCTTTTTTCTTCTTAGGAAAATGAGAAGGTGACCGCCCATTATTTTTAGACAGGTGAAAGGAGTGAGATTTATTTTTACTTTCCAAGCTGTCAAATAAATTTTGGATAATGTGACAAGAGTGACTTAATTCGATCATGTGTGAGATGGTGTTCCTTGTCTGATGCAAACAAGAGTCAAAGACAATGAGAAGGTGATGAGGTTTCTTTTTCGATGAGTTGACTAAATAATTAAGTTATTAAAATATCAATTCTCAAATATTACAGATTTTTTGCAAAATTAATGAACATTTAATATGGTGCAATTATGGATGTAATTTTTTCTCGTATAATCCATATTTTTCTTTTGCTTCACTGGTAAAAAGTCCTAAGCCTAGGTAGTGATCAAAATATGCCATCCATAGTTTTATATGAAACTAGGCAAAGATATTTGCAGATGAAAGCCAGTATATGATAGAAAGCTAATTGCGCTACTTATTGTTGCCGGCTGCCCGTCATTCGGTAAAGAGTGTCGATGGTCCAAAATGCACCGTTATTCCTAGAGAATAACAGTGCTGTTATATTAGCATGGCCTTTTTCTTATTAGCAAGATATAGTGATCACGTTCTGTAATTTGATTTGAACATCTTCCTAGCATGTCCTTAAAATTATTCTTTCTGATGTGCGCAATGTGTTATGTTCCATCTGCGGTTGCACTTCTTGTCACGGACTGCTATCAATTCCTAATGTCATAGATTTCAGCTTGTCGATTCTAACATACTTTCTACTTTGCCTTGGCCCCTCTCTCGTCGTTTATCAATTCCTGATGTGTGCAATGTGTTATGTTCCATCTGCGGTTGCACTTCTTGTCACGGACTGCTATCAATTCCTAATGTCATAGATTTCAGCTTGTCGATTCTAACATACTTTCTACTTTGCCTTGGCCCCTCTCTCGTCGTTTATATCGTTAGGCACGAAGGACAACTAGTTAAACAGGTCGTTACCAACGTTTTAAGTGAGCTGAAGAAGGCTTATTTGGCGGTTAGTGACTTCTTGGTTGGCGTTGACTACACAGTGAAAGAAATTACGGGGATTATAGACACTACCACTGATGATGTAAAGATCGTGGGAATCCATGGTATGGCTGGCATCGGAAAGACGACTCTTGCCAAAGTAGTCTACAACCAGTTTTCTCGGGACTTTGCTTACTGTTGTTTCCTTCCTGATGTTAGAGATACTTCAAACTCAAAAGGAATTGTGTATTTGCAGAACCGACTAATTTCAGATCTCTCAAAACAGACATTTTCGAGTATTGATAGCAAGGACGAGGGAATGAGGGCGATCAAAGAGAGATTTTCTAGTAAGAAAGTCCTTGTTCTTTTTGACGATATTGACGACGAGAGTCAACTAACTGCACTTTTGGGGGGGCAAGTTTGCTTTGGTTCTGGAAGCTTGATACTTATAACCACAAGAAATGAAAGGGTTCTCCGTGCATTCCAAGTGAAGTTGATTTATCATATTGGTGTATTGGATTCTGAAAGCTCCCTTCAGCTATTTAGCAAGCATGCTTTTAGAAGAGATCGCCCTCCATATGAAAAATTAAAGCAATCCAAAGAAATTGTGGAGATCGCTCAAGGTCTTCCATTGCTTCTTGAAGTTATGGGTTCAACTTTATCATTATGTGGACAAACTAAAGAAATATGGGATGATTACCTAGAGAAGTGGAGAAAAGGTCCCATTGAGAAAACTCGAAGTAAGTTGATGATAAGTTATGAAGCATTGGATCTCAGTCAAAAGCAAATATTTCTTGACATAGCCTGTCTTTTTGTTGGATATGATAAGAATATAGTAATATACATGTGGAAAGATTGTGGTCTATGCCCAATAGAAGGTCTTGAAGTTCTTCAATTGATGTCATTGATCAAAATTGGAGAAGATAATAAATTGTGTATGCACAATCAATTAAAAGATCTCGGTAGAGAAATTGTTTCTCAAGAAAGTGGTGGGCCATTCGAGAAGCAAAGTAGACTGTGGAATCACAAAGATGCATTGAACGCACTACTCAGCAAGAAGGTAATTCTTGGGTTTGATTTCCTTTTTTGCACGAGAAATCAGATTAAGCAATTTGGAGCTATCCTACACAATGAAAGCAATTGCAATTATTCAACGTTTACATTTTAAAATTCCGCTTATTCATTTTTTTTTAATTAAGAAAATTAAAATTTCAAAACTCATTCTCGGTACTCTCCATATTTGGTCCTTGAGAATGATGAGAGCGAACTTAAGAAACTGTAGGTACGCTCGATTATCTAAAACCCTATCTATGCCTCAAAATAAGAATAGAGCTAGATCTGTTCTCTTAATTAGCTAATTGTAGCCTTCTTTTTCGTTAATTTTTTCTTGTTTTATTATTCAGACAAATGAAAAGCTCCAAGCCCTCCGTCTAATGTTTGAGGATTCGTCAGATTATCGTTTCACTTTCGAAGGATTTGCAGCGTTTCCAAATCTAAGGTTCCTTCATATGGATAGTCGAAAACTCACTGACGAGCTCCTTTCTGAAGTTACACTTCTTTGGCATAACAAGTCCTTGGTCACGTCACTGACGAACTCTTATCTGAGCAAGAAGCAACTTCTTCCAGATTTAAGATGGTTCTCTTGGCACAATTCTCCTATGCGGATATTGCAAATAAGCAATTTTTCATTGAGTAACTTAGTCATTCTTGATTTTTCAAGAAGTAAACTTACTCATGATTGGAGCGGATGGAAACATATCAAGGTACCCTCAGTTCTGTAATAGTCTTGTTATCAGTGTTTACATTCTCTTGAAGTAATTAAATTTACTGACAATTGTCTTATTGGTGTTACAGAGAGCAGAGAAATTAAAAGTTCTTAACCTTTCGGAGTGTGAGCTATTGTTCAGGACTCCTGATTTCTCTGGATTTTTAAAGTTGGAGAGATTGATTCTTGAAAAATGTGAAAGATTAGCTGAAATCCACTCATCAATCGGTCAATTGAAGTTCTTAGTTTTCTTGAACTTGAACTTCTGTTGTGATCTCCGCTATCTACCACAAGAGTTGGGTGGATTGCCAGCCCTCGTAGAACTTCTCCTTGATGGAACTTCTATACGAGAAATTCCGCATTGGTGGGTTATGAAGAACCTGAAGAAGCTTTCAATGGATGCAACACCAATTATTCAACTACCTGACTCCATTGGAGCACTTATAAATCTTGAAAGCTTATCTTTGAATTGGTGCTCGAATATGGGCAGACTTCCGCACTCCATTAAGGAATTACGATCATTAATTAAGTTGGATCTATTGGAAACAGGAATCACAAAGTTCCCTGACTCTATGGGAAGTCTAGAGAATCTGAAAGAATTAAAACTTTCGTGGTGCTATGGGTTGGGGGGCATCTCTGACTTGCCTAAACTTCCCATAAGCTTGACTTCTTTGGCGATCTCGTCTCCATCTTTGATAACAATGCCAGATCTTTCGAGCTTGATCAATCTAAAACAACTATTATTGTGCATGGGAGTGGGTGATGTCTCTGGCCCATCTGAGTTGGTGCAACTGCAAGATCCCATGCCTTCGTGGATTGGTAGGTTATCCAAATTGGAAGTCTTGACCCTGACACTCCCACACATGACCAACCTATCTCCTGAGCTAGGTATGCTTCCTAACTTGAGATCTCTTCATCTTCATGGTTGCCAAGCTCTGGAATGCATTCCGCAGATTCCCTCGAGTGTCTCAAAGCTTCACATCATAGATTGCCCATCACTTACCACACTTGATATCTCAACCTTGAAGAACCTATCGGAACTATATGTCCTTGCCACACCTCTGGAGAATCTGTCTGGGCACGAACTTTTCTACAGTGTGCCAGAATGGAAGATAAGTAAGGACTATGCGCACGATTTGCAAGCGCATTTGAGATCAAAGATGTTGGAACAGCACGGACTCACAAAAAATATGTTGGGGCGTAGTAGAGAAATGGAGAGAGGGTATTTTTCAGTTCTTGGGAAAATAAGAAGATATGTCTCTTAAGTGAAGAGACGACTGGTTAAGATCCAAAATCACGCTTACTAAGGTACAATTGCATTCCCAATGTTTATGAGCTTTTCCAAAAATTTTATACTTTACATTTCTTTTTGTCCTTGAAGGAGGGCATTGTCATTATATTTATTCACTGAGACCACTTCACACTACGAATGGCTAATTACCTAAGAAAAAAATTCGAACTTTAGATCCAACCCTCAATTCAATCCCGAATTTTTGTTGTTTAAATAATGATCTTTAACTTTCAATCTACTCCCAAGGTTACAGCACCGATCTCACCATTAAGGGTCCTTATTCTATATCGGTTAATTTTCCTATCTTCAATTTGTAGTGTAAACTGCTAGTTGCCATTCTTCGTACCATTAATTAGTTTCATCTTTTTATTTTTCTTCACTTCAATTTCACGTTCGATCGAGTCTATTTTTGAGCTCAAGTCTTTGCCTTTTCACCAATTGATCTACTCATGTCTACTTGACATGGCGGCCAAAGACTCGACGCGGTGGAGTTTATATGCATACAACTGAAAGAAGACAAACTGCTCCTCATTTCAGGACTAAATGGATTCAGTGTAAAACAAGATGCAAGGAAGCCTTTACTTTATATATCTCCATATTCTATTGAACGACACTTGGGTCCTCGCTCGAGTATGTATTGGCAGGTCGCCTTGCTTTTGTTTCTGGTGGAGTCTCGTTTTAAGGTTCTGTTGGAATTATATCTCGCTGCACAGCAATCGGGTGTCTTCTAAGTTGGTTTTGGATCTTCTGTTTCTTTTCTTATTTCGCATTTAATGTGTATTGCTCCTTTTGATTTCTGTTCCGTTGTAATGATTTCTTGTTCCACAAGATCATGCATGACCCAGTGTGTGGTATTGGCTAATCGTAGGAATCATAGCCAATCTAATTTAAACTGGGTTTTTGAGAGGCTAAAGCATCTTAATTGAATGTGTTGTGCTATCATTTGAGTCAATTAGGTGTCTGTTTGGTTTTAATGACTATTCTCCAAGATCAATTTTAGTTATCTTTCTTGATCCGTGCGGTTATGATAACCAAGATTATGTTATTGGTTATTGTAGGAATTGTAGTGTGTTGAGACTGGGTAGCCTGAAGCAAGAGCATCTTTGACAGAATTTTGCTATCATTTTTATCGATTAGATGTTTGTTCTATCCTCATGATTATTATCTGTGATTGATTTTGGTGGTCTTTCTTGTTCCACGAGTTTATGAATAACCCAGTACATGTTATTGGTTATTGCAAGTATTATAGTTAAGACCGAATTAAATCTGGGTTGTGCGAGGCTAACGCATCTAGATTAGTATGATTGTTCTATCATTTCTTTCTGGCTTGCTCCAAGGGTAATACCTGACAGCTGATGGAGACATCATGCCTTTTCTTTCTGGCTTGCTCTGAGCGTCTTTGTGGTTAACCCCTTCATGTTGGGACCTAATAAAGCTATTTTTCTGCATTGCAGGAGCAAAGCGTTGAGATGGCAAGGCTTACTACATCCAAAGTAGATTAGAGGGAAGGCCTTCAGAGACCTGCAAATTGCAGTCGTAAATTCTTAGGAGCTTCAATTCAGTATGGACTGTTCTGAGTTCCAGTTCAAGTTTACTATAGTGGGTGAGAGTGGTTTCTTTTGTGGTGTTTTCCAGTTTCGATCGGTTTGCTACGTTGATAAGTCCCGTACCCTCTCCTTTTTTTCATGTTACTTATGTCTTCTTGCTGTGGAGAGCTCTTGGATGTTTGATAGGTTCAGTTTTCACTAGAACTGGGTGATCCGTATTTTGTTGAATACCAGCAGGATTGTCAGCAGAAATGATCAGTTTGAATGATTTTAAGTTCTCCCCAAAAGAGTTCAATGTGGTGTTTGAATGGTCTAGCCGACCAGGAAATTGACTCTTGAAAGTGTTTCTAGAGTTTTTCCTTTTTCTTCTGTAGAAAAGATGCGGCAAGCATCAGTAATGATATTTCTTAAGTTCGGCTGGTTCTGTCCTCATCCAGGCCTAATGATTTCTACAGATCAGCGATCTCTGAGGCACACCATCCATGAAACCCCGATTTGGATTTTCGATTTGAGCCTCATCTCCGGTCATAACAAACATACATCTATTATGTTTCTCGGTTAGGTGAAGTAATATGGAAACCAAACCCGACCAAATCCAACCTGAAGCATCAACGTAGGGCCAGTTAAGAACTGGATTAAAACATGGGCATCTTACCCTTGCAAACTGGAGATTTGTGAATTCAAGGATTTGATTTCACTAGATAAATCTAAACATTTTTTCAATATCTTTTTTCTTTTATGAAAATGACTCGCATGTCATTTGTTGAATTCCACTCCTAAGTGCTCTAGACATGTAAAATAGATATGCATGAGTGCTCAAGCAATTAAAAATTAAATCAAGCACTAATAAAGATCAAACAACTAAAGTAAATATATAATGAGGAAGATAAAAGACCCGAGTTGTTTCGAGTAATAATTAAACAAGGCCTCATTATTAAGTCTTAAGACACGACACCCCATGAACTATAAATAAAAAATATTCGTGCGCTAATCTTAAAAGAAGATTGTTTATGAATTATCTAACCATATATGCAAACTAGATGTAATCCTAATATGTTTTTTTCTTTTTGGTCTTTTCCTTTATTCACTCTTACAAAACCGAAATAAAGCCTAGAAGTCTCTCTAAATGTACTAACCCTAGGCGGCTGAAATTAACTAATCAATCTAAATTAACACTATCAATAAATGACCTCATAATCTAAGATACAAAATTAACTATCGTGCCTTTAAGATATTCTATACACTACATGCTAAATTAAACAATAAATGATGCAATTTTTATTATTTTTCTCATTAACCTGTATGAATTAGCAAACTATAGCCTATGTGAATGCATGAAAAGCGGTAAAGGTTTGATCTTTTGAACATGAGCGCAAGCAAGGATCAATGACAGAGACTTCGGCCTATTTTCCATGAATCTCTGCAAAAGAGATTATCAAAATTCTTCCAAACCAAGCAAATCCTAATCGACATGCATAGAAATCAAAGCAAGGGTAATCTAACACTAAGGAACACGTAAGATAACAACAAATTCAATGCAAGTTGACAAAGGGGCCGTGACTAAGGACACCTGGAGGAACCGGACATGAAAAGCATGCAGGGGGAATCATCAGTCCAATCCGTTTCAACGCTAACGTGTAAAGAGATCATCAATATAATTCAACCAACGCAAATCCACGCAACATAGGACAACCCAAGCGGTAAAGTCGGTGAGCTCTTTCTCCGATTAAGCTCATGCAGAGGAGAATCAAAACATGGCAGTCTCTGAGTCCTAGTAACTTGAGGAATCTAGAGATGGACATGAAATAATCAATTCCTACGCGTAAATCTCAACCCATACATGCTTTTGGCCCTAGGGTTGCAATTAAATCATGGAAACAAATCGATGGGCATGCACTCGAGACTAGATGGGATTCGATCTCTGGGTATAAGGATAAATTCTTTTTTACCTTCAAAGGAAACGAAACAGCAAGGACACCAAGGCCTTGGAGGCGTGGCCGCGAGGAGAGAAACGGCTGCTCTCCAGACGGCGGGCTTGTCCCTTTAAGGCCTCACCTCTATCAAACTCTTCAAGAAACAAGAGTAATTGTGAGATTAATCCCTGTGAAGAGAGATTGACGAGTGATCCCTTCTATTTATTTCTCTTTTCTTTAACTTCACCGCTTCCTCATCTCGTCTTTTACTCCAAGTTGACCGAACTCCTCTCTTCTTTTTGAACCCAAACTTCAAAGTTCTTTCCATGTGAATGAGTGGTCGTGAACTGTATTCCCCTTTTAGATGGATGGCCGTGTGAGATAAAGATCCTAAATATGATTAGATGGCCTTTAAGAGATAAGAGCCCCGGAGATAACTCCCATGAGTCCTTGTCCTGTGAGAGTGGGAGATTAGATTAGATTGGAGAGATAATCCTAATGTGGCCTCAGTGGACCTCACCCTTGACAAATCTAATGAGGGGGTTCTCTTGCCGGCACTTGCCCTTTCCTATGGCCAGTGGCTGGTGAGGACACAAGAAAAAAGAAAATGAAAAAAAAAGGAAAAAAAAAAAAAAAATCCAAATTTCTTTAAATCTACAAAAATTATCCACTGTTGGCCCTTTCACATTGGACATGATTTCTAATGAAAATTGACTGAATGGGTTACATTTGCAAATTGTCAAAATACTTAAAATTAAATTGGCCAAATTAAAAAAAATTGTGACTGAATTGGAACGTAGACAACATGTATAGGACTTTTTTTCGGTAATTCTCCCTATGAAAGTTAGACACGTTAACCAAGTGAGCCCTTGGATGGTTTCTTCTCTTTTTATTTCGATAGAGAAGAGAATCACATAACAAGTTAAAACAGATATAACAAAGGAAATCCTGGGGTGTGATGACCCTATGGTCCACTGCTACAACAACTGGTGGTTAGAAAATCAAGCCTGGGAAATAACATTGAAATTTTAGATAGTCACAATTAAAGGTGGCAAAAGGGATTTTAAACCTAATTTTTAACTCATTTATTAGGCCAGGTTATAGGCTATGTTTCGTTGGACTTTGGGTAGTTGAACAATCTCCAGAGAATCCTCTTCCAATCTACCCATTGAATAGATCTGTATCAAGAAAATTAAATGACCATTCAATGATAAAACCTAAATCTCCACTTGATTATAATTGCCCATGCAACAAGAGTCTTTGTTTCCATAAGAAGAGTTTCTCCATTTAAAAAGAACTTTTATCGAGATTGATTTGCCAATTGAATAAAATTGGGTCAATCAAATCTTTCTAGGTGTGAAATCTAAGACCAAAGCACTAGCTGTTATACATTCTTAACAGGTCGCGTTTTGAGCTTGCTTCGTTATAAACTTGCCACGTTTTGAACTTTTTCGTTATGAACTTGCTTCAGGATAGAAATAAGAGTCTAGAGGAAGAAGAGGTCACTATTGAGAGTATCTCCAAACTATTCGAAGATAATTTTGTTGGCGTTATCCTAACACTTGATAAAGTTGAATCTTCAAGAAGCCAATACCATCCTTTATTTTTATGACTTGCCAACTCTTTTCTTGATTTAGCAGCATGATAATAAAAGTTGGTAAGGTCAGAAAAAATAAACAATGATAAATAATTCAATGAGAGTTGATAAATTAGAATTAATTGATAACTTAATTGGAAAAAAGTTGATAAGTCACTTCAATTAGAGTTTGTAGGTTCATGTAATAATTGATAACTCTAACACATACCTTAAGAAAGATAGCAAAGTTTGATAAAAGATAAGAAAAGTCAATCATTAAAAGAAAATTAAAATTACTAAATAACTTAAATGAGTATTGGCAACCCAAATCTAAGTAATTTAACTAGAGAAAAATTGGCAAGTCACTCTAATTAATTTTGGTAATTTGTAAATAGAGTTGGCAAATTTTAGGTGTTGCTAAGAAAGACATATAAAAGTTTGTACACGACAAGAAAAGTTAGCAATGAAAACTAAATAAACTGGTGGTAGTGAATAACCCAATTTTAGGGGGGAAAAGTACTAAAAAATCCTAAACTTATTACATTGTTACCAATTTAATCATAAACATTTCAATTCGACTAATTTAGTCCTAAACTTTTTCATATTAGTATCAATTTAGTCCATCCGATCAATTTAGGTCGAAAATTACTGACGTGGATGCTGGCGTTGATATGGACATTTTAAAATAAATTTTTAATAAATTTTCAATTTTTTTACTATTTTTGATTTTTTTTCTTTTTTCCTTTTTCTTTTTCTCTAAACTGTGGCCAATATTGACTATGGCCAGCGACCCGCCGCAAACAAGGGCTGACGAGGGCACAAACTTATGGCCTAGCAAGGATCAAGCGAGGGTCATGAGGGTCATGCCCTCACCAGATTTGGTGAGGGCCGCAACACCCACATTGGCCATGGTCAATACAAGCCATAATCCAAAGGGTTATGGCCTTGCCTAATGAGACAAGGGTCACAATGCCCTCACCAGCCATGGCCAATATTGCAATCCAAAGGAAAAGAAAAGGAAGAAAAAGGGAAAGGAAAAAAGGAAAAAATTAAAAAATATTAAAAAGTAAAAAAGTAAAAAAATGAAATTATTTTGAAATGTCCACATTAGCATCAACCATGTCACTTGGATAGCCAGCATCCGCGTCAGCAATTTCCGGCCTATATTAGCTAGACGGATTGAATTTCTATCAATGTAAAAATGTTTAAAATTAAATTAGTGTAATTGAAAGTATGATTAAACTAGTACCAATATAATATATCCAGGACTTTTTTGGTACTTTTCCCAATATTTGGAGGTAGTTGAATGTGAAAAATGGTGAATTACGCTAATTAATGTTGGTAATATCTAAAAGAATGAATGAATTTAAGATGTTGATCTATCCAAAGCAAACAAAAGTTGACAATTTACTCGAAAAGATAGTATATTTAAAACAAATTAGTTGTTAGTAAGTAATTCATACATCAATTAAGAATTCAATTTGACAAAAGTTGGTAAGCCAATTTAATTTAGGTTCGTAATTGTTTATGAAAATAAGATGTGCAAAGTTAGTATGAAAATTGATGATTTATAAATTGTGAAATTTTTTTAGTGATTTCATATAAATAATGATAACAACGAGGTACTTGGGAAAAATGTCATCAGTTATTTTTTCGCCAATAGTTTACCATGAACGTTCTACATTCTTCATGAAATCTTCAATTCGAGGCATAACTACTCTACATAACCTGTAACTTGAAGGTGTGAGATTCGGGTTGAGATATATGTGAAAACTGAAAGTAACTTGTGAAAACTCCTTTTGATGTAACATCAATGCTTAGATTTGGAATTCCAATATTGGGCATGCTCAAGTGGAGCATTACTAGAATGGGTGACCTTTTAGGAAAGTGGTCATATGTATGCCAAAGGACAAAACTATGAGGCTTGGTATGGGACAAGCCAAAGTGGACAATACCTCGATGAGCTAATCTAGGGATGTCACAATATGATATTAGAGCGAGATCTCCTCCAATAGATGTGTGGTTCAAGAATGAACCATGCAGAAGCTTGTGGGCCTATAATGAACTGTTTTGCCAAGGGTGGAGAGTAATTGCCGAGGCCATAGGGAAGTGGCTCCTAGTAGGCTTCTAGAATGTATACCTCCTAAGAAAGTGCTTGCCTATATGCAAAAGGACAAATCCATAAGATTAGGTATAGTGTCACGTCCCGAACCCCAGGTACGCGCATATCCCTCGGCGGTCGATTAAAAATGCGATGTCCCAGTATGTGTCGCTGACCCATCCTTTTTATCTTTCAATTAAGTACATGCGGAAATGAATTAAATAAACACTCAGCCAACCAACAAACATAGGTATAGTAAAAACATGCTAGCAATTTTTCACAACCTACTATTTATATATGTACCAAGTCAGCCCTACAAGTTCATATATACAAGTCTACCTAAAAAAGGACTACTAAGCAACCTACACCCCGCATCCCTCCAACTTGGGCTCTGGATCCTCCATGACACCATCTGGGATGTCGATGTCCATAGGGTGATGATGTCTATGGGGTGACCTACCTCCCCATCCTCCGTCCTGACGGGTGGTCCATCAAAACCCTACAGGGGACCCTCCCAAGCACCATTATGCTCGTTAATGAACCACGCCTTGAAACAATGAGGCACCAAATGAAGGAGGCCCTCATCGACCCAAATCGTGGTCACCACTAACTCACAAGTCCGAGTGGTCCCAAGAATAGGGAAGAAGGTAGACTCTGAATCCATGTGCCACGGAACCCCAAAACGGATTGGACGTATCTCCATACTAAGGACCTGAAAATATTTAACCACAATACGGTGAGATAAATCTCAGTGAATCAAAATCCTAAACCCCGATTAGGATGCAAATTCTCCTTGAAGGCGGTCCTAAACACACACCATACAAAACTCACCTCGCCTCGGCACGTCCCTGCATATTAGCGCATCACATATGCTGTTATAAATATCACAAGCGTAATTAATAATCGGAACACATAATTTTCATCCTTCAAACATTCACATGAGTCCCAATTATAAGGTAAGACCGTTATGACACGTCTCATACCATGCCACACAATTTTGACCCATAATCAAGCGTAATAGCACAGCCATTCAAGTGTGTTCCGCTTATTACGACCTATCGGCCACAGCCAACTCAAGAGTCGACAGTCATCCAGCATAACCGGGCATCGTCCCGCCTCGTCGGGCACGGCAACGACTAGAACTACCCGCCTAGATGACATTCCATAAATGAGCATTAGCCCGGCCTCCACCACGGCTCGGCATCCGTTAACATGAGGCATCCAAACTTAATCAGGCATTGCCTCCCCAACTCTCGTCGGGTGACGAGTTCCAATATTGACCATACGAGCACATATTTAGCCAAGAACACCATATTTTGTGTCCAAATACCTTGTTTTCAAATAATGAACTTGGCCACTTTTTATTCGTATTAAAAATTTCGATAAAATAACCATGTGTGGTCACGTATTTAAATTGATTCATTAAACATAGTATGCTCCCATTTCAAAACTCCAAAATTTTATATAGTACATAAAAGCTGGCGTCGAAACCCGACACCTAGTATTTTTCTATTTAAATGCTCATAAAATTGAGTTTTGCAATAATAATCAATAACTATCACCAAGCACTCAATTGCACATCATAGCACATATAAGCCATCAAATTCATGTATAAATTCATCCATGAGAATGAGTGTAAAATTTCACGAAATGGCTAATCCGTCACTAATTACGCTAATTACGATTAATTAAATAAATTTTAATTAAGTTAATCCAAATTAATTAACCTAACAATAATTAATTAATCTAACCATGGTTAACTAACCTAACCCAAGTAAACTAACCTAACTAAGGTAAACCAACCTAACTAAACTAACTAACCTAACCATGCTAGATTAATACTAATCCATCTTAAGACTAATCTAACCCCCTAAACACAATTAACATCCTAATCAAGGAATAGGGAGTTAACTCATTGGATTGACATGGCGGTGGGCTCACAGCGACGGTAATGCAATGGCAACGAGAACTCAAGACAGCCGCGACTTGGATGGAGGCTCGATGGAGGCGGTGGTTGGCCTACAAGGGCTCAGCCAAGGAGGGGCTCAGTTCGGTGGGGCTGAGCTGCTGGGCGCCGGTGGTCTCGGTGGCTAGATGGCTGGAGTTGGTGGACGGACGAGCGGTGAGGGCAATACAAGCAGTGAGGCGATGAAGCTGCAGCTGCTGGTCCTCGATGTGGCTTGAGCGTGAGGAGCTGCTCGGCTGCTGGTGCTGAACGACTGAGTGGCTGGGCTGGACGGTGAGGGTGAGGTGGTGAGGCAGCTGCTGGAGTTGGGTGGTGGGTTGGCTGTGCTAGCGTGAGGGCTATTGGTGTGAGGCGGTGAGTGAAGATGATGAAGACCTGAAGATGAGAAGCTGCTGAAGTTGTGGTGCAGTGAAGATGAGGAGGAAGGAAAAACTAAAACCAGGTGAAAGGGAAAATGAAGCTGGCGGCAGAGAGGGAGGTGAACGCTAGGGAGAGAGGGAAATTAGAGAGAGAGAGAAGGAAAATGGAAGTCAAAGGAGTGGCTAATCAAAAGCCTTAGCAAATATCTAATCACTCATTGCAAATGCCCTAAAGTCTTCATGCCCATAAGTCTTGTGCCCAACCAATGAAGAATTAGTCCTAATTTCCTCAAATATAAGCCTAAATAGGGTAGAAAAACCCAAATCTTCAGCCCATCCGAATTTCCATTTCTCTTTTCTGTTTTTTCGAAAATCATTTTTCCGCAAAATTTCAGACTCAACAAAATTTCTCCGAAAGATGATACGACGTCCTATAAATGAATCGTGACATGTTTGAATGTCCGATTCCCAAAACCAAATTCAATTTTGTGGTTAAAATCTACTGAATGCGATTTTAGTACAACCTAACCTAATGGGTAGCTTTTAGGGATTTTAGCGCATTTGACCCATGGTCAATAATTTTCGATCCACGTTTGTACATCTCCAAACCGTAAACGAATCATACAAATTGTGAGATTTAAATTACGTGTCATGAGTATAATACCGATAGAAAATCGGGTTATTGCCGTTTGACGCAAATATCGCAATCGTGTGGAACCACTCACAATTCGACTACATAAATCCATTGAATCGACTTATATCCGATTGTACTTTGATTGTAACAATGTCGTATTGACTCTTGCCGATTATTATGGTCGAGCGATCGATTTTCAATCGAATTCTCTAGTTTGTCGCGTTTATATCCCTTAACAGCCTCACCTAATAGATTAGTTAACCCTTGAGGAGCTAGCTCCGAGTAAAATGACCATAGGCGTGTCGACGAAATAACCATTTCATATATTCGAGATGGGGCCAAATTTTGGGATGTCACATATAGGACGGGCCAAAATGAACAATTCCTCAACTCAACTTTGTAAGTTAATTCAAGGTCACAACTATCATTTGAGAATGTTCAAGGTATGGGCAACAATTCTCGTCATGTCATGAGAACATGGCCCAATTTTTGTTTCATTGGGATGCTTGCAATCCCTAGTTTTCAAGATGTGCAATCGAAATTGGGAAATTGCAAACGTCCTAACAATGTGAAGAATTGTTCCCTCCACACTCCACATGCTCTTTAGAAACAAATCCTAATGGATGTTGCATATCGCTCAAAAGGATCGAATTAAATATCAATTTATTCAAAATAGGCAATAATCGGAAAATCAAATTTTGTGATAAGATTTTACCTAATTTCGCAAATTTGTTTCCATATTTAACCAATGATGGATGGCTTGCGATGGTGGGTGGCGATGGCTCGGCTGTGATGAGTTAGTCATGGCCGATGGTGCACATAATGGTGTCTTGATGGAGGTCGTCATAAGTGCTCTAAGTGGATCGCAACGAGTTGTTGTTGGTGCCTCCAAAACACTTGAGTGTCCTGCAAAAACATAAACGATCCTCCATTGTTGAGGGACTCTCAATAGCGCTTGGCTCAGTGTTGTCTAATCTTCTTCTGGAGGATATGGACGAAATTCAAAAGAATACAAATCCGACATTTGGACTTCGGGCTGTTCAGAATTTGTCTGGAAAACCTGTGAGGAGATTCAACCGAGATATGTGATATTGCAGGGCCAAAATCAATGCTATTGGGTGAGCTAGCAACATTGGTTTCTAAATGTCGAAGCAGCAAGTTGGCTTCTGGGGGCACGGCAGTCTGTTTATGGTGTCTTGATGGAGGTCGTCATAAGTGCTCTAAGTGGATCGCAACGAGTTGTTGTTGGTGCCTCCAAAACACTTGAGTGTCCTGCAAAAACATAAACGATCCTCCATTGTTGAGGGACTCTCAATAGCGCTTGGCTCAGTGTTGTCTAATCTTCTTCTGGAGGATATGGACGAAATTCAAAAGAATACAAATCCGACATTTGGACTTCGGGCTGTTCAGAATTTGTCTGGAAAACCTGTGAGGAGATTCAACCGAGATATGTGATATTGCAGGGCCAAAATCAATGCTATTGGGTGAGCTAGCAACATTGGTTTCTAAATGTCGAAGCAGCAAGTTGGCTTCTGGGGGCACGGCAGTCTGTTTGGCAGCAAGAGCGGCGACTCCTTGAAGGATTAACCGGCATGGCAACTGGAATTGTTGCGCAAGTGAGGACCAATGGCGTTGACCGATGCTAGAACATGGTATTAGGCTTCCACGCTGAATCAGAATAATAGCGAGTCTGGACTTGATGAGGACATCTGGAAACTTAGCAATAAACTGGAGTCGATGGAAACAATGAGACCAGCTATTTGTTCACGGATCACTTGCTGGAAAGCATGTAGGTCGTTAGTTTTCCTGGACAGCAAGCAAAAACACCAATGACTATCAGTCGCAGTGGCGAAGTTGTACGCAGAAAGCGGGGCAGTGACGTTGTCTGCAGAGGACCAACAATCAATGGAAGAAAACTCAAAGGAATTTCCTGTCAGTATTGTCAACTATCAGAACGTGGGAGTCTCTCTTTGGTGTCTTTTGTTCGGCCAGTAAAAGCCCTACCAAGAGACCCTTTTGGGCACAACCTCCTCTTTCGTCCCTTTCGGTCGCGTGTTGTGAATTATGATTGAATGCTCTCTGTGAAGCCCCGTCAGAGGACACACAATTTCTCTCTCTCACTTCACTCAACATATATGTTGTTGATATCCCTCTTTCCGTCAGGTCGTGTATTCAATAGTACAACCCCACTCTACGATTTATTCTCTCTCTATCCTTTGACCTCGTATTCTCTCTGTGTTGTTGCCTCCCTCCGATGTGTATTATGGTCGTGTCTAGGGTTTAACGATGCCGTTTTAAAGCAATTTCATCTCTCGTTCTCTCTGCTCTACCTTTCCTTCTCATTCAAGCCCTATTTGACAATTTTTTGTATTGGCGTGGTTTGGAGGATAGCCTTCTCCTTGAGTATTTTATGTTGGAAAGATGTCATGATTTGAAGCAAACATCAAGCACTAGTGATTGGTGTCGACGAAGAAGGATCGAGCAAGCACAAGAAACCTCAAACACTTGGATCAGAAAAACACGGGAAAAGAAAGGCATGACCAGCAAGACTTGGAAGCAATGAACAATGTCAATCCAAGGCGGGGACAAATCCATGGATCCATACCCTAAAAACTATTGGATGTATGCCTTAAAGCTACTATGTAATAGTTACATGTTAGGGATTTAAGTTGTACTATTATTATTATTATTTAATTAATGGCAATGCCGTATTAATTCATTTGTCCAATTATTTTATATTTATGAATAATTCCATAAGATTAGTTGCAACTAGACTTATTCTTGAAACGTTGAGAATATATGTGATGGGTTCATAGTTAGACTGAATCTTTAAATCGTTCCCGATCGATGGATTATTGAGTGGATATTAATAATCCTGTTGAGATCGGTGTATTCATAATTTCACCATTAAGTATTGGATACTTAAGGGAATGATGAGTCACAAGTCATTAGGTATTGTGATGCATGAGTTAAGAACACAAGTATTTGTATTAGACAAGTTCACTGAACGTGATGCAAATGGAACGATTAGTGACATGGAAGCTTTTAGCATTGTCAATGTCTAATTGTTCATGCTTTGGTCTTAAGTAAATAATCCTTAGATCTAAGGCACATTGTTAACTTGTGTATCGAACAACTATGGTTCATAGGTGCACGTAATGCCAAGTTGTTGATCCGTCTTTATACCTGATGGTCATAATTTGTTCATATACGAAGTTGCACGTGTGCGTAATATGGAATTTGTCTCCTTGTTACATGCAAGGTATAATAATGATGTCCTATATGATTTAATTATGACAATGTATTAAAATCCTTGATTGGGGTTGTAACAAAGAATAAATTGTTTATATCTCAAATAAAATGCATATCAAATAGATTTGAGCATATGATTTAATTGGTGACTTGACAAATATTCTATGGTCTTTGTTTGGTCGAGACATAGTAAGACAGAGGAATTGAATTACACTGTAGCCAAAACTGATAAGTTCATTATGTCACGCCCCAATCCTCAGGTACGCGCACATCCCTTACCTTTGGTCGATTTTAAAATGCGATATCCCAAGACTATGTATTGCCGACCCTTTCATTTATATATGCACATGCGAAAGCAATTATAAATCCTCAGATAATAAAACAATGGGATAGAAAAACAAGCCATATTTTTCATAGCGAAAATTCACAACCACACCTTTTTACACACATCTTATAGTATTCTACAATACTATATATACGTAAGTCTGATCTAACATCTATTCACATGCAGACAAAGTCTAACAAGACATGACGGGATCTCAGTCCTCATCCGAGTCGTACTCGGGATCATCCTCAGGGTCCTCCTCCACGTACTCCTCTTCGGGTTCCTCAACAAGGATCTCCTCGTCGGATTCCTCCTCCTTAGGCTCATCCAGGTCATGAAATGGTTATTCAATAACCACCGAGACAACGTCTCAGCAAGTTCTACCCTTTAAGACTCGATTAGTAAACTAATACACCTTAAGGTTGCCTATGCACAACACGAGTTAGAGGACTTACCTTGGCCTCGAATTCCACTTGCATATTAGCACAGATCAAATTCGCACCCAAGCAATCACATCACTGATCAAAGCATCGATCAAATCGACCTAGTCGATTACACGCCAACAAGACCACTCACGGTCATTTCCATTCAATCAATCAATTCACAACATCAGACCCAAGCAATGATCAATTGACCTAGTCGATTACATCTCAATTAACCATTTATCGATTATTTCATTCAATCAATCAATTCACAGTATCAAATCAAAGCAATGAATCACATCAAATAACACTCAGATCAAATCATTGACCTAGTCGATTACATGTCAGTCGAATCATTTCTAGGTCATTCACTCCATCCCATATAACCTCCAATGGTATACTTAGTCATAGAGCTCTATTAATACTCTCGGGTGTCGTTTTCACCAAGGTGACATAAGTAACAGACGATTTACATGCGTTCTTTAAGGTGCCATTTTCGCATAGTGATATTCCTCATCACCGAACCATGCCCGTCATAGATCACAGACAGTTTACGTGCGTTCTTTAAGGTGCCATTTTTGCACAGTGATGTCCTTCATCATTGAACCATGCTTGTCACAAATCATAGGTAATCTACGTGCGTTCTTTAAGACACCGTTTTCACACAATGATATTTTTAATCACCGAACCATGCTTGTTTGTACTTCGTACTTGATCGGTCTTAGGCAATAGAATTCTCAGTTCACTCTCATGATTCTTTCCACTTTACAACTCATCAAAGCATTATAAAGGTTAAAGGACCAAACTCGGCCATCTACCGAGTAATTATTTAATTCCACTCAATTTCAATCAATTAAGGAATAATTCCTCAAATTGCACAATCAATTTAATTAAGCACAATGTGGATTTCAAATAAATAAATGGACCGCACCACGACAATTAACACGAAATTCCGGTCACCGACCATCCCAGTTAAATTTCCAGTAAATAAATAATTAAATAGTTAATTTCGACAAATAGATAAATAAATACAATAAATTCAATTTAGCACAATATAAAACTCAATTAAATAAACGGACTACACCACGATCATCAACATAAAATCCCGATCACTGGCCATCCTAGTTGAATTTCTAGAAAATAAATAATTAAATAATATTTTCGAAAATTAATATTTAATTCCTAAAAATTCCAATTAGGCCCGAATTGCCTAATTAACACCCGATAAGGGTTGGGAAAAATCCCAAGAAGCATCCAATAAATACTATAGGTAATTCTCTATCTAAGTACACTAATCAAACAACTAATATGCAATGCAATTAACTAATAATTGCTAATCAATTCTAATATAACCACCTAATTACACTTAACTAACACTAATCAAATTTTAAGTATAATTAGCAAACTAAGAAAGCATTAGTGAGTAAAACTCACCCAAAAAGACGGGATCGACATGAGGATTGGCTTTCCTCAAAGCAGGCCGAGCATCCGGGTTTGGGAAAACAGCCAAAATGGGCCAAACGCTTCCTGCAATACCCATTTCTGCACTCTCTGTACGTTGCTGGTTGGGGGCGAAGGGAGGCGGATCCAGAGCCGGTTTGGGTCGAAAATGGATGGAGGGGCTGAATCGGACCTAGGCGGGGCTTTACGGTAGTTGGAGGTGGTCGGAGGGAGCTTCGGTGGCTCTTGCACGAGCTAGACAGCAGCTCGGGACGACGAGTTGGTGAGAAGATGGCCAAGGCGCGCGAGGACGGCAGGACGGTGGCAAGGCGACGCAGGGTGAGGGTGACATGCGGCGTGAGGCAGCAACAGTGCTCCAGCGCGACATTGGTCGCTGCTTCAACTTCTGTTATTTGGACTTGCTCAAACCAAAGAAAGAGAGAAGAAGCGAAGGGTGCGCGGGCGGTTGTTGAGCAGCGGCAGCGACTCTGGTGCGACAGTGGTGGCAGCCCTGGTCCAAGCGATGATGGTTGTTGCTTCCTCTGGTCTTCGGTCTCCATGGAATCGAGCAGCCGAAGAGGGAGATGGGGGAGGGTTGGTTGACAGAGGAGAAAGAGGGGGAAAAGAACAATTGGTTCCCCTTTTTCCTCTCTCACTCTCTTAGGTCATCACAAACTTGGCCCACCAAGAGCTGTCATCCACCCACATTTCTAGCCCCAAAATCCCATTCTAGAAGACTTTAGATAGGCCAAAATGTGGGGGTATGTGTGGCATACGAATTTTGCTAGGTTTTTCCCTTCAATAGGACCCCAATCCTTCTTCAAATAATTTAATCTAGCCTTTGAAAATTCAATCGTCGAGTTTTTTTATTGAACTAGATTTCTTCCTTTCCAATATACCCCACTTGTATCCCAATTTCACAATAAAAACGATCATCTACAAATTCCGATTAAAAATGGCAATAACTCAACTTTTTACCAAAAAATCTCGGTTGTTAGAAAAATCTTCTGAGATTGAGTCGACGTTCCTAAAATTTATTGTGACATGACGAGTGACATCTCCACAAATAAATCCAAAATGTTTCTATCAGACTATAGGATCATAATTAGCTAGAAAAAATAAATCCAAAACGTTTCCATTTGATTATGTAGACATTTTTAGCTAGAAAAAATGTAGAGAAAACTCACGGTGATGCCAGACATTGTCGACAAGCGCCTTTGCCTGTTTGGTAGCATCATCGACCCTCTTCCCACACCGGTTCAACTTGTCGCACACTTTGTTTATCGGATCTGAAAACACCAGCAAAGCGTTTGTCTCATCAACCCCATTATGAAGCCTAATCATCGGCCATAACATAACTACAAAGAGATAAAACAAGCTCTGATAACTACTTGATATAATCCTTCAGGAACAATACAAACATTACAAGGCCATGATGTTTCGATATATACTAAAAATAGTTCCTAGTGAATTCATAATATTTTAACTTGGAAATTTCATGAATCTCTATCGAACATGCATTGCAAATATGACATTGCGACTCATATGCTTCAAAACGTGTCACTTAAGTCTTTAATTTCTAATAAAAATAAAAGTTTCAAGCTAGAGACTTGTAAAGACCTAAGTTGTAGACTTTTGCAGCTGATCAGGATCATAACTACCATTGCGTAGAATTTCCTTTGCCTTTCAATCTCACAATTACTTTAGAACTGAAAACGTTCATCTTGTTAAATATAAAATATGTAATAAAACTTATTATATATATTTTTATAGAATCTTCTTAATGTCTTTTAAGTTTCATGTTACACTTCTACTCCTGTTGACCTCTTAATGACTCACAGATAATATGTTAAATAGAAAAGAGCTTAAAATCCAATTATCAAATGCTTGATTTTACAAAATTTAGGGCTACGAAATCATCTAATTTGTTTTATTAATGTTCATTTTCATTTTAGGAAAATTTCACAAAGCTTGAAAGTCAAGTTGAGAGCATTATTCATTGAAAGAGTCATGTGTTCCTTTATCCATGACAAAAAAAAAAAAATGAATAAATAAAGCTTCATAGATGATCGTGCTATAGTATATAATTTCAAAGAAGTAGCTATTTCAATCCAAGACATCTTTCTTTAATTTGAGTTTTTTCTTTTTGTCCTAGATATAAATCTCCTGACTGTAATGTGCATCATTTGGCCAAAAATATATCAAAGTCTGCTCAATTTAATTAATCACATGAGAAATCGTATAAAAGCTCGAGTGTAATCGGAAAAACTATTTACCCTGCAAACAAAAAAAGAAATTTCTTCCCACAAATTGTGCTTCTTAGTCACCATGATTCTTAAAATATATTATTTTGTGTCAACAATAGTCTATACAATATTTTTTCTTCTTATGTGATAATTGCAATCTTGAGGGGAGAATGATACTAAAAGTGCCACAAGTTATGTATAATGCTCACTTTAAAGATTATCGACAGCTCACTTAAGTGCCAAAAAATCAAGAAAAGCTATCACTTAAGTGCTTCCGGTGAGAAATTTCAGCTAGAGAAATTATATGTCATTTATAATTAAAAAATTTATTTGAAGTGGCATTTTTTGGCACAATCACTTTTTATTTATTTATTAAGATTGGCATTGAAATAATCACTTTTTATCAACAATTGACATCGAAGTTATTATTATTACTATTTTTTTTTATAACAACTAGTACTGAAGTGATCATTTTTTAACCTACCACACAACGTCGTTTAGGGGTTATATACTGACTGGGTATACTGCACGAACCACATACCATGAATGGACCTAGACTTAGAACCAGGGAATGAGAGTAAATTTCCTGCAGGTATGCATCCCACATTGGGCGAACAACTCATGTTCAAGCCATTCAGGGACAACCTCTTAGCAGAAAACCACTCAGCCTTTTAGTTCAGAGCCTAGAGACACCCAAAAATTTCAGGATGGAAACGTTTCTAACCTATCCAAGTTGCATTTCTTGAAGGATCATACCAGGCTAGAGAAGAAGATGAATTTAGAAAGCCATTGAGAGAATTTCACAAAGCACACACTTTACTTCAAAGGACTCTGCCCAAAATGATACAACAACAAAGCCTTATATAGGCAAAGAAAGGGAACAAGGACACACACAGGGACCAACTCACGGGTCAAGATACAAACAGAGGCACCGGAACCTTCCGGAAGGGAATTATTCGCACACTATGAACAGTGACTGTACTGTGAACAGTACATTCCCTAGCCTACTGCTACAGTAAAAGTGAACAGTACTTTTGCTACAATGAAATTGTACGGACTCAACGATCTCGTCCGTCACATGCATTGTAGCTACATACTGAGTCGTCATCTGAACTGTCTTCTAGGAGATGTGCTTCATACTTCTACTGGAGGGCTTCAAGGTCTTGAGGCGAAAGAATTTGGTTCAGCCTTTGAGATGAGGATGCTTCATGAGCCCAATGGGATGCTTCTTCTTCTGCCCAGTTAGTGTTTTCACTTGTAGTTTTGGCAGGAAGGTTTGGCATGCTTGGCTGAGGCCAATTGGATGGCTGTGTATAGAAGAATGTGTCCATGTTTTGGAATGAGGATGAAGATCCCTGTTCGTAGGGATTCTGGGACAGAGGACCTCCAAATCGTGCATAGGGGTCTTGAGTAGACTGGACAATGTCGTCTTCGCTTGTCATTTCATGCTCCTGGGATGATGCAACTTGTCTGTATTGTCCTAGTGCTTCCTTAGCCTCTGGTGCTAGGTCATAATGATCTCACGTAGTGGGTTCATTATTCCAGACTTCTTCGGGAATGGTCTTGTTTTCCTGGCATAGGATTCTCTGGAGTTCTCGGTAGTCATGTTCACAATATCTAACTGATCTGGGATAGGATTTGTGAATCCAGGCTTCTCGGCTGTTCAAGTGAGGTTTATAGGCTGTGGTTCCTATTTCGAGTGGTGCCTTGAGAATACTACCATTATTTCTACAGAAATTCCATGGGCGTCTGAAAAACAGAATGGTGTGGACTTCCGGATTTGGTGTCATGGTTCTTAGTTCTTTTTCCAAGTCTTGTCTCCAACATGTAGGATGATAGAACCAATTTAGAAAATCTAAAAGATTTCTATCACATTCCTTTTCGACGTTTCTCCCGAGCATGAATATCCTGGTTAGATTAGCAATGAATCTTCTTATGGGGATTTCAATGGCTATTAAGTACTTATTGGTTAAGTACCATAACAGCGTTTTGAGCTGGTCAGGGAAATCATCTTCTTTCCAAATAAGAGGATGGATGAAAGGATAATTCAAATTTAACCCGAAAGGATAAAGAATCGAACCTCCATTGAATCTGAATAGGTCTGTGTGAGATTGCCACATGAGGTTCTCCAGGTTTTCAGTAAGACTGTCGTTCTGGATTTGTTGAATAATTTCATGAGGAAATTTCCAGCTTGGCAAATCTTTGATCTTCTCAATCTTGTACTTGACACCATGATTGAGTATATTGAACGCAGGTCTCTTGATGTACATGTTGATTCCGGCTGGTGCTTTTGGTCTTGATAAAAAATCAGCAAGCACATTCCTTTTTCTAGGAATATGCTTGGTTTCAAGAGAGTATTTTGAAAACCATTCAGCCCATCGAAGCAGTTGAGGGTTTGGAATTTGCTTCTGTTTAAACTTGGTCATCTGAGGAAAAGATGCCATGTCTAATTCTACCAAGAAGTGATAACCGATAAGATGAAACTCAAACTTCTTGATTCCATTTTTAACTGCCAGGATTTCTTTAAAAGTGGAATGGTAATGCATTTCCGCTTGAGAAAACTTTCCACTTTTATGAGCACAAAGAAATTTCTTACCATCAATTTCTTCGAATAGAACAAGCTGCCCAGTATTCATCACTGGCGTCAGTTTAAAGAATTCTTTTACCTGTTGATGGTATTTGCAGTGGTGGGAGATTCTGCATAATCTCCTTAAGCTCAGCAACTGCTTTAGTCTGAGTTTTTCCCAAAGGTGGGGAGTTCTTTTTCAGCATGGATTGCAAAGGAATCAGAAGCTTTGCAATATTGAGGACAAAATCTCTAAGATAGTTGATTATCCCCAGAAATTGCTGAACTTGTTTTGTCGTGAAGTTCTCTTCAGGAAACTTCAATAATTCTTGAGCAATATGTGGCCCTGGATAGTATGTACCCTTGTTGAGGTGCATACCAAGAAATTCAATTTCTGTCTGGGCGATATTCATCTTTCTTTGAGAGAGCATAATACCATGCTTTCTTACTATTTCTGCGAACTGCTCAAGGAGTTCACAATGGCTCTGTTCATCAGGGCTGTAGAGCAGAATATCGTCGATGTATATTGCCGCACTTGCCAAGATTGGCTGGAAAATACGACACATGGCCTTTTGGAAAAGGGATGGTGCTACCTTTAGACCAAAAGGAAGAACTTTCCACTGGAAGTGCTGGTTCGGGATACAGAATCCTGTCTTGGATCTGTCATCAGGATGAATGCCCAATTGCCAAAATCCGGCTTTGAGGTCGAATTTGGAATAAATGTGGGCTTTGGTTAAACCAGCAAAGAGAGAATCTCTAGATGGTAAAGGGAATTTGTCATCTTGGAGAAAGAGGTTGAGAGGTTGATAATTGATTACCAATCTCATTTTCCCTTTGTTTTGCTCAGCACGTTTATTGACATAAAAAGCTTCACAAGCCCATTGAGAATATGAAATTTCAATAAGGCCTTGCTGTAATAATTCTGAGCATTCCCTTTGAGCTAGAGCCAAATGTTTTGGGTTCATTCCCATATGACTTGCCTTGGTTGGATTGATATCTTCGTTCTTTTTGAAAGGAAGGCGGACAAAGAACTCTGGGTTTTCCCATAAAGGATGAGAACATTTCTGGGCAAATTCTGAATGGGATTCTGAACAAGATTCAAGCAACTTTTGCATGATTGGATCTAGTAAACTCATCTTAATGAAGAAGAGTCTCTGAATATTAACGAACTAAGAAAATTGGTCTTTAAATCTAAGACCCTTTCCAGGAATGATTCGAAGTTGAGAGATTTGGCTCATGATATCCCATCCAATTATCAAATCTTTATTGGGAAGGCTTGATCCAAAAATCTTTGTGGTTAAAGAACACTGAGGGAAAAACTGGATAGTGACTGGTGTGGTTCTGACATTGGTGGAGAAAGTATCTCCTGAAGTAGAATTGAAGTATCGGATGTAAGGGGTCTAGAATTCTTCAGGTAGCACTTTTGTATCAAGAATGGAACAACTTGCTCCTGTGTCAATAATAGCAATGACATTGATAGGCTTGGCAAACTTCGAGGTGACGATTTTAACAGGAAAATGAGGACAATGAGTTTGACTTGAGAATATGTCAGGATTTAACTCTGAAGATGTGGGAGATATATGAAAGATATCCTCAGATTCTGAGTCAGACTCAGTTTCACTGGAAGTTTGGTAAAAAGGAATGACACAAAGTGTTTGTTCAGTTGGTTCATCATCAGCAGAGAATAAAGATTCAATATCATCATTTTCAAGTAAAAAACCTGTTTCATTTTCTATGAGATGATTCTGACCTTTTTTCGCCTGAGGACAATTTTTGGCGAAGTGTCCTTTCTTGTTGCAAATGTAGCAACGGCTTGATTTCTTATGGCCTGTGCGATCTTTCCTTTTGCGTAGATATCGCCATTTCTTCTTTTTCCGGAAATGCTTGGAGCCATGTATGGATTTCTTTATGGAATACTTCTTGTAGTACTTTTTCTTCCGGGAATACTGGCCACAAGTACCATCACAGTCCTGTCTGGAGCATTTGATTTTTAGCTTCTGATGAGAACAAGCTGCTTCAAGCTGCTTCAAGCCGGTTGTCATCTGTGATGTATGTTTGGACCATTCGGCGCTTTAAGCATAATTCTTCAAGGCATAGATGGACTTCTTGTTGGATTTCTCCCATGGGAACGTCTTGTATCCTTCTTTGCTTTCCAAAGAAAGATCTCTCAACCATCTGTGATAGCTCCTTGGGAATAGAAGTGAGGAAGACATGCTTTAAATTTGGATCTGCGCCAATTTGATAAAAGAGCTGAAGCATTAGTCGATAATGCTTATCAAGATGCCTTTTCTGAAGGGAGCAGCATCTTCTTTCAAAGAATTCTCTTCTTTTTAGCTCTTTGAGATCTCCAGGGGTTCCCACAAAAACATGATATAGATAAGTAAGAGCATGGCTGAAATTGGGAGATAACAGAAATGTAAGCTGGTCCTGTTCTGTAAGTGATTGCCACCAGAATTTAAGGCTTCTTGTGAACCTTGTAACAAAATTGTAAAAGACATCATTCATATCATGGTTGGCAATGGATTGTGTACTCAACCAAGTATGAAATTCTTCAAGTCTTTCTGGCCATTTTGGATAAGGAATGTCGTCAATGGAGAAGAATTGTTTTGATGCCATAGACACATGTCTAGTAGAATCGTTTCTGGTGGGATTACTTGTCTGTCCAAATTCTGGATCAGCATAGTTTGATTCCATTTCCATTTCATAATCATAGTCTGGAGGAGTGCCAGCCATGAATATTTGTGAAGTTGGTGGAACAATAGGGGGAGAATCAACTGTGTGATCTGAGAAGGATGAGAAAGATGAAAGGGATGCTGAGTCTGATGTGGTAGAGGAAGTTTGTTCAGCAGCAGAATCTGTTTTTCTGAAATAACAGGATCAGGCTCAGGCTGTTGGGTACTAGGATCAATTTCTTGCTTACCCAAATCCTTCAAAAAGGATTCTAATGGATTTGATAACATCATCTGGTCTGGCCTTTCTCTTATAACAATTGAGCTTGATTTTGAAGCTTCTGTAGGTGAGCTTTTTACCTTCCCTTTTTCCTTTTGCAAGGCTTTGAGACGATTTCGCATTTCTGCCATATCTGGTTCTCTTCTGGAAACTTCAATAATTCTTGAGCAATATGTGGCCCTGGATAGTATGTACCCTTGTCGAGGTGCATACCAAGAAATTCAATTTCTATCTGAGCGATATTCATCTTTCTTTGAGAGAGCATAATACCATGCTTTCTTACTAACATTTTTCGGAAAAGAGCATAAAACTATTTTGCATTTCAGATTAGAAAATATTCATTTAGCGCGGACGATTAATAGAGACGATTTCAAATTCTTTTTGGAAGAATATTGATGGGGTAGATATCTCTACATGATTGTGCTGAATATTTCTTTCAACCAAATATTATAATGACGAGTCATGTTTAGTTGAGTTAGTGATTAATTAATTTCATAGAAGTTGTATTATTAATAGAGAAATAAAAAAATAAAAAAATATAAACATTTTAGTTTCAAGATCGACCAAATAATTTTTGAGACATGAAAGCTGTTTAATATGAATGTTGAGAGAACCCATATATAATACAGCATAAAAAAGGTCTGACCTCACAAAAGCCATAGAATTGAAATGTGAGGCTTGGATTCTAGAGTGCAATTTTTTAATGCCATTAGGTAGAGAGGTCAACTCATCGATGGAGAAGAATCAACTTAATCGTTCTGAGCCAATTTATGCACTTTTTTTTTTTTTTTTGTTCTAAAGGTGACAACCAAATGCCTACCATAAGGTCAAAGGATTGTATCTTTAAATAATATCAACAACAATTTCTTTGACAACTTCAAACTCCTATTTTCCCTTTTCTTAAATATTTCTACTGCTATAATACTGCATCAAGTTTTCATTGACTTTTCTGATCAATACTATGCCTTTCCCAATTCGAATTTCCATAATCTGCCGTATTGTTACACCGTCTTTCTGGTTCACCCTTGCAGCACTCGATTTGATAAAGAATAAGCAAGTCCAAGCCATAATAGGCCCCGAAGCTTCCTTGCAAGCAGACTTCATCATTGACCTTGGAAACAAGTCTCATGTGCCCATCATCTCTTTCTCTGCTACTAGTCCATCCCTCAGTTCGATTCGGAGTCCTTACTTCATTAGAGCCACACAAAATGACTCGTCCCAAGTGAATGCCATAAGTGCGACCATCCAAGCTTTTGGCTGGAAAGAATTGGTCCTCATATATGTGGACAGTCAGTTTGGAGAAGGCATCATAGCATCTCTTGCAGATGCTTTGGAAGAAGTCGACACGCGAGTGCCCTATAGGAGTCTAATTCCTCCTTCGGCCACGGACGATCAAATCCTACAGGAACTCTACAAGTTAATGACGATGCAAACGAGGGTGTTCATCGTGCACATGTTACCTGCTCTCGGTTCTCGACTATTGGCCAAAGCGAAAGAGGTGGGAATGATGAGCAAAGGTTACGTGTGGATCTTGACTAATGGAATCACTGACCTATTAAGTTCTGTGGATTCATCTGTTGTCGCTAGCTCGATGCAAGGAGTACTAGGCATAAAGACTTATATCCATGATACGCCAAACCTGCACAATTTCATGGTCCGATGGAAGATGAAATTTCAACAAGACAATCCATCCATCCTTAATCCTACTTTGAACATTTTTGGGTATAGAGCTTATGACGCTGCTCGGGCTCTAGCAATGGCTGTCGAGGAAATGGGTGCGGCCAATTCTACCTTCCAGATGTTGAAGGCTTCAACAGGTGCGACAGATCTCGACAATATTGGGATATCTCAAAATGGTCATAAACTTCTCCAAGAACTAGCCACTACGACATTTACGGGCCTTGCTGGAAATTTTGGCCTAGTTGATGGGCAACTAAAATCATCAGCGTTCCAGATTGTCAATATCAATGGAAATGCAGCAACAGGGATCGGGTTTTGGACGCTAGACAATGGGCTGCAAAGAGATTTGAGTTCAGTCAACACAAGCAAATATTCCACTTTGAAAAGTAATCTCAGATCAATAATATGGCCGGGAGATTCAACCTCTGTTCCTAAGGGTTGGGAGATTCCCACAAATGGAAAGAGGTTGAAAATCTTAGTTCCCGTGAAGAATGGTTTTAATCAATTCGTGAAGGTGACTCGAGATCCTAGCACAAATACAGCCCAAGTCACTGGCTATTGTATTGACATCTTTCAAGCCGTCATAGAAAAATTGCCTTATGCCGTGGCTTATGACCTTATTCCATTTGCCTTGCCTAATGGAAGTAGCGCTGGTAGTTACAATGACATGATCGATCGACTATTTAACCAGGTGAGCTCATTGCAAGTGCTTGATTTTGTTGGAATACATGTTGAAAATTACTATGCTATAATGGTGTTGACGAAGAAAACATTTCCGTGCCTTTTGTTGAAACAGAATTATGATGCAGTGGTGGGTGATACAACAATCATAGCAAACAGATCATTGTATGTGGATTTCACCTTACCATACACGGAATCAGGGGGTGCAATGCTCGTGCCATACAAGGACGACACGAGCAAGAAGGCTTGGGTTTTCTTGAAGCCGCTCACTTGGGACCTTTGGCTAACCACTGTATGCTTCTTTGTGTTTATAGCAGTGGTTATATGGACTCTCGAACATCGGATTAACGAAGACTTCAGAGGTCCAGCCACACATCAAGTTGGCACGAGCTTCTGGTTCTCCTTTTCAACCATGGTCTTTGCACAAAGTAATCACCTTTCACTTTAATAGATAAATCAAACATTGAAATTCACATATTATTGTAGGAGAATTTATGTAGTTAGCCTTAATTTGGATTGCAGGGGAGAAAGTGCTCAGCAACTTAGCACGATTTGTTGTGGTTGTGTGGGTTTTCGTGGTACTTATACTAACGCAAAGTTATACGGCAAGCTTGAGCTCTCTTTTGGTGGTGCAAAATCTTCAACCAACTGTGACTGATGTGGATCAACTCCTAAGAAGTGGAAAAAACATGGGTTACCAACATGGCTCTTTCGTTTATGGAATGTTAAAGGAAATGAAATTCGATGATTCAAGACTTATATCTTATCGTTCTCCTGAAGAATGTGATGCACTTCTTTCCACTGGAAGTGCAAAGGGCGGGGTCGCAGCAGCATTTCATGAAGTCCCTTACCTTAAACTTATACTTTCAGAATATTGCAACAAATATACCATGATTCCAGCATTCAAAACTGCTGGATTTGGCTTTGTACAGTCCTCGATCCCTCAATTCTAGCTAAAAGAGGAAATCCTCCAAATTTTCAATTATTAGGTTAAGTGGTTAATACTTTGTTTGAATAAAAATCTCATGTTCAGCTCTTTTCGGTTTACAGGTTTTTCCCAAAGGGTCTCCACTGGTACCAGATATTTCGCGAGCAATCCTCAATGTGACTGAAGGGCCTCAAATGACAGAAATTGAAAATGCGTGGCTTACATCCAAAACCAACTGCCAGAATTCAACTTCCTCGGTTTCATCCGACAGCCTAGGTCTCGACAGTTTTTGGGGTCTATTTCTGATTGCTGGAGCTGCTGCAATTTCTGCTCTCCTCATTTTCATGGTTATGTTTATTAAAAGAAATTGGCAGGAAGTAACAAGTTCTTCGGGTTCATTGGGGGAGAAGACTGTTGAATTAGGGAGAAGATTTCACCAAAGAGATGCCAATTCCCATACTTTTAGGAAGGGCAGATTTAGGGATGGAGTTATGAATGATGTCGGCAATGAGATTGCAGCTGTTGAAACTTTAGAAAACACTCATTTCCCTCCAATTCTGTCGAGCGACTCCAGCCAAAACAACGACGTCTTGACCAATGAGCAAGGCACGCCATCTACTGAGCAAATACTTCCTGATTGTGTAGAAGAAGGGTGCCCTCAGAGAGCGGTCGACGTCGAGCTTAACAATGTAAATTAGGAGAGGCGCACGCCTCTGCAACCTTGACTAAACTTTAATCCTCGAGTAGTCGAACTTGGAATAGTTGATAATATCTTCCCCTCATTCTCTTCTTATATAAGGACTATCATTGATACCGTTTATTGTTTAATCACAGACAATATAAACCCAGGCGACATTATATGCACGCATTAGCTTCTCTTATCCTATTATGTATAAGCATCGGAAGTGTTTCTCGTCACTTTGATGACGTTCCGCAAAGTTTCCAAATTAACAAGAGCCTAGTAAAATAGGCTTCAATGGTTGTTTCACGTGTCAAAATCCTATGTAATCTCATCTTTAATGTAAACGGACATGATCAATTGACTCCTGTAAACGCATTGGTTAAGTAACTACATTAATTATATTGAAAAATCATAAGGAATTAATTAATTTCTTAACAAGAAAAAGTTCCCAAAATTATTTCTTTCATTCCTCACTCGGGAACATAATTGATCCCCACAACGTCGGAAGATTTCACAATTGATAACTAGTTATATAGTGACTAAATAAAATCATAAACAATATAAAAATTCGGAATGATGGAATGTTTTTTTTGTTTTTTTGGTCTTTGGAGGAACGGTTTGATAGCGACCCAAAAACCAGGAGGTGATACTTAAGCAGGAGGACCCAACGATGGAATGTTAATGCCTACTTTCTGAGGAATTTTAATATGGTAACAAATTGGACCAATTATATTCAACTGAAGTTTACTGAAATGAAATGCTTCCCTTGCATCGATTAGATCATTTCTAGGCATTACCGTAGCAGTCACACACCCACACCAACACACCAAAATTATTCAAGTACAATTGAATATTACTTCCCCTCTTTGGCCACTGATCGTCCTTGTATCCTTCCAGCCGTGTTATTCTCACGATTGTGCTGTAAAGCCTCATTTATGTTCTTGAGAGCCTTATCATACGATACGAAACCCATGAACCAGAATTCATAACCATCCCTTGTAACGACCTGGATGTACTTTTCAGAATTATCCAACCCTTTTGAAGAACGACTAACAAAGCTCAACTGATCGAGCAGCAGTGGCACCTAGATAACCATCAGGATGAAAGCACATTAAAAACTGATGGTCGGAGAGTAAAGCTTAGCAGAACTTGACAAACTATTTCGAAGGTATGTTTCACTACATTAAGATGCTTCATGCTTAGATAAAAATAAGATGACAAGAAGAATGATCCAAGGCTCAGTATAGCAGTACAGACGATGAGTAAATGCAGGCTCTTTCCGGTGAAGGTTCTCTGGAATTTCGACTATAAAATCACAGGCTAGTCGCAATAGACAATTCGACAATAATAACTCAGGTTATGAATTTGTAATGCATAAACACTTATCATGATTCTAACGAAAGCTCAATGCATAACAATTTGTACTGGTATTCTATAGTAAAAGCAATTACAGGAAGATTGGAAAAGGTTACCTTGTAATACACCCACTCTTGCTGCCCTGAGGGAGCGTAATGGCAAATAGGCTCATCCCCATGGAAGACCAGTCTCTTAGTTGACAAATACAGTGTCCCAATGACAAGGCCGGAGGAAGTGGATAGATAGCAAGCATATGCTTTCAGAAGCTTCTCTCCCGGCAAAATTTCAAAAGTACGTTCAAATACCTTATCCCGTCCCCCCTCTTTGAGCATTTTCGTCCCCTGGGCAAGTCGAGCTATTGCTGCATCTGTGATGTTATGGCTAGTTTTAACTGTTTCAAAAAACAAACATAGAACGGTAACCGATTAGTTGAGGTCCGGCAAGAATAGAGTCCTTAACATCACATTTCGATCGAATAGAAACCGTGAGGAGAAGAGAATGAAAGAAATCATGGGCTTTGTTTCTCACAAATAAACAAAAGAAGCTGACAACAAGCAAAAGCCAAGCTTATGCAACTGCTGCAGTGCTTGCTCTTACAGGACAAAGCTAATTTTTTCTTCTTTCCAGGGAAAAAGAAATTGGGCCAACGTTCAGCCACGCAAAGAGCCTGAGGGTCCTGATAGCCATAGAAAATGATGGAAAACAAGCCATGTTCTCCACGGAAGTGCCATATTATGCATTTGGCAATTTGTTATAGATAGGAATTGAAGATCGCCAAAAGAATAAGCACTGAAGATAGCACCGCACATCAAAGTTGGAGCTTCTCTAGATAAATAATCACAGGACTTGATCCACTCATCCATTAATCGGCGGGTGGAATACACAGATTATGACGCGTGTATCTCTGTTCTGAGGGGGTGATTGCAAAATAAGCCTATGACTTATCAATAGCGCCCACATATATTTGTTCCTAGGTGGTAATTACCAAGCTCTTTGGATTGACTATTTACATCAATAGCCTTCACATGTATTGCAGAAAAAGAGAAGAAATATATGCAAGCAAGCAATCATCAATCAGATACGTCTCCACGAATAAATCCAAAATGTTTCTATCAGATTATAGGATCATTACTAGCTAGAACAAATAAATCCAAAAGGTTTCCATTTGATTATATAGACATGTTTAGCTAGAAAAAATGTAGAGAAAACTCACGGTGATGCCAGACATTGTCAACGAGCGCCTCTGCCTTTTTGCTAGCATCATCGACCCTCTTCCCACACTGGTTCAACTTGTCGCACACTTTGTTTATCGGATCTGAAAACACCAGCAAAGCGTTTGTCCCATCAACCCATTATGAAGCCTAAACATCAACCATAACATAAATAACAAAGGCGAAATACGCCTCAATAGACTCACTCCAGCCAGACAGCAAGGAAGCATTCCCTGGAACGATGTGGAGGCCAGACGGTGTGTAAGCATTCGCTGGAGTGACGTCAAGATACTTGTTCCCACCGCCGCTTTTGTTGAGGTTGACGAAACCAGAGACCGAGCTACTTGCGGTGGCATTTAAGTAGCTGGAGAGAAAGCCTGTTGGCTGAGCCTCGTTGGCGACCCGCGTGGTGGCGTGCTGGCTCGCGGGATGCTCCTGTGGCTCCGCCGGCATCCCCACCGCGCGTGTGCCACAATGCGTGGACTGCGATTCGCCTTGGCCGCTCATCGCCTTCTTTTTCGTTTTCGTCTTCTTCTCTGACGCAAGTGTGGATTGGTACTGCAATTCGAGAGACTATCCCACATAAATAGAGTGGAGATGGAATCCAGAAAGGAGGAACGATCTCGGTAAGATCCCACGAGCGAGCGAGAAACGACAAACATTGACTGTGTTTGAGTCAACAACGATCTTTCATTTGCCCCCGCAATATACAAACTATCGGATACCGCACAAAACACGTGTTTTTCTGACCCTCTTCATTTTCTCCCAGCTAAATTTTTCCAACCTGGTATAATTCTGACACATTTGTTTCAAATTATTTTTATGTCATAAAGACTCCTGAACTAATAAGGGTGCGCATGGTAAACTTTCCCAGCCTAAGAATTTCTATTCTTCTCTTCCCCTGAACAAAAAAAAAAAAAAATAGAAACATGTTTGATAATGGCAAGTTAGTTTTTTGTTCTCGGGAATAAAAAGTTAGCCTGGGAATGGTTTTGGAATAGAAATGAAAAGTAAAAAAAGTTGCTTCTTGTTCCGGGAACAAGTTTAAGAAATAAGTGAATTTTTTTTTTTTATTCTTCTCTTGTTGACCGCCATTGACCGCCCTTGACCACCGCCCACCGTCGCCCGCCGCCACCGCTGCCGCCGTCAACCAACCGCCGCCGCCACCGTCACCGGAGGCCAATCGACCGTCGCCGCCACCCGGTCGCCGTCGGCCGATAACCGTCGTCGCCGTCGGGTCGATGCCGCCGGCGGTCGTAGTGAATTTCTTTTTCTTTTTTCTTCTCTTGTTGACCGACATTGACCGCCGCCCACCATCGCCAGCCACCGCCATTGTCGCCATCAGCCGATCGCCATCGCTGCCGGCCCGGCGGCGACGTGGCAAGCGACGACAGCGACGTGCGGCGGCGGCAGCCTCCGGCGGTGGTGATGGTCTACCGGAAAAAAATAAAAAACAAATAAATATAAAAAGAAATTATTTTTTACCAAACACATTTCTGTTCTTTTTCTATTTCTAGAGTAAAAATTTTATGTAGTTACCAAACAAGTTTTTTTACATATAAATTGTTCCCCATAATAGAAATAGAAAAGAACTATTTCGAAAAGAAATTGTTCCCCGGCCAATAAATGTTATCATGCACAGCTTAAAGGATGCCGGATTTACACTTATGGCCATCATTCCTATTTCTCCTCCTTGTGGTACCAAATAATTGGCATCATCTTTCTTTTCGTTTTCTGTTTTGTGGGAAGTGGACTATTGAGCGTTTAATAGGAATTTAACTTTCGAGAAAGTTGTGGGAAAAGACGCATCATCAGTGGGAAGCAAGGTTGGAAAGTGGAAAAGAAACCGTGTGGGAGCCTCCTGAAGTGCGCTGTCACTGTCCAAGATACTTCCTACTAGTGATATCGTTGAAGAGGAAGAAGAAGACCTGGAGCTAACGAGGCTGAAGAGCCGAAGAGAAAGAGAAAGAAGCTGTCTCATGCTGCCAGAGCATGACATAATATCGGGAACTCTTAGTAATCTGTGGTGAGGGTTCGGTAACAGGAAAGACCGTGTGAGATTAATAGGAAGTAGAGTGGGAACGTAGAAAAGAAACCTCGAGGGGGACTTCAAAATTTCGCTCAGTGTTCAAGACACTCCTGAAATCCACCGGTCATGTTTCTATTCCTCGTGATTATGTACGGCAAATGGGCCAAATGAACTCCTTTCTACGTTTTTGTTTTCCTAGGGTAAAGTCAAATTTGGCAAGATGGTTTACTCCAAACGAAGGGCCCCCCTAAAACAGTAAGATTATGGAAATTTCAATGACACAATCATTCAATCAACCCATCGATTCTCAGTACGGAGACTATAAAAAGTTGTGGGAAGACCTTGTTGAGAGTGACGGAAAAGAAACCACGAGGGGGACTTCAAAATTTCGCTCCGTGTCCAAGACACTCCTGAAATCCACCAGTCCTGTTTCTATTCCTCGTGATTCTGTACAGCAAATGGGCCAAATGAACTCCTTTCTATGTTTTTGTTTTCCTTGGGTAAAGTCAAATTTGGCAACGTGGTTTACTCCAAACGAAGGGCCCCCTAAAACAGCAAGATTATGGAAATTTCAAGACACAATCATTCAATCAACCCATCGATTCTCGGTATGGAGACTATAAAAAGTTGTGGGAAGACCCTGTTGAGAGTGACGGAAAAGAAACCACGAGGGGAACTTCAAAATTTCGCTCCGTGTCCAAGACACTCCTGAAATCCACCAGTCCTATTTCTATTCCTCGTGGTTTACTCCAAACGAAGGGCCCCCTAAAACAGTAAGATTATGGAAATTTCAAGACACAATCATTCAATCAACCCATCGATTCTCTGTACGAAGACTATAAAAAGTTGTGGGAAGACCCTGTTGAGAGAAACGGAAAAGAAACCACGAGGGGGACTTCAAAATTTCGCTCCGTGTCCAAGACACTCTTGAAATCCACCAGTCCTGTTTCTATTCCTCGTGATTCTATACAGCAAATGGGCCAAATGAACTCCTTTCTATGTTTTTGTTTTCCTTGGGTAAAGTCAAATTTGGCAGCGTGGTTTACTCCAAACAAAGGGCCCCCTAAAACAATAAGATTATGGAAATTTCAATGACACAATCATTCAATCAACCCCTTTACCAAAAAAAAAAAAATCATTCAATCAACCCATCGATTCTCGGTACGGAGACTATAAAAAGTTGTGGGAAGACCCTGTTGAGAGTGACGGAAAAGAAACCACGAGGGGGACTTCAAAATTTCGCTTTGTGTCCAAGACACTCCTGAAATCCACCAGTCCTGTTTCTATTCCTCGTGATTCTATACAGCAAATGGGCCAAATGAACTCCTTTCTATGTTTTTGTTTTCCTTGGGTAAAGTCAAATTTGGCAGCGTGGTTTACTCCAAACGAAGGGCCCCCTAAAACAATAAGATTATGGAAATTTCAAGACACAATCATTCAATCAACCCATCGATTCTCGGCACGGAGACTATAAAAAGTTGTGGGAAGACCCTGTTGAGAGTGACGGAAAAGAAACCACGAGGGGGACTTCAAAATTTCGCTCTGTGTCCAAGACACTCCTGAAATCCACCAGTCCTATTTCTATTCCTCGTGATTCTATACAGCAAATGGGCCAAATGAACTCCTTTCTATGTTTTTGTTTTCCTTGGGTAAAGTCAAATTTGGCAGCATGGTTTACTCCAAACGAAGGGCCCCCTAAAACAGTAAGATTATGGAAATTTCAATGACACAATCATTCAATCAACCCATCGATTCTCAGTACGGAGACTATAAAAAGTTGTGAGAAGACCCTGTTGAGAGTGATGGAAAAGAAACCACGAGGGGGACTTCAAAATTCCGCTCCGTGTCCAAGACACTCCTGAAATCCACCAGTCCTATTTCTATTCCTCGTGATTTTGTACAGCAAATGGGCCAAATGAACTCCTTTCTACATTTTTGTTTTCCTTGGGTAAAGTCAAATTTGGCAGCTTGGTTTACTCCAAACGAACCCCCCCCCCCCCCTAAAACAGCAAGATTATGGAAATTTCAACAACACAATCATCCAATCAACCCATCAATTCTCACTACGAATACTATAAAAAGTTGTGGAAAGACCCTATGAGAGTGACGAGGAGTAAGTGGGAACGTGGAATTAAAACAGTGCAGACTTCTAGATTCCGCTATGAATTTCAACAAAAGGCAGGTCACACAACATGGCCTTGAAGAAGGGGGGAGAAAAAGTACGTTAGAAAATAAGGCAAATTTGGACGAATTCTATAAAGTGATCAAGGCAAAACCGAGTGATACCAAGTGTATCTAAACAGAGTTCGTCCACACACTAAAAAGAATATAAATCATTTGTTGGCCTTATGGCATTTTTTATTTTTTCAAATATTTTTTTAACTAATGTTACCATTGCAAAGCATTTTTTTAGAACATCAAGAAGTTTAAATTATAGGATGCATCGCACTTTAAGATATATTTTTTGAAATATGTTTGTCATTTTTAAACAACATCTCATGTTCTTTAGAATTTAGGAATAAATTCACAAAAAGCTAAAGTGCAATTAAGTTTTAAAACTTTCAAAAAATGCAATCAAGTTTTAACGCTTATTAAATTAGTGCAACTAAATCCTTTCATTAAATTTGACTCACCGAAAATACTGACATGATTTTTTGTTTACCTTTTTAAGGCATGTGTTGTCCAATGTGGCATTTTTTATTATTTTTTGAAGAGAGAGGCGCTGATGTGGCATCTTCTTCTTCATCAACCCGGCATCTTCCTTCTTCTCCACCTTCATCCACCAACACCGCTGCCAAAAATCACCCTCATTTGTCCCTAGGTGTTAGCATTATTTAGAGAACGGAGTCCCAAAGGTTGTTTGAGGTTCCTTGGTGATAGTAAGAGGAGTCAAACAAGGTGGTATGTATGAACTCTAAGGGGAGATAGTGAGGAATTTTATTGTGGAGACGTTGGATGCATTTGTTCAAGAGACAAAATTCTAGCATATGTATTTTAGGCACATTAGTGAGAGAAGCTTCAAGGTTCTAAGTAAAAAGAATCTATTATGTAGTTATGTTGCAAAGTAACTAAATGAATGTGAGCACTATAAGTGGCGAAAACAATGAAAATGCAGTTCAATATGATTACGAGAAACCATAGAGATTGCAGAATTGACTCGAGTAGATTTTGCAAGCTATTGCAATTTTCTTTGAAGAAGAGTGCTAAGATTATGCATGATTACCTGATAATGATTAGTGTGTTTTTGTTGAGGCACAAATTCGATGCTGTTGTCATGAATAGGCAATTAGGAGCTTTGATAAAAAGGAGACAGGTAAAATGATGAAGCATGTGCTGATTGATAGTTGCAAGGATTTTTACTTGTAGTTGTGTAAAAGAATTATGTAAGGAGGAAAGTATAGTGAGAGACCGCATCATTATTAGTGAATTGTAATAGGTTGCAAGACTCATGAGTTAGAGTGTTACCTAAATCGCCCCGTAAAATGCTCTAGAATGTTCGTATTACCAGGATAGTCTCGGTAGAGGTGCTAAAAATAAATAATAGATACAATATGTCATTTAGAAAAAAAAAAATTATCTATATTGGCAGCGCTTTGTGTCGGTTAACATTCGCAGCTCTCCCGTGTAAACGTCCGCCTTGACCTTATGCAGGGCTGCCCAGGCCTTTCAAAGGGTCTGTTTAGCCTTTTAAAGGGGTGTACTACCCCCATTAAAGGCAATTTTTGTCCTCTCCAAAGGCTGAGCCAACCCTTTGGGGGGATTTTGTGCCCTTTCGAATGGCCAATCCAACCTTTCAAATTGAAATACAAAAATCCTTCTTATATAGGGGCTCATTTTACTATTTTTTTTCTTCAAGGTAGCTCATCATAAATCTCTCTCTTTCAATTATATTCTCTCAAATTCAAGTTACTAACTTAATTTTATTTGTAAGGGAATTCCCGTGAGATTCTAGCTAGAAGAATCCGATAATCTCAATAGGGTGCGGATTGAGTAAAAGTTGCAAGGTGACAAATAAGCATTCTAAACCCCCTAAATAAAATTATTTTTTATAATGCCAGAGTTAGGCTAGAATTATTAAATAAATTAGTTGTTACTCTGTTGGTTTAAAATTAGGCTTTTCACGAATAAATAGGACATGCAATGCCTAAATTACCCTTTGAAAATATAAAAATGTGATTTTGTAGCTATTGTTCCATTGAAATAAACCTAAAAAACTCATAGTTTCTCTAGACCGTTATTTCGCTTGTTTAAATATTTGCATTAGAAAACCCATTGCATAAAGCCAACCTGTAGGTTGCAATGTCGAGGTAATTGGTTTGAGCGTGCCCAAAGGCGGGAGAGCTAAGGTCTAAATGCCCCACGCATCTCATGATTTTCCAAAATGTTTTTGATAGGATTATAGTCATTTTCCCTAAAAAGGAATTTGACTTTCCAAACCCTTATTATATATGGACGAAGGATGAAAATGTTGGGAAAATCCCCTATGTTTTTTTTTTTTTTTTTGTCGGCCCTACTCCATTTATATTATATCGCTCATACTCAGACTTTTGTCACACCTCCTTACAAGGCATGGAAAGCGAAACTCATAAATGAAGTTAAATCGTCTTTACCCCAACTCTCCTGAGAATGTAGGGATTCAAACCCCCATCTCCCTCTTCCCATGTTGTATTGAGGATGGCAAAGACAATCAAAGTTTACTAGTGTGTGTATTGATTTAGTACCAGGTGATATATACCCAAATCACTATGCAAATGAGATACCATTAGGTGTGATCCTAAGTGCTCTACCACAACTGGAATTGCTATGCCAATATTTAATATGAACAAAATAGTGGACGTGGAGATGTCTAGAAGTTGAAAGGATCTCTACAAATGTAAACAACCTAGAAGGACTTTGATCGAGGTTGAATGGATTGAGAAGAACAAGGATGTTTGTGATGACTTAAAAAGACCAATTTATGGTGAACGGTTGGATGAACTTTAGCAATGGTGAACAAGCCTAGAATGTTAATGTTTGTTGAATCTTCAAAGGACCACACTTGCGAAAATGAACTGCTTGATAGAGTGGTGGTCACCCAATATGCTTGGAAGGCTGAGAAGACTGAAGAAGGCAGATTATTATCAAGATCGTGGTCACCAATATACTAAAGTAGTTCTCTTTAGATTTTGGATGCTGACTGGTCATTTAGTGAAGATGAGAAATCAATAGAAATGTTGATGTCCTTGGAAGCCTTTGAAAGCTAATGAAGCCTTTGAAAGCTAATGAAGCCAAGAGGATCATTGGACGATTGATTGGAAGTCATTCCACATGGTTTCAAAGGTGGATAGCATCAACAAACTATTGGTAATCTACACTCCTAATAACATGGGTAAAGGACAACGGAGATATTGAGTTTTGGAAGGTGCTAGCAATTTGCTCATCATATTGGAACGTTTTTTTTTTCTTTTTTTTTTTCTTTTTTCCTGCTGGAGGAACCAGCTTGCAGCCGATGGCCGCACCGTAAACCCCCAGGTGACACTTAAGCAGGAGGATCCACCACCCCTGAGTCACACTTAATACACCTAGCGCCTCCCTTGGGTTTTGAACCCTTCACCTCTTCATTGAGAATCAGCAGAGTCTTATCCAGTGGAGCCACCGCGGCCGATGGTTATTGAAACGTTGATTAACACTAACGTAACCATTACAAAGGTTTGAAGTTTGCGTTGGGAGCACTAAAGATGTTACAAGGCAATTATGGCAAAAAGATAGACACTAACGGGATTAGTTCTATTGGTTTTGAAAATTGCCATTGTTAGGACAGCCCTTTTGCTCATAGCAATAGTAATAATAACAACTACTTCCTGGAGTTGAGTGGAAATGAACAAATCAACCCCCTCCATTGGCAACCCTCGCTGGACTTAGGGGAGGGTCACGACCCATGTCCAGATTTGGGTGAAGGCATGTAAACCCTTGCTCATGAGGTCGATAACCCTTGCCAACCATTCCCCACCATCTCAAGCCTTTCTTTGTGATGGTGGGGTGAGAGGCACAAGGGCTTTGAAGCCCAACCCTTGTTGTTGGTTCAATTCTTTCGATTTTTTTCTTAATTTAATTTAAATAAATTTTGTATTGAAAAATTAGATTTTGATCAAGACATCGTTTTAGTCATATCATTGCCATGTATGAGAGATAAAATATTTTAAAAAATCATGTCAACATTTTTCATCAATCAAGTTGGATGGAGTTAACGGAATAACTTAATTGTACAAATTTGACAAATTTTAAGATTTAATCGCATTTTTTTGCAATATTTAGAATTCAATTGCACTTTTGTAACAAGATTATGACTTCAAGTGCATATATCTCTATTTTTATGTAACAAGATTATGAACTTTTCAATAATATGAATGTTAATACGAAAAATCAGATATAAATTATTCATAATTTTATAATTTTCAACTTAGAAAAAAAAATGGTAGGCGGGAGCACGGAACAATATTGTCATAAGAATAGGGTTTTGTCTGCTATAACAACGAAGAGCACTATTTTGGCGCCATAACTTTGATTTTTGAGAAAAAGACATTGCCCGCCTGGTTTGAGTAGTTATAGTGGCTCTTTGCTGCCTGCTTTTTGCTGTGCTAATGAGAACGCTATAATCCTTTCTAGATAGTGATGAAGCTTCCCAATTATTGCTTGCTTGACATGGATGAGATGAGTCATAACTTGTGCATGATTGAACCATGCGTAACGCTCACCGGAAAATTTTGTCTAGTGTTTTTTTAGCTTTCAAGCTAACTTTGTTATTAATATCTTGAATTGAGTATCATGATGAGTTTTTGAAAAAGCTAACAGGGCCAGGATTTCCATCATTGCAAAAGGTTAATGGGCACGCAACACACTCACCTGCTCGCTTTACCCTGTAGTTTGATTTTGAGCAAATCTTGAGGATCATGATGAGTTTTAGAAAAAGGCTAACAGGGCCAGGATTTCCATCATTGCTAAAGGTTAATGGGCACGCAACGCACTCACCTGTTCGCTTTACCCTGTAGTTTGATTTTCATAGTGACTTCAGCAAATCTCTAGTTTTTACGCATATTTTAGTAACAAATCCACAATCATATTGTATATATAGATTTTATTATGAAATATCTATATGCTGAATATTTATTTCGATTGAATAATTGCGCATATTTTTTTCAAGTTGATGATGACAGAGTCTTGTATCCAAGTCACATATGTTGATTTTTTCAGTGATGGAACAAATTCCTGCGTGTGAGTTATAAAAAGTAAACTTAAATGCTTAGAAAGTAATATTCCATGTTAAAGGCTACTTCTAAGAATATTAGCGTATATATGACAAAAACTGATATAAGAGGATTATTTGAAATTTATGGGTGTTTTTACGGCTATTCTAACATTTGAAATATAAAAATGTGATTTTATAGCCACACTCCACTGAAGTAAACATAAGAAATGTCATAGTTTCCTTGGACCATTATTTTTCTTGTTTAAAGATTTGCATTAGAAAACCCATTCATGAAGCCAAACCATGGGTCAAAATACCGAGGAAATCAGTTCGAGCGACCTGAAGGCAGAGCTAAGGTCCCAGGTCCCCACGCATATCTTGATTTTCCAAAATGTTTTCAAAAGGATTATAGTCATTTTCGCTAAAAATATTTCCAACCTTTAAAATCCTTATATTATGGCCGAAGGAATGAAAAAAAAAAATCTCTATTTAAGTAGGCCCAATAATAACATGGTTCCGTCAATTTTAAAACTAAGCATGCAACATCTAATTATAATTTACTAGCCAATTGCACAAGTATTTAGGTGGCAAATTTGGACTCATGCATAATTTTTGAAAGTCATCGCATATTTTCCAAACACAAACACACACGGTACATGAACTCATGCTGGGCATAAAATGACAAAGGAATATCCTTGATTACATCTCCAAAACAATTTAAATTGCAACAATAATTTTAGAAATATATATTTATTTACATTCAATTGAGTTAAATAGAAAATGTGGCATCAAAAGGGCGTTGTTAACCCCTCCCCATAAGTTACTGAACACCCCCCCCCCGGTTCACAAGTTTCTCTGGCTTTTGCAAATGATCAATGCTTTCACACGTGACCTGGAATTTCAAGTTTCTCTGATTTTTGCAAATAATTAGTGGCGACTCTATTTATTATATATATAAACTTGAGTTTTCTTAAAACTTCCAACACTCTTTGCCAATCACGCAGCCGCTCTGCCTACTGAACGGTACCTCGATCTCGGGAGCGAATGGTGAGGCTGTAATAAGATGCAAAAACACGGCAACTCGTCCGTGTTGCTGTTTTGGAGTCGGTTTGGGAAAGGGAATGGTTTGCGCTTTGGATCTCCATGTGTGCGTGATGTGCAATGGGTCTTGCGCCATTGGTAAATTCCCAAGCTAACTGGTGGAGAATTTTTCTCGTGAATTACATGCCAATTGGTGCCATTCTGCATGGGTTTTCACATGTGGAAGATCAATAAGTGTTTGAAGTCGTAAAGAGTCTTGTGGCAAGATTCCAAAGAATTCATTAATGAGATTGAGTAATTATTTCATGAATACTTATGAGGGCTAAAAACTCAAGGGGAGGATTGAAGACTAAATAATATGAAGTGTGTTTAAACAACTTAAGTGAAGTTTATAATCTTTCCTTTTGTTTTGCCCTTTTTGTGGGGAGTCACTTTCATAAAAGACTCCCCCAAAAAAAAAGATAATAATGTTATGGAGCTTTAGCGGCACAATCAATCAATGAACCAATTGATTGAAGAAATTGAGACTTTCTAAAAAGTTGTGGGAAAAGACATGCGAGATCAACTGGAAGCAAAGTTGGAACGTGGAAAAGAAACTGCGGGGGAGACTCCTGGAATGCGCTGTCGCTGTCCAAAGAATCTTTCCACTAGTGATACTGTTGAAGAGCAAGAAGAAGACGTGGAACCAACGAGGATAAAGAGCCGAAGGATAAGAAGATGTCTAATGCTGCCAAAGCACGGCATAAAGTTGGGAACTGTTTGTTATCTGTGGCGAGGGTCCGGTAACAGGGAAAACCACGTGGGATTGATGGGAAGTAGAGTGAGAACGTAGAAAAGAAACCACGTGGGAGGCTTCCAAATGTCGCTGTCGGTGTCCAAGACACTCCAAAAGTCCATCATCCCTGCTTTTCTTCCCCTACGAACACCACATTTTTAAAGTGCCTTTATGTCGTATCGAACATTTGAATATGTGTCCGATACTTTCGAACACTCTACAATACTCAATCAACACTTGTTTAAAAATTTGATATCTGATCAATTTTCTCAACACCCTTCAACATTCGAATTGAAATTCTGACTCCAGCTTCTTGTGATGTACAATTCATTCCTTAAGTTTTTTTCTCAACTTCCAACATATCTAACATGCGAGTTAAGAATATGGATCGCTTATTTTTTCTCAAAGATTTATGAATTATTGTTGAATTTTTCAAATTAAAACAATGTATGATATTAATAAATTATGAATTAATGTTTTTAGTGCATATTCATTCTAGGCTTATTTATTTATGAATTTGATTCTTATAAATAATAAAAAAAAATATTTAATATACAATGAGTTCTAACTATCAAAATTTTCTATTTTTAAGAAATTACGTGACGGCATATCTTGTCGTGTGTCTTGTGTCAGTATTGATGCTCTTTAGCTTCCCCTACTTTTTCGGGAAGTCTTCACACCTAGAATCAATAGGCCAAATGAACTACTTCGTTTTTTTCTTGTGAAGTCAATTTTGGCAAGTTGGTTTACTCCAAACGATAGGGCCCCTAAAGCAATAACATTTTGGAAATTTCGCCGACACAATAATTTAATCAACCTAGTGATTCTAGGTGTGAAGACTTCCCGAAAAAGTAGTGGAAAGATCGCCTGATATTGATGGGGGTCGAGTGGGAACGTGGAATGATAACAGTGTAAGAGACTTCTAGATTCTGTTATCATTCCGATGCCGTGCATGCTACATAAAACGGCCTTCAAGAAGAGGGGAGAAAAATAAAATTAGAAAATATAGTAATTTTGATTAATTTTATAAAGTGATCAAGGCAAAGCCGATTGATACCAAGTGTATCCAAATAGAGTTCATGGACACACTAAAAAGATAATAAAGTATTCGTCGGCCTCATGGTATTTTTTTTTTATATTTTAAAATATTTTTTGTTTAACTAATGTTACTATTGCAAAGCATATTTTGCCAACATCAATAAGTTTAAAGTATGGAATGTGTCACACTTTAAGATACATTTTATTGAAATATTTTTGTCACTTTTAAACAACATCTTGTGCTCTTTTTAATTTAGAAATAAATGCATAGAAAGTCTTAAAATTTATCGTGAAAATACAATTGAATCTTAAAACTTTTAAAAAACGTAATCCAATTCTAAAACTTGTCAAATTGGTACGACTAAATCCCCTTCATTAAATTCATTTAATTTGACTCACCAAAAATCTCAACATGATTTTATTTATTACCTTTTTAAAGAATGTATTGCCCAATGTGGCAATTTTTATTGTTTTTCAAAGAGAGAGGCGCTCACATGGCATCTTCTTCATGAATTTTAACTTTTGGTCGGAGCTAAAATTCAATTCAATTGTTCCTTTTTTAGGAACCTTGGCCGCTGCGTCGTTCCCCTTTAGAAGCTTGGGCATAGTGAGCTTAAATTATCATTGCGACACATCAATTCATACTCTTCACCTTTCTTTCTGCCTGAATACCATCCACACCGGCCACGAGGATAACTATTTTGCCATTACGTGTATTATTGAGACGGAACTCGTTCTTTGTGCCAATAAATCACATCACCTTGTTCATGAAAGTATTCATGAAAGGTGAACTACTTTCATGAACAAGGTGAACCATTATTGTGAAAGTCACGTGAAATCACATTAACTTAGTCATAATTTTATGATTTTCAAATTAGGGTTGGTGGGGCCACCCACTATATTATTGTAAGAGTAGGATTTGTTTGCCTTTAGAGCCAAGCGCACTATTTTGGCTGCTATAACATTGATTTTCGAGAAAAATGATTAGCCTGCCGGTTTAGACTGGTTAGTGGCTCTTTCCTAACTGTTTTTTTTATTATTCTAATAGAAATGCTTTTGACCTTTCAAGAGAGTGGTGAAGCTTACAATGTATTAATTGCTCTCCTAAGATGGATGTGATGAGTCATGATATGCATTAATTGCTTTCCTAAGATGGATGTGCTAAAATATTTAATTCATATGAGGAAGAAAATGAAAAAGGTAAAAGAGTCTGTGGGCTATACACGTTTCCTTCAATTATGGTCAGTGTGAAGTTGCATCACGGGTTTCCTTTCTTTCCAGGAGAGTTCATTTTTTAATCGATTTCTCATTATTTGTAGGACACCCTCACTGGTAGGGCAAGGTCATCCATGTTCTTTCGTTTTTTCTGTTTTTTTCAAAGAGGATGTGAAAAAATTTAGAAATAAGTGCATAGGCAGTCCTAAGACTTATTGTAAAAGTATAATTGACTCTTAAAATTTTCAAATAGTGCAATCAAATTCTAAAACTTCACAAATTAGTACAACTAAATTCCCTTCGTTAAATCCATTTAATATGACTCAACAATTCAATTCAATTGTTCCTTTTTCAGCAACCTTGGCCGCCGCGTTGTTCCCCATTAGAAGCTTGGGCAAAGTGAGCTTAAATTATCATTGCGACACACTAATTTGTACTCTTCACCTTTCTTTCTGCCTGAATGCCATCCGCACCAGCTACTAGGATAACTATTTTGCCATTATGTGTACTATTGAGACGGAACTCGTTCTTTGTGCCAATAAATCACATCACCTTGTTCATGAAAGTATTTATGAAAGGTGAACCATTATTGTGAAAGTCACGTGAAATCACATTAACTTAGTCATAATTTTATGATTTTCAAATTAGGGTTGGTGGGGCCACCCACTATATTATTGTAAGAGTAGGATTTGTTTGCCTTTAGAGCCAAGCGCACTATTTTGGCTGCCATAACATTGATTTTCGAGAAAAATGATTAGCCTTCCGGGTTAGACTGGTTAGTGGCTCTTTCCTAACTGTTTTTTATTATTCTAATAGAAATGCTTTTGACCTTTCAAGAAAGTGGTGAAGCTTACAATGTATTAATTGCTCTCCTAAGATGGATGTGATGAGTCATGATATGCATTAATTGCTTTCCTAAGATGGATGTGCTAAAATATTTAATTCATATGAGGAAGAAAATGAAAAAGGTAAAAGAGTCTGTGGGCTATACACGTTTCCTTCAATTATGGTCAGTGTGAAGTTGCATCACGGGTTCCCTTTCTTTCCAGGAGAGTTCATTTTTTTTTATCGATTTCTCATTATTTGTAGGACACCCTCACTGGTAGGGCAAGGTTATCCATGTTCTTTCGTTTTTTCTGTTTTTTTCAAAGAGGATGTGAAAAAATTTAGAAATAAGTGCACAGGTAGTCCTAAGACTTATCGTGAAAATACAATTGACTCTTAAAACTTTCAAATAGTGCAATCAAATTCAGAAATTTCACAAATTAGCACAACTAAATTCCCTTCGAATATGACTCAATAATTCAATTCAATTGTTCCTTTTTCAGCAACCTTGGCCACCGCGTTGTTCCCCATTAGAAGCTTGGGCAAAGTGAGCTTAAATTATCATTGCGACGCACCAATTCATACTCTTCACCTTTCTTTCTGCCTGAATGCCATCCGCACCAGCCACTAGGATAACTATTTTGCCATTATGTGTACTATTGAGACGGAACTCGTTCTTTGTGCCAATAAATCACATCACCTTGTTCATGAAAGTATTCATGAAAGGTGAACCATTATTGTGAAAGTCACGTGAAATCACATTAACTTAGTCATAATTTTATGATTTTCAAATTAGGGTTGGTGGGGCCACCCACAATATTATTGTAAGAGTAGGATTTGTTTGCCTTGAGAGCCAAGCGCACTATTTTGGCTGCTATAGCATTGATTTTCGAGAAAAAATGATTAGCCTGCCAGGTTAGACTTTTCTAACTGCTTTTACTATTTTGATAGAAATGATTTCGACCATTCAAGAGAGTGGTGAAGCTTCCCGAGTATTGATTGCTCTCTCAAGATGGATGAGATGAGTCAGATATGCATTATTACAAAAAGCTTAGTAGAAGAAAATTTAAAATTTTAAAGAGATAAATTTCGTTATAAAGACTACATCTAAGATTATGAGCGCATATTTGACGCAAGCTGATATAAGAGGATCACTTGAAATATTACACGCATTTTTACAAATAAATGAATATTTAAAAATCAATAAGAACGTCGAGTAAACATAAAGATGGGCAGATAGAGAAAGGACACTAAAGCTAAAATATTTAATTCATATGAGGAAGAAAATGAAAAAGGTGAAAGAGTCTGTGGGCTATACATGTTTCCTTCAATTATGGTCACCATGAAGTGTGCATCATGTGTTCCCTTTCTTTCCAGGAGAGTTTCTTTTTTAATCGATTTCTCATTATTTGTAGGACACCCTTACTGGTAGGGCAAGGTGATCCATGTTCTTTCGTTTTTTCTTTTTTTCAAAGAGGATGTGAAAAAATTGTAATCAAAGAGGGCAGCATATTTAATGTTTAAGTATATATTAGACACTTGCTGAATCGCTCTATGAATTAGATTTTATAAGTCGGCTCTTTAAATCGCTGATGTCATTATGAGTTCATATGGATATTACTTGAATCTTCTTTTATTGCTGCGTGACACTGATTCATTTATTGAAAAAAACAAGGAGTAAAAATAAAAAATAAAAAAATTCTGGTTATTAACCAAATATGTGTGGTTTGTTCCTCTTATTCTCTTTAGACCTGGACTAGGGCTTTGCTTTATTTTTCCTTTGTTTCTTTTCTGCTTTTGGTGCGGTGCACTCTGAGCATTAGGTGCCCTTCAAAACATTTGAAGTTACTTCTATTTTTTACCATTTTACTTATTTTTATGTAATGTGTAAAACTTTCCAATAGTACTAATGATAATTCGTAAAATCACACCTAACTTATTCATAACTTTATAATTTTCAAGTTAGTAAAAAAGAAGATGATAATCATTTATCATTGACATCACACTTAAAGATGTTGTGGCTAGAATAATCACCTAGAGAGTTAATAGGTGATTATACACAATCTAGATAAATTAAACTGGAGTTTAATGCAACTGGATCTAGTATTACAAAATGATAAAGTGTGATGAGAAATTATTCAACAACTATAATATTTTGTGATGCTATCAAATAAAATAAAAGAGTTAAAGGGATAGAGAAATTTGCACATGATAATTATAGTGATTTGACTTATTACAAACCTATGTCCACTATTTGATACCAACAGCCTATTGGTTAAATTTCACTAGAGAATTTATAAGAGTTTACAGAGTCTGAGTATTCTCTACTCAAGTGTGTGTGATTGTATCTTCTAACTTAACATAGTCACTCTAACAAATGCCTTTCAAAGATTATAATTGCAGCTCACAACAACAAGTGTGTAATAAGGAAGCTCTCTTTGAACTTTGGAATTTCAAATTCATGATCTCATAATCACTGTAGCACCACAATTTCCTTTTATACTCCTCTATTTCCAAGATGACCATTGGACAACATTCTAATTATCATTCTTCTTTTTAACCCATTGGACATGAATGATATGAGAAGATCTAGTCGCCACTTGAATTACCATATTACAACCTCCCTTGATTCAATCACCCATACAACCTAAGTTGGGCTTTCATAAGTAGAGTTCTTTGTCAAGAACAGGTATCTTGTCTTTGAAAGATTGTGAATTGAATCACGAACCCTTGCTTAGAAAAGATTATGTTGATATTCATCCTTCCTAGATAGATAGACACTCAATATCTTTAAGGAATGAAATTCGAACCAAATTAATAGCTGTTGCACTTCATACATATGAACCAAATTGATTTTGAATATTTCAACGTTTATACTTTGCGTAGAGTCTGAAGATATAAGTCGTCTTGATATTACTTGTGCAAGCTTTACCGTGATCTTCATATCGCTCAAATGACATAATTCAACAATGTCTTTAACATATTAATTCAGAGCTTCGGTTTATTGATCATATGAACAAGTCTGTGAGTCAGATAATATTTAGAATAAAGTCTGAACTAAGTTACTCCAATAATATCACGTGGAAGTTCTTTTGTCATAATCATTAAAAATCTACATAAAATTTTGTAAATCTTCAAAATAACTTAGGAAGTTTTTTCAACAAAAGATATAAAGCCATTCTTAGACATATAATTTAAATATCTATAGTTCAAGTGTCCAAGCCTAGCATGCCACAAAAAAAGAATTGCATTAAACAATAAAAGCAAGAGAACTCTTCATTTCATCGATCCAAAGTTTGATCATGCATGTGATCATCAATTGAATAATGCTTTCTCAATCCAATTTTTGGATACAATCAAAGAGGTTTTAATGCCTCTCTTACAAAACAAACCGATAGACACAAGATGTTTCTGCCTAATTTTTGGATCATGAATTTAACTTTTGGTCAGAGCTAAAATTCAATTCAATTGTTCCTTTTTCAGGAACCTTGGCCGCTGTGTGGTTCCCCATTAGAATTTTGGGTAGAGTGAGCTTGAAAAATCATTGCGACACACCGAATTCATACTCTTCACCTTTCTTTCCGCCTGCATGCTATCCGCACCAGCCACCGGGATAACTATTTTGCCATTACGTATGCTATTGAGACCAAACTCGCTCTTTGTGCCAATGAGTCACATCACCTTGCTCATGAAAGTATTCGTGCAAGGGAATCACTATTGTGAAAATCACATGAAATCACATTAACTTAGTCATAATTTTATGATTTTCGAGTTAGGATAGGTGGGGCCACCCACATTAATATTGTAAGTAGGATTTGTTCTGCTTTAAGAACCAAGCGCACTATTTTGGTGGCTACAACATTGATTATTGGGAAAAATGATAAGCACGCCAGGTTAGACTAGTTAGTAGCTCTTTGCTAACCACTTTTTACTATTCTGAGAAATGCTTTCGACCTTTCAAGATAGTGGTGAAGCTTCCCGAGTATTGCTCTCTTGAGATGTGTTGGGAATAACGGATTCCCGAAAACGGGATTCGACACTGAATTGAACCCCTAAATCAATGCGGAAGACGAAGCCCGGGAATAACACGTATCACCGATCGTAAAGCACACCACGGATTCGAGCGTACCTTGTTAACCACAAATCAAACACCGACGCCGACAAGAGGAAGAGAATTTGGCCCTTTTCGATCCTGTTCGACCTAACGACGCCTTGAATGGGAGAAAACAGTGGCCTTGTGCTTTACTGTTCTTTTTTGAGGGAGAGAGAGCATTGGAGAGGACGTATGTACGTTATGCGTCAAAGGGTGTGTCCTCTCTCTCTCTCTCATCCCTTTTATACGTTCCCCCATCCACAGGCCCTATTCCCGTGGGCCGGGCCTTTTGGGCCCAGCATGGGCGGACGGGCCTTAAGCCCATCACCAATTAAAACCATCATCTCCCACTCGCACATGGTGGACTGAACAGGATTCTCTTTACCTCTCTTCAACATTCATACTGATGAATAAACCGTGCGACCAACATACTTTGAGAGCTCGTTGCTATACATCTGTTAGAAATATATAGTAGCTCATAATGGGCGTCACACTCCGAGTAGATTTAGTATGCAGTACTCTAGATCGATCGATCACATTTATATATCTCTTGATCTCTTTTAAACAATGATATATATATATTGTATTCACAATTATGATTATCCCAAAGACAGTCATAATTGGTTAACCGGTGAATACAAAACTAAAATGTGATTCTCCAAAATCGATCTTTATCTTTCCTTCAAACTCTCAATTTAAGTTCAGCTTGTTTTTCTAGAAATGCCCCATTAGATCGAATCAAACTCATGACCATTGGCAACATCCTAAGATAACAAACACTAAATAGAAATCTTGAGAATAAGTAAGAGTCATGAGGGGACTAAAACTGAGGAACTCTATTCCTCAAGAGTCTCACATGGTATAAAAGTTGAGATCAAACTTTTGCCACTCTTATTGGTTGTCTCATGCATACGTAGTATGAAATACGTATTGCGGTATTAACTCCTTTCCCATGGAGCGTATGTCTACACCTTTCAATACCATACAGATAATAGTTCAGACATACCCAATGTCTAACTTGAGTTCACGTATCTACTCATTCACAAAATTCATTAGAACTCACATCTGGCATCTTAGATATATAAAGTAAAATATATGGGGTATTTTACTTTCGACATAGTAAGTATTATATCCTCATCTTAACACCTAGTTAAGGCGACATACGTGTTTTAAGCTTGAGCTCTCGATTATCACCTAGATAATAAGCTTAAAAACAGTCCCATCTCTATTTATCACACAGTAAATAGAGGCGATTACCCGTGTGAGTGGGCTTATCTTATATCTGTTCGACATACTTCTCAACTTAAAGTAATGCACTAAGCATTAAGATGCATAAAGATCAAACAAAGATTCATAGGCATTAATGATGAAAACACAAATTCATCAAATGTGAACACTTAAGGAAATTACAATATTCAGTATATTAGCCTCTACGCAATCCTAGAGATTTCATATGGCCACAAAACACATCTCTAGGTATTGGCTTTATCATAGGATCTGCTACCATTCTATGCGTAGTATGTACTCTAAGTTCACATCTTTTCGTGCAACCATATCATTGACAAGATTATGCTTGGTATCTATATGTTTGGTCTTGCCATAATATTTTGGATCTTTGGTGTACGCTTTTGCTGCTTGGCTATCACAGTTAACCAACAATTAATCTACAACACTTCCAATAACACCTAAATGATCCAAACAAATCTCTTAAGCCAAACACTTTCTTACACTGCTGCTGATAATGCCACGAACTCAACTTACATCGTGGACAAGGCTATACACTTTTGTTTCTTACTGCTCCAACATATGGTGCCATTATTTGATAAGAAAACAAATCCAGAGGTAAATTTCCTTTCATTTAAATCTCCTCCCCCAATCAGCATCAGAATAGCCTTTGAGTTGCAGATCATTTCCTTTATAACTCAGCGTATAATTAGCAGTTCCCTTTAGATACCTTAGTATTATTTTAACGGCTTTCCATTGTGTTGGACTTGGATTGGATTGGTATCTACTCACCATTCCAACTGCAAAACATACGCCATGTCTTGTACACATCATAGCGTACATCAAGCTCCCAACAACACTAGCATAAGGAACATATTTCATTTGTTCCTTCTCTTGTGGAGTCCTTGGACACAGACTATGGCTCAATCCTTCACCTTTTTGCAATAGGAGTGTCTATGGGTTTACAATCTTGCATACGAAATCGTTCAAGAATCTTATTTATTTATGATTCTTGCGAAAGAGACAACGATCTATTCAAAATGATCTCTTGAAATCTTAACTCCAAGAGTGTATGCAGCCTTACCCATATCCTTCATCTCAAAGTTGGAAGACAACCAACTCTTGACAGTATTAACAAACTCCATATTGCTTCTGGCAATTAGTATATATCAATATATAATGATATGATCACAAATTGATCCTTGGATCTTTTGATATATACACAATGATCCTCATCTATCATTGTAAAATCATATGCCATTTTGGCACTATGAAAATGTATATACCATTATCTTGATGACTGCTTACGGCCATATATCGACCTCAAAAATCGATATACCTTTTCTTCTTGGCCTTTTATTATGAAACCAGCAGGTTGTTCCATATATTTTTTTCTTTAATTCTCCATTGAGGAAAGCAGTCTTTACATCCATTTGATGTAACTCAAGATCCATACTTGCCATTATTGCCAAAATATTGCGAATCGAGGTAAATCTCACTACAGGAGAAAATGTATATTCATAATCAATTTCTTCCTATTGATTATACCCCTTCGTCATAAGGTGAGCCTTATGCCTTTCTATCGAGCCATCAGCCTTTCACTTTATTTTGAGAACCCACTTGTTCCCAATAGCTTTGTGTCATTTTGGAAGATCAACTAGTTCCCAGACTTGGTTTGATTTCATTGACTCAATTTCCTCTTTCATTGCATGAATCCATTTTTCCTTATTAGGGCAATTCAGAGCCTCATTAATATTTCTTGGCTCATTCTCATCTTGTGGAGCAACAATAAAAGTTTCCCTTTCAATGTCAAAGTATCGACGGGGAATACTTTGGCGACTTGTTCACTGTATGGGAGATTGTACACTTAGCACATCATTCTCCATTATGCTCCCACTTGGATTAGGTAATGATGATGTCGTCACATCAGGTGGTTGCAATTGAGAATGAGTTGAATTCAATTCATCTCATCTCATATTACTCCCACTTGGACGAACTCCACCGACATCATTATCTTGATCCAAGGTTTCAAATAGGGAGTAATTTTCCCTATTCACCCCTCTTAGGAAATTCATCCACTAAGGATGTGATATCCTGTGATTCAAATTCAGTTATACTCCCACTTTCTTGCTCACCTATGAACACATACCCTTTTGAGTGTTCGCAATATCTCATGAAAATACTCTTATTTTCTTTGAGACCCAATTTCCCAAACTTGTGAGAGGACTCATGAATATAGGCAGCACAACCCCATGGCTTAAGAAAACTTAAGTCCGGTTTTCTAACTGTCCATAACTCACATGAAGTGGAAATAACTGATTTGGAAGGCATCCAGTTAAGTATATTGGCAGCAGTTAACAACGCATCACTCCAAAAAGTGATAGGTAAGTTAGCATGCGCCATCTTGGACCTAACCATTTCAGTAGGGTTCTGTTTATTCTCTCTGCAACACCATTTTGTTGATGAGTATATGGAATAGACAACTATCTTTCTATTCCTTTTTCATCACATAATTTTCTGAACTTATCAGATAAATATTCAAACCTCGATCGGATCTAAATACCTTTATTTTCTTATCTAATTGATTTTCTGTCAGGTTCATAAACCTTCTGAAACAACTTACGCTTTAGATTTATGAGAAATCAAATAGACATATCCGACTCGAGTATAATAATCTATAAAAAAGTGATGAAATAAACAGCCCCTTGCCTTCCTCTTACATTCATTGAACCACAGACGCCCAAATGAATTAAATGCAGAGGAAATTAAGCTTTTTTACCTTTTCCAAATGGTTTCCTTGTCATTTTCCTTACTAGGCAAGCTCACTTATGGACAAATCGACTTTTTCAATATTGCCCAACATGCCCTCTTTGGCTAGTCTATTCATATGTTGTTGGTCAATATGACCAAGTCTAGCATGCCACATAATCACATCAATATCATATTAAGTAGAAGACGTGAAATAAGGGAATAACAAATATTGACATTACCACAGTCAACATATAGTACAAAGAAACCATCCAGAAAGTGGCCACAACAATAATAGTTTGTATCCAAATACAAATCTACACCTCTATTATGGAAGTTCACACTAAAACCAAGCTTAACCAACATAAAAAACAGACACAAAATTTCGACGAATCTCCGGAGCATATAGAACATCAAGGTGCGTCCACCATTCATGTTCAATTGGTCGGTGCCAATTCCTTTACATAAGCTCTAGAGTTGTTTCCCATATGGATCCACTCAGTTCCAGTTGGTACTCGTCGGAATTCCACGAAGGATCCTCTATCCTTCGCTACATGGTCTATTGTTCATGAATCTACAGTCCACATAGGATTGGATTCAGCCAATAATGCAGAACTTGACACATAAGCAAAATTCTCAAATGTACAAAGGTGTATACCTTCTTTGGCTCATGACAGTCGAGGGCACAGTGACCTCTCTTGTCACAATTGTAACATCTCACCCTTGACATTTTCTTCACTTGATGACGTTTTCCTCTCTTGTGTTGGTTAACTCTTGATTTCTTGCAATAAAGACTTGATCATTTGCATTCCCACATATTGAACGAATCAATATGCTTGCGCTTAGAGCACAAAGCCCTTTTTGAGCTAGAACCAGCATTGAAAATATCTATTTTTGGCTCAAATGCCGTTAGGCGGTCCTCAGCTAGCTCAAGGTGGCACATGGCATCCTCAAGATCTTCCATAACATGGTCAAGAGCTTCTAGTGCTTCTTGTTTTTCCAGCACATATTGAATCCTCGTATTCAATATTTCACAATTGTTGCCGTTCATATCAGCAATTACATTCTTAGTTGCTGAACCATCGATCTAAACACATCAGACATACATGCACGAATGATTAATGCCTATCATTTATGCATCCCTATTTGCATAGACCCATCATATTAATGAATAATTTCAAGTAAGGCTTCAGAATCAAAAGGTCACTATATTTCCAATCATCCTCCAAAAATCATAATTCAAAATTATTATTAATATAATTTTCTTATGCAAATAAATTCTATGAAGTTACAAAAACTTCTATTACTACCCATAGCTAATTACCCACAGCAACCAGCAATAACGGAAGTCAAATAAAATCTAACATCTAATAAAATAACAATGCTTTCACATGATACATCTAACATATCAGTTGCTACATCAACAACAATCAGGTAGTAAACATTACATAATTAATCAAAGAAATAAATAGAGAATGTCCATTCTTATCTATCAGTCAAAAAATCTGAGAAAACTGAAGACACATTTGCCAACCATGGAAAAACTTTTGGAGAGCATTCATGTCGCTACCAAGGCACATTCACTTTGCGCCATGTGACGCTCAACCTAAGGGTTGGAGTTTTGGTTAACTCAATCATACAGTGCTCTCTTATAAAAGCTTCAACTAGCCTCCTATAACCCGAGACTACGTTGACCTCCCATAGTCCATCTAACACTACTTACCATTCAGCTGGAAGAGTGTTCATCAAAGCCGGCACCTTCTTAAAATCCGGCATAAGATAACCATTACTGATGATTTCTTGTATCATCTGATTGACCTTGACCACATGTGATACTAAATCACCGTTATGCCACCGATAATTAGCTAAATCTAACATCAGCCTTTTAAATCTTACATTTCCCTCGTCCGTTCTCGGGATTGTAGGTATCCGTGCATAACGCATCATAGTTCCTGCAAAAAATACAGAATTAAAAATGGATTACTTATAATCCATAATGTACACAAGGGAAAATACATAATTTTCCATAATTCATGCAACAAATGCAGAATTAAAAAAAAAAAAAAAGATTACTTATAACCCACATAGGCATGACTGAAAAAGAAACAATTTTTTTTTTTTCGGATCAACGGTCAACGGTCAATGTCAACGGTTAACGGTCGTCGATCAACGGTCAAAGGGTCAACGGTAGTCGGACGTCGGACTGGTCGCGCCGGTCGGGCCGATTCGGGCGAACCGACCGCACGCGTGCGCGCGCAGCGCCGCGCGTGCGGGGATCGCGGTTCGGGTCGGGTCGTCGGGTCGGGTCGAGTCGTCGGCCGGTCATCGGCCAGCCAATGGTCGTCGGCAATGACATCACCAATGACGTCATCCCAGCGGTTACCGTGACGTCACGGTGACGTCAGCACGCGTCAGTCCACCGGCGTGTGTGGCACATGCGCTGGTGAAGCCAGCGCTTCCGGGCGCGTCGCGCCCACGCGCAGCGGTTTCTGGCCGCGTGTGTGGGTGCGTGCGGCTTCTCCCGACGGCGTGCGACATGTCGCCGGACTCGTCTCGACGTCACCTTTCTCCCCATGTATTCAGAAAATGATTTCGACTTACGAAAACTCATAAAAATGGCCGAACAACGCCGGGTGTCGGGATTTCTCGCTCGATCCGTACGGCCGCAAATTTTCGTGAAAAATCAATCAAAAAACATCAAATTGATTGAGAAAACGTGAACTAGGGCTCTGATACCAATGTTGGGAATAACGGATCCCCGAAAACGGGATTCGACACTGAATCGAACCTAAATCAATGCGGAAGACGAAACCCGGGAATAACACGTATCACCGATCGTAAAGCACACCACGGATTCAAGCGTACCTTGTTAGCCACAGATTAAACACCGACGTCAACAAGAGGAAGAGAATTTGGCCCTTTTCGATCCTATTCGACCCAACAACGCCTTGAAGGGGAGAAAATAGTGGCCTTGTGCTTTATTGTTCTTTTTGGAGGGAGAGAGAGCGTTGGAGAGAACGTACGTACGTTATGCGCCAAAGGGTGTGTCCTCTCTCTCTCTCATCCCTTTTATACGTTCCATCATCTACGGGCCCTATTCTCGTGGGCTGGGCCTTTTGGGCCCAGCATGGGCGGACGGGCTTTAAGCCCATCACCAATTAAAACCATCAAGATGGGTGAAATGAGTCAAGAAAGTGGGTATAGCTCGTGCAATATTGGACCACATGGCAGGCTCATGTGTGAATTTTATCTAGGTTTTTAGCTTTCGAGCTAACTTTATTACTAGTTTTTCAAATTGAGGATTATGACGAGTTTTTGAAAAAGTTCAACGTTGTCAGGATATGCATTATTACAAATAGTTAGTGAAAAAAAAATTAAGTGTGTTTTTAAAGGATTCCTTACATGATTGCGTATATTACAAAATATGTAAACCACGTGCAAGGTTAAGCCATGTGGCACGCTCAATTGCTAGCTTATCCCTCTAATTTTTATGGCAGTCACTTTAGCATAACTCTAATCTGATCAAATTTCAAACTCCTCATCTCTAATTCTTAGGTATATTTTGGTAATAAATCACAGTCGTACTGTACATATAGATTCTATTTTGAAATATTGTTATGCTGAATTTTTTATGTTGATGGAGCAATTGCTCATATTCTGCATCTAAAATTATTAGCACTAAAATTATGATAATTCATTTCAATGGAGGAAAATAATTCTTGCATCTAAGTTACAAGGGTATATATATTTTTTTTAGTTGATGAAAGAAAAAAAAAATTGATGGAACAAATTCCTGCATATGAGTGAAAAAAAGATCAATTAAATGCTTAAAAAGTTAAATCTCATGATAATGGTTTCATCTAAGATTATGAGTCCATATTTGACGAAAAACCGATGTAAGAGGATCATTTGGAATATTACCCGCATTTTTACGTATAAATGAATATTAAAAAACCAATTTCACCAAAAAAAAAAACCAATAAGAACATTGAGTAAACATAATGATGGTCTGATAAAAAAGGACACTAAAGCTAAAATATTTAATTCATATAAGGAAGAAAAAAAAAAGTTGTGGGCTATACCAGTTCCCTTTAAATTACGGTCATCGTGAAATGTGCCACGCACGTTTCATTTCTTTTTGGGAGAGTCTTTTTTTAATCGATTCCTCATGATTTTCTTGGAGTACATTCTTACTGTAAAGTAAGATGTTCCATGCCCTTTTTTATTCCAAATTGGTTTAAGAAGTGATAAAAAAAAAAAAAGGTAATCGAAAACCACTATCTTTTTGTATATCACATTTTATAAGTCGGCTTTTTGTATCTATGATGTCATTATGATTTCATGTGGATATTAATTCGTTTATTGACTGAAAGAAGAAGGGAAAAAAAAATACGGGGTTATCAGCCAAATTTGGGTGGATTGGACTTTTGTTCCACTTCTTCTCTTTAGAACAGGAATACTGCTTTGCTTTATTTTTCCTTTGTTTCTTCTCTGTTTTTGGCAGGTGCTCTTTAGAACATCTGAAATTACTTCTACTTTTCACCATTTTACTCAATTTGATGTGATGTATAAAACTTTAAAAGAAAAACAGATGTTAATCTGTAAAATCCCATGAAACTTATTCATAATTTTATGACTTTTAAGTTAGTCAAAAAGAGGGTAGGAGGGACCACCCGCATTATTATCCCACTATTTTGGCGGCTATGTCGTTGCTTTTCGAGAGAAAGGATCCACTCGTCACTGCTTTTCGCTGTGGCTCTTTGCTTTTTGCTAATGGGAACGGGTTAAAGCCTTTACGGACAGAAATGAAAATAGAGAGCATAGGCTACGTGCCCGGCCTTTCCAGACAGAGGTGAAGTTCCCCGAAACGTCCTTTAAGATTAGAGAAACTGTGTCATATTTCGCCTGGAATAAAGAAAAAAAGAAAAAAAGAACTACAGAAACTTTCTCTTGAGATCCCCCTATATAAATCATAATGGGTCGTGCCCGTTTTAATTTGCAGTGACATTTCTACTTGTCTAGCAACTTTTGGCTTCATAGAGCTCAGAAATCAGCTTTTGCTGAACTGGTGCTACTCTGGTGTTTAATTTTCTCCACAGTTGGTCGCGATGGAAGGGTGTGACTATGAAGTGTTCTTAAGCTTCCGAGGACCCGACACGCGCACCAACATCACTGATCACCTCTACACTCGTCTCACAGAAGCAGGGGTCCGTACATTTAGAGATGACGAAGAGCTCCGCATCGGTGAAGAGATCGGCCCAGATCTCATAAGAGCCATTGAGCAGTCGAAGATCTCCATACCCATATTCTCTAAAAATTATGCTTCCAGTAAATGGTGTCTCAAGGAATTGGCCCAAATAGTGGAGTGTAAGAAATCAAGGGGACAGAAAATCATGCCCATTTTCTACTACATCGAACCATCTGAGGTTCGATACCAAACCGGTGGTTACGGTGAGGCCTTTCATTCACATGAAAAGAAGAAGCGGGTGGATGAGGAGACCATCCCCGAGTGGAAAGCTGCTCTCAATGAGGTTGGCGCGTTAAAGGGGTGGAACATAGAGAACGTGGCTAACAGGTACGTAATTATCCTCCACCCTTGATGAATGCCAAAATGCAGGAGACCATGAAATTTAAGTATAAATGCTTTTCAGTTGTAGCTACGCTGGTTCCCTTCGTTTCAGTAACGTGTCAACCTTCCAGTTTGATCTCTTGTTTATTGTTCATGAGACGGGAGACGTGTACTGTATGATAATCGTAAGGCTATTTCGAGAAGGTGAAGCTTGTATAAGGAAAATGCATGCGGACCCGTCCACTATAAAATGACAATGGGACGATCAAAGGCCAGCCACAAATCCTTTTGGAGGAAACCGGTGGACTTCCTGAACCAGTTTAATCATTGACTCCATGTTTTCTTCTTCTTAATTTTTTCGACTTCTATGTTCTTTATTGCAACCTCAAATTTTAGAGAAAATCAGAATAGGCCACACTGAATCATTTTTCTTGAAATTTTCACTTTGATTTGTTTCTTTAAATAGAACAAGAAAATTGTTCTCTTCTTATAGCTTTTTTATTTTAAAAAAGCATTTTGTCCCTACTGATATTTTTTTGGAATCTCTACTAATTCATTATTCTTATTTTGATATTTTCTTTAATTCATTTATTTATGCATAATCGATATCAAGTGTCTAAATTTAGGTCATGGGAAAGTCCTTCTAGAGCAATTTAATTTGAGTGAAAAGAATGATGAGCTATTTCATTACGCAATGATTTCATCTTTAAATGAGAAGCTAATGTTTCAAGTATTTTCTATCTTTTAAATTTAATATTTTTTACTGATATTCACAATTATTTTAGTAAGCGATAGTATTTTTTCTTTCTTCATATTCAAGAAAATTGATTCCGTGGGTATCCTTCTGATTCCCTAAATTTGAGCTCGTTATTGGTATTTAATTATTTATATTTCAGTATTTAAGGAAACATAAAATAAAAAAGAAGAAGAAGGGAAACATGGGGTCAAAAATGGAAACCAGTTACCGGTTTTTTTCAAAAGATTTGTGGCTAGCCTTTGACCGTTCCACTGTTATTATGCAGTGGATGGTCATGGTAGCCACTCCCCTCGTTTAAACATCAGAAGTGACCGTAAAAATCATCAGCCTTTTTTCTTCTTAGGAAAATGGGAAGGTGACTGCCCATTATTTTTAGACAGGTGAAAGGAGTGAGATTTATTTTTACTTTCCAAGCTGTCAAATGAATTTTGGATTATGTGACAAGAGTGACTTAATTCGATCATGTGTGAGATGGTGTTCCTTGTTTGATGCAAACAAGAGTCAAAGACAATGAGAAGGTGATGAGGTTTCTTTTTCGATGAGTTGACTAAAATATTAAGTTATTAAAATATCAATTCTCAAATATTACAGATTTTTTGCAAAATTAATGAACATTTAATATGGTGCAATTATGGATGTAATTTTTTCTCGTATAATCCATATTTTTCTTTTGCTTCACTGGTAAAAAGTCCTAAGCCTAGGTAGTGATAAAAATATGTCATCCATAGTTTTATATGAAACTAGGCAAAGATATTTGCAGATGAAAGCCAGTATATGATAGAAAGCTAATTGCACTACTTATTGTTGCCGGCTGCCCGTCATTCGGTAAAGAGTGTTGGTGGTCCAAAATGCACCGTTATTCCTAGAGAATAACAGTGCTGTTATATTAGCATGGCCTTTTTCTTATTAGCAAGATATAGTGATCACGTTCTGTAATTTGATTTGAACATCTTCCTAGCATGTCCTTAAAATTATTCTTTCTGATGTGTGCAATGTGTTATGTTCCATCTGCGGTTGCACTTCTTGTTACATCATGTGGCTTCCACGGACTGCTATCATTTCCTAATGTCATATATTTCAGCTTGTCGGTTCTAACATACTTTATACTTTGCCTTGGCCCCTCTCTTGTCGTTTATATCGTTAGGCACGAAGGACAACTAGTTAAACAGGTTGTTACCAACGTTTTAAGTGAGCTGAAGAAGGCTTATTTGGCGGTTAGTGACTTCTTGGTTGGCGTTGACTACACAGTGAAAGAAATTACGGGGATTATAGACACCGCCACGATGATGTAAAGATCGTGGGAATCCATGGTATGGCTGGCATCGGAAAGACGACTCTTGCCAAAGTAGTCTACAACCAGTTTTCTCGGGACTTTGCTTACTGTTGTTTCCTTCCTGATGTTAGAGATACTTCAAACTCAAAAGGAATTGCGTATTTGCAGAACCGACTAATTTCAGATCTCTCAAAACAGACATTTTCGAGTATTGATAGCAAGGACGAGGGAATGAAGGCGATCAAAGAGAGATTTTCTAGTAAGAAAGTCCTTGTTCTTTTTGACGATATTGATGACGAGAGTCAACTAACTGCACTTTTGGGGGGGCAAGTTTGCTTTGGTTCTGGAAGCTTGATACTTATAACCACAAGAAATGAAAGGGTTCTCCGTGCATTCCAAGTGAAGTTGATTTATCATATTGGTGTATTGGATTCTGATAGTTCCCTTCAGCTATTTAGCAAGCATGCTTTCAGAAGAGATCACCCTCCATATGAAAAGTTAAAGCAATCGAAAGAAATTGTGGAGATCGCTCAAGGTCTTCCATTGCTTCTTGAAGTTATGGGTTCAACTTTATCATTATGTGGACAAACTAAAGAAATATGGGATGATTACCTAGAGAAGTGGAGAAAAGGTCCCATTGAGAAAACTCAAGTAAGTTGATGATAAGTTATGAAGCATTGGATCTCAGTCAAAAGCAAATATTTCTTGACATAGCCTGTCTTTTTGTTGGATATGATAAGAATATAGTAATATACATGTGGAAAGATTGTGGTCTATGCCCAATAGAAGGTCTTGAAGTTCTTCAATTGATGTCATTGATCAAAATTGGAGAAGATAATAAATTGTGTATGCACAATCAATTAAAAGATCTCGGTAGAGAAATTGTTTCTCAAGAAAGTGGTGGGCAATTAGAGAAGCAAAGTAGACTGTGGAATCACAAAGATGCATTGAACGCACTACTGAGCAAGAAGGTAATTCTTGGGTTTGATTTTTTTTTTTGCACGAGAAATCACATTAAGTAATTTGGAGCTATCCTACATGATGAAAGCAATTGCAATTATTCAACGTTTACATTTTAAAATTCCGCTTATTTATTTTTTTTAATTAAGAAAATTAAAATTTCAAAACTCATTCTCGGTACTCTCCATATTTGGTCCTTGAGAATGATGAGAGCGAAGTTAAGAAACTGTAGGTACGCTCGATTATCTAAAACCCTATCTATGCCTCAAAATAAGAATAGAGCTAAATCTGTTCTCTTAATTAGCTAATTGTAGCCTTCTTTTTCGTTAATTTTTTCTTGTTTTATTATTCAGACAAATGAAAAGCTCCAAGCCCTCCGTCTAATGTTTGAGGATTCGTCAGATTATCGTTTCACTCTCGAAGGATTTGCAGCGTTTCCAAATCTAAGGTTCCTTCATATGGATAGTCGAAAACTCACTGACGAGCTCTTTTCTGAAGTTACACTTCTTTGGCATAACAAGTCCTTGGTCACGTCACTGACGAACACTTATCTGAGCAAGAAGCAACTTCTTCCAGATTTAAGATGGTTCTCTTGGCATAATTCTCCTATGCGGATATTGCAAATAAGCAATTTTTCATTGAGTAACTTAGTCATTCTTGATTTTTCAAGAAGTAAACTTACTCACGATTGGAGCGGATGGAAACATATCAAGGTACCCTCAGTTCTGTAATAGTCTTGTTATCAGTGTTTACATTCTCTTGAAGTAATTAGATTTACTGACAATTGTCTTATTGGTGTTACAGAGAGCAGAGAAATTAAAAGTTCTTAACCTTTCAGAGTGTGAGCTATTGTTCAGGACTCCTGATTTCTCTGGATTTTTAAAATTGGAGAGATTGATTCTTGAAAAATGTGAAAGATTAGCTGAAATCCACTCATCAATCGGTCAACTGAAGTTCTTAGTTTTCTTGAACTTGAACTTCTGTAGTGATCTCCGCTATCTACCACAAGAGTTGGGCGGATTGCCAGCCCTCGTAGAACTTCTCCTTGATGGAACTTCTATACGAGAAATTCCGCATTGGTGGGTTATGAAGAACCTGAAGAAGCTTTCAATGGATGCAACACCAATTATTCAACTACCTGACTCCATTGGAGCACTTATAAATCTTGAAAGCTTATCTTTGAATTGGTGCTCGAATATGGGCAGACTTCCGCACTCCATTAAGGAATTACGATCATTAATTAAGTTGGATCTATTGGAAACAGGAATCACAAAGTTCCCTGACTCTATGGGAAGTCTAGAGAATCTGAAAGAATTAAAACTTTCGTGGTGCTATGGGTTGGGGGGCATCTCTGACTTGCCTAAACTTCCCATAAGCTTGACTTCTTTGGCGATCTCGTCTCCATCTTTGATAACAATGCCAGATCTTTCGAGCTTGATCAATCTAAAACAACTATTATTGTGCATGGGAGTGGGTGATGTCTCTGGCCCATCTGAGTTGGTGCAACTGCAAGATCCCATGCCTTCGTGGATTGGTAGGTTATCCAAATTGGAAGTCTTGACCCTGACACTCCCACACATGACCAACCTATCTCCTGAGCTAGGTATGCTTCCTAACTTGAGATCTCTTCATCTTCATGGTTGCCAAGCTCTGGAATGCATTCCGCAGATTCCCTCGAGTGTCTCAAAGCTTCACATCATAGATTGCCCATCACTTACCACACTTGATATCTCAACCTTGAAGAACCTATCGGAACTATATGTCCTTGCCACACCTCTGGAGAATCTGTCTGGGCACGAACTTTTCTACAGTGTGCCAGAATGGAAAATAAGTAAGGACTATGTGCACGATTTGCAAGCGCATTTGAGATCAAAGATGTTGGAACAGCACGGACTCACAAAAAATATGTTGGGGCGTAGTAGAGAAATGGAGAGAGGGTATTTTTCAGTTCTTGGGAAAATAAGAAGATATGTCTCTTAATTGAAGAGACGACTGGTTAAGATCCAAAATCACGCTTACTAAGGTACAATTGCATTCCCAATGTTTATGAGCTTTTCCAAAAATTTTATACTTTACATTTCTTTTTGTCCTTGAAGGAGGGCATTGTCATTATATTTATTCACTGAGACCACTTCACACTACGAATGGCTAATTACCTAAGAAAAAAATTCGAACTTTAGATCCAACCCTCAATTCAATCCCGAATTTTTGTTGTTTAAATAATGATCTTTAACTTTCAATCTACTCCCAAGGTTACAGCACCGATCTCACCATTAAGGGTCCTTATTCTATATCGGTTAATTTTCCTATCTTTAATTTGTAGTGTAAACTGCTAGTTGCAATTCTTCGTGCCATTAATTAGTTTCATCTTTTTATTTTTCTTCACTTCAATTTCCCGTTCGATCGAGTCTATTTTTGAGCTCAAGTCTTTGCCTTTTCACCAATTGATCTACTCATGTCTACTTGACATGGCGGCCAAAGACTCGACGCCGTGAAGTTTATATGCATACAACTGAAAGAAGACAAACTGCTCCTCATTTCAGGACTAATTGGATTCCGTGTAAAACAAGATGCAAGGAAGCCTTTACTTTATATATCTCCATATTCTATTGAACGACACTTGGGTCCTCGCCCGAGTATGTATTGGCAGGTCGCCTTGCTTTTGTTTCTGGTGGAGTCTCGTTTTAAGGTTCTGTTGGAATTATATCTCGCTGCACAGCAATCGGGTGTCTTCTAAGTTGGCTTTGGATCTTAGTTTTTGGGGGTTTCTCTTACTCTTCTGTTTCTTTTCTTATTTCGCATTTAATGAGTATTGCTCCTTTTGATTTCTGTTCCATTGTAACGATTTCTTGTTCCATAAGATTATGCATGATTCAGTGCGTGGTATTGGTTAATTGTAGGAATCATAGCCAATCTAATTTAAACTGGGTTTTAGAGAGGCTAAAGCATCTTAATTGAATGTGTTGTGCTATCATTTGAGTCAATTAGGCATCTGTTTGGTTTTAATGACTATTCTCCAACATCAACTTTAGTTATTTTTCTTGATCCGTGCGGTTATGATAACCAAGATTATGTTATTGGTTATTGTAGGAATTGTAGTTTGTTAAGAGACTGGGTAGCCTGAAGCAAGAGCATCTTTGACAGAATTGTGCTATCATTTGTATCGATTGGATGTTTGTTCTATCCTCATGATTATTTGATTTTGGTGGTCTTTCTTGTTCCACGAGTTTATGAATAACCCAGTACATGTTATTGGTTATTGCAAGTATTCTAGTTAAGACCGAATTAAATCTGGGTTGTGCGAGGCTAAAGCATCTAGATTAGTATGATTGTTCTATCATTTCTTTCTGGCTTGCTCCAAGGGTAATACCTGACAGCTGATGGAGACATCATGCCTTTTCTTTCTGGCTTGCTCTGAGTGTCTTTGTGGTTAAACCCTTCATGTTGGGACCTAATAAAGCTGTTTTTCTGCATTGCAGGAGCAAAGCGTTGATAAAGGGACAGAACTTCATTCTTTGAAAGGCAAGGCTTACTACATCCAAAGTAGATTAGAAGGAAGGCCTTCGGAGACCTGCAAATTGCAGTTGTAAATTCTTAGGAGCTTCAGTTCAGTATGGACTGTTCTGAGTTCCAGTTCAAGTTTACTATAATGTGTGAGAGTGGTTTCTTTTGTGTTGTTTTCCAGTTTCGATCGGTTTGCTACATTGATAAGTCCCGTACCCTCTCCTTTTTCTCTTGCTACTTATGTCTTCTTGTTGTGGAGAGCTCTTGGATGTTTGATAGGTTCAGTTTTCACTAGAACTGGGTGATCCGTATTTTGTTGAATACCAGCAGGATTGTCAGCAGAAATGATCAGTTTGAATGATTTTAAGTTCTCCCCAAAAGAGTGCAATGTGGTGTTTGAATAGTTTGGCCGACCAGGAAGTTGACTCTTGAAAGTGTTTCTAGAGTTTTTCCTTTTTCTTTTGTAGAAAAGATGCAGCAAGCATCAGTAATGATATTTCTTAAGTTCGGCTGGTTCTATCCTCATCCAGGCCTAATGATTTCTACAGATCAGCGATCTGTGAGGCACACCATCCATGAATCCCCGATTTGGATTTTCCATTTGAGTCTCATCTCCGGTCATAACAAACATACATCTATTATGTTTCTCGGTTAGGTGAAGTAATATGGAAACCAAACCCGACCAAATCCAACCTGAAGCATCAACGTAGGGCCAGTTAAGAACTGGATTAAAACATGGGCATCTTACCCTTGCAAATAGGAGATTTGTGAATTCAAGGATTTGATTTCGCTAGATCTAAACATTTTTTCAAAATCGTTTTTTTTTTTTTAATGAAAATGACTCGCATGTCATTTGTTGAATTCCACTCCTAAGTCCTCTAGACATGTAAAATAGATATGTATGAGTGCTCAAGCAATTAAAAATTAAATCAAGCACTAATAAAGATCAAACAGCTAAAGTAAATATATAATGAGGAAGATAAAAAAACCCGAGTTGTTTGGGGTAATAATTAAACAAGGCCTCATTATTACGTCTTAAGACACGACTCCCCATGAACTATAAATCAAAAGTATTCGTGCGCTAATCTTAAAAGAAGATTGTTTATGAATTATCTAACCATATATGCAAACTAGATGTAATCCTAATATGGTTTTTTTTTTTTTTGGTCTTTTCTTTTATTCACTCTTACAAAACCGAAATAAAGCCTAGAAGTCTCTCTAAACGTACTAACCCTAGGCGGCTGAAATTAACTAATCAATCTAAATCAACACTATCAATAAATGACCTCATAATCTAAGATACAAAATTAACTATCGTGCCTTTAAGATATTCTATACACTACATGCTTAATTAAACCATAAATGATGCAATCTTTTATTGTTTTTCTTATTAACCTGTATGAATTAGCAAACTATAGCCTATGTGAATGCATGAAAAGCGGTAAAGGTTTGATCTTTTTGACATGAGCGCAAGCAAGGATCAATGACAGAGACTTCGGCCTATTTTCCATGAATTTCTGCAAAACAGAATATCAAAATTCTTCCAAACCAAGCAAATCCTAATCGACATGTATAGAATCAAAGCAAGGGTAATCTAATGTTAGTAGTATGCCCTAAATTAAAATATTTATTAGTAAAATAAAATAAAAATGATTAAAGCTTAAAGCTTCGTGCATGTGCACGATTCTTTAAATCGTGCACATGCACAAAATCGTGCACATGGTCAGCGGTTGCTGACCATCATGCACAAAGATCGTGATCAGCAACGGTTGCTGATCCCACGATCAGCAACCGTTGCTGATTCGTGAAGGCTTTAAGAAAGATAAAATGCCGCAAAAAGTTGCGGGGGAAAAAGGTGTGATGCTTTGCTGAAAAAACAGAGAGCAAATTGTGTACGTATTCTTGAGTCTTTGAAACGCAAGAAAGAAGAACATTATATCGTTCGGACCGTGACTATTATACATCAAGGATACGACGGTTTGTTTCCACGTGATTGCTAGCACGATCGAAGTGGTGAATATCCGAAATTTCTCTCTTCCGTTCGACGTTCGTTGTTGGTGTGTCTGAACTAAAGGTCCGACGCTTGTGGGACTCGAACCGTAGAACATCCGAACCGACTTGTTTAAAGTACGCTTCGAGAGGTATTTCGTTTAACTCCCTTTTATGTTTAGATTTTTGATTAAAACGCACGAACAACGCCTTAGGAGAATCATGTGTAAAATATATCTTTGTTTCCACTGCGTTTATTTCGTTAATTTTTCTTATACATGATTCATGAAACCCCTTCAGTGGCATCATGCGTTTAATTGATTTATAGTTTAAATATATTTTTGCATTCTTATGGCCAATTTACTTTTGTTAAGAGAATTGGTTCTCTTGCTCTTATGTGGCCTATAGAAGTTGATTGATTTATGTGATAAATTTAATCAACAAAGCAAAAATTAGAACTAAATCAATTTTGAATCAAAAATCCGTAACTTGTTATACTTGATGTTTATATTTTGCAAATGATATGTAGAATTTTATGCATGCCTTCCAGAGCTTTAAACTTTGAATTTATGGCTCGTAAGGAAGGGTGGTGATTATGGAAAAATCCCTAATTGTTGTGATTGTTGTATGGATGAATGTATGATGATTACAAGTATTCTTTTTGGGGATGTAATTATTAAATGGAGGCTGCGTCCTTCCTTTCATTTTACTTTAATTTCTTGATATGTAAATTTAGTATAGTTTAGTATTTCAATTGTTGATGTAAATACTACAAGAGAGGAGGAGCCATTGGAGGAGCCATTAAACCGGTGAGCTCTTTGGGCCCGATCTTTGAAGAGTTCAAAGATTGAAGAAAAAGTGAAGAGCAGGTCCATATAATTAAAACATTAAAATGGCTAAATGGGTCTCTTTGGCTCGAGACCCATTGAACCATAATTTCATGATCACCACATAGGATAGATATTATGTGATATCTATTTATTTATTGTATTTATAATATCGTGCATGTTAAACCGGTTAATGTGCAAAGTGAGACCGTTAATAACGACCAAAATCTCCTTACAAAGAATATTAAGTCGAATCGGGTTTCGGACTCATGGCCTTCCATCGTCGTGGTTTGAACTAATATTATAGTGGTTAACTAACCGGTTATGGATACATAGGAGTTAATTACCATTTATAATATTGGACCACTCCATTATGCATATGATGATGTGGGGTTGGAGCCAAATGATTTCTAATAACTGTCAGGTGAGGGAATCATTTGTGTTTTCAATACTTGCATGAGACGATGGGCTAGACTTAACTATGATCATGATGCCAATAACTATTAGGTGAGGCTTTCATAGTCTAGAGGCTGAAGTTATGATTGGGACTCGCATATGATCCGTTGAACAAGCTGGTTCACTCACTAAGTTCATAGGACACCAATAACTATTAGGTGAGGTGGACTTTGACTGGAGTGGGACTCAATCCCCACTAGTAATCTTTACCCAACAAAGATTACCGCTTCCCATCTTAAGGAGTATGGGATTCGAATATAAATTTAGTGGGAGGATCTATTTCATTTAAAGGCCAAAATGAAATAGTTACTTTGAAAGATACAACAGCTAACAATTTATTTTCTGCAACAGATATATTATTATTATGAAAATGGTGACTACAAACCCACTCGCTTCTATACTTGACAAGAATTGTTTGACTGGACCCAATTTCACTGACTGGGTGAGGAATTTGAGAATTGTTCTCAATTCAGAAAAAATTGGGTATGTACTTGATGAAAAGATGCCAACCTCCTTTCCTGAAGGTGGGACCCAAGAGGAGCGTGTCACTTATGATAAGTAGCGTGATGATGACTTAAAAGTTAGGTCATATATACTTGCTTCTATGAATAATGAATTACAAAAGAAGTATGAATCTATGGAAGATGTTGCGTCGATCATTTTGTACTTAAAGGAATACTTTGATGAGAATAGTCGAACCTCTAGATATGAGATATCTAAGGCATTGTACCGTATGAGGATGGCTGAAGGATCATCTCTGTTAATGATCATGCTTTGAAAATGATCTGGCACATTGAAGAATTGGCTAGGCTGAATCTCGTTATGGACAATGAATTAGCTGTGGATTTGATCCTCCAATCTTTACCCGATTCATTCTCTGGTTTTGTCCAAAACTTCCACATGCATAAGATGGAGAAAACTCTTGCTGAGTTACATAGCATGCTGGTAGTTTATGAGAAGGAAATGCATAACACGAGGCCAAATATAGTGGCTATGGCTAAGGCGGTTTCTTCAAAGGGTAAGACTGTTTTAAAGAAGAATAAATGGAAGAGGGCAAACCCGTTATGCAACCAAAACCCATGATTGATAAAGGGAAATGTCATTATTGTGGTGTCAAAGGGCTTTGGAGGAGGAAGCGTAAGAGGTATCTCGCGAGCTTGAAGGTCAAGCCCAAGAACCGACCTTATGAAGGTATGGTGTCTATGCGTATTGAAACTAATCTTATGGTTAGTGCTGAATCCAGCTCATGGGTTCTAGATTCTGCTGCAACTTCACATATTTGTATGTCTTTGCAGAATATGGAAATAAGCAGGATGCTAGGGCGAAATGAGATTGTCATGACGTTTGCCAATGGAGCAAGAGTTGCTACATTAGCTATAGGGACTTTTCGTTTATGTTTGCCTTCTGGACATGTATTGGTTTTAAAGAACTGTTTGCATTATAAGAATGTTGTTAGGAACATCATCTCTATACCTCGTCGGGTAAAGAGAATTATGAATTTTCTTTTGCTGATGATGTATGTTCTATTTATCATAATAGAATATGTGTTAGTTCTAGCTTATTAACCAACAATCTTTATACCATTACAATGTCCGGTAATGCGATTACCAATGTCAATAAGCAAAATAGAATTGATATAAATGCCATAACTAATAAACGCCCTAGAGACGGTCCAAATAAAAAGTATGTTTAGCATCTCCGATTAGGTCATATTGGAGAAGACAGAATTAACAAGTTGAGTAATGATGGATACATTGATCCTTCAAATTTTGAGTCATACTCGACTTGTGAGGCATGTCTTCTAGGAAAAATGACCAAAGCACCTTTTGTGGGACAAAGTGCGCGAGCTGCTGACATATTAGGATTAATACATACAGATGTATGTGGACCAATTAATGAAACTGCTAGATGTGGTTATAATTACTTCATTACCTTCACCGATGATCAGTCACGGTATGATTATTTATACCTAATGAAGTATAAATCTGAATCCTTTGAAAAGTTCAAGGAATTCAAGATTGAAGTTAAGAAACAAACAGCAAAATGTATTAAGACTCTTCGATCAGATCAAGGAGGTGAATACCTTAGTACTAAATTCTTGGACTTTCTTAAAGAGAATGGCATTTTATCACAATGGACACCTCCTGGAACTCCAGAACATAATGGTGTATCTGAATGAAGAAATCGTACTTTATTAGATATGGTACGATCTATGATGAGTTACACCGATTTGCCAATATTCCTTTGGGGATATGCCCTTGAGACAGCTGTATATATACTGAATAGAGTGCCGTCCAAATCTGTTCCAACTACACCTTATGAGATATGGCATAGTAGGAAACCTAGTCTTAATCATATTAAGATTTGGGGTTGTCCAGCTTTTGTGAAAAAGCTGAAAGTGGAAAAATTAGAGGCAAGATCTGAACAAGGTCGCTTCATTGGATATCCAAAGGAAACTCTTGGATATTATTTCTATTTTCATTCAGACCAAAGAATTTTGGTATGCAAGCACGCTTCTTTCTTGGAGAATCAGTTCATCCAAGAAAGTGGTCCTGGGCGGAAAATAGTCTTATAAGAAGAAAATAATGAAGTATCAAACAACCGAGTTCAGATACCAATCTCTGATTCAGTGGGAGCTTCTGATACACAACCTTTTAGGAGAAGTGCGAGAATGGCTCACCCACCTGCTCGTTATAGACACTCGGTTGATCATATTGAACCATTATTCATTGTGAATGATAGTGATCAACCGGTGATCCTAAAACCTATGAGGAGGCGATGTTGGACATCGATTCTGGTAAATGGCTAGAGCCATGAAATCTGAAATGGATTCAATGTATTCCAATGAGGTATAGACCTTGATTGACCTGCCTGATGGTATTGTACCAATTGGCTGTAAATAGATCTTCAAGAGGAAGATGAATGTTGAAGGTCAAATTGGAATTTACAAAGCACGGCTGGTGGCGAAAGGATATCGTCAAAAAGAAGGAATTGATTATGACGAAACTTTCTCACTGTGGCCATGCTAAAATCCATTCGGATTATGTTGGCTATAGCTGCACACCTTGATTATGAGATATTCCAGATGGATGTCAAACGGCTTTTCTAAATGGTTTTCTCGATGAGGACATCTATATGGAACAGCCACAGGGTTTTGAATCCAATAGTGAAAAACAGAAGGTGTGTAAGCTTAAGAGATCTATTTATGAACTCAAACAAGCCTCCAGAAGTTGGAACATCCGTTTTGATGAGGTAGTCAAATCGTTTGGCTTCATCAAAAATCCGGATGAACCTTGTGTATATAAGAAGATCGGTGGGAGTGCAATTGCATTTCTGGTTTTGTATGTCGATGATATACTTTTGATTGGAAATGATGTACCAATGATATCATCGATAAAACTATTCTTGTCACAGAAATTCTCCATGAAAGATTTAGGAGAGGCAACCTACATTTTAGGTATCAAGATCTATAGAGATAGATCAAGACAATTGATTGGCCTCTCACAATCTACGTACATAGACAAAGTGTTAATACGGTTTAACATGCAATGTTCCAAGAGAGAATTATTGCCTTTTAGGCAAGGGATCCGTCTTTCTAAGGAGATGTGTCCCAACACTCCTGAAGAAAGAGAGCGGATGGCAAAGATACCATATGCATCTGCTATTGAAAGCATAATGTATGCTATGCTATGTACTAGACCTTATATCGCGCATGCTGTAAGTATTACTAGCAGATATCAGTCTGATCCAGGAGAAGAGCACTGGATAGCAGTCAAGAATATTCTTAAGTACTTGCGAAGGCCTAAAGATTTATTCTTGATATATGGAGAAGGAGAATTTAAAGTTGTACCTTATACTGATTCCGATTTTCAATCGGATCCTAATGATTATAAGTCTACGTCTGGGTTTGTCTTTACATTCAATGGTGGTGCAGTTAGTTGGAAAAGTTCCAAACAAAGCATAACTGCCGATTCCACCACTGAGGCAGAGTATGTAGCTGCTTCTGAAGCAACAAAGGAAGCCGCTTGGATGAAGAAGTTTATTTCTGAACTTGGAGTCGTTCCTTCAATTGAGCAACCGATCACATTGTTTTGTGACAACAATGGGGCGATAGCTCAAGCTAAGGAACCAAGGTCTCACCAGAAGTCTAAGCATATTGAGAGACGCTTCCATCTCATCAGAGAAATTGTTGGGAGAGGTGATATCGCATTGTAGAAAATTACCTCAGCAGAAAACGTGGCAGATCCCTTCACTAAGGCCTTACCTCAGTCTTCTTTTGAAAGACATATTGATAAAATGGGTTTGAGGTACCAGACAAGTTGGTTTTAGTGTAACTGGGAAATTGTTGGATGTATGCCCTAAAGTTACTATGTAATAGTTACATATTAAGGATTTCAGTTGTACTTTCATTATTATTATTTAATTAATGGCAACGACGTATTCATTCATTTGTCCAATTATTTTATATTGATGAATGATTCCATAAGATCAGTTGCAACTAGACCTATTCTTGAGACGTCAAGAATATATGTGATGGGTTCATAATTAGACTGAATCTTTAAATCGTTCCCAGTCGATGGATTATTGAGTGGATATTAATAATCTTGTTGAGACCGGTGTGTTCTTAACTTCGCCATTAAGCATTGGATACTTAAGGGAATGATGAGTCACATGTCACTGGGTATTATGATGCCTGAGTTAGAACACAGGTGTTTGTATTAGACAAATTCACTGAACGTAACGCATATGCAACGATTAGCGACATTGAAGCTTTTAGCATGGTCAATGTCTAATTGTTCATGCTTTGGTCTTATGTAAATAATCCTTAGACCTGAGGCACAATGTTAACTTGTGTATCGAACAACTATGGTTCACGGGTGCACATAATGCCGGGTCGACGATTCGTGTTTATACTTGATGGTCATAGTTTGTTCATATACGAAGTTACACGTGTGCGCAATATAGAATCTGTCTCCTTGTTATATGCAAGGTATGATAATGATGTCCTATGCGATCTAATTGTGACATTGCATTGAAATCCTCGGCCGGGGTTGTAACCGAGAATAAATTGTTTATGTCTCGAATAAAATGCATGTCAAATAGATTTGTGCATATGATCGAATTAATGACTTGACAAATATTCCATGGTCTTTGTTTGATCGGGACATAGTAAGACAGAGGGATTGAATTACACTGTAGCCAAAGCTGACAGGTTCATTACGTTCTTAAAGTATTCACACTATCTGGGTAGCCATGACATATTGCTAGATGTCAATCGTGGCTTGTAGGACCTAAAAGATTAATCGGGACAATTAATTCTTTTGGAAGTACTAATGTGTTAGTACAAGTCTTACTACCAGCTTAGTGATGAACCTAGGGATGTCACACACCATAAACAACTAGGATGACGTGGAACAAGAGAGAAATATTATTGCAAATATGTTTGCAATTATTGCAATCGAATTGAGTCGATTTGAAATTAAATTAAATGAGATTTAATTTAATTTGTATTATAGTCACGAGCCTACTTGCATATGATGCACACGCATGCCCAAAGTGAATATATGTTAACATACCAAACAAGTTGGCTTTAGTGCAAGTGGGAGATTGTTAGTAGTATGCCCTAAATTAAAATATTTATTAGTAAAATAAAAAAAATGATTAAAGCTTAAAGCTTCGTGCATGTGCACGATTCTTTAAATCGTGCACATGCACAAAATTGTGCACATGGTCAGCGGTTGCTGACCATCATGCACAAAGATCGTGCATGATCGTGATTAGCAACGGTTGCTGATCAGCAACCGTTGCTGATTCGTGAAGGCTTTAAGAAAGATAAAATGCCGCAAAAGGTTGCGGGGAAAAAGGTGTGATGCTTTGCTGAAAAAATAGAGAGCAAATTGTGTGCGTATTCTTGAGTCTTTGAAACGCAAGAAAGAAGAACATTATATCGTTCGGGCCGTGACTATTATACATCAAGGATACGGCGGTTTGTTTCCACGTGATTGCTAGCACGATCGAAGTGGTGAATATCGAAATTTCTCTCTTCCGTTCGACGTTCGTTGTTGGTGTGTCTGAACTAGAGGTCCGACGCTTGTGGGACTCGAACTGTAGAACATCCAAACCGACTTGTTTAAAGCACACTTCGAGAGGTAATTCGTTTAACTCCCTTTTATGTTTAGATTTTTGATTAAAACGCACGAACAACGCCTTAGGAGAATCATGTATAAAATATATCTTTGTTTCCGCTGTGTTTATTTCGTTAATTTTTCTTATACATGATTCATGAAATCCCTTCATCTAACACTAAGGAACACGTTGGATACCAACAAATTCAATGCAAGTTGACAAAGGAGCCGTGACTAAGGACACCTGGAGGAACCGGACATGAAATGCATGCAGGGGAAATCATCAGTCCAATCCGTTTCAACGCTAACGTGTAAAGAGATCATCAATATAATTCAACCAACGCAAATCCACGCAACATAGGACAAACCCAAGCGGTAAAGTCGGTGAGATCTTTCTCCGATTAAGCTCATGCAGAGGAGAATCAAAACATGGCAGTCTCTGAGTCCTAGTAACTTGAGGAATCTAGAGATGGACATGGAATAATCAATTCCTACGCGTAAATCTCAACCCATACAAGCTTTTGGCCCTAGGGTTGCAATTAAATCATGGAAACAAATCGATGGGCATGCACTCGACACTAGATGGCATTCGATCTCTGGGTATAAGGATAAATTCTTTTTTACCTTCAAAGGAAACGAAACAGCAAGGACACCAAGGCCTTGGAGGCGTGGCCGCGAGGAGAGAAACGGCTGCTCTCCAGAGGGCGGGCTTGTCCCTTTAAGGCCTCACCTCTATGAAACTCTTCAAGAAAAAAGAGTAATTGTGAGATTAATCCCTGTGAAGAGAGATTGACGAGTGATCCCTTCTATTTATTTCTCTTTTCTTTAACTTCACCGCTTCCTCATCTCGTCTTTTACTCCAAGTTGACCGAACTCCTCTCTTCTTTTTGAACCCAAACTTCAAAGTTCTTTCCATGTGAATGAGTGGTCGTGAACTATATTCCCCTTTTAGATGGATGGCCGTGTGAGATAAAGATCCTAAGGTAGATTAGACGGCCTTTAAGAGATAAGAGTCCCGGAGATAACTCCCATGAGTCCTTTTCCTGCGAGAGTGGGAGATTAGATTAGATTGGAGAGATAATCCTAATCCAACTAGATCTACGCGTTTGATCCTTATCTTGATCCTACTCCTCCTATTCAATTCAATTTCCCTACCTAATTAAAAATTGCAGCCCCCCCCCCCCCCCCCCCCAACAAAAAAAACAAAAAAACAAAAAGGGATGATCTCCTATCTTAGTCGGCCACATCTTTATCTCTAATCCTGGTCAACCTCGGTCAGCCTCGTTGTCGGAGTTGGTTTCTGAAAGGGGATGGTTTGCATTTGGGACATATCTATATTTAATAGTGTTGTGCATGCGCTAAACATGTGCAAAGTTAAATAAATCCGTAAGAAAAAGAAAAATACTAGAGTGAAAATTACCTCAAAAACGAAAAAAAAAATTATTTACTTATTTTTATTGGATAAAAAAGGATGATGACACTATTGGAGTGATGCAAGGGGGGGTGCTTGGGTCGTTTGATGGAATTTAATTGTCAAATTTTTTTAAAATATTTTATCGAGGTTAGCTTTGCAAGGGAAAAAAGAGTGAAAAAATAGTATACTGGACTTACATATATACTATATTTCGAGCACAAGCTATGCACATTCGTGGTTGCTTTCATGCTCTTTAAGGCGTGCAATAAATATCGATATCCGAACAAGTATGTATGTGAGTTTAAATAATCAAATTAAGCACTGTGAAATCATGAAAGCTTTTCACACAATAAACTGAATTTAAATTTCAAGTTAGGATATCATGAAATAAGAAGTTGGCGACAAAATGTCCTCGCCTGAAATAGCATCGTCTTTGGATAGAAATGGCATTAATTAGTGGATAATTGAAATAAAGGATTGTGAGTGGTCATCGTGTTATGATTTAGTGACATTGATTTCTCTAACTGCTTCGATATTTTTCACGAATGATTAGAGTTTGAGATTAAGGGATAGGAAAATTAGAAAAATTATTGTTATTTTTTTAAATATGGACGTGACCATTAAACATAAAAAGTTTCCTTTATTATTAGTACTAGACCTCGAGCCATGCAACGCGCGTGGGTGGTTGCTGTCATGGTCTTTTAACTTGCAATCAGCATAGACGTCTGAAATGATGTGGCTGTGAATACGAATAATCGAGTTGAGCAACCCACAAATCACGAAACTTTTTCATACTGTAATTAAAGTTTATAAAAAGATAATATAAAGTTGGCAGCAATGTGTGCTTGCCGGAAATTTCGGATAGCTCTCATGTTGTGGATAAGTGGTGCGAATATTGGATAAGTGAAGAAAAAAATAATGGACTGTGATTATATTTTGAATTAAAGAATTAGTGGAATGCATTTCTCTATCATTTAATTTTATTTTATTTTGCCGGGTGATAAGAGTTTGATTATAATAATATTTTTCAAAAAACTAATAAAGCATAGGAAAACCAACGACTTTTTCTAAATATGGGGATGGATACCAAAATCAAAAGCTTCCTTTCTTAATAATGGGGGTGTGGATATATAAATTTCAATTCCCAATCGATTATGCTTGTGTCACTTTAATCCAACCTTTCAATTTGGTTAATTGAGTCCTAAACTTTTTTATGACAGTTGATTATCTTATGTGACATAGTTAATATTGACATGGATAATTTTTTATAATTTTTCTATATTTTTTATTTTTTATTTTTTCTTTGTTATTCCTATTTTCTTTTTGCCAATGGCTGATTGATGGCCATCGGCCATAGGCAATGACCAACAAGGGTTGATCTTACCTGCCACAAGTAAGGGTGGCCTCGTCAGGTGTCGCGTAGGTGAGGGTGGCCCTTGTCAACCCTTGCTCTTGCCTAGGTGAGGCCAACGAGAACCCTCGCTAGGTCAAGGTGGCCTTAGTGGGCCTCACCCTTGACAAATCTAGTGAGGGGGTTCTCGCCGGCACTTGCCCTTGCCTACGGCTGGTGGCTGGCGAGGACACGAGAAAAAAAAATGAAAAAAAAAAAGAAAAAAGAAAAAAATCCGAATTTTTTTAAATTTACAAAAATTATCCATTGTTGGCCCTTTCACATCAGACGTGATTTCTAATGAAAATTGACCAAATGGATTTGCAAATTGTCAAAATACCTAAAACTAAATTGGCCAAATTAAAAAAATTATGACTGAAGTGGAACTTATACAACATGTTAGGACTTTTTTTCGGTAATTCTCCCTATGAAACACCTTAACCAAGTGAGTCCTTGGATGGTTCTTTCTTCTCTTTTTATTTCGATAGAGAAGAGAATCGCATAACAAGTTAAAAGAGATATAACAAAGGAAGTCCCGGGGTGCGATGACCCCTATGGTCCACTGCTACAGCAACTAGTGGTTAGAAAATTATGCCTGGGAAACAACACTGAAATTTTAGATAGTCACAATTAAAGGTGGCAAAAGGGATTTTAAACCTAATTTTTAACTCATATTGTTATAGGCTATGTTTAGTTGGACTTTGGATGGTTGGACAATCTCCAGAGTATCCACTTCCAAATCTACCCATAAAACAAATCTATATCAAGAAAATTAAATGACCGTTCAATGATAAAAGCTGAATCTCCACTTGATTATAATTGAGAGTCTTTGTTTCCATAAGAAGAGTTTCTCCGTTTAAAAAGAACTTTTTATCGAGATTGATTTGCCAATCGAATAAAATTGGGTCAATCAAATCTTTCTAGGTGTGAAATCTAAGACCAAATCACTAGCTGTTATACATTCTTAACAAGTCATGTTTGAGCTTGCTTCGTTATAAACTTGCCACGTTTTGAACCTTTTCATTATGAACTTGCTTCAGGATAGAAATAAGAGTCTAGAGGAAGCAGGGGTCACTATTGAGAGTATCTCCAAACTGTTCGAAGATAATTTTGTTGGCGTTATCCTAACGCTTGATAAAGTTGAATCTTCAGGAAGCCAATACCATCCTTTATTTTTATGACTTGCCAACTCTTTTCTTGATTTAGCAGCATTATAATAAAAGTTGGTAAGGTCGGAAAAAATAAACAATGATAACTAATTCAACGAGAGTTGATAAATTAGAATTAATTGATAACTTAATTGGAGAAAAGTTGATAACTCACTTCAATTAGAGTTTGTAGGTTCATGTAATAATTGATAACTCTAACACATACCTTAAGAAAGATAGCAAAGTTTGATAAAAGGTAAGAAAAGTCAATCATTAAAAGAAAAATAAAATTGCTAAATTCAATGAGTATTGGCAATCCAAATCTTAGTAATTTAACCAGAGAAAAATTGGCAAGTCACTCTAATTAATTTTGGTAATTTGTAAATAGAGTTGGTAAATTTTAGGTGTTGCTAAGAAAGACATATAAAAGTTTGTACACAGCAAGAAAAAGTTAGCATTGAAAACTAAATAAACTAGTGATAGTGAATAGCCCAATTTTAGGGGGGAAAAGTACTAAAAAATCCTAAACTTATTACATTGTTACCAATTTAATCCTAAACATTTCAATTCAACTAATTTAGTCCTAAACTTTTTCATACTAGTATCAATTTAGTCCATCCAATCAATTTAAGTCAGAAATTATTAACGTGGATGCTGGCATTGATATAAACATTTTAAAATAACTTTTTAATAAAATTTCAATTTTTTTACTATTTTTTATATTTTTTCTTCTTTTCCCTTTTCTTTTTCTTTGAACTGTGGCCAGTATCGACTATGGCCAGCAACCGGCCACGAACAAGGGCCGACGAGGGCAAAAACCTATGGCCTGACGAGGATCAAGCAAGGGTCACGAGGTCATGCCCTCACCAGATTCGGTGAGGGCCACAACACCCTCGTTGGCCATGGTCAATATGGGCCATAATTCAAAGGGTTATGGCCTTGCCTGATGAGACAAGGGTCACGATGCCCTCACCAGCCATGGCCGATACCGCAATCCAAGGGAAAAGAAAAGGAAGAAAAAAGTAAAGGAAAAAAGGAAAAAAATAAAATAGTAAAAAAATGAAATTATTTTGAAATGTCCACATCAAGCATTAGCCATGTCACTTGGACAGCCAGCATCCATGTTAGCAATTTCCGGCCTATATTAGCTAGACGGATTGAATTTCTACCAATGTAAAAAGGTTTAAAATTGAATTATTGTAATTGAAAGTACGATTAAATTAGTACCAATATAATAGATTCAGTACTTTTTTTGTACTTTTCCCAATAATTGGAGGTAGTGGAATGCGAAAAATGGTGAATTACACTAATTAATGTTGGTAATATCTAAAAGAATGAATGAATTTAAGATGTTGATCTATCCAAAGCAAACAAAAGTTGATAATTTACTTGAAAAGATAGTGTATTTAAAACAAATTAGTTGTTAGTAAGTAATTCATACATCAATTAAGAATTCAATTTGACAAAAGTTGGTAAGTCAATTTAATTTAGGTTGGTAATTGCATATAGGAATTAGTAAATGTGAAGCTTTAGTTTATGAAAATCAGATGTGCAAAGTTAGTATGAAAATTGATGGTTTATAAATTGTGAAATTTTTTTAGTGATTTCATAAAAGTAATGATGCCAACGAGGTACTTGGGAAAAATGTCATCGGTTATTTTTTCACCAACAATTTACCATGAACGTTCCACATTCTCCATGAAATCTTCAATTTGAGACATAACTACTCTACATAACCTATAACTTGAAGGTGTGGGATTTGGGTTGAGATATATGTGAAAATTGAAATTAACTTGTGAAACTCCTTTTAACATAACATCAATGCTTAGCTTTGGAATTCCAATATTAGGCATGCTCAAGTGGAGCACTACCTGAATGGGTGATCTCTTAGGAAAGTGGTCATATGTGATATCCTAAAATTCAAGTCCTCTAAGGGATGAATGAATGTGAATTTCGCCAATATATTGTTAGTTGATCTCACTTGGAATTGATCACTCTTGAAATACTGACCTACGAGAGGAAATGTTAATGAGAACAGAACTCGTACGATTAAAGAACTTGACCTGGGAAAACGACTTGATCGTGAGACTTGCGTGAGGGTGATCATGTAGATAAGCAAGCCGATTTCAAGGATGACTAGAAGTTGATTCACGGACAAAAAATCATAATGGAACGACAGGTGATTCTGTTTACTTTTATCGAGCTCACGAACGACCCTAGGTCAATCCTTAGTAATCGTGTACTTTGAAACAAGAATCTATCTTCCACAATTTCATGTAGTTAAGGACATCCATGAGTCGAGATGTCTTGAATGTGGTTTGGCACGAGTCGGTTACGCGTGAATCCTCAAAGTTACCTATCAGTCTGAGTTGTACCCAAAATGGCATTAAGGCGAAATTGACATGGCATGAGAACTAAGGATTGGACTTCGAATTATCGGGAATGTCTGGTAGGGATATCCTCTTTGGTAGAGGAATTTTTTTTTTTTTTGGTGATGCTTGAATTTTTGGTTGAGAAGATTCACCAACTAGTGCAACGGCAATGCCCATGTTTGAGTTTCAGTAGTCCCATGTCACGCCCTGATCCTCAGGCACGCACACATCCCTTACTTTTGGTCGATTACAATATGTGATATCCCAGAACTATGTATCACCGACTCTTTCATTTATATATGCATATGCGGAAGCAGTTATAATTCCCCAGACAATAAAGCAATGGGATATAAAAGTAGGCCATATATTTTTCTTACTGAAAATTCACAACTACACCTTTTTACATGCATCTCATAGTATTCTACAATACTATATATATACACAACTCTGGTTTAACATCTATTCACATGCAAACAAGGTCTGACAAGACAGGACGGGATCTCAGTCCTCATTCGAGTCGTACTCGGGGTTATCCTCAAGGTCTTCCTCCACGTACTCCTCTTCGGGTTCCTCATCAGGGTTTTCCTCATCAAGTTCCTCCTCCTTAAACTCCTCATCCGGGTCCTAAAATGGTTATTCAATAACCACTGAGACAACGTCTCAGCAAGTTCTACCCCCTAAGACCCGATTAGTAAACTAATACACCTTAGGGCTGCCTATGCACAACATGAGTCAGATGACTTACCTTGGCCTCAAATTCCACCTGCATATTAGCACAAATCAAATAGGTACCCAAGCAATCACATCATAGATCGAAGCATCGATCTAGTCGACTTAATCGATTACACGCTAACAAGACCACTCACGGTCATTTCCATTCAATCAATCAATTTGCAACATCAAATCAAGGCAATGATCAATCACATTAAATCACACTTAGATCGAATTATCGATCAATCGACCTAGTTGATTACAAGTCAGTCGAATCATTTCTAGGTCACCTCCCTTATTCAGTCTCAAAATCTTACTTATGGCTTCACGAGCACAGTCTACCAAATTTCTTGGCAACAAATTATGGTCCAAAAGACACGACCTATCTTTAGGTAGCAAATTACGGCCCAATGGGCGCGACCTTCAATAGGTGGCAGATTACGGCCTTATCAGGCGCAACCCTTATCAAGTGGCAATTTACGGCCCAATGGGCACGACCTCTGTCCAAAGGCAATTTACGGCCCAACGGGCGCGACCGACTCCAAATTCGGTGGCAAAACTCGACCCCACTGGCACAGCCATATCTTGACGGCTTTTGAGGTTTTACTCACAACCTTTCACAACCAAATTCCAATTGAATACCAATACTGATCAATTTTAGGATAAATCCCCACATACTCATCAACTCACTAAATTTCCACCAACTAGTGCTCAAATAAATAAATAGACTGCATCATGACAATTAGCACAGAATTCCGATCACCGGCCATCCCAGTTGAATTTCCGGAAAATAAATAATTAAATAATAAATTTCGAAAATTAAATAAATAAATAAAATAAATTCAATTTAGCACAATATAAAAATCAATTAAATAAACGGACTGCGCCACGATCATCAACATAAAATCCCGATCACTGGCCATCCCAGTTGAATTTCCGGGAAATAAATAATTAAATAATTAATTTCGAAAATTAATATTTAATTCCTAAAAATTCCACCTAGGCCCGATTTGCTTAATTAACACCCGATAAGAGACGGGAAAAATCCCAAGAAGTATCCAATAAATACTATAGGTAATTCTCTATCTAATTACACTAATCAAACAACTAATATGCAATGAAATTAACTAATAATCGCTAATCCATTCTAATCTAACAACCTAATCACACTTAACTAACACTAATCAACCTTTAAGTGTAATTAGCAAACTAAGAAGGCATTAGTGAGTAAAACTCACACAAAACGACGAGCTCGACGCGAGGATCTACTTTCCTCAAAGCGGGCCGAGCATCCGGGCTCGGGAAAATGGCCAAAACGGGCCAAAACCCCACTGTCATACCCATTTCTGCAACCCTCTGATCGCTGCTGGCAGGGGTGGTTCCAGCGTCAGTTGAGGCAGCCAAGGGCGGCTGAGGGCGAGGGAGAGCTCCGGTGAGGTCAACGGTGGCTGGAGGAGGTCGGGCGGTAGCCTAAGGTGGCCAAACGAGACCGACTAGAGGCGCAACAGAAGTTGGACAGCAGCTCGTTCGGACAGGGGTAGACAACGCACGGCGGGCGAGGTGAGGCGAACGGCGGCAAGGCGGCGATGGCAGCTCCGGCGCGATTGCAGCTCCTTCAAGCAACGCCGATCGTTGCTTCTACTTTTGCTGGTCGGTTCTATACGAACCAGAGGGAGGAGAGGGGCGGAGATGTGCGGACGGCAAAGCACGGCGGCGGACTCGGTGCGTGAGCAGCTCCGGTGCTTATGGGCGTGCGACGATGACGGTGAGAGGCGGCGATGGGCGGAGCTGCTGCTGCTGCTTCTGCTTCTTCGGTTGTTGCTGAAGAAGAAACCCCAAAGAAAGGGGAAGAAGTTTGAGATGCATGGGAGAGAGACAGCGACGAGGAAGAAAAGGGGGAACCGGTTTCCCCTTTTTCCTCTCTCACTCTCTCTCTCTTATGTCATCCGCACGTGGGCCACCATGGGCTGCCCTCCACTCACAATTCAAAGACAAATTTGCCCCTTCTAGAAGCATTTAGGTAGGCCAAAATATGGGGTAGAGGTGGCATACAAAGTTTGCTAATTTTTTTCTTCCCAATTGGACCTTAATCCCTATTGATTCAATTTAAATTGACTCCCATAATTTCATTCAATCACCTCGTCATTCCAATTGGTATTTTTCCCTATCAATATAGCCCACTTGCATCCCAATTTCACAATCCCTAGCTTCAACTGAACAAAAACGGCCATATTTATCCAATCGAAATTAGAACCCGAAAATCTGGATGTCACATCCCGAGACTCAAGACCTTGGAGCATTGCTTGTGACATCCATAAATTCCCCTATTCAAAAATATTATTTAGGATTAATTTTCACAATTGGATTGCTTGAAGTTTAAGGTGGTAGAATTTAGTGAATAGATTTTGATAGGTAAGTTAGTGGTGTAGAACGGTGAAATTTAATTTGCCTCTAAATTATTGGTAGAACTTGGTTGGTATGTTCTAAATTCCATATTTGAGGATATTCAAGTTTTAAATTTATTATTTTGAGATTTTCCAAATTTTTGATACCTTTCATTAATTACTTTAATGAATTAAAAATGTCTTTGGATTTACAAATGTTCAAAATCAAATGTTTAGAACGAAAATATTTTTGGACGCACAAACATTCAAAACGAGATGTCTAAACAAGGCATTGGTAAGGCACAACCATACATGAACGAGGCATCAAGGTGCCATTCAAATTTTCCTATCAAATAACTAAATAAAACACCTAAAGAAATATCATGATAAGCCATAAATTCCCGAGATCTGACAGTATAGTGTGCAATCCAATCAGCACAAGTATTCCCCTCTCTCTAGGTAACTTGCAACTCGACTTCCCATTGACTCTATGAAATTAAGCAAATTTGGTTAACCAAAGAAACCATGGATGACCCCAGACGAGTCGGTTGTCAGTCATATTAAGGATATGATCGAAGTGGAATCCTTCTTGAAAAATACTATGGTGGTTTGGGTTGCAAGCTAACTGACACCCTTGAACAACAGCTAAGAATTAAGATTTGTTCGCAGAAAAAATGCTGAGGCAATTAGCAAAGCCTTCAAAGTACTTGCCCTCCTCCATTAGTAATCTTTATTAAAAAGATTGAATGGAGAGTAAAATAATTACATATATGTGTGTGAAGGACTTTTTTTTTTTTTTTTTGGTCGGAAATATGTAGATTTCATTACTTAACCAACATTCGAAAAACGCAAGGTCTCTACATCCGAGCATAAATTTAACAAAAGAGAGTAGGGTGGGTAGATAGTCCAATTTAGTGGGAGTTCACCTGTTTTGTGGGCTCTTGCGACCCAGTCCACTCCTCGGTTGGCTTCTCTAGGCTCATGGGCTAATTTGACTTTGAGCATTTGATTTAATAGGCACCGGCAGTCTTCTGTAATTGGTCGAGCGGCCCATGCGGCTTCTTTTTGGCCCAGAGTGCACTGGACCACTTCTAGATTGTCAGAAGTGATCTGAAGTTCCTGTTCTTCCAAGTACAGACTAGTTCGTGCACTTTCCTCCGGTTCGAAGCTTCTCAGCCATATTAGAGCCTCCCGCACAGCTAGGGTTTTGGCAAGGAGGACAGAGGATGCACAGATGGGTTTCTTGATGCCATCGAGTAGTAGTCCCTTGCTGTTGCGAAGGACCCCTGTAATCGAGCCTAGCGCCGTGAAGTTGCTCCAGGCACTGTCCATGCTAAGTTTGCAGGTTGGTGGTTTTTTGGGGTTGATGTTTCTCGGTTCTGGGCTACTGTTTCTGGACTCTGGGTTGCTATTTCTCGATTCTGGGTTGCTGTTTCTCTGTTTTGAGCTGTTGTTTCTCTATTTTGGGCTGCTGTTTCTCTGTTCTGGGTTGCTGTTTCTCGGTTCTGGGTTGTTTTTGAGTTGCTGGATTTTGCTGTGCAGGGGTGTGCACTTGAACAAGAGGGTCATGGAGGCCGCGTCTTCAAGAATCAGCCTAAGGTTTGGCCGACGAACTTGGAAAATTAGGGCATTCCTTGCTTTCCAGATTTGCCATAGTGTTCCAGCAAAAAGTGCCTTTGCCGGAGGATTAGTCGTCGAGGTGAGTATGGCATGGATCCATTTATCTATGCGGGTTATGTTCATCGGGGAGGTGTCGATTTGCAATCTTGGGTTTGACCATATAGCTTTTGTCCAGGTACATAAGGCGAATAGGTGCTCTACCGTCTCTGGATGCTGATTGCAGATGGGGCAGCTCAGATCAGGTATTATCTTCCTTTTGAATAGATTTTCTTTGGTAGGGAGGGCATTGTTACATATACTCCATACTAAAAATCTGACTTTGGGGCAAATCCGGAGCTTCCAAACTTCATGCCATAGTGATTTGGGAGTCTGGTAGGAAGTGGAAGGTTGCGTTATCAACAAGTCCCTTTCTTGAGCTCTAAGTCTGTTGTAGCCACTTTTAACTGTGTAGGATCCTGATCTATTTGCCATCCAAATAAGTTTATCAGGTTCAGGAGTTAAGCTAAGTGGAGTCGCTAGTATTTCTTTTGCCACATTCTCCCCCAAGATTATGTGTACTTTCTGCGCATTCCATTCTCTAGTAGTATGGTCTATCAATTTAGCCACTCTTTGTGGATCATTTTTGTTTGGCGGTCCATAGATCTTCCCCAAGGTTAACCATCGATCCTCTCTGATTATGATTTTTGTCCATCTCCTACCTCCCATTTAGTAGCAAGTTCTAGCACTTCCCTAGCCATTAGGAGACTCTGCCATCCCCAAGACGGTCTATAACCTTTTTGTGCACTCCAGAAGGTATCATTTGGAAAGTATAGGCTCTTTAAAGTTTTGCTCCATAGGGCATTTGGTGTTTGAGTTAGTCTCCAGGCTTGTTTTCCTAATAACGCTTTATTGAAATCCACAAGGTCTCGGAAACCAAGGCCTCCTCCATCCTTTCAAGTTTTCAAAAGATCCCAATTTCTCTAGTGTACACCTTTCTTTGCTGAATTTTGTTTCCACCAGAAGTTGGAAATGCGCTGCTCTATTGCACGACAAATAGATATTGGGATTTTGAACAGAGACATAGCATATTGCGGTAAAGCTTGAACCACTGTCTTGATAAGGATCTCTTTCCCCGCCTTGGATATTAGTTTTTCTTTACAGCCCTCTAATTTCCTTTCTACTCGAGAGAAGACCCAAGAAAACATTTGTTTTTTGGTTTGGCCCCAGTCTGAAGGTATTCTAAGATATGTCGCTGTTTTTTCTATGAGAGGAACTCTTAGTTCAGCTGCTAGGTTGGTTTTCAAGAGTTGTGGGCAACCCTTACCAAAGAAAATCCCTGACTTGTTAAGATTGATGGCTTGACTAGAGGCAAAACAGTATTGGTTTAGGATGTTGGCCAGGTTTTGGGTTTCAATAATTGTACCATTAAGGAAGAAAATAGCATCGTCGGCAAATAGGAGATGGGACAAAGTGGGACAGGTGGTGTTTAACTTGATGCCTTTGAGGGTTTGGTCTTCAATTCCTTTATTAATGAGGGTAGATAGAGCATTGGCCATTAGGCTAAAGAGATAGGGGGAAAGAGGGTCTCCTTATCGAATACCTCGGGATGGCTTGAAAGGAGTGCACAGGTCTCCATTTACTCTTACACTATATGAAACTGAGGAGATGCATTGCTTGATTAAAGCTACCCATTTTTCACTGAATCCCAAAGTTAACAAATAATCACATAAAAAATCCCACTCCACTCTATCAAAAGCTTTTTGCATATCGAGTTTAAGTACTGCTTGGAAATGTCTCTTTCTTTTTCTCACTCTGAGTTGATGAAGGACCTCTTGAACGATGAAAATATTATCTTGGATTTGACGACCACTAACAAAGGCACTTTGTTCTTGGGATATTAGGTCTGGGAGAAGGGGTTTTAATCTATTGGCCATGACTTTAGCAATGATTTTATAACTAAAGTTGCAGAGACTGATAGGTCTGTATTGAGTGATTGTTTCAGGGTTTGCTACTTTAGGGATGAGAGTGATATAGGTATTATTTAATTCAGGATCAAGAGTACCTTGGCTGAAAAAAGAGTCGACCATTTTGAATATGTCTTCACGCACCATTGGCCATTGGCTTTGGTAAAATAACCCATTTAGTCCATCCGGTCCCGGGGCTTTGGTAGCTCCCAATTGGAAGACTGCTTCTTTAACTTCTTCCTCTGAGATGATTTTAATTAGGTTATCGTTCATTTCTGCAGTGACTAATTTTGTGCATTGATCAAGTATGGGCTGATAATTCCTCTCCCCCACCGTGGAATATAAAGATTGATAAAAGGCCCCGATATGATGCTTTATAGTTGAAGGTTCACGAGTCCATGTAGTGTCATCAATCTTTAACATAGAGATCTTGTTTCTGATTCTTCTTTGAACCGTCGTGGCATGAACAAATTTTGTATTTTGATCACCCCATCTCATCCATGTGATTCGTGACCTCATGCTCCAATACATCTCCTCTTGTCTCCATAGATTTTCTATTTTCTGAACCACATTTTTGACCTCTTCTCTATTTGAGTGAGTTTCCTCCTAATTAGTCAGGTCTGTTAATCTTTTCTTTAGTGGTTCGATGTGTCGGGATGCGTTCTGAAATTTTCTGTTACTCCATCTGGTTAGGCATGCTGCAATTTTCTTCACTTTCCTAGCAAAGTCTACATTGTTGATGCTGTTTTTCCCCCATGCTTCTTGGATTACTTCTATACATTCCTTGTCCTCAAGCCAATACGCCTCAAATCTGAATTCTCTCTTTCTTTTCATTGTGTTTGGTTCCAATGCAAGTAGTAAGGGACTATGATCCGAACCTATCGCCGGCAAAGCAAATACCTCCGCATTTGGATATTGGACTCTCCATGCCCAATTACATAGCGCTTGATCCAGCCGTTTCTTGACTAGATCATCTCCTTCCCGATTATTAGTCCATGTGAACTTGTAACCCTTACTTTCCATGTCCATTAAAGAGCAGGAGTCCATGAAAGCCCTCGAAAGCCACCATTCTATGTCTGTCTGCTTCTCTTCTTCCAACTTTTTCCCAAAGATAAAGAACTTCGTTGAAATCTCACATGCAAAGCCAAGGAAGATTGTTTGATAAGTTGATTGAGTTGAGCATTTGCCAGAGACTTAACCTCTCTTGAAAAGAAGTTGATGCGTGTAAGAAGGATATTCTCATTTGATCACCACTGCTGAGAATTTTGCATTTTACATCAATGATTTCCCCATAGCCTGCTAGAATTTCCACTTGTACTTGATCATCCCACATAAGGATTAATCCCCCTGCAGTTCCGAGTGGGTTGATTATGGTAGAGTTACAAAACTTCAGACTCTTTCTTACTCGGTCGACCATGCTTTCTTTATTCTTGGTTTCCATAAGGAAGACCATGTTAGGCCTCTCTCGAGCCACAAGGGCCCTAAGGTGCTGAACTGTCAAGGGTGTGCCCAGACCCTGACAGTTCCAGCATAAGATCTTCATGTATAACCTAGTGGCTTATTAGGGCTAGCTACCAAAGCCCATTCTAAGACCCATTCCAATGTTTGGATAGGTGTATCCAATAATTCATCCTCATCATGCAGCTGGATTGAAGTAGATCTTTTCTCATACGAGTTAATTCTTTTCTGTTTTTTTGCTACAGGTGTTTTAAGCATGTTCTTGTCTTTCTTCAGGTTTTCTAGCCCCTTTCCTGCCTTGACAAATTGGAGAAGCAGGTGCTGTTGTTGGTGATCAATTTACTGAGGCCTCTTGCCCTTGTTTAGGGCAGTTTGTTCAGCCATCCTAACATATTCTTCTGGGTTAATTGCTGGACTAGCTGGTGGGAGGATAGCTAAGGCATTTGATTCAGTAGCAAAAGGCTCTGGTCTGGGGACTTTATCTGAAGAAGTCATGGGGGTTTCAGGTACCATTTTCTCTTCAAGCTGCTGATCGAGTTGCCCGTAAAAAATCTTCCAACATGGGCTTGACTCTCGAACTTCTGCTTTCAGCCAAGAACCGTATTTCCCTAGTTTATCTTGAGCCAATCCTATCTTCTCATAAGGTATTTCAGGGCAGGAAGTGGCATAATGGCCAATTCAGCCACATGAGTAGCAAAAATGAGGTAGTCTTTCATATTTAAAATCTAGCCACCATTTATTCCTTCCTAAGTTAACAACTGTTCCTGTTTTCAGGGGGCATGACAGATTTAGGCGCACTTTGTCCTTGCCGAGTTTGCGCCGGCCGTTACCATGAGCTTCTAATTTCACATCTTCTACTATGCCGATTTTTGAGGCTATGTTCCGAACGGATTCCTCATTTATCCGAGCTTGAGGTAACCCCAATATATGCACCCAGAATGCATAATGTGTAAAGTCATAGCAATGCTCGGGGATGTGAGATCTCCTTCCAATAGAACAAGTTGACTTGAAAAGGACCATGGACCATTTTCTAGAACTCTTTTTTTGTCCTCTATTGATTCAAAAATGAAAGAGAAGAAACCTGGTTGGATAACTTCGCATTTGATAGAATCCGTCTTCCACGCCTTCCTCATTGTGTTGATGAATGCCGGAAATTTGGCGTTCGGTTTGGAGAACAGTTTTCCATACAAGGTTAGTTCACTTTCCTGTTTATCTTTTTCCGGTAGGCGATCATCTAGCTCTATTACTTCCTCTTCTGACTAGAGATCCCCCATACTTCTGCATAAGGCTGCTAAATGGAGCTGATTTTCTGTGGTTTTATCCATTTTTAATTTTGGATGTTTGGTTTTGTGTGGAAGGGTTTGGGTTTTGGAATTTCTGAGTAGAAAGGAGTGAAGGGAGCTCAGTGGGTGAATATGGTTGCAGGTGAAGGAAATGGATTTGGATTAGGGTTTTCTGCCATTGGTGATTTCTGGGAGTTAGGGTTTAAAGAGAAAACTGGAACCAGCGATCAATCAAACTAAAGGGCAGAGATCAGATGCCATCGCTGATGCCGAGAGGAGGGGTTGAGGATGATGTGGCACCCAAACGGAGGAAGCGAAGTGGGTTTTGTCAAAAAAACGCAGTGAAGTTGCTACGTCTGAGAATCGCCCCAGCAAGCTAATCAGGGGGAAAGATTGTGGGTATATCCATGGTGTGGATGGGAAACCAAATGGGATTATAGGATTCAGCTATCAACGAAGATAGAGGAGGGACTCACACCATTGATGAGAGAGAAGCTCCGAGTGAAGGACTTCAAATGTAGCAAATTTCTACCTACTGATTTCAACAATATCAGGATTGAGGCAAGCATCAAGTAAATTATAATTTTGTATATAGACACAAGAAGGTGTACTTGAATTGATTTATCAAGCTGAGCGAAGTGAAAATTGATTTCTATTACGTTATTTCCCAATGTGCTACCATATATTTAGTATGGATTTGATTTCATTTGAATAAAACCAATATGTCTTATGTATTCATTATCGAGTTAATATTTTTATTTTCATATATTCAATGCCATCATCACTGCTATGATTCGACAATATTCAAAGTATTGATGATAATTCTTGACATGATATGAGAACATGGCTCACTTTTTGTTTCATTGGGATGCTTGCAATCCCTAGTTGCAGGGTGTGCAATCGAAATCGGAAAATTGTAAACTTCCTAACAGTGTGAAGAATTGTTCCCTCCACACTCCACATGCTCTTGAGGAGCTCATCAAGCGTGAGGCTGTAGAGAGAGCCTTGCCCTGACAATGGGGTGCGACCCCGTTTCGCCAACAGCGCCGCCAATACCACCCCTCGAGATCTCGTCTTTATGGAACCAGATTGTGGGACCTACTCGTATGATTTGTGAACACCTTTTTGAGAATCTGGAGCGATGTCGGTGTTGGGGTCGGAACAGAAAAGGGGCGATCTTGAGATCCATTTCAGCTCTGGCAAACACTAAGCTAAAATTTTGGGCCGGCAGCCCCAAATGGTGGTGATATAAATTCGAGAAATTGTCACCGTACAACACGAGTCTTCCATACCAAACCATCGTTTCATTCATAAATAAGCATCAGATCTCTCATACAAAATGCTTGCAAGCCCTCCCCAAGGCCCCATGTCGCGCAGCCACCAATGAACGTCGGCAGCACTCACCGACCCTCGCGGACACCCAACAGGGGTTTCTGGCCCTCACTAACAACCGAAGGAGGCCGGTTCTTCTATTCTCTCCCTCTTTTTTTTATTTATTTATTTTTTAAATAGAGCTAGCTTTTTTATGCTTTTTAATTGCTACACTTTTTTCTCTCATGATCTTTTTTTTTTTTTTTTATAAATTTTTATTTTTTTGAATATATCAAAAATAATTTCTAATTTGGCACTGTGTGTCTTCACAAATAAAAATAACACGTCAACATTTTCTGTTAGCAAATTTGAACGGAATTAATGGAGAGACTTGATTGTATCAATTTAACAAATTTTAATACTTGATTGTATTTTTTAAAATTTTTATGATTCAATTACACTTTTGTGACAAGTTGTAAGACCTCTGATATACTTAACCCAAAAACCAACAAAGGTGATATTGTACATGTCGAATCATTGGCCGTGCTACGTAAGACAACTAGCATTGGTTAGACCACTATATTAGCGATTTCCAATCTAAATCAATCACATATATTATATTGAAAAATCAAAAGGTTTAGGATTACATTTAGGATTGAATCGTTATTCGTACAATAAATTTAGGACTTTTTGTGTTATTTCCTGTCATTACTATCAAACTAGTGAAATATTGAAATGAGAAAATGTTATATTAAATTAAAAGAAGCATTGAGTTTTTTTTATTTAACAATGAAGGTTCAATAAGATATATCTTAAAGTGTGATGCAGACAACGCTTTGAACTTGTTACTGTCATAAAAGTATATTTTGGTTTATTAACATCTACTAAACAAAAACTATTGAAAATATGTAAAGATCACCAAAATGTCAATAAATAATCAAAATAATGTGGTGTGTTAATGCATTTTGTTGGATTCACCGAATGTGTTGAGTAGTATTGCCTTGAACAAAATTCATAGAAATTGCTTTATATTTCTCTCCATGAGTCCAAACGCAACCATTTATCTGATATTTTGGATAAGCGACTTGTGACCAAAATTAACAATATAAAGTCTTTGATTACGGAATGTAGCTAGGTTGATTAGATGCTAATTCCATGTAGCTAGGTTGATTAGATGCTAATTACCTGTGTATTTAGCTCGTTTTTCTTGGTGAAATAACACGCATGCACATATTTTTCGTTTAGAACTTTTTGATATTATAGGTATATTTTTTTTACCCCACTCTATATATATAAGGAATGAGTGGTTATGACTATTTAAGTTGTCTCCACCCACAACACAACAAAAATGCAATAAGTGAGTTTCCTTAAAATACGAGTCATGTCATAAGTTAGGGAAGATCGACGAGTCTTCCATATGGAGACGTCGAAATGATTAAGCCCCTCGCCAAGCACTGAGATAACCATTGGCTCGACCTCTTGGAATGTTGTTCGGTTTTATCAAGCGTAAGAAGACACATTATGAAGTGTGCACAATTAGTAAAGCTCCAATTAAATCATGATGAGAGGTTGACCTAATCAACTCTTGTTTGGATGTCTATTATTGTCATTGTTGAAGGGACGGCAAAAAGAATTGTCTACCTAGTTGACAAACACATATACCTATCTTACTCAATAGCAAACATGTCGAATCTCCATATACTCCATCATTTGAAGGCCGGTTATCCTGGAAAACCCTCACTTCAGGGTATCTTAGATTAGCTAGCCTCTCAGCTTCTTCATTTACAAAATTGTAGAGCAACTGAGCATCAAATTTTCGGCAAAGAGCTTCAATTTTTTTGGGTTCCCTGTGATAGTAAAACAAAAAGGCTTAAGTATATTATATTGAACAACTATAATCGTTTTTCCGAACATAAAAGATAAATCTAAACACTAGTATAAATAAAAAACAAGTTCCAACAGTAATGATGAGAAAAAAATAACTTCATTATATATCATTGAGCAAACACTCAGTGTAAAGGCCTGAAATTTGTCCACTGAAAAAAAAATGGGGAGCAATTGAAATGCAAATTTACCTTCGTTTCCATGACCACGCCCAAGCCTTCCGCATGATTCCCCAACTGAGTCCTTTTTTTTCGTTCCTCATCACATTCTCGACGAACAATGTCTCTACCAAGGCCTCTTAGCTGATCATGCATCCATAACTTATTCTCTTCACTGATTTTGATCAGAGAAAGTTTTGGAGGACCTCAAGGCCTTCCTCGGGGAAGAGATTGGAATCTTTCCACAAGTGGAGCACTATCCTTTGATCAAATCCAATGAAAAGACAAGCTATTTCAAGAAAGATATGCTTTTGACAATCATCCAAGGTATCATAACTTATTGTTAACTTTCGTTTTACTTCACTGAGAGGAACTTGTTTCAATTTCTTCAATATCACATCCCAAACATCTTTGCTTCTGCGCCGAAGTAGTTTACCTATAGCCTCAAGAGCAAGTGGAAGACCTCCTGTACTTTTGACCACTTCAATGGAGAAAGCAACATACTCATCCAAAGGATAGTCTCTCCCAAAAGCATGTTTGCAAAAAAGTAGAAGAGACTGATTGAAGTCCAAACTCAAAAGCTCATATGGATAACAAACCTCAGGAACATCGATAATATCCTTGTTTCTACTAGTTATGATAATTCTACTTCCTAAACCGAACCAAGCAGGTTTTCCAATCAGTGCATCCCAATGAGTCATTTGATCAACATCATCAAGTAGCAACAAAACCTTTTTACCACATAACCTTTCTTTTATTATCTTGATTCCTTCCTCGCATTGCTAATGTTTGCCCTTTTCTTTTTGAGAACGTCAGAGATTAGTTGATTCTGCAAACCTTCAATGCCCTTTAGCTCTGAAGTTTCCCTGATGTTGGAAAGAAAGCAACAAGCTTCAAAATGATGCAATAGCCGGTTGTAGATGATTTTGGCAAGAGTAGTCTTTCCTACACCCCCCATACCATGGATTCCAAGAATTCTCATATCCTCCGAATCACCACACATCATTGTATCGACTTCCTTCACATGATTTTCAACTCCGACCAAGCAGTATGTCACCAATAGATAAGCCGTTTTTAACTCATCTATAACCTTCTTGACAATCTCGTCTACCAGTTCTCCTTCACCTCTAATATTACAGAAGGAAAATGGAAAACATAATTAGAAGAAAAAGATCATATAATGGAAACACTGCGCCAAAAATGACAACCAGAAAATGACATACCTATTCTTCTTCGAATTGTCCCATCCATTTAAATTGGCAACATGGTTGAGAGCAGCTTTCCACTTACTGATGTCCGCACCAAATTTCTCCTTATGCGAAAGAAAGGCTTCTTCATAAGACCCAATTTGATGACGGACCTCCGCCGGAGTAAGGTCATAAAAAATGGGCATAATATTATGTCTCCTTGTTTTACTACACTCCACCATTTGGACCAACTCATTAAGACACCATTTACTAGAGGCATAGCCCTTGGAAAATATGGGAATTGCAATTTTTGATTGGCTGATAGCTTTGAGCAACTCAAGACCAAACTCCTCTCCAACTCGGAGCTCTTCATCGTCCTTAAATGTGTGGATTCTAGCACCTAGTAACCTGGTATAGAGGAAATTTGTAATGCCTGAGCGAGTATCTGGCCCCCTAAAACTCAGGAAGACATCATAGTCATATCCAGATGACATGGAGGTTGATGATGGTGAACCGTCCTGCTGGTACACTTTTTCCTGCTTTGGGAGTGTCAAATCAGGGATTTGCACCAAGTTGGAGACACCTGCAGCAGTAGCTTCTACACTGCCATCGTTGATAGCCGATGAGGATGCTGAGTCACTGACAGAAGAGGCTGCTTGCCCTTCAGTTGGCAGTTCCTTGGGTTCAATATTCCTCATGCTTTTCTCTTTCCAGTTTTCCTTTTCCTCATTGGACAAATCAACCATTACGAGCGAAGTAGCAGCATCCACTTGCGAGAAAACAATCTGCTCATATGCAGAAAAGAAACGTGAATTGCTTTCCAGAAAAAAAAAAGAAAAAAAAAAGAAGTCAAATAACAGTTGATTAGTTTGATGTCTAACCAGTACCTCTGCCATAAATTCCTTTGGATATTGATCCTTGCGATCCCATGGGACATCCATACCATCAAACTCAAGCTTCAGAACATTATCTGATACAAATGCAGTATTAAACATTGCACGAAACATTAATTCTCCATGTTCAAGATTAGCATCCAAACTCACACACTCGAGCACAACATCGCCTTGAACATTACAATGGATGTCCAACTTATCTGTTTCACCATCTGCCTGCAGTTAAATATACAAACAATTAAAATAGAGAACTATATACAAGGTTAAGCATTCATGATGTATGGGTGAGCTCACACATCAAAATGGATTGATGGATGAGGCATGTACCATACAATTGGTGCTAGAGAGGGAATTTTTCTCTCTTATATACTTGTATTTTTCAGAGAGTTGTAGTCCTTCTATATGTAAAGCAAAACACTGTTACCAGAAAAGCAAAATAAAAGAATGATAGCCTATAAAATTCCTATGAAAGAGAAAAATAAAAGAACGATAACTCATCTTTCTGACTAGACAGGACATAAGTATGTCTGATGTTTATAGGCTCAAAATGAGACTCAAGAAATCACACTAGTCATATACTGAAGTTACATGCTACATACCAGGGATTATGACAAGTGCATCATTTTTGCCAAGAGGAAATTAGGTGAGTTCTCAAAATGTGGCATACTTATCTTACAACAGAATGCGATATGTAAAGCAAGGGAACAATGATGTTTTGCAGCTTGATTTCACTGTTTAACATATTAACAAAGTGCGAACTCTGTTACTAAGATATTCAAAACACTAAGATAAGCATCATTGCTTGCAGCTCCTATCTACAAATCCAGCAAGGTTTTACAAACATCTAAGGTGAAAAAGTTTGGTACCGGAAGCCAAACAATACATGGGAGAGAAAGTGGAATCAAACCTGACATACACATGCAATCAAGGTCTCATGAATAATTTCAGGTTATATGGATTGCCAACAAAATCAGAATTACCTGTCTGTAATGCCTAACATATTCACTCCTTCTGGGTGTTGAGAACAGAACTTTGGCAGTTTGATCAGCAACCATAAAGGGGTCCCGTCCCAGTATCATAACAATAGGACGACATCCCCCTTCAGCATCCAAATTAGGAGCGGACCTTAGTAAAACACTTTTTTATCACAAGTGCCTTATCTTGTGGAGGCCAAGCTAAGCCAGCATTCTGTGTGGAAACATAGTGGAGGTATCTCAGCTGGGAAGGCAAAGGATTCAGTGTTGATGTCAGCTGCAAGAGTTCATGGGGCGCTTTCTTGTAAATCATATCAAGTGTTTTCTGCTCCCCATCCCACTTCTTGCTATATAACAAGAGAGAAGCCAACATGAATGCCAGAACTGGCCATGCACCCCTTTCACAATGCATCAACAGCACGTTCTGTTGCGTATCGGATGACAGCCATTCATCGGCAGATATCAAGAAGTTGTGGATAATCTCCACTCTCGGTATAGGGCAACCTCCATAATTGTGAGGGAATTCCATGACGGTTATATCATATTCAGACAACACTTCAGCCATTTGGCTTTGGTTATCTTGCTCTCCAAAATTGAGCACCATGAAAGAGGCTGCAGAAAATTGGTCTTGGAGTTTTGCAACTATGTCTCTCATGTAAAACTTATATCCATCATCCTTCAACCAGTCCGTGGTAATTTGGCCAGAAAAAGAACAATCGCAAGTAAGACAGTAATCAAACACTGCATCCACATCCACATACGTAAATCACTATGTGCATAATATTGGTGTAAAAAATAGATAAAGTTAACAGGAGACATCTACTATCAAGTGTGTTGTTCCTTTGGGCTCAGTATAAACTTGATAGACCATGAAATGATTGAGGTCAAATGAAGTACTCGTGCAAGGAAGCTTCCAAATTATGGATGATGACTTGCTATGCTGTCAAAAGTTGTTTAGAAACTAAACCACAAAAACGCATTCATAAACTTCCAGGAAATAGTGACTAGAAAAGGTTAGGAAACCCATCTACTGCAGATCATTTCCATAGAGGTGTAGGGTGAATGATATATCAAGAGACCTGCCAATTAAACTAATGAAATGATCCCCTGAACTCGAAGGATAAGCACCTCATGCAGATCTTCTGCAGATGAACATCTTGAATGCTTATGAACTTTCACTAGCAAGTACACTTGGGAATTGCGAAATATGCATTTATGACTTGTCAGTAGCACCCACAGGAGCCTCTGGGATTAACAAGGAAGCAATTACAGAAAGTGCTTGTAGCTGATTAGCTCCATGGAAGGATACTTCTTTCTACTTCTAGGCTTTCCAGCCTTTCAAAGAAAATAGCATTTTTGTGTTTTCTTAAGTCTTTCAATGCTATGGTCTTGCGGATTGGGCACTGGAATGACCTACTCTGGTTTTGGGTTAGTCTTAATATTCTGATAGCCTAGCAATCATTGATTATGTATGGGTCTCATTCTCTTCAATCTGGCCCGACCTGATCTCTTCTTATCAGAGTTGAGCCCCAATGCCATTTGGCTGGTCAATACAACATTCATGCACCCTCAAAAGCTACTAAGGCTACACAGTTGCTGGAGTTGGTGTGACATCCTGAAATTCGACCCCGTTTCGATAAAGTGAAATGGGCATTTCGTCGATGTGTTTACGGTCATTTTCCTCTGAGCTGATCACTCACGAGTTAACTAACCTATTGAGTGAAGCCGTTAAGGATGTATCTGCAAAGTAAAATCCCTAAAAGCTACTCAATTTGTTGGATTGGACTAAAATCACGTTTGATCGATTTTAACCACGAAATCAACTCAATTTCGGGAATCAAATTTTACGCGCGGCCATAATCTTTTTTTTTAAGACATTTGTCTCACCGTCATTCAATTTCATTGACGAAATCAAATTTCAATAAAGAAATTATCGGAGAAAAATTAAAGACCAAAAGAAATTAAAAAGGGAATGAGAAAAGGAAAATAATAGAGGTAATGAGAAAATGGTGTTTTCTTATTTAAAATATTATTTTCTTTTCCCTTTTTCTTTCTCTCTCTCTTCTTTCTCTCTTTTTTCTCTCTTCTTTTCTCTCTCTCCTCCCCCTCGTGCGAATCCCCTCCCCACTGACCGCCTACCCCTTGCCAAATTCATTTGGCTTCTTCTTCTCTCCCTCTCCCCTCCCCCTCGTGCGAATCCCCTCCCCACCGACCGCCTACCCCTTGCCAAATTCAATTTGGCTTCTTCTTCTCTCCCCATTTGACTAGTCAAAAACCCCTATCTCTTCCTTCTCTCTCTTCTCTCTCTCCTCCCTCACCCCACGTGACCGAACTAACTCCTTTCTTCTTCCCCTCTTGTTCGTGAAAAACCAGAAGCTGAAGACAGAAGCGGAAGAAGAAGACAGCAGCTCGCCGAGGACCACCGTCGCCCTTCTCGCCGCCGCGCTCCGTCGCCCGCACGCTGCCCACGCATCCCGCCGCTCGTCCCTCACGTCCCCGCCGCCTAGCAGCTCCGTCCAGCAGCTGTTTGGTCTCTGTCCAGCTTCGGGAGTCGCTGAAGAAGCCGCCGAACCGCCGACCAGCTCCATATCCGGCCACCGTTCGGACCACCGGAGTTCCCCTTGCCCTTCGCCGGCCTCCCCTCGCTGCCCTAGCCGCCGGATTAGCCCCGGCCAGCCCAAATCCGCAACCCACGAAATGGGTTTCCAGCGGCTTTAGGCCCGTTTTGGGCCGTTTCTGGGCCCCGAACCCGAGGCCTGCTTTGGAGTTTGTTGTTCCTCGCGTCGCCACCGTCGGATTGATCCGATTTGCGCGAGATTTTGTGAGTAATCTCACTAATACGGGATTAATTGGCTAATTATGCTTTAGGTTGGTTTATTTTTAATTAATTATGTTTAGGTTGTTAGATTAGAATTAATTAACAATTATTAGTCAATTGTAATGCGATTTAGATAAATTGATTGCGAATTAACAAGTAGACGTGGTCTACTATTTATTGGGAGTGTCTCGAATTTTCCGACCCTAATCGGGCTTCAATTTGGCGATTCGGGCCTAAGTGAGACTTTTAATATTTAATAATTAATTTTCGAAATTAATTAATTATTTATTTATTTTTCGGAAATTAAGTTTGAGATGGCCGACGACCGAAATCTCGTGCTAATCGTCATACAGTGATCCGTTTATTTAATTGAGCTTTAATTTGTCTTTGAATTGATTTAATTGTGGATATTTAGGATATGTTCCTAAATTGATTATTTGAGTAAATTGAGTACGAATTAAGGTTGTTGATAATTACTTTAGAAATGGGATGAATCATCATGAAAGGCACGTGGCTCGTAAATTAATGCATCACCCGGAGAATGCATGGCTCATTGACGAAGATGTCGCTTGGAGAATGCATGTGGGTCGGTGATTAAGTTTGGCATCTAAAAGGACACGTGACTCGGTAATTTGATGCATTACCTCGGAGAATGACGTGGTCCAATGAAGTACATTTGGCATCTAAAAGGACACGGCTCGGTAATTTGATGCATTACACTCGGAGAATGCACGTGGTCCCAATGAGTACATTTGGCATCTTGAAGAGACACACGCGCCGGTGATTTGATGCATCGCTTTCGGAGAATGCACGTGGCTCGCTGATTCAAAATGGCATTTTAAAGGGCACGGGCTCGGTAAATTAATGTATTACCTCGGAGAATGCACGACGGCTCGGTAATTGGTTTTATCAATTGAAACTATATAGCAATAGCTTGAATGACCGGGATATGGTCAGGCTAATATGTAATCGACTAGGTCGATTGATCATTGATTTGATTTGATGTCGTGGATTGATTGACTGATTAGAAATGACCGTGAGTGGTCTTGTTGGCATTTAATCGACAAGGTCGATTTAATCGATGCTTCGATCAGTGATATGATTGCTTGGGTGCCTATTATGAATTGTACTGACTTGCAGGTGGGATACAAGGCCAAGGTACGTCTTCTGCCCTATGCGTGTATAGGGAGCTTATAGTATAATAGTTTACTAATTGGGCTTAGTGGGGTAGAACTCGCTGAGACGTAGTCTCATCCCATTTTGGGGAAAAACATTTCAGGACCCCGATGAGGAGCTGAGGAGGAGTCTAAGAAGGAGAACTCGGAGGTGAAACCTGAGTAGAAGGATTTTTGGAAGAAGAAGATAATACCGAGAGAGATTTTGAGTATGACCTGAAGGGATTGAGATTCCATCTTCTTTTGTGAACTCCAATTGATGTGAATAGTTATGAAGTTCTCTAGTCGATGTCATGTACAAAAGTTTGGTTATAAATTTCAATATGAAAAATATGGTCCTACTTTTATATCCCATTGTTTTATTGTCAGGGGATTTTAACTGCTTCTGCATGTGCTTAAAAATGAAAGGGTCGGCGATACATTGTTCTGGGATATCGCATTATAAAATCGACCAAGTGAGACAGATGTGTGCGTGCTTGAGGATCGGGGCGTGACAGTTGGTTAACATGAGCATAAAGATGCTCCCAGATTGAAGCAGGGCTGTGGGTTGTGCCAATGGTACCAATTAAATATGGATTTGAACAAGCATTTCCTTTTAGCTGAGACAAGAAATGAACTTGCAATTGCAGTGATATGAAATGTGACGACATTCTTCGGTGGAAGATAATGCTTGTGCCGAGCGGCTATCTAATTACAGTTGGTGGACTAGCAACTAACTCCTCTACAGAAACTTTATGCCTCTTCTGCAAAGTAACAAAGTTATCGATCCTGGAATTTTTAGTCTGTATTCGTTTCATGTGCCTAGAGCCCGTGTTACGACCAAAACGGGAAAAGAACCAAATACTACAGTACACAAGCTTGTGCGTTCTTTTGACATATTATGACCTTCGTTCATTCCTTGTTGATACTTAGGTTTTCCGATAATTCCCCTAGAGGAGGAAAATAATAGAAACTACAGGCTGTTATTGCATCTGACCACTAAAATAAAGAAGTATACATAGAATCCTGGAATCTGACAACACTGCCCTATAAATATTGTAGCATATTGATACAGAATATGTGAAAGCTCACCGTAGACTCTGTCGGAAACTTCCAACACCCCTCCATCGGGCAGATTCCTGTAAGAGAATATCCAGAGTAAGGCCATAGTGCAACAGCATTAATCCATATGCTTCACATCAAGCATCTTGACACACTAGAATTACACTCATGTAAAACCTAAAGTCCGTGTTACTTCATCATAATGCAGGACATAACAGGCACTTTCTGATTGAGAAACATTATCTATGCAGATTAGGAGACTGTAATAATTTATGTCAGGGGAACAGGAGCTACTTGCTTTGTTGTTCATTGAATGAAATGTGCGTGGTAATAGGTGCAATGGATTGTATGTTGGTAATGTTGTCATAAAGAACCTAGCCCATGCAGTTGTAAACTTTGACAGTTTCTAAAAAATCACCGTGACCTTCTAGACAAATCATCATTCGCTTTGATGATCTGGTCAGGCGGCGGCTGTGACTGCCGGTCTTGAATTATCGTCCGTGCTTTAGAGAGCCAGCAATGGATTTGCAGAATAGTCTCAACCCTGAGTTCTATCCCCATCACCGGCACTCGCCCCTGATCATTGGCCAAGTAGTGGAGCACAGTCATGGCCACTTCTCGAGCATCGGGATCCGAACTCTTCTGCAGGAGCTTGAGCAGCGGAGGCACGCCGCCTTCATCCACGATAATCGTCTTGATCCTGACACTGGCTCCCGCGAGCGAAGCCAACTCATTTGCAGCCTCAATTCGAACAGGCAAGGGCCCCATGTGAAGCGAGGCGATGTGGGACCAAACCCAACACAGAATCCGATTCTTTTTTCACAATCGGAGGCAGTGAGGGCTCAATACCACCACCCTCACCTTCGGTATCGAAGACCCTGAGCAGCCACTCCCGGTCCCTGAGGGAATCGTCGAGAAGGGCCATGATCTTCCTAAAATCGGCGGCACTGGTCGTGGTGACGACGCAGTGGAGGATGTTGCGGCGCTTGCACTTGCACTTGCTGGCTAGTGCTAGGGCTCGCTCCAGTTTCCTGGAGACATCGGCGGCGATACGGCGGATGGGGCGCTCGTAGAGGGACGGAGCGGAGGCGGTGAAGCGGGCAAGGGAGCGGAGCACGTCGGAGAGGAGGTCGGCCCGCTTGCCCAGCTCGGAGCACTCGGACCTGAACGCCTCGGCCTCGTCCACGGCCGAGCGGACTTGCTCCGACAGCACGATCAGGTGCGACAGCACCTCATCTATTCGCTTCTCCTCCGGCGCAGCCATTCCCGGAGCTCGCGATGGCGATTCGGTGACTGCCATTGGGACCGATGAGGAGTCGAAGGCCTTGGTCAGCAAGAAGGCTCCATTCGTGTCGAAAATATCACGAGCGCGGTAAACAGCATGGAGACTCAAACCACAAGCGAGCTCAAGCTCAAAGCTTTGCGTGAGGTTGGTGATTTCGAGCTCAAGCTTGCCAAATCTCGTCAACCGTCAACCTCGTGCCCGCAAGCATGAGCCTCGCCAGCCCGTGCTTGTGGCCGGCCGCTAAGGCACGACAACCAAGTAAGTAAGAAATAAAAAGAAAAGGAAAAAAAAAATTTAAATTGAAAAATTTGAGATTAGCAACTCCCAAAAATGTTTTCACCTCTTTAGATTTAAGAATTCACTCTTTTAAATTTATACATGAATATTTCATTAACCGGAAAGTGATTTTGGTTGACTAGTTATTTTCTATGAACCAAACGGGTGAAAGTTCATGAAATCAAATTCCGAATGACACTTTCCCCAAAATAAACACACCCCTAGCTTAAGCTTGCTGCTAGTATCTTATGCCATATATAATGCATATAACAGCAGAGTCAATTGGAATAATAATAAATAAATAAAAAGATTGTTTCATAATTGATTTTGCATGGAATATCAAAGAATCAGTATCAATGATATGCCAACCTAAGTTCTCAAACATGTCTTAACTTAAAATTTTATAAAATCGTCAAAAAGGAGAATCTAGTTCGCCAAATCTTTATTTTCTTTCTAATTGTTTCTTTAATTAATTCAAGGTAATATGAAGATTGGCAGTGGGTGCTGGGTGGTCATCATTGCAAAGAGAGGGCCCTCATGTGCAAATGCTACGTAAACTTGTAAGCTTTTCCTATATTGATCTATGCCAGTGTTGTCGGTTGTTATCTATAGTATCATCTTACAGTTATTAAATGGAATAACTTTGAGCTGGGTTTTTTACTTCATAGTTTAGTTAGGTTTGTATGACTATATGAATATTTATACTTCGATAGAATTGACATCGACGGAAGAAAGTGATTTAGTACGTGCTATTATAGGAAATTTAGTCTAATTGTTTGTGAAGAGAGATGCTAGAGCATGAGTTTACCTACAGATTTAGTGATTCTTGTTATTAATTTAATTTGTCATTAGATTGGTGATTAATGCATCACTCTAATTGATAACACAACTTCTAATGAGTCTAACAAGTTTGGATTTATGACTAACTAAAATTCCTGATGCTAAAAATATTAAGTTTCATCTTTTCTCCTCTACCTTAAATATGACTTGCCATATACGACATTCAAAGCAATTGACGAGCACCGTTCTATTGTCCTATGTGATCTTGCCGTCCTGAAGACTACTTAATGTGGTCATCCTATTCAAGTAGTCTATCGTGAAGCTTAGTTACATGTATTCTCGTTAATGTTGGGAGTCATAATTTTGCTTTAGAGAATGTGAACATGTTATGCCCGTCGCTCTCAGCCTACTATGGTAATATGTATGTTTTTGGTGCTTTCTACTCTTTATTGCCCCTTTTATCGGAAGTCATGTAGCTCATGAAATTTTTCACAAGCAATTTATGATGAAAGCTCTTTTTATTCACAAATAATTAATAGTGCGATGTGAATCTATCCAATACGATGTTATTGGCTAGTCACATGATTCCAAGTGCAAGTAAAAATAGAGAGTTTCATTCAAACATTAACGGTTGCACTGCACCATACAACTTCCTCGTATTCTTCTCAAATTTTATCCTTCTTGACCCCCCTGTAGTGCCCTTCGTTCGTGACCTAATCTCGATAAGGTAGAAAGTAGGTTTAGAGGTATTATATAAAAGAGGGGCTTATGGCCAATGTTTTAGACGTGAGCTCTCCTCAACCTATACCTCGCCACTAACCTATTGAGGTCGGCTAGTAATCAAGTAAAGTATGGAAATGTACTTTACTTTCTACGCAACTAGATAATTTACGATTGAAGACTTGATTACATTAATTAAATAATTAGTACCATTTCGGTACTTAATCTTATTTATTTAAAAGATTTTTGTTAGGCAATTTGAATTGATTTTAGGCATATTTACTGACGTGTGAAGTGATCATGTGAATACATAATCATTAAAATAACAATCTACAACCAAATGGGGTATGAATTACATTGCAAGGGAAAACAAGCATCTAACACTAAGAAATAAATAAATGCCAATCCTAATTAGGCTAAAGGGAAGCCATAATCATCGTGTCAAAGTATACAAGTAAGGGCATTTGTCTTTAAAACAATTGAAATCCTAAGGTAAGGCCTTGGGGGGCTTGTCCAAATTTTGAGCACAATATTGAATCAAATGTTTTCCCACAGTTTAAGAGAAAATTAACAAAAAAAAAAACTATTTTTTAAGCCATTTTCCTAATTCTTGAGAAATAATTCTTTTTGGGAATTTTTGAAATTTATCATATGGAAATTATTTTTAAATTTTTTAAATTTTATTTTTTTCAATTTGAAAAAGGGACCCGGGCCCAGTCCGCGTGTAAGGTCAGATACGGGCTCATGGGTTTGGACTAGTGATATCAACTGGACTAATAAAAGAAGCGAGCCCAATGGTTCAAGGCCAATCGGTCCATGGCCTGAATCGAGTCAAAATTCAATTATCCTAAGCCCAACCCACATTTATCAACACTAAGTTCAAGCCCACTTTCTATTTTTCTTTCGACGCCCCCCTTTCCGAAACGTGAGGACCTCCCTTCTTCCTCGATTCTCTTAAGCCACCCCAGAACGTGAACTCATCCACCTTCAACGTTAAAACTCAAGACCAACAAAAGAAGGCGTCACTCATGGACCGCCATCTCAAACGTTGGATGAAATTTCACCGTATCGCGGACCATCATCTATTCTAGCTCATGACTTAGTCCACATTCATCAGGCAAACACCATAGAAGCACCAAACAAGACTCGAAAAGAACAAAAAGCATATCGAACTACAGTGATTAAAGACCACTATTAAGGGAACTCTATTACTACACATTCGAAGCAAATAAAAATCGGGAAAAAGAAAATGGGCACAACTTGGTTTAACAGAGGGTGCGCAGTGGGTTAAGGAGAATCAAATGACCGAACTAGGGCTCGGACCCGGATCTAGACCTACGGCACTAAAGAAATCAGCTCAGTTGGACACGGAACGCTCAAGAACCAGAACCGGATAAACCGAGCCCGGCTCGTCTTTCAAACGGAAGAAGGCGGAGCCGGAGGGGGCTAGGCGTGGGTGAGCGTCTAACGAGGAGACCTTACCCCGCTCGAAGACGGCAGTCATGGGCGGAGCTCGAGATGAGCCGACCTATGGCCGACCGCCACCCCCGATGTCCCCGAGCCGGAAAAAGGGCTGAAACCAAAAGAAACTCACCAGAAATTTGGTGCTGCGGGGGTAAAGGGGAGCTGTGGCCTCGATGACGTCGGCTGGAGTTGTTAAACGGGGCTGGGGCGTGGCCGAGCTGCCGGAAAGCTCCCTCCCGCTCTCAGGTTTCACACCCTCAGTCGCTCTCTCTCCTTCCCTCTCTGTCCCCCGCTCCGAACGAACCCCCCCTCACTCAGCTTTTTCTGTCGCTCCTTTATTCTCTGTTCCTCTCGCCCGCGCCTTCAGCCGAGCTCCCCACGAAGCCTGCAGAACAGTCGATCCGTAACTTTAACACCTCGCCCACGCTGGGATCGTCAGAGATTGGAAGGAGACGACAGATCTGCGCTCAACGTTGTGATAATCTTTTCCGACTTCTGGGAAAAAGATGGGATTTTTACTGTGGATTGCTCGACGGAGTGAGTTGAGTGGGAACCAGAAATTGAGAGGATGGAATGAGGGGAAGGAGAAGCATTTTGCTTGACTGGCCAAAACCCAAGATGGTGGTCTCCGCCTCTGTGTGGAATCCCCACACCCCCTTTTGAACGTGAGAAGCCTTGAGGGGCCTTCTCTTTTTTGTCCTCCGTTTGAACCGGAAATTGAGAGGAAGGAACGAGGTGAAGGATAAGAGTCGTTTCAAGTTTTACACGAACCGGATTCATACTGATGAAACAGTTTCCAGTCAGGTGTTCAAGAGCAAAAAGAACAAGTTTGGGCCTTGGCTTGTACACTTGATCAATGATGTTTGAATTTTGAAGTTGTAAAAAATTATCCCTAAGGTCATGTGTTGGTCACCAGGGAATAATAGGTGAAATGTTCTGTTTTGGTTACGGGTAAACAACTTTCATAGAAGCTACTTAAGCAGAGTCTCAACGAAATTCTAGAAACAAACTCAAGAGGTGATAGTTAGGTAATTGTTTGTCATGTATCGAGATATGGGGGATAGTGCACTAGATCTGAAGATTAAGTGGAATTAATATTAGAACTTCAGTAAAAATAACTGCCGCGAGAAATGCGCATAAAAATATGAAGCAGTTATTTATTTAATGAGCAAGTTGCACAAGTATCATTGATGAGTGAAAAAATAATTACTTATAAGTAAGGATATCGAGAAAACTTGAAAAACCTAGAGAATATCAAGAGTGGCGAAATGGTACCATTTATAACTTTGAAATGCATTTGGTAAGTTTACCCTCAATTTTGAAAATGTATCTGTACTATTTTGGTTAAACAAATAATGGTAAGTTGTTGCCTCCTGCTCCCTTGCTCTCGGATGGAGCTGACACATGGGGAAACGGTACCATTTATAGCCACTAATTTGAATTTGATAGGTGCACTTTCGTGTTCTGTCAGCGTTGTTTCTTTATAGAGCTTGAGAATCAATTGCATGACCGTGGACATGAGGTTATGACCAACTAAACGAAAATCCTCTACCACAAATCTTCTTCCAAAAAAAAGGTTACATCCACAGTCAATGTTTTCTTCTAGTGTACATACGTAAGATTGGCTCTGTGAATTTATTATTATTTTTTTGTATGCTCTCAAATAGTTAAAAATAGATGGGTGGTTTTTTTGTGATTGAGCGGAATCACAAAGACCGCTTTTTAAAAACAATATGTTTCATATTTTCACGACAATTAAGTTTTAAGTCACATAGTAGGCAAAATGGGTTCGTAACCCATTTTTTAACTCAAATTCAATAGGTCATACCAAATATGAGTTACTTGAAATTTAAAAACAGATTAATGTGGGTTCACGATATTAAATCCAACTAGATGTGGGTCTAAAAACATACTCATTTAAGCCTAAAAAGATTATTAGCCAAACAAAACAGGAAAAAAAGGGTAAAAAAGAATTCGATGTGGATGAAAAGAAGGGAAAGCGCGAAGAGCACCGGCGCGGTCGACAATGTGGCCTACCTTGACTTGTCTCGCCGGTGGCATTGCCAGTGAGAGCGATGGTTTCGCCGGCGATAGCCCTGCAAGCTTCCAATAAGTTTGCCTCCGATTTTCTCACATCCGCCAGGAGGCTTCGATTTGGAACCCTCTCCATGACTGTGTCCACCCCCTCCGCCTCGGCATCGCGGTTTTGGAGGTCGTCAAGGAGAAAAAGCTCAAGCGTTTTCCCTCGTCTTCGGATTTGGACCCCCTCCCTCATCGTCTTCTGCACGAAGCACATGTGGTGGCTTCTTCTTCCTCGTTCCAGTCTCGGTTTTCTATTTGCGTCTTGCTCTTTTTGTTTACCTTATTTCCGCTCTCTGTTCTCTGATTTCTGCTAATCCTCCTCTTCTTCATTCTACTTTTCGCTTGCCTTTTACTTTTGTCAAATTTTTTTCCCAGTAAATTGTCCAAGGTAGATTCAAACACCTCAGGCAACCTCTCATTTTTCTGGTCACCTCCTACAGAACTGCGCGCGTTGTCGTTCTCCACGGTTTTGTCCCACTCGAATCCTTGAAAAATACCACTCATCGAAATCTCACAGTTCGTTTCAACGTCACAATTCGGTATAAATTCGTCTCCCTGGTATTTTTCTTCAGGTTCGTGATTCTGCTATTTTTAGGATCAGGACGAGAAATACGACAATAGAGCAATCGGCACAATCAACCGTGATGAAGGAATACCGACGAAATTTCGTCTCATGAGGCGTGCCATTTATTACATGTTTTTGTGTAGGTCAATTTAGGGACAAGAAAAGATTTTCATTTAACTTTGCATATTTCTTTTTATTTTTCGTTTGTCTATTATTGCCTTTTTTCCTAAATTTATTTATTTATCTACTATGAGTCTAAATTGTTGTAAAATATCCCGTGGCGAATATATAATAGAGAAGAGATTAAAGAAGAGAAAGCAAGTTAACACCAGAAATAGTAGAGAAAGCCAGATATTTCACTGTATTGTAATTCTGTGTGATTGTGTATTGTACATCAAAATTAAACTCATATTTATAGGAGAACAAGAGTGTACTTATCATTAATATCAATGTATCGAATGATACATGTACAGGATAAGGGAGACGAACGTTCATTGTATAGGGAGATGTATTTAGAACATTTGATATAAATGTACCATAATAAATACATTGGATAAGATGAATATAATGAATATTCATTCATGTATTCTATCCATTCATGTATTTCATAACACTCCCCCTTGAATATTCATCATATTCATTACGAATGTGTATCGAATGATACTGCCTCATTAAAAACCTTAAGCCGGAAAAATCCAGTGGGATAAAAACCGAACAAAAGGGAAAAAGAGTGCAGAGTACAAATGTTATGATATCTCCCTTTTATGGATTCATTAATTGTCTCGTTAAAAACTTTAAGCTGGAAAAACCCTATGGGAAAAAATCGGACATAAAGAAAAAAGAGTGCAATGTATATATAGCCACTCCTGGGACTAATCATTATTGCATCTTGTGAACTAGTCGCATATCAATGCTGCAATGCATAGTTCATAATATCTCCCCCTCAATAGAGCCATATAGCCACTTCTGGGGCTAATTAATCTTACACCTTATGAACTCGCCTCATACCAATGCCATATACTAATTTCTCAAAACTTGATGTTGGCAATGATTTGGTAAAAAGATCTGCAAGATTATTTATGGATCGAATCTGTTTAACATCAATTTGTCGACTTTCTTGGAGTTCATGAGTATAGAAAAATTTCGGCGAGATATGCTTGGTCCTATCACCTTTGATATATCCTCCCCTGACTTGTGCAACACAAGTAGCATTATCTTCATAAATTATAGTGGGAGAATTGGTAACCGGTATTAAGCAACAAGAATTATGAATATGTGTTATAACGGATCTTAACCAAACACACTCCATTCCAGCTTCATATAAAGCAATAATCTCAGAGTGGTTAGAAGATGTAGCTACTAGCGATTGCTTCGTAGAACGCCAAGAAATAGCGGTGCCGTTATAACAAAATAAATATCCGGTTTGAGAGCGAGCCTTATGTGGATCGGATCTATATTCAGCATCAGCATATCCAACTAAACCAGAGTTAGTGGAATCATTGGAATAATATAATCCAAAATCTATGGTTCATCGGAGATAACGGAAAATATGTTTAACTCCATTCCAATGTCTCCGAGTTGGCTCAGAACTAAAACATGCCAATAAATTTACCGCAAAAGCGATATCTGGTCTCGTACATTGTGCCAAGTACATCAAAGCCCCAATTGCATTAAGATATGGTACTTCAGGACCAAGTATCTCTTCATCAGATTCTCTAGGACGAAATAGGTCCTTTTGGGGATCCAGAGACCTTACAATCATAGGGGTGCTCAATGGGTGAGCTTTGTCCATGTTGAAACGTTTAAGCAATCTTTCAACATATCCGATTGATGGACGATTATTCCATTTGCTTTATGCTCAAGCTCTAGACCAAGACAAAGTTTGGTTTTACCCAAATCTTTAACTTCAAACTTCCTTTTCAAATATTCAGCAGTTTCAGCTAACTCTTATGGAGTTCCAATTAAATTTATATCGTCGACATAAACTGCTATAATAAACACGCATGAGCAGATATGATCATTTTTATACCTTTCCTTAATTAGGTACTCACTTAGGCGTTGATACCACGTGCGACCGGATTGCTTTAACTCGTACAAGGATCTTTGCAATTTTATTGAGAATAAATTGCAGGGAGTGCATGCTTCAGGTATTTTGAATCCCTCAGGAATTTTCATATAAATGTCAGAGTCTAATGAGTCATATAAATATGCCGTCACAACGTCCATAAGACGCATTTCCAATCTTTCAAAGATTGCTAGGCTAATGAGAAAACGAAATGTAATCATATCCATCACAGGTGAATATGTCTCATTATAATCAATCACAAGTCTCTGGGAGAATCCTTGGGCAACGAGTCGGGCTTTATACCTAACAACCTCGTTTTTCTCATTTTGTTTTCGGATAAATACCCATTTATATCCAACGGGCTTTACATTATTGGGGATACGAGTTACAGGTCCAAAAACCTCTCGTTTAGTTAGGGAAGCTAATTCATCTTTAATTGCTTCCTCCCACTTATGCCAATCTTGCCTTTGACAACATTCAATAATAGATTGTGGTTCACAATCATCATCCATAATTTGATGAGCAACTGAGAATGCAAAAGTATCATCAATGATGATTTCATTTCGATCTCAAATTTCATTACAATATGTAATTGAATTCTCAGTATTCCGGGGCTAGTGCTCATTTCATGGGTTTGCACCTCTTCAGGGGCAATAAGCTCTTTGGAAGCAAGCACAATGCCAGGCTCTTCTGGAGCGGATTCTTGATTCTTTCCCCTTCGTTTTCGAGGAGCAGTATCTTTTGATCCTATCGGTTTGCCACGCTTCAAGTGCAGGGGATTTTGATCCATTTTAACCTGTTCTTCGGGAATAGCTATCCTAGCTGGAGTATTTGCAACTGGAATATAAGACTTCGTTACCTTAGTAGCATCATTAAATGCGTCAGGAAGTCTATTGGCCATAGCATGTAAATGGATTATTCGCTGCACCTCGTTTTCACATTCAGGAGTCATTTGGTCTAACTGAGATAAATTTTTCTCATTCCAGGAAAAAACCTTAATTGGTTTTTGTTTTGCAGTCATGGAAGTTGTAGGTATCCCAATTGATGGAAACCTAATCTCATCGAAATGACAATCTGCAAACCTAGCGAAAAAAAAGATCACCAGTAGTTGGTTCCAAGAACCTAATGATAGATGGTGAATTAAACCCAACATAAATGCCCAAACAGCGTTGGGGACCCATTTTCGTCCTTTTTGGCGGTGCTACAGGCACCTGTACTGCACAACCAAAGGTGCGTAGATGTGAAATATCTGGTTCATAACCAAGAACCATTTGAATGGGAGATTGTAAAATACTAGCAATGGGGCGTAATCTTATTAGAGCTGCCGCATGCAAAACTGCATGACCCCATGCTGTATCGTTGAGATTCGTTCTCAATAATAGAGTGCGGGCAATAATTTGGATACGTTTAATCAAGGATTCTACGCCAATCCATTTTGAGTATGAACATATGCAACCGGGTGCTCAACCTCGATTTCGAGTGAAGCACAATATGTATCAAAACTCTTTGATGTAAATTCACCAACATTATCCATCATTATACTCTTAATTGGATAATCAGGGAATTGTGCCCGGAACTTTATAATCTACGCAAGTAAACGTGCAAATGCGACATTGCGCGTAGATAGTAGGCAAACATGGGACCATCTACAGGATGCGTCCACTAATACCATAAAATATCTAAATGGTCCACTTGGTGGTTGTATTGGTCCATAAATATCACCATAAATTCTTTGCAAAAATAAAGGAGATTCAAAATTAACCTTTGTTATAGAAGGTTTAATAATGAGCTTTCCTTGTGAGCAAGCCTCACAATTATAATCTTTGGACAACAATACCTTTATATCCTTTAAAGGGTGCCCTTTTGTATTTTGAATTATCCTACGCATCATTAAAGCGCCAAGATGACCAAGGCGATCATGCCACAGTCCAAACTGATCAGGGCTTACCAATTTCCAGGATGTGGTAGCATAGGTTTCAACAGCTTTAATCATGACACAATACAAACCCATAGAAGAATCTTCTAGCTTCTCATGGATGGTCTTCAGGCCCATCTTATAAGAGGAAATGCCAATGTATTCCTTATCTTGCTCATAAATAGTCTCAATATGGTACCCATTACGGCGTACATCTTTGAAAGCGAGCAGATTCCTTTTTGATCGAATGCTTAGAAACGCATTCTCAATATGCAGGATTGTGCCATTTGTCAAAATAATTGCAGCATTCCCAAAACCATCAATAATCGGAACAGGACCGATATTGTATGGATTTGTACCTTACGCAATGTCATACTCGAGAAAAAGTGTCTACTACAAAATATAGTATGTGTTGTTGCACTATCAAGCAAACAAATATCTTCATTTTTCTCGGTATTTTCCATTTGCATGTATATTGACAACTTCAGGTGTCAAGTATCATAAAAGTTGCATATTAGTTATATAGTCGAATAAAATTTCAAAGATAAATATTATATAAGGTTCATAAGTATTTCATAAAGATCAATAAAAAAGTAATACATTTAAAGCGAAATAACATAAAATTCAAAGTTCAAATTATCATCCACAAATCTGATTCATCAGAGGTCCTCAAAGAAATCAGAGACATCCAATGATGCATTTACTACTTCGGGAGCAAGAGGAGTCCCACCAACGGAGATATTGTTGGCCTCAACAAAGTGGTTATGGCAGTAAGATTGATTTCAATGGCATGAGATTCACCACGCTTGCCCGTATGCTTTAAAGATGCCTGGTATAGGTCAACAAAATGTTTTGGCGTACGGCAGTACGTGACCGGTGTCCGGTCATGCCACAGCGATGAAAAATACTTTCATTAATCACCTTCTTTTGCTTCTTTTCTTTGCCATGATTCAGGCCAAAGTTTGATTTCCTATGGCGATTAAATTTCTTGCCATCCCTTCTAGGATTATATTCTTGCTTGCGCTTATAGCCCTTAAAATGGCCAGTATTTTTCTCAAAGTTAGCATGTGCTTCAGGCAATGCTTTTGAGCCAGCAGGTCTAAGATCATGATTTTTTAACAGCAATTCATTAGTTTGCTCGGCATTAAGAAGAACAGAAATTAATTCAGAATATGTGGCAAACTGACGTTGCCAGTATTGTTGTTGCAATACAATATTCGAAGCATGAAAGGTGGAGAAAGTTTTCTCAAACAATTCTGCATCGGTGAGTTTGATACCGCATAACTCAAGTCGAAACGATATCAAATAAAGCAAAATTATAGTCGGACACGATTTAAAATCTTGCAGTCGATATTTTGCCAACCATATTGTGCTTGAGGGAGGATAACGGTTTTTGTATGATCATACCTATCCTTCAACCTCGTCCACAAGATATGCGGGTCTCGAACGGATAAATATTGAGTCTGCAGGCTCTCATGCAAATGACAACAAATAAAAATCAGCGCATTTGCTTTATCCTTTTCATTTGAGGTTCCATCATCGTAATTGTATTAGCGAGACCTTACCCTTGGAGGTGCATTTCCATGTCAAGGCGCCAGGATAGATAATTCTTTCCACTCACTTCCAAGATGTGGAATTTGGGCTTTTCAATATTTGCCATAATCCTTGCAAAAATAAATCCTTAAATTAATTAAAAGGATTTACAAATATCCACCGCTACTTCAGAAGCGGAAGGATACTTTTAGATTTAAAATTTTGGCTTCGGGCCAAGAAAAATAAAAATGAAGAATTGATAGAAGAAGATGAAGTATAAGTTGATCAATAATAAGAATACCCACCTTGCAAAAATTACTTACTCAGTCGATAGATCTTAGTGCTTGCAAAAGTTACTTACTCAATCGGTAGATCCTCATGTTTGCAAAAGTTACTTACTCAATCGGTAGATCCTCGTGCTGATAACGTGTTGTAAAATATCGCGTGGCGAATATATAATAGAGAAGATATTAAAGAAGATAAAGCAAGTGAACACCAGAAATAGTAGATAAAGCCAGATATTTCACTGTATTGTAATTCTGTGTAATTGTGTATTGTACATCAAAACTAAACTCCTATTTATAGGAGAACAAGAATGTACTTATCATTAATATCAATGTATCGAATGATACATGTACAGGATAAGGGAGACGGACGTTCATTGTATAGGGAGATGTACTTAGAACATTTGATACAAATGTACCATAATAAATACATTGGATAAGATGAATATAATGAATATCCATTCATGTATTCTATCCATTCATGTATTTCATAACATAAATTTATTTTTCAGTTTTTGTTGTGCCTTTTTTTTTTCTTTTTCTTTGAATGGGCGGGTTTGAATTAGATATGAATTGGATTGGATGGGATACAACTATTTAAATAATTTAGCAAATAAAATGATCAACATGAGTCAAATGAATGGATTTGGTCAAACTCCATTATAACCCAACCCAACCCAACCTATCGATTTGCCACCCCGGCCATTTTGTTTTCTCCTCAATGTTTCATTCAAAGAATTATCGAATACATGCATACAAATATACTATGATTATCACCACCGGCTGTGGTGGCTCAGTTGGGTAGGCTCTTGTGATCCTTTCGCCCAAAGGTGAGGAGTTCGAAGCCCTTGTCCAACAGCAAGGGGGCTGACTGAGTTGCTAGGTGACTTAAACATGACGTCGAGGTGGTGATTTCCCTGTTAGCATCGCCTGGGAGTTTATGTCGCAACGGTCAATGATGGCAGTTCCTCTAGTCCAAATATATATATATATATATATATATATATATATATAGTGATTATCTATGGAAAGACTTCACAAAAGTACCATCATAGGCGTGATGACATAAGTAGCATAAAACTTACAAATAAGATCGACAGGATATGTCAAATTGCTACATACAATATGGAGGCAATAAACATGAGACCTGTCACATGCATATTAGGTAACACACAATATGCTGAGATGGGTATATTAGTCAAAAAAGGATGCGGCCTTAAGAATGAAGACATGTTGTGGCTGGTTGGCGAAGGCACCATGAGAGCTAACAAGCTCGAGATACGCTTATGGCCCTGACTTCTATGAGATGGAGATGACATATCACAACATGGAAAATTATGTGAATCTGGGCACGCATTGCAGCTATAAATAAAAAAGCTAGATCTACATGACAGTAGTGAGCGATCCACTCCTTGTCATGGAAGGAACTTACGAATTATTATCTAGCGAACATTGTTGTCTTCTTTGTTAATCCATGATGGCCTTCTCAAAGCATTTTCCTATATCCTTCGTGAGTCTAATTGGAATGAAATTTAGAAACCGGGATAGCAAGACAAAAGTAAATTCGGACATTACACATACACTAGCACAAGTGGGGCACAGAAGCAGCATACGTTGTTTCCTCTCTACTATCCAAAAAAATCAAATAAGTTGCAACATAGACGAAATTTTAGTACAAGAGGAAAAGGTTTATGCATTTGCTCAATTCTCATTTTCTTGGGGATAAGTACACTAATGGTGCCATAAGTTGTGTACGGCGCTCACTTTGGTGCCAAAAGTTTCCGCCGGATCACTTAAGTGCTGTCGCGACCTAATTTTCGGGTGCACCACCTAAAACTAGGTTAATGGACTCCTAAGTTTTTACACTTAGCTCGAGCTCTCCCAAGCCCATACCAATTCGCGACTTAAGTCTAAATTTTTAAACATGCAAGAGATTATTATCTAAGAGTCGCCACTAATCAGTTTACGGTAGGTCGATTAGACACCTAAGTAAAATAAAGGGAGATTTATTTTACTCTTACGAACCAGAGATTAAGGGTACGGGGACTTGGTTACACTAGAATTTTCTAATGCCCTTTCGATACCATTTCTTTTTTTAATTTTTCAAAATGTTTTTGCAAGCAGTTGATTTATTTTAACCTAAATTACTATCATGCAAATGTGGTGACCATACGGGTGCTCAAACCTTCAATAAATTGCACCACACGAAGCAAACAATTTTTTTGGGTTTTCTTGAAAATTAGAATTCTTTTATGAAAATGCATTTCTTAACTAAATGATTTAATCCTATTAATATGCAAATTCTAATTAAATGGGTCTATTATGCAAACTAGTTATTATGCACCTCATGACCTAACTTAACTAATGAACAAATTCTAATTGAATGATCTTATTATGCAACTAGTTAACATGCACCTAGATTTTTGTATATTTTTATTTATTGAAATTCAGAATTTATAATGATCCTAATTAATTTATCTAAGAAGGGATAAATTTGACTTAAACCCTATCATGTCTTAGAAAAATTATCTTTATTTTAAAAGGATGAGAATATGAAAATGTGCTAATTAAGACTCTAAAAAGGCTATTTAAGTCTAATCCTAATTCTTTCCTTTTTTAAATATCTAAAAATGCAGTCCTAAAAATATTATCTAAAAATGCAATCCTAGAAATATAATCCTAAAAAATTTCTAATTCACTAAAACTACATGTATGATTCATTAAACCTATATGTTCATGCAGAATTTTGATTTTTTTGATTTTCTTTTTTGATTTTTTTGATTTTTTTTAAAGATAAGTAATTATTAAATAAATATTAAATCTAAGTTATCAACAAAATAAAGGATTAAAATAATCGAAACAATAACCTGTTGTCTCACAGTCAAATTAACGATTATTCTAACCCTAATTATCACAACAAAGAGATCAAAATAATTACAAATCTAATCCGAAGTCTTACGGACCAAATTAAATAATCATTGTGATTTAACAATTGAAATTCCACTAAAAATCCCAGCAATTAAAATAATTAAAAAAATGATCCAATGTCTCTCGAGATCAAATTAATAATCATAATAATTCGGACAAAATTCTTGCGGATAACGCCTACAAAAATTACAGATATTAACACACAATATTACAAATCAAATAACTAAACTAAAAATGCTATCAAATGAAATACACAAAAAGATAACATAACAAATAAAAAGAGTAAAATAAACTAAACTAAATAAAATGAAAAGTAAAGTAAAAAGTTAAAAAAATAAAAAGAAAACTACCTAAGGGAATCGACAGGGGAATGGCGCCGGGCGGTTGTTTGACCGGTCGTCAGAGTTCCGGTGGGGGGCTCGGCCGTGGGGTCTCGAGTGGCGGCCATTAGCGGGTGCTCGGGGCGACGGTGATGCTATTGGTGTCGAGCATCGGCGCGGCGAGCTGCTCGTGGATTGCGGCGTCGAGGCTCGAGCGGCGGTGGCGCGGTGCTCATCGCAACGAGCGGCGCAGCGTTAGCGGCTACGCAGCGTCGGCGTTAGCGGAGCGACGGTGATCGGCGAGGCGGGCGCGAGATCTGCGGGTTGCGGGCGAGATGGAGGCGCGGTAGGTGGTGCCTCGGTGTGGAGACGCGGCGAGGCGGTGGCGCAAGCTTGTGGGTGAGGGGGATCTCCGGTGGGGCGCGGGACGACGTGCCGCGCGCGGGGCGGCTCCGGCACGGTGGTGGTGGCGCGGCGGGGATGAGCAGCGAGCGACGAAAGAGCTCCTAGAGAAGACGGCAGCTCTTTTTTGTTTTCTTTTCTCTTTTTTTTACTGTCTATTCTCTCTCACGTCTCTCTCTCTCTCTCTCTCGCTGAGTTTTTCGCCGTGCTGACCTCTCGTTGACCTTTTTTGCTTTTCTTGTGCAGCTTGTCAGAGAGGAAGAGACGAGGTTGCTTTTGGACGAAAAAAGAGGGAGGAAGTCTTCCTCTCTTTCTTTCGCGAAGTTCTTCTTTTTTTAACTGTCTCTCATGAATTTGCACACATTTTCTTTGCACTTTTTTTTTTCTGTACGAATTCTTTTCACGAATTTTTTCTCAACTTTCACCCCCAATTTTTTCGCACACCCCTTTTCTTGAAAAATGCAGCACTCTTTTATAGTGGTTCCAGACGACTGCATTTTTAAGGCATTTTCTAAGTTTCCATCTCTCACCACATTAAATCAAATCTTTAAATTATAGCATGATTTCGCAATTATCTTGATCTTGTTTAGATTTATTCCATTTTGGAAAATTCTTGCCCCTTATTCACTTGATTTTTAAATTGCTTCTGCATTTAACAAAATCCAGACATCCATCAGAATTCCATATTTCCTTGCATAATTCAATCAAATCAATTTTCCCCATTTTTATTTTTTATTTTCTAAATGCAATTTTATTTTTCCAAAATTAGGTGTCAACAATTTGCCCCTCTTTGAAGGTGAGCTCGTAGAGGTTGCCTTCAAAGACAAGTTGAGACCTAAATGTTAATCATGCACATGTACTAAGTGACTTTTTTTTTTGGAAGATGAGTCCCATTTTGAAATGAAATTTATATGATGCATGGAAATGTTAATGCAAATGATAAAGGAACTTACTTGGAATTACTTACCTTCGGGGATGGTAGAGTAACTCAAGATAGATTGGTGTTACATGTCTAGGACCCGTACCATTCTACGGTCGCCGAGAATAGTAACATGACTTTACAAATTGACTGCTTTCCCAGGACCCGTACTATTCTACGGTCACCTGAATTGAGGTTGTCTAGGACTCGTACCATTCTACGGTCGCCTAAATGGGGATTTGTTTTCCAGGACCCGTACCATTCTACGGTCGCCTGAACTGAGGTTGTCTAGGACCCGTACCATTTTACGGTCGCCTTGACGAAAAATGATTTTTCAAGACCCGTACCATTCTATGGTCGCCTGAACTAAGGTAATTGCCTTTCTAGGACCCATACCATTCTACGGTCGCCTATTAGAGTAATAAATATTGTCTAGGACCCGTACCATTCTACGGTCGCCTAGACTAAGGTTTTGCTTGGCTAGGACCCGAACCATTCTTCGGTCGCCCAACCTTGCGACAGAAATCATCTGACCAGGACCCGAACCATTCTTCGATTGCCTTAATCAGATTGAATCTGGAGGAAAAATCTTTGGGGGACAACTCCATTGAGTGTCGGTGTAAATGATTCTGGGCTACGAAAGCACGCCAGGTCGATAAAATTGGACAGCTTGACCAAGTCAAGTGTCAATGCACTTGAGATAGAATACATGCACAATGACAAGTATTTTAGAGTATGGTAGAGATATACTTACCTGATGACATCTCTGTTCCTTGGGAATATGTCTCCTGCAAAACATGGTCGTAGGAGAGGCAACATGCATTTGTAATCATAAACATGCAGCGATATAATGGAGGTTCATGATGATTTCCATTAATCTCGCATCACTTAATTCCCATTCTGAACACATGAGTGTCATGAATGTGTCAAATGAGGGATCATTTGGTCTGAAAGGACTTTTTCTCTTATCCTCATTAAAATGGCATTTCATCCTAACCTTTGATGCAGGATTTTGTCAATTACTCTATCTCAACATCGTCATGCCAAACAAGGGTCTGAACAATCTCGCAAGTGGTACGATCTTACCAATCTAAGAGGTCTTGAACAAGGACCGTAATGTGGGCTTGGTCAATGGCTTAACAAAAGAGACTCTTTGAGTCGAGGCTTTTGAAAGAATGAGTGATATTCTGTAATCGTCTCTGGGTTTACAAGTCAAGAATCCTACAAAATGAGAAATAAATAATCTTGCTCGCACCTCTTCGAGCGATGCTTAAAACATGTGAACCCCTAGGTTAATTCAAGTGCCAAAATCAAAAGAGACTCTGTAAGGGACGTAACATAGGCTTGGTTCATGGGTTGAGAAATGAAAGGATCATTAGGCTCAAAAAGTGTTTAGGGGGGCTAAAGTTGGTGATCATCTTGACATTTCCACCACTTTCCTTCTCCACTGTCGAAATTTTTTTTTTCACAACTCTATTGATTGCAACAACATTTGAGAGGTTTTTTTTTTTTTTTTTAATATAGTATCACCTTGTTGGGGATATGACTCAAGTGTTTGATTTTTCTTTTTTTTTCCCTTTTTTTTTTTGGTATTGGCCTTACTTTTACCAGGCACACTACTTTTTCATGCCCCATTATTTTGCACTCTTTTTTTTGAACTTGCACAACCATCATTTAAGCATTCTAAGCCATGTTACTGGAATGATTCTTTTTGCCTTGCCCCAGTGTGGGGGATGATTACCAACTAGGTTTAATATGAAATAAATTAATAGGCTCAAGTGGGCTATGCAATGGATAGAAGTGTATAGGATAAAGAAAGAATTGCTCTTCGTCATCTTAAAGCACTTCAAATTACCGTACGAGTTACACTGCAAAAGCAATATTCGAAGATTGATGCAAGTGGGAGCAAGAAGATTCCTACCATTTATTTCGAATTGTCCCAATGTGGGATGATTCTTAACAGGGATAATTTTTAAAAAATCTCCATAAGTGTATGGGGCTCAAAGGGGTTGAGCAATGGATCACCTATAGTGTTTAGGATAGAGAAAAAAATGCCTCTCATCACCTTGGTTGACGTACCCTTTGCGAGATAGTCCTCTTCCTTGCGAGCATGGAATTTTTCACACAACTCACTGAGGGTTAGTTTATGAAACACTGTATGGAACAAGGCTTGCCTTTCATCATTCCAAAGTACTCCATTTGCCACATTTAATTCATCTCACACAATTCACCAAGGAAAACACTTAAAATTTGTCACAAATTTGAACGATTCGACTCATTGAAGTAATTTACTCATCATAGAAATGCTTGCAGTTCAAAACATGACATGTCAAATTCTATCATAAATAATACTTCTTGACAACATCAGAATTAACTAGAGTGAAACACTCATGACCATGCATTTCTATCAAGATCAAGGCACATTCAGGAAGTATCTTCTTTACCACATACGGGCCACTGTAATTTGGAGCAAACCTGCCCCTAGGCTCCGGAATTGGATTGGACCGTTTCCACACCTTCACATGTTACAAGACTGTTTCTGAAACAAAAAGTGGATGGGTCAAAAAGACAAACATAGTAAATCAAGTCTTATTTTTTGAATTTCTTTTTGAATTTTTTTTTGAAAAGCATTTGGAAAAGCATTTTTTTTTTAAACATTTTGACACGAGAAAGTATGATGAAGCCCAGGCCTCAGAATTCTCCTTGGATTTTCTTATCTTTTATCGGTTGGATATTATCACCGGACTGGTTTGGTATACCTCATCATGCCCTCAAATTGAAATTTGTAATTTCATTGAAATTCATTAATCAATTACATTTATTGAATGGAGAAAATGCAACACTCAATCAATAAAAGAAGAAATTGAAAACATCATTCAGAAAAATAAAAATTCCCACGCAGGGGAATGTGCAAAAGCAATAAAAGAGTTACTCTTGTGGGCCAAGGCCCATCTCTTCAGGGGGTCCATCATCAATGGCTCCTATGATGAGGTCGTCGAAGAAGCTTGCAACTCCCTCCAGCTCATCATCAGGGTTCTTGGTCTTCAGGGGTGTCGGATCATCCATGCCACCCCATCCATCTGGGACTATCTCACTAGGATCAATGTAGTAGCTAGGAGGGGCCGAATACTTCACCAGGTAATCAAACTTGCCACTAGGTTGTCCCAAAGTGTCCATCACTTCCACTTCATCCTGCATCATTCTTGGAAGACCGGGGAATGTCTCGTGAATGCTCGGGGGTAGTGGGTTTTGCCTCCCTCGCCCTTGGTCAGCCATTTTAGCCTTTGATCGCGTAATAATGGGAGAGCGCGGAGAATCCGTTGTTACCTAGGAAAAAGAGGTAATGTAAGAACTAATGACAAGATAGAAAATGGCCCATGACAACGGTCTAATCGCCTGACTTTTATTCAAAATTCACTAGAAACATTAAACCGAACAATGAACTAAGAATTGAAATTCAAGTCCTTAAACATTGAACTAAAAATTGAATTGAAAATTGAAATCAAGCTCCCTAGACATTGGACTAAGAATCAAAATTAAAAAAAAAAAATCTTATTTTATATGCTTTCGGGATTTCAACGCCTTGCGAAGCTTCTTATTTTCAGCTTTGATCATTTCCACTTTCCGCTTAAGATGCTCAATTTGTGCTCGCTGAGTGGGCTTCTCAGTTACATCTGGCACCATTGGACGTAAGGTCGCAGGAATCCGGTGTTATTGAATGTAGAATGCCGATGCATTGTGGAGTTCATCTTCCCCTTTCAGCCTTTTGGGCACCAAAATCTTCTCTGGGTGGCATTCATTCCATGCGGCAATGATCATCTGGATCTCGTTGAAGTAGTTATAGTCTGTTCGAACAAAACGAACCTGGAACATCTCTATCTTGAGTGGTGGGGGAACTTCCTGAAGAGCTTTGTACTGGCGGGCCACCCTATATGGGTAATAAGAAGTCGCACCAGAAAGACCCAACAACGAGATGGGCTCATCATGTTTGTGTGAGAAATGAGCCTCCTCAACTCGGAACCATTTAGTATGCCATAGGAATGCCTTAGGATCAGGATTTTTCAAAAAATTAATCCAACGAGCGTACTTGTTTATTTAGAGAAAAACGCTCTAAGACCGAAATTTTTGTATGGGGTGCCTAAAATCATCAATCTTAAATTGTTTCATGAGGTGCCCAAATCCTCTTATGTGGGAAAAAAAACCATATTTGTAAAAGTTCAGGGAGGGCACGCATGGTCTTTTCTTCATTTTGTTTGAAACGGTTTAATGACAAAAATGTTTCAGCAAAAACCATGTTGACATAATTTAAGCCGTCACACACAATTAACCACCCATGAAATTGAAGGATTAATGGCATTTCTTCGATAAGGGAAAACAATTAGCTCGAAAAATGCTAACATGAAGATCCTAGTTTTTGAAATCATTGATTGATTTGCAAAACATTTTTCCAAAAACAAAAATGGGCATGCAAAACAATTGGCTTTGACAACTTTCCTTACTCCTTCGGCTTCGATTTCTAAAAACTGTGATAATTCAGAAATAGAATCTATACCGATAGGCGGTCTAACAAGCTCCTTTTCCAAGGGCATTCCAATGGCAACACTATATTCTTCAAGAGTTGGAGTCAATTCGTACTCACCAAATATGAATGTGGAAGTTTGTGGACACTAGAAGTGAGGGAGTGCTTGTATCACACTAGAGTGGATGTTGATCTCCAATAGTGGGAGAAGTCGGGCAATCCTAGTCTTCACATACCTCTGGCCCTCTTGATCTAACTGATCCAGCCACATCTTGAGCTCTTTTTTGGGAATGGAAATGAATTGTATGTCGGTCCTCCCCATAGCATATAAAATAAGACCAGCGACAAAACCTATTGTCATGGACCGACAAAATTGCAATAAAATAAGTAAATTGCGAAGTAAGAATTTAGATAACTTACTTTCACCGGAAGGGATGACAAGCACATAGACACACGCATGAAATGTGATGCTCGATTTCTATCTAAACGGCTTAACAAAGTGAAGCTAAGAGGATGATCTGACCGTTGCAATCTCGCATTAACGTGTCAGGTCCCCATAACTCCGGCTCAGTCGAATGGAATGTCCAATAGTCACGCAGTCTCGCGGATATGGACAAACACATTCGACACCATGAAAAGACTTTCGGGGAAGAGAAGGTCAACCTCTACATAGCAGTCTCGCTTTGGAGGAAGTATGCTTCTCAACACCATCCTAGAAATCCTATCGCAGCCCAGGTCTGGCCACAGGTTGTGTGTGCAATAGTGTAGTGCAAAAAACAGTAAAGCATGCACAACAATTTAAATGCAAACAACACTTCTAATTATGGAAAAATAAATCATTAATCCCATGCTTCAATCTGCAAGACAAAGGTTAGCATAAACTACTTCCCTTATACCTCCCATCTGCAAAAACATTTAACACCTTAGGAATGTTAGGGACGTACCGGGATCCCTCGCCAAACAAAAATATTTTAAAAGAAAAATAAAAATTGGCCTAAGTCCACTAAGTGTTTTAACACAAGTCCCAATGAGTCGCCAAAGCTGTCGCGACCTAATTTTCGGGTGCACCACCTAAAACTAGGTTAATGGACTCCTAAGTTTTTACACTTAGCTCGGGCTCTCCCAAGCCCATACCAATTCGCGACTTAAGTCTAAATTTTTAAACATGCAAGAGATTATTATCTAAGAGTCGCCACTAATCAGTTTACGGTAGGTCGATTAGACACCTAAGTAAAATAAAGGGAGATTTATTTTACTCCTACGAATCAGAGACTAAGGGTACGGGGACTTGGTTACACTAGAATTTTCTAATGCCCTTTCGATACCATTTCTTTTTTTAATTTTTCAAAATGTTTTTGCAAGCAGTTGATTTATTTTAACCTAAATTACTATCATGCAAATGTGGTGACCATACGGGTGCTCAAACCTTCAATAAATTGCACCACACCTAAGCAAACAATTTTTTTGGGTTTTCTTGAAAATTAGAATTCTTTTATGAAAATGCATTTCTTAACTAAATGATTTAATCCTATTAATATGCAAATTCTAATTAAATGGGTCTATTATGCAAACTAGTTATTATGCACCTCATGACCTAACTTAACTAATGAACAAATTCTAATTGAATGATCTTATTATGGAACTAGTTAACATGCACCTAGATTTTTGTATTTTTTTTATTGAAATTCAGAATTTATAATGATCCTAATTAATTTATCTAAGAAGGGATAAATTTGACTTAAACCCTATCATGTCTTAGAAAAATTATCTTTATTTTAAAAGGATGAGAATATGAAAATGTGCTAATTAAGACTCTAAAAAGGCTATTTAAGTCTAATCCTAACTCTTTCCTTTTTTAAATATCTAAAAATGCAGTCCTAAAAATATTATCTAAAAATGCAATCCTAGAAATATAATCCTAAAAAATTTCTAATTCACTAAAACTACATGTATGATTCATTAAACCTATATGTTCATGCAGAATTTTGATTTTTTTGATTTTCTTTTTTGATTTTTTTGATTTTTTTTAAAGATAAGTAATTATTAAATAAATATTAAATCTAAGTTATCAACAAAATAAAGGATTAAAATAATCGAAACAATAACCTGTTGTCTCACAGGTCAAATTAACGATTATTCTAACCCTAATTATCACAACAAAGAGATCAAAATAATTACAAATCTAATCCGAAGTCTTACGGACCAAATTAAATAATAATTGTGATTTAACAATTGAAATTCCACTAAAAATCCCAGCAATTAAAATAATTAAAAAAATGATCCAATGTCTCTCAGATCAAATTAATAATCATAATAATTCCGGACAAAATTCTTGCGGATAACGCCTACAAAAATTACAGATATTAACACACAATATTACAAATCAAATAACTAAACTAAAAATGCTATCAAATGAAATACACAAAAAGATAACATAACAAATAAAAAGAGTAAAATAAACTAAACTAAATAAAATGAAAAGTAAAGTAAAAAGTTAAAAAAATAAAAAAAGAAAACTACCTAAGGGAATCGACAGGGGAATGGCGCGGGCGGTTGTTTGACCGGTCGTCGAGTTCCGGTGGGGGGGCTCGGCCGTGGGGTCTCGAGTGGCGGCCATTAGCGGGTGCTCGGGCGACGGTGATGCTATTGGTGTCGAGCATCGGGGCGCGGCGAGCTGCTCGTGGATTGCGGTGCGCCGAGGCTCGAGCGGCGGTGGCGCGGTGCTCGCAAACGAGCGAAGCGGGCGCAGCGATTGGCGGCTACGCAGCGTCGGCGTTGGCGGAGCGACGGTGATCGCCGAGGCGGGCGCGAGATCTGCAAAAAAGCGGGCGAGATGGAGGCGCGGTAGGTGGTGGCTGGTGTGGAGACGCGGCGAGGCGGTGGCGCAAGCTTGTGGGTGAGGGGGATCTCCGGTGGCTGGCGGGACGACGTGACCGGCGCAGGGCGGCTCCGGCACGGTGGTGGCTGGCGCGGCGGGGATGAGCAGCAGCGACGAAAGAGCTCCTAGAGAAGACGAAGCAGCTCTTTTTTGTTTTCTTTTCTCTTTTTTTTACCTGTCTATTCTCTCTCACGTCTCTCTCTCTCCTCTCTCTGCTGAGTTTTCTGCTGTGCTGACCTCTGTTGACCTTTTTTGCTTTTCTTGTGCAGCTTGTCAGAGAGGAAGAGACGAGGTTGCTTTTGGACAAAAAAAGAGGGGAGGAAGTCTTCCTCTCTTTCTTTCGCGAAGTTCTTCTTTTTTTTAACTGTCTCTCATGAATTTGCACACATTTTCTTTGCACTTTTTTTTCTGTACGAATTCTTTTCACGAATTTTTTCTCAACTTTCACCCCCAATTTTTTCGCACACCCCTTTTCTTGAAAAATGCAGCACTCTTTTATAGTGGTTCCAGACGACTGCATTTTTAAGGCATTTTCTAAGTTTCCATCTCTCACCACATTAAATCAAATTTGTAAATTATAGCATGATTTCGCAATTATCTTGATCTTGTTCAGATTTATTCCATTTTGCAAAATTCTTGCCCCTTATTCACTTGATTTTTAAATTGCTTATGCATTTAACAAAATCCTGACATCCATCGAATTCCATATTTCCTTGCATAATTCAATCAAATCAAATTTCCCCATTTTTATTTTTTCTTTTCAAAATGCAATTTTATTTTTCCAAAATTAGGTGTCAACAAGTGCCAAATCGAAGAAAAACGATCACTTTGGTGCCACCGGCGAGAAATTCTGGCTAAAATGATTACGTGGCTTTATATTTAAAAAAAAAAAAAAAGATTCGATAAACCCTTTAAACGACGTCGTTTTCTGTCCTACTTAAGAAAACGATGTCGTTTTGTCGTCCTATGTGGATGGCTTAGGAAAACGACACCGTATAGCTCATTTGTGATTGAAATTAGGTTTTTTTTTTTGTTCATCCTTGCCGACAAGCTTGCTCGGCCACCATCACGTGGCCACCGTGCTTGGCCACTGTCGCTCGGCCACCGTCGCTCGGCCACTGTGCTCGGCCACCGCACAATCGGTCGGCCAAAAAGTGATGGGAAAATAGGAGGCGAGGGTAGAGGAGGAGGAGGAAGAAGGGGGATTGAAGGTGTAGAGAGAGAGAGAAGATGAGGAATGCGAGGGAAACAAGGAGGGCGTAGATGGAGATGGTGGATTGGGCTCTGTTCAAAGAGTGGCTAATGCTGGTGTTGTTCTTCGAGGAAGAAGACTCCACCACCATGGCTTCTCTCTCTCTGTTGGTGTTGTTCTTCAGGAAAGAAGGAAAGAAGACGACATCGCCATGGCTTCTCTCTCTCTCTTTGCTTGTGTTGTTCTTCGGAGAAGAAGATGATGCTGCCATGGCTTCTCTCTCTCTACGTTGGTGTTGTTCTTCGGGGAAGAAGACAACGCCGCTGCCATGGCCTCTCTCCTCTCTCTCTCTCTCTCTCTCTCTCTCTCTCTCAATTTGGGGATTTAGGGTTTCGACTTGGGGTTTAAGACGCCAAACGACATCGTTTGGTGGTTTACTTGCTGATTGGACTCTCCGACGAGCCACATAAGTATAAGAAATTAATTTAAAAAAAAGGCCACGTCGGATTTCTGGCTGTTCATATTGGCGTTGGCACCAAAGTGAGTGCTTTTCAAATTTTTTGGCACTTAAGTGATCCGACGGAAATTTTGGCACCAAAGTGTGTACACAACTTATGGCACCATTAGTGTACTTATCCCGTTTTCTTGTGTAACGTCAGATCTAGAAGATGGAGTTTGCCAGAAATTACACCTCTAATAACTTAACCTTTTGAAATGGTTTGCGCGCTCCATTCAATATATTATAGGACCAAAAGTCTTCAACATCGATTTCTGGCTCTTTTCATTCATGGCTTTTCTTGCTTGTTATGCAGTAATTCAACCAACCTTTCATCATCTATGGTGTTCTATAGCTCCTGTCATCTCGTAAACCTCCGTCTGGGGGAGTTGTTGAGAAAAAAAAAAAAACATATTTCACCGTTCTCCAGCAGTTAAAGTAGTTGGAGCAATTGCCGCTCAATTAAATAAATCCAAAGTACCGCTATTTGATTTTCACTTTTTGTAAGATTGGTGTCTGTACACTACAAAAGTACAACAAAACTGTCCAGGAAAGATGGATCCATCCCCTTATTCGTATGAACAAGTTTGAATTAAAATCCGCATGCTCCCAAGGGCCCCCCACATACCAGAATTGGGCCAAAACAAGTTGAGAAAGGCTAAACATAGGCTGGGAAGCAGAAAAATTGGGCCGGGATGGACCAGATTGGCCTGTTCCAGCAAAATCGGGCCACTTACTTGGTATGGAAGTATAATCAATTTAATAGAAAAACTGCTATAAAAATCTTGATACATATTAAAGTCATATCTATTTTTCGACCAAAAAAAATAATATATATATCTACTTTACTTTGTTTCTTATTTTTAAATTTGCTTGATATGAATACTCAGAAATTGTAAACATTAGATAAAGATCGAACTCTTTAAAACATAAATAATATTATATTTTCTCTTAGGGATCGTAGGCTTTCAGTTTTATCTAAACTTATGTATTGAGAATCTATTGTTTTTCAATCTAAATACTAAGAGCTAGCACTCAACCTGCGATGTCCTGTTCGAATTCTTTTTTCCAAACAAAAGTAGCAACGAAAAATTTAAATTTATGACTTTTGCAATTTACACCATTCTCGGGTACTGTTCACGCAATGCGCTCTAGCCATGCGACTTGGGTCCTGTTCACACGTGATCGTTGTGGGTGATTCCGGTTGCTTGGCTGGTTTGTTGGAGCTGCTTTTTGGTGGATCCCTTCTCTCTTCCACCCTCTCCATCTCCACCGAAGGATTTCGTGTTTCTCTTCCCTGTTCGTGCCTGATGGTCCCTCGATCGCAGCCCTAGTTTTCATTGGAGTCGCGATTTTGTTCTTGCTGGTTTAGAGATTCTGCTTGTCTAGTATTGTTGGGCTTTGGTGGTTTGCATCCCCCTACCTCATCCTCACTTTCTACTAAAACTTTTTCGAAACCTCTTCACCATCAGGTATAAATGCTCCTCTTAATTGGGGTTTTCTGGGTTTTTACTGTTTGTTCTGGGCTCTGCTTTTCGAATGGCTTCCACTCGTGAGCTCAAGACCTCAAGGAAAGCCTAGCAAGCTCATGCTAGGGGCCGAAGTCAAGGGAGGAATTCTCACCCTCCTTTGGACAGGGGCAAGGCTGTTGCTACATCTGCCCATTCTTCTCCCACCCGTGCCTGCTTGACTGGTGGTCCGACTACTGCTGGAACTTCTGATAAGCCCTTTCCTGAATCTGCTAAATTGCATAAGCCAACCCGTGGACATGCTGCCCCTCTTGATCCTGAAGCCGCTAAGGCCCTTTCGTGGGTTAAGGTCGCCAAGGCAGCTATCAAAGGTTATGACCTTACCTACGTGCCCCGGATGTTGTTGATGGGGAACCTTATGCCTGAATCCCATTTGAAATTCTCAAAAGAGGTGATCCTAAATGGAAAGAATGCTTAGTGGGCTACTACGTTGGCAAACGATTGCCATTCAAGATGACAGAAAATAGTCATGAGGCAAGCTTGGGGGACTCAACTCTTGGAAGTACGAGTCAATGAGGATGGCTTTTATTTCTTTCATTTGCCGGATCCAGAGTATAGAGGAAGGTCCTTGATGATGGGCCTTACACGGTGGCCAAGGTGCCGCTCATCCTCCAACAGTGGCATCCCCTATTGGAACTAAAAAGGAACAGCCATAAATTGGTACCAATTTGGGTTTAGCTTAAAAATATTCCTTATGCTTTGTGGTCTGCAATGGGTATTAGCACAGTTGCTAGCACTATTGGTCTTCCTTTATATGTCGATCAACACACTAAGCAGGTTAAAACCCTATCCTATGTACGTGTGTGTGTGGAAATCAATGTTGATTATGCTTTTCCTGATTCTATTCCAATTGGAATCGAGGGAATAACTCGCTGTGTCGATGTGTTGTATGAATGGAGACCTATAGTCTGTCCCTCTTGCTGCACTTTTGGGCATGTGTGTGGCCCCCCAAAAGCAAAGCCTCCTCCTCGTACCTCTTCTCCTCCAGCAGCACCTACTGGTGAAGATTCCCAAGCTCCGACACAATGTCCTTAGCTGGAAGAAGGATGGAAATTGGTTCGGGGAAAATAGAGCAGTCGTGTAGGTGCCCCTGAAGCCAACTTTGTTATTGCTCTTGAATCCAGCAAGGAAGCGTGTGACATTCAGATTTTCGGGCTCTGATTTTGATTGGTTAAATTGGGCATTTCATCGACACAACTACAATGTTTTTCTCTGAGTTGGCCACTCACAAGATAACTAAACTAGCTGGGTAGGCTATTAAGAACTTTAAGGCATATAGACTGAGAATTCGATCATGAATCGACTTCTCGACCGTGCTCATCTTTAGAGATCATTACGGCACAGTTAAAAATCGAATTAAGATTAGAGATAAGTCAGTTCAACTAAGATGAATGACCGATCGTGGGTAACTCCACTAAACTGGAAAACTCTCGTCGACCGGCACTAATTTGATTTTACTATCGTTTTGGTACCCTGTGTCCATATTTGAATCCTCGAGATTTTCACGACAATCGAGAGTCGCCAATGTGTCGAGTGGGTTTATCGTGGCTCGAAGAAAATCAACGACGGGTCATTTGTCCTAAAAAATTCTGAAAACTACTGGGTAGTTTAGGGCTCTGGTTTCGATTGGTTAAATTGGGCATTTCATCGACGCAACTACAATGTTTTTCTTCAGTTGGCCACTCGCAAAGATAACTAAACTAAATTTGGGTAGGCTATTAAAGACTTTAAGCAGATAGATCGAGAATTCGATCATGAATCGACTTTCGACCGTGCTCATCTTTAGAGATCATTACGGCACAATTAAAAATCGAATTAAGATTAGAGATAGGTTGGTTCAACTGAGATGAATGACCGATCGGGTAACTCCACTAAATTGGAAAACTCGTCGACCTAAGAGACTAATTTGATTTTACTATCGCTTTGATACCCTGTGTCTATATTTGAATCCTCGAGATTTTCACGACAATCGAGAGTCGCCAATGTGTCGAGTGGGTTTATCGTGGCTCGAAGAAAATCAACGACGGGTCATTTGTCCTAAAAAATTATGAAAACTACCAAGTAGTTTAGGTCACGCTAAAAGCGCTTGGAGTGAAATTAATGTTAATCGAGTCAAATTTCAGAAATTGAAGATTTTGTGGTGTCACGAAGCTATTTTAGAACGTTGACTCAATCTCAGAAATTTTTTCAGAGATTCTGAGATTTTTGTGAAAACAGTTTGGACGTCAAGCAAAATTAATAGAAAATTGAACGAGTTAAATTAAAGGAATTTGACTTTCGGAAAAGCGAAACTTTGAAAGTGTGGGGGATTTATAGAAAATTGTTCGAGATTTTTTTTGAAGAAAATCGGACATCGATTTGGAGATTTGATTAAGAAATTAAACCCAAGATTTATTAAATTCGGAACTAAGGAGGGGTGCTAGAATTTTGGACCAATTTGGATTATTTATGGAATTTTAGGTTGGAAAGTATTATGGGGGACAAGCATTTAAGACAAGAGATGTTTGTGTTGATCTTTTCCTCTTTTTCTTGGCGTGTTGAGCACTACCCAACCGCTGGCCTCCACCTTCTTCACGAGAGCTTATCCTCAACCGAAGATTTATTCTGCTTTTGCTTTCAACTTTAACTTCCTCCTTCCTCAATCAGTCCCTGCCGCCTGCTCCATTTTCGGTTCCCTCTGCCATCCACGACTCATCCACCGAAGGCCCACACATCCATGGTCTATTCTCCTCAGTCAACCGAAGACCATCAGCCTCTTCATGTCTTCATTTTGCCGGTCATCCATCCAGCAACGAAGAGCCCAAGCTTCCAAGCGTCCTCCTCCACTTTCACGTTTCATTTCCTTGCAACACTCTCGGTCAACAAGTCAGTTCATGCGGCCACCGAAGTTGACTCCATCGCCCACTCTCCACTGAAGCTTGTCGTTCACCCACGAAGCAATGAAGACTGAAGCCAGCTCGCCACCTCAACCAGTCTTCCTCCTTGTTGTCAACGCCAGCTGCCCCACCGAAACAGCCACTTCACCAGCCATCTTCAGCTTCTTCAATTCACGAAGTTTTCCACGCCTGCAGCAATCTTCACGCCCCACCGATTCTCTGCATGAGTCACCACAGCAGCACGTCCTCCATCAAGTTTGACTGTGTTCGTCCATCTGCCCACCGATCCCACCGAGCTGCATCCCATCCAAGCGAAGTCCAAAGCCACAACTCTTCGTGCAGCTCCATTCCACCGAAGACGCACGCCAACTTACTCCCATCCTCGTATGGTTCATCTCACTCGAAGTTGCCTTCATCAAGCCTTCACTACTTCTGCTTTCCCTGGCGTGGATATCGCGGCTCCTTCTCGTTCAGCCGCTGCAGCCCACGAAGACTTGCAGCAGCCTGAGCCCAACAGTCTTCAGCCACACGTGCGTTCAACAAGTTCAGCCCATCTGCAGAAGCAAGACAGGCCCAGTTCAGTTTTGTTCCGGCCCAGCTTCTCCAAGCAAGCCCAGCAGCTCCATTTCTTCAGCCCATGAGTTCAGTGAGGCCCATTCAGTTTAGCCATTTCAGCCCAACTCAGCCCGATTCGCAATTGTTTTCAGCAGTCCATTTGAAGTCTTCAGCCATTGGAGTTCGGCCCAGCAATTTCTTTTGTTGCTCGGCCCAGCTCACAAAGATCAACCCATCCGAAGGCAAACCCAGTCCAAAGTAAGCCCAAAGTAAGCCCAGGTCAAGCTCAGCCCAAGAATTTCAGTAGGCCCAAGCCCAAAATTTATGTGGGCTTGCGAAGTTTCTTGGCCCAGCCCGAGTGTGCATTGACGCCGCCAAAATTTTGGAATTTAGCCGCTGTCGTGTCGCCGTCGCAATGCTGTCTTCCTTTTCGCTTCACAAGTAAGTTTTACTCACTAATGCGCTTAGTTTCTTAATGATGCCTAAGGGTTGATTAGATTTAATTAAGTGCAATTAGGTGGTTAGATTAGTTTAGAACAATTAAATTAGTGACTTAATGATGCATGTTAGGTGGTTAGACTTAGTCATTAGCAAATAGAGAGCCTCTATTATTTATTGAACGCATCTCAGGGTTTTCCCGACCCGTTTCGGGTTCTAATTAGGCATCATGAGTCTAATTGGATTTTTTATATTTATTTAATTAATTTTCGAAATTAATTATTTAATTATTTATATTCCGAAAATTCAACTAGGATGGCTAGTGATCGGGATGTTATGCTAATGATCGTGGCGCATTCCGTTTATTTAATTGAGCTTTACATTATGCCAAATTGGAATTATTGTGTTTATTTATTTATTTTTCAAAATTAATTATTTAATTATTTATTTTTCGGAAATTCAACCGGGATGGCTAGTGACCGGAATTTTATGCTGATTGTCATGGAGCAGTCCATTTATTTATTTGAGCTTTAATTCGTGTCGAATTGATTTAATGGTGCATTTTGAAGTTATGTTCTTAAATAATTCAATTTTGGTTATGTAATTGAGGACTGGTCGGGTATTGATTGTCAAGATCGAAAGTGAGTTGGTAAATCACCTGGAGAATGCACGTGGCCCGGTGAATTGGAGTGTCACCTGGGAAGGACACGTGACTCGGTGATTGGATATGTCACATTGGCTAAAAGGTAGCCTTAGAGAATGCACGTGGCTCAGAGACTCGGTATGTCCTCCTGGAGATTGCACGTGGCTTGGTGACAGAGTATGGCATCATAAAATGGGCACGTGGGCTCAGTAAATTGATGCATCACTTTGGTGAGTTAGTACCTAAGAGAAGGCACGTGGGCCTGGGCATCGTAAAAAGGGCACGTGGGCTTGGTGATTTGATGCATCACTTTGGCAAACTAGTGCCTAAGAGAATGCACGTAGGCCCGGGCATCGTAAAAAGGGCACATGGCTCGGTGAATCGATGCATCACCTTGGCGAAAAGGGTCGCCTGAGAGAATGCAAGTGGGCCTAGTGAGTAAGTATGTCGTCTTGGAAAAGGAGCACGTGAACTTGGGGACTTGGGATGTCATCCTGAGGTATTCATGTAGGCTCGATGACTAAATATTCCATTGTGGGGAATGTATGGTCTGATTGATATGAAATCGACTAGGTCGATTGATCATTGCTTTGATCTGATGTTGTGAATTGATTGATTGACTGGAAATGACCGTGAGTGGTCTTGTTGGCGTGTAATCAACTCGGTCGATTTGATCGATGCTTCGATCAGTGATGTGATTACTTAGATGGCTATTTGATATGTGCTAATATGCAGGTGGAATCTGAGGTCAAGGTAAGTCCCCTGACTCATGTTGTGCATAGGCAGCCCTAAGGTGTATTAATTTACTAATCGAGTCTTAGAGGGTAGAACTTGCTGAGATGTGGTCTCAATGGTTATTGAATAACCATTTCAGGACCCTGATGAGGAGCCTGAGGAGGGGGAATCTGAAGAGGAGAACCCTAATGTGGAACCAGATGAGAAGGAGGATTTTGGAGAAGAAGATGACCATGAGGAGGATCTTGAGTATGACCCGGATGAGGACTAAGATCCTATCCTATTTTGTCAGACCTTGATTATATGTGGATAAGGGTCTGATCTAACCCTTATATAAAAAATATGGCCATATTTTTCTATCACATTGCTTTATTGTCTGGGGATTTATAACTGTTTCGGCATGTGCATATAAAAATGAAAAGGGTCAGTGATACGTCATGAGATATTGCTTTCAAAATCGACCAAAGGTAAGTTTTGTGTGCGTGCCTAAGGATCGGGGCGTGACAAAGCGCCAGCCCCTAATGTTGCTGCTGCCCCCCCTCGGATTTCAAACACTCTTACTAAGGGTGTGTTACCCTTACAGCACGATGCTGGTCTCTCATCGTCGGCAAACTTGAATGTTCCCCACATGCAAATGGTTTCCTCCTCAATTTCTGAGGATGATTATGAGATTGAGGCTTCTGTTGCTGGATCAAACATTGATGAGGATAGATTGCTGGCGTCTTCCTTTGCTCCCCTGGATCCAACTCCCCCCCTTGAATAGGATCACTCCCTTTTCCCCTGTACAAGTTCCGAGTAAAGAGCAAACCCATTCCCCTGCTCAAAGCTCCCCTGGCAACCCAAAACCGAAGACTACTGCAAAGAAGAAATGCGGTAAAAGGTGAGTTCCCCTCCACCTTGTACATATGTATATATATGGAACATTAGAGGACTGGGCAGTCTTATTAAGCAAGCTAAGATCAAAAATCTTGTTAGAGTTAATTGCCTTACTTGTATTGGCATTCTGAAAACGAAGGCCTCCCCAATTTTGTTTCATTCTCTATCTAACGGTCTTATCCTCGGCTGGACTTGGATTGCTAACTACGAGCATTCGGACAAAGGTAGAATATGGATTGGTTGGAACTCGAAGTTGGTTGAGTTCACCTCCCACTCATCTTCTCTCCAAGTCATCCATAGACACCTAAAATGTTTGGCTACTGGGGAAGAATTCTTCCTCTCCATTGTATGTGCTGAGCACACATTCATGCATAGGCGACCTCTTTGGTAGGATCTGGTCCTGACTAGTAGTGCTCGTGTTGCTTTTCCTTGGCTGGTTGCTAGTGACTTCAATGCCATAAGATATCCATCTGATAGAGTGGGTAGCCTCTCCACTTGATTACCCTCTTATGAAGAATTTGGAACTTGCTTACTTTAAGTGGGTCTTGAGTATCTTTGGTACATGGGTTGTAGATTTACCTAGGCTACCTCCTTTGGCGAAAGCCATAAATAGAGTAAAATTGATAGAATTCTCATCAATCTGTGTTGGAGCAGTATATTTTCCTTCTCCGAGCCAACTTTTCTTCCGGTTGGCATTTCCGACCACTCTCCAATGGTGGTTAGAATTTTCCCAACACTGAAGACTAAGAAGCCGTTCAAATTCTTTAACTTTTGGATGTAGCATCCATCGTTCAATGGATTAGTGCGCCAAGCTTGGGATCCTTCGATTAGGGGCACTGCCATGTACATATTCTATGTTAAGCTAAAACAAGTGAAGGCGGAGCTCAAGAATCTCAACAAAAAGTCGTTCTCGGACATTTCTGGTAGAACCACTGAGGCCCGCAATGCTTTATCCATTGTACATGAGGCTCTCTATCTTGATCCTTTCAATTTACAGCTTGCGGCTCATGAAAGAGAATGCATTAATATTTTCTCTGACCTCTGTCTTCAAGAAGAAAGTTTCTACAAACAGAAATCTTGAGTGAAATGGCTTGAAGAGGGTGACTTTAACACCAAATTCTTCCACCATTCGGTAAATAGGAAGCATCTTCTCAATAGAATTCTTTCTCTTACAGATAATGCCAAGAACTTGGTTCAAGATCCTCCACAGATCCAGCAACTACTTGTTTCTCATTTCCGAGATCTTTTGGCCTATTCGCCTCTTTCCATCGTGCCTTCAATACAAGATGTTCGTTCGGTAATTCATCGAGAGCTGGACGACAACCACATCCTCCACCTCTCAAGACCTATATCGGATATTGAAATTCGGGAATCCCTATTTTCCCTAGCTGCTGGAAAGGTGCCGGGCCTTGATGGTTTTCTTGTGGAATTTTACAAACACAGCTGGGACATTGTTGGCCCTTCGGTTACTTGCGCGATCAAGGACTTTTTATCTACCGGTAAGCTCCTAAAGGAATCCAACAACACTATCCTTACTCTTATACCCAAATGCCCTAATGCTACTATGGTAAATGATTTCAGAACGATTGCTTATTGCAACACGGTGTATAAATGCATAACTAAGATTATTGCAAACCGTATGGCGACTATTATGCCTTCCATTATTAGCCATGCTTAAAATGCATTTATCAAAGGAAGACGAATTGGCGACAACATCTTTCTAGCTCAGGAGCTCTTTGCGGGGTTTCACCTCAAGCCATATAAGCCTAAATGTGCCATCAAAGTTGATTTTCGGAAGGCATATGACACACTAAATTGAGGTTTTCTGGAGGTAACGCTTCAAGCTTTCCGATTTCCCCTCCATTTCATTCATCTCATTATGACATGTGTTCGGTTGCCGCACTTCTCTATTTCTGTGAATGGTGAATTGCATGGATTTTTTTCCTAGTGGCAGAGGTATTAGACAGGGTGATCCAATGTCGCCTTACCTTTTTACGTTTTTCATGGAAGTTTTCACTGGCATATTGAATATGCAAACTAATCACCCGTTGTTCCAATTTTTCTAGAGATATAAATCAACTAGACTCTCTCATTTATTTTTTGCCGACGATGTACTGCTTTTTGCTGACGCCCCTATGCCAGCTCTGTCTCTTCTTAAAGCAGGATTGGATAAATTCTCCCATTGGTCAGGGCTTCTACCGAACATTCACAAAAGTAAGATCTACTTTTCAGGAGTCTCCCTTGAATCCTGTGATGCCTTCATCACACTTTTTGGATTTCAGGAAGGATCCCCGCCATTCCGATATCTTGGAATTCTAGTCATCTCCTCCAGGCTTCACAAAGTTGACTGTATCACATTAGTTAACATCATCACTTCAAGAGTGCAAACTTGGACACAACGATTCCTCTCATTTGCAGGCTAGTTGCAACTCATTAGGTCAATGCTCCACTCCGTTCAAGTTTATTGGGCAAATGTGTTCATTCTACTGAGATCGGTGTTGTATGACATTGAGCGAATTTTGAGACAATTCCTTTGGAAGGGTCCTAACCTCGGAACGGGTGGTACTAAGGTTGCTTGGCTAATGTTTGCCTTCCTAAGTTTGAAGGTGGCTTGGGAATCCACAGACTTCAGGAAAGTAACACGGTTGCCATGTTAAAGCACATAAGGTTGTTATTCATAAACAATTAATCCCTTTGGTGTAGGTGGATTCACTTAGTCTTTTTGAAGAATGTAAACTTCTGGTTCGCCTCAAAACCTACCACTTGCTCTTGGTCTTGGAAGAAAATCCTAGACCTCCATGGCGGCTTTCGCAAATCCTTTTCTTGGCATGTGGGGAATGGCTACTCCATCTCTTTCTGGTTTGACAACTAGCATCCTAAAGGGCCGTTTAACTTATTGTTTACCAATGCAGATATTTATCGCTCTCGGCTTGCTAAAGGAGCTTCTGTTGCGGAGTTTTTGAATTTTTTCGGATCCCACTCCGGGCATGTTAGAAGTAATCAACTCTTGGGATGACCCCCTTCCTGAACTTAATGATGAACCTGATTAATTCCGCTGGTTGGGCAGCCCTTTTGGCAACTTTACTGCTGCTTCAGCTTGGGATAACACACGCCCAAGAAGCCTTCTGAAACAATGGGCTCCTTTCTTCTGGAACTCCTCGTTAGCTCCTCGATTTCAATTTTTGCTTTGGCTGATTACAAAGAACAAATTACCAACCCAAGTTCTTCTTCTCACCTATGGTCGTATCTCAGCTACGAATTGCGGCTTCTACTCATATATGCTTGACTTAGTCAACCACTTATTTTTTGCGTGTCCTATACCTTCTGCCTTAGCGATTTTCTAGGCTACTAGATTCAATTTCACTTGGAGGAACAATTCTTGGTTGGATAATTTGCCCTAGGCCATCAAATACTTATCCGATGCTTCTTTCCGCTCTTCTCTTGCTCGGTTCGAGTTTGTTGCTATGTGCAATATCATTTGGACGGAGCAGAATAACATCCTTTTCCGAGGTAGACCTCCCTCCCTCTCGGCCATGAAAAGGAGTCTTGAAAGAGTCATTAAGGACAAAGCATTGTCCTTCCATCACGTCCCTCCCACCTCTACAAATAGAAGATTGCTACAAATTTGGTTGCCCAATCCCTCCATCTTGGCGGATTAGAATACCCCAATGGTGGCCTAACTTCTTGAGTAGGGGTTCTTTAACTATCTAGTGCTTGGAGGTTCTTCATAACTACAAGTTGTTGATGCGAAAGCTAGGATTGGTGTTCTTCGCTCCTTTCTTTGGCATCGGCAACATCTTTTCTACCCAGCTTTGAGTGGGTTTCTATTTTCTTTTCTTTTGTAGCCTCTTTGTTCTCTATATCGGGGTAGGCTAATTGGTGCTCATTGGCCGTTGTTTAGGCCTTCTTTTCTTTTGCTATTGCTTGTCTCTACTTTCTTTTACCTTGGCCATTTTCCACTCACTCTGACTCCCGTCTCTGTCAGTGCAAGTTTTTGGGATCGAGCTCTTGCTGTATAGCTATTTATAGCTTACTAGTTAAAAGTCAATATATTCTTACCTTTTACCAAAAAAAATATAAATTAAATTAACGACAATTGCAATTCCCATTAAAGAAGATTCTAAGGATTCAAAAATGCGGAACATAATAAAATCCTCATTCTATTGTACCTTCCAATTTGCAGATAATTGCAGAGACATTGTAGGCACAATCTTCAAATTTATCATCGTGTTCCTCACTCGCGCAAAACTCTGTACTCGAACAAAGGCGAATCTAGAGTTCCAGTGCCTAAATATATATATAGCTGTGATCTCTTCTCCCTACTAGGGAGTGTAAAACCCACCCAAATTTTTCTTTGTGATCTCCCAAAACCACTCTGACATGCTCCTCAATCGACAACAGAAATAGTCCCTCTTTTTCAATCTCCCACTCTAGCATGTTGTTGTCCAGCAGTTCACGCCCGGAAAGATCCTCTACTGGTGTATCTAGAATGTAAAGGCGGGATAGGTTCTTCAAATTCGAAATATCAAGTGTGGTCAGTGACTGGCAACTCATGATATCAAGGGTCAAGATACTCGAGGAGATCTGCGGAATGCATTGGAGTCTTCCGCAACCCCAAAGTTCAAGATACTTCAGGTTAGAAAGGGCACCTAGTTGAGGAGATAGGTTAGTCATGTGTGGGAGATTCAATGCCAAGGTTTGTAGTTTAGATAACCTCCTAAGCCACCAAGGCAAGGGATCTAGCACCGACTCCAGGCTAGAGCTGTCACGCATCATCATGAATAGCATTAGCGGATTCAAGTTGATCAAATTTGAAAGATCGAGGACAATTACCATGGACCACGACACGATTACCAAAGAAGTCAAGCTTACTAGAAGTTTAGGCAAGATAGATATACCTTTTAACTCACTATTTGCATATACTAGCAGTGTTTTCAGATTCCCCAAATTTTCCATAGAGTCAAGTAACTTTGTGATTCCTAAATTAAATAGATCTAACTCAGTCAATGACCATAATTTTCCAATGAGGTATGGAAGTCTATTTATGTGCCGACATCTTCTCAAATTCAATCGCTCGAGTCTTGTCAATGGTCCAATGTAGTTGGGTAGGTGAACTATAGGTGTATCCATTAAAGAAAGATCTAACGAAGAAGTTGGATAGTTGATTGAACCCAATGTTTTAACCAACAAGGAATCTTGAGCATTGGGATTCTCCAATTTTTCCAAAGCCCACCAATCGAGAATTTATGGTATTGAGGTTCCTTCAAGGAGAAGTTCTTTTAGACTTGGCAAGCCACCTAGCTCCTCTGGCAGAGGGTGGAGCTCATGGCAAGATATTAAGCTCAAGAAAATCAAGTTCTTCAATTTACCAATTGACGAGTCGATTACAGCCAATCTATTAGAGCCATCGAGAATCAATCTCTCTAGTTTGAGTAATCCAGATAAATCGGGTGTCTTAGTCAAGCAGGTGCAGTTGGTAAGATTAAGAACTTTCAAATTGCACGCTCCCTACAACACCAATATGGTAACTTGTAGATAAATTTTACAGAAAGAGAATAGTGACAATAATAAGAAGATTGTTCTAGAACAAACTATACCTTGATTATTTTCCATCCATCCCAATGATGTGTAATTTCACTCTTTGAAAAATCGAGGATGACTAATTTGGTCATTGAAAAGTAAGTCATTGCGAGTGCCTGCCAAGGAAAATGATGCCACATAAGCCATCTTAAATTTGGAAGGAGTTGTATGTTCATCGATCAAATTTCCCCGCAAGAAAAAGAAAAATAAATCATCTGTGAAAAAATCCAAGATATGTTATACTAAAGTAGGGCAACATTTGAAAGGAAACCTACCAAGCCAGAATTGAGGGATTGGCTGTCTATGAGAAGGGATTGGGGTAATTGGCCTTCCACTCGAAGGAACCGTAGGTTTGGAAGCACTGCAAGTCCTCCAAGAGGAAGATTGTCCTCCCAAAATTGGTCAAAATTCAGACGGAGGGCTTCGAGCCTTTTATTTGTCTGAATATTGAAGCAAGACAAATTTAGGAAAAGGAAGAACACAGTTAATTAAGAGAAAATCTTGGGACAAAGTAGAATTTCACTAAAAACAGCCCTTAATTATATGTGAGTAGTATATTTACCTCGCTCTGTATTACATCTAGTGCCTCCTTATGGTTCCACAATCTACTGGTCTGGGCTAAATTCCCCTTGCTTTCTCAAGAAACAATTTATCTATGAAGATCTCTGAGAGGATCATACATTCAAAATTTATTGCCTTTTTCAATCTTAATTAGTGACATCATTTGAAGAACTTCAAGACCTTATATTGGGCTTAAATGAATTTCTCCCCACATGTATATTGCATTAGTCTTATCACATCCGATTAAAAGACAAGCTATATCAAGAAATATTTGCTTCTCGCAAGGATCCAATGGTTCGTAACTTTTTATCAACTTATTTTGAATTTTCTCAATGGGACCCATTTTTCACTTCTCCAAGAACTCATCCCAGATTTCTTTTCTTTGTCCATACAATGATAAAATTGAACCCATTATCTCAACAGCCAATGGAAGACCTTTGTCTATCTTTACAATTTCTCTAGACAGCTCTAATTTTTCTGGTGGAGGGTGATCTCTTCTAAAAGCATGCTTGCTGAAAAGCTGAAGGGATGCATTCGAATCCAATTCACAAACTTGATAAGTCTTTACATCACATCCACGAAGGACAATTGCATTTCTTGTGGTTATAAGTATCTGGCTTCCTGGACCAAAGTGACATCGCCTCCCCAATAGTGCAGTTAATAGACTCTTTTCACTGACATTATCAAGAAGAATAAGAGCTTTCTTAACGAAAAATCTCTCCTCTATCAACATTATCCCATCATCCACGCTATTAGCAAATGGAATTGCCCCCCTTGAAAGGGATGAAATTAGACGGTTCTGCAAATATAAAATTCCTTCCAAGTTAACATCATCAAGGGAACAACAATAAGCGAAGTCCTTGATAAGCATGTTGTAGACTACTTTAGCAAGAGTCGTTTTTCCGATGCCACCCATACCGTAGATTCCCATAATTTTTACATCATCCGTGTTGGTGCCTATCATCCCCAGTATTTCCTTCACATTGTTGTCAACTCCAACCAAGGAGTCAGTAACCAACAAATATGCTTTTTTCAACTCGATTAAAACCTTCGTAACGATACGTTCAACAAGTTTTCCTCCGTGCCTAATGATATAAACGATGAGAAAGACCAAGGTGAACAGAAAATAAGTTAGAATCGGCAAGCTAAAATATATGACATCAGGAATTGATAACACTAGGCTGCGGAAGCCACAGGAGGCAACAAGAAGTGCAACTGCAAGTGGAACTTACGTATTGCATTGGTAAGGAAGAATAAATTCATGGACATGCTAGGCAGATGCTCAAACCTTGTGCAGATTTAGAGCAGCTATACAACGGTCAAATACAGTAGATGATCATAATATATTGCTAGTAAGAGGAACAAAGGATGAATTTTTTTTTTTTTTACGTGTATTTCGGATGTGTACAAAAGCTTCTTTTTCGCAAAATAGTTTTACGATCAGCACATCGTGCAAAATAGTTTTACAATCAGCAAATTATGATTTCTGTATATAAATACAAGAAGGTGTATTTGAATTGATGTATCGAAGAAGTGAACATTGGTATCTATTCTGTAATTGTTAAATTAATATCTCGATTTTGAATTCAGATAAATTAAATTATCGATAAAGATTTCCCAAGCCAAAAAAAAATTTCATCGGTCTCCGAAGGGTTATAAAATAAAAGGGAGATACGAAATTTTCTTTACCTGCGTTTGTTGGCCACGGTGGGGCCCACGCCATAGGCTTTCTTCATTTAGCCGAAACCTATTCGAACAAAGTCTTCGGAAAAATATTGGGTGGTCCGGGACCGCCACGTCAGCGTGGTCCCGGACCACTCACATGGTGCCACGTGTATGGGGAGCCCAGACAAAGGACGAAAACCGGGGCCCACTTCTCTGACGCTCTCTCTCCTCTTTCTCTCTTTTGTCCCCTCCCCTCATATGTGGCGCCATATGAGTGGTCCGGGACCACGCTGACGTGGCGGTCCCGGACCACCCAATATTTTCTCCGAAGTCTTCTGCTTGTTGAATCAAAAAGAGGAAAGAGGTGGGGCCCAAGGTCAAATTTGACCTTGGGCACACACATAAAAACAGAAGAAATTTGTTGCAGGTTTCTTTTTAACCCTACAAAAGAGCCGTCGACGCCTCTGCGAAAGAAACCCTACGTGGAGCGCGTGTCCAACGATCAACGAAGCCACAAGTCCTCCATGTGAAGCTTGAAGAAATACGCGATTTCGTACGTACGCAAACCAGGCATACGTAGAGCATTGTGTTTTGAGCTTGAACGTGAGTTTATTCCCAAGAGAGTTGTTTATTTATAAACACTTTGGGTTTGGGGTTAAATTTATATGTGGAAAACATTTGAGCGATTGAGCGATTGTAAACTCTAATTCTCTGATTTTAGTGGATTATTTGCTGCTGGCTCTCCCCGTGGACGTAGATACCAATACTCAGACCAAACCATGTAAATTTCTGGTATCCTAATTTTTCTCGTTTATTTCTCTGGCGTTTTCGCATTAACGTAAATTCCAAGTTCCTGTTGTTTTCACATATTATATCCCAACAATTGGTATCAAAGCATGGGGTTGGATTTCTTCATTGTGATTTGGGGCTTTTGCTTGTTTGATTATTATCTGGAAATTCTATTATTGTAATTATGTTTGAGGGGAAATTTGAGATTGAGAAGTTTGATGGTAGAAATAACTTTGTGTTATGGAGCATCAAGATGCGGGCTTTATTGACAACAAAAGGTTTGGCCAAAGCACTAGATGGCAAAGACAAGTTGCCAATTATAATGAAAGCCTGAGAGAGGGTAGAGCTTATACAAAAAGTAAAGAGCATAATCCTGTTAAATTTGTCGGATGTGGTCTTACTAGAGGTTATTGAGGAGAAAGATGCCGTAGCATTATGGGCAAAACTTCAAGCACTTTATGTGAACAAAGGTTTGAACAATCGCTTGTATATGCTGAAGAAGATGTTTCAATTTAGATATACTGAAGGTATGTCTATTAGAACCCACTTAGATAAATTTAATAAACTCATATTGGATCTAAAGAACATCGGTAAGATACTTGATGATGAAGAGCAGGGCATGATGTTGTTAGCCTATTTACCAGAGTCATGGGAGCACTTTACTGATTCGTTGTTGCAAGGGCGTACTACGAGTACCTCAGAAGAGATAAAGTCCGCCTTATTCTCTAAGGAGTGGCAGAGAAAGTTGCGAGATGATGGTCTGGCGAAAGGAGCAGCGCAAGCACTGACGATTCAAGGTAGAGAACAACATCGATAGTCTAGTAGCAACAAAGGTAAAAGCATATCGAAATCACGTAATAGAAAATCCAAGGGACGCATGAAGTGCTTTGAGTGTCACGAGGAGGGGCACATCAAGAGAAATTGTCCAAAGCGAAGAAATAAAGTTGATAAGCAAAATGCTACAAGTAGCATGGAAAATGTTGCTGAGGGGAGCAATAGGAATGCAGAAGCTGTCTTATGTGTGACTGCTACTTTGTCAGGAGACGAATGGGTGCTAGATTCGAGGTGCTCTTATCACATGACGCCTCATAAGAACTGGTTTACTACTTACCAAGCTGCAAATTGTGGTAGGGTTCTTTTGGGGAATAATGTAGTCTGTAAGGCTATGGGGATAAGGACAATCCGGATCCGGATGCACGATGGAGTGGTGTGCACATTGATAGATGTGAGGCATGTACCGAAGCTCAAAAAGAATCTTATTTCTCTAGGGACACTCGATGACATCGAGTGTAGGTACACCGTTGAAGGTGGAGTACTGAAGATCTCTCGAGGTGCCATGACAGTGATGAAGGAGAAGAAAGTGAATACTCTCTATCATCTACTAGGAGAGACCGTGACCGGAAGTGATGCTGTTTCGTCAAGTGAGTCAGACTCTAATTTGACTCAATTATGGCATATGTGTTTAGGGCACATGAGTGAGGCAGGTATGACGATGCTAAGTGAAAGGGAGTTGTTGAAGGGTCAGAAAACAAGGAAGCTGGACTCATGTGAGCATTGCATCTATGGGAAGCAGCACCGAGTTAAGTTTACAACAGCTATTCATTCGACCAAACGACCAATTGAATATATTCATTCAGATGTCTGGGGCCCATCTTCGATTCCTTCGAAAGGAGGTGCCCGATATATGCTGACATTTATCGACGACTATTCGAGGAAGGTATGGGAATACTTTCTGAAGCACAAATATGATGTGTTTGATCGGTTCAAGAAATTTAAGGCATTGATTGAGAAGCAGTTGGATAAGTAGATTAAGTGCCTGAGAACCGATAATGACATGGAGTTCTATGGTAAAGATTTTATTGAGTTCTGCGAGAAAGAAGTTATTGTAAGACACCGCACAGTACCTGGGACACCACGGCAGAATGGCGTGGCAGAACGGAAGAACAGAATCTTGCTTGAGCGAGCTCGATGCATGCTTTCGCATGCAGGACTTGGCAAGGAATTTTGGGGTGAAGCAATGAACATGTCATGTTACCTAGTAAATCAATCTCCATCGTCTGCTATCGAGTGGAAGACTCCTGAGAAAGTATGGTCGGGAAAACCTGTTGATTATTCCGAATTACGTATATTCGGATGTCCTGCGTATGCTCATGTGAGTGATGGTAAGCTTGAGTCGAAGGCGAAGAAGTGCATATTTCTAGGTTATGCATAAGGGGTGAAAGGCTACCGGCTGTAGTGCACCGATCCCAGATCACCCGGTTTTCTAATCAGCAGAGATATGATCTTCAACGAGACTGCAATACTTCAACAGAGGGGTTCTGAGACACAACCAGCAGAGAAGACAGATCATGGTATCATAAGTGAGGTGGAGCTTCAGGTGGAGACTCCGGAGACCTCGAAGGTAATAGAGGTTGAGACTGCATATGAAGTCGCAATTCCTGAAGTCGGTGATAATGAACAACCAGCAAAGCCACAGTAGACTATAGCCGCAGATAGAGAGAGAAGGCAAATTAAACCACCAGTACGTTATGGTTATATAGATATTGCTTATGCATTGACTGTAGATGATGAGGTGGAGACAGATGAGCCTTCGTCTTACTCTAAGGCGATGGCTAGTTTGGAGTCATCTTAGTGGCTAGGTCTCCATCAAAATCAGACATAGGAGTTGGTCAAAGTACCTAAGAGCCAAAAGATTGTCAGAAGTAAATGGGTCTTCAAACGGAAAGAGGGCACTCCTAGTGTCGAGGCAGCAAGGTATAAGGCGAGACTTGTGGCGAAGGAATATACACAGCGTGAGGGCATTGACTACAATGAGGTGTTCTCTCTTGTGGTAAGACATACTTCTATTCGTGTTTTACTTGCCTTAGTTACTTCGCAGGATCTCGAGTTAGAGCAGCTAGATGTGAAAACTGCATTTCTTCACGGTGAGTTGGAGGAGCAAATTTACATGAGGCAACCAGAGGTATTTGCTATTCCGAGTAAGGAAGATCATGTTTGTTTGTTAAAGAAATCTTTGTATGGGCTGAAACAATCTCATAAGCAGTGGTATAAACGTTTTGATGCTTTCATGGCTAGTCAAGATTATTTGAAAAGTCAGATGGATAGATGCGTTTACTATAGGAGATTGGAGAATGGTTCTTTGATTTATCTACTATTATATGTTGATGATATGCTGATAGCAGCTAAAAATATGTCTGATATTGATGTGCTGAAGAGGCAGTTAAACGCTGAATTTGAGATGAAAGATTTAGGTGCAGCAAAGAAAATTTTGGGTATGGAGATTTTGTGTGACAGAAGGAGTTTTACGTCTGTCTCAAAAGAAATATATTAAGAAGATTGTGGCACGTTTTAATATGCAGTCGGCAAAATCTGTAAGTATACCTCTAGCAAAGCACTTTAAACTTTCAGAAAAATTATCACCGCAGACTGAGGAGGAAGAGGAGCATATGTACCGTGTTCTTTATTCTAGTGCCGTGGGTAGTATTATGTATGCTATGGTGTGCACTAGGCTTGATATTTCACAAGCTGTGAGCGTGGTTAGTCATTATATAAAGCGTCCTAGTCAAGCTCATTGGGAAGATATGAAGTGGATCCTTAGATATTTGAAGGGGGCAACAAACATTGGTATAATATACCGGAGGGACAATAATGGCAGTGAGACCACTGGTTTTGTGGATTCGGATCACGTCTGTGACTTGAATGATTGCAAGTCTTTAGCAGGATACATGTTTACGCTAGCGGGTGGTGCAGTTAGTTGGAAAGCATCCTTACATGATCATATTGCCTTGTCTTCGACTGAAGCAGAGTACATGGCACTAACCTTTGTAGCGAAAGAGGCGATACGGTTACAAAGTTTGCTCTTGAACTTTGGGTTAGAACAGAAAAGTGTGGATATACACTGTGATAACCAATGTGCGATATATTTGGCGTATAATCCAGTTTATCACGAGCGAACGAAGCATGTCAACATCAGGTACCACTTCATCCGAGATGTCTTAGCTAAGGGTAATGTTACTTTTAACAAGATTACTACAGCAGATAACCCAGCAAAACATGATGACTAAGTCTGTTTCTTTGGCGAAGCTCAAGCTCTGCTTGAGCTTTATTAGCGTCTGTGGAGAGTGAGCGCCCGTCGGGGCTTTGGGAGAGCAGTATGGATAATGAGCACTATAACTTAGCTTCAAACATCGAGCCAAGGTATCGAGCCAAGGTAGAGAATTGTTAAATTAATATATCGATTTTGAATTCGGATAAATCGAATTTATCGATAAAGATTTCCCAAGCCAAGAAGAAATTTCATTGGTCTCCGAAGGATTATAAAATAAAAGGAAGATATGAAATTTTCTTTACCTGCGTTTGTTGGCCACGGTGGGGCCCACGCCATGGGCTTTCTTCATTTAGCCGAAACCTATTCGGACGAAGTCTTCTGCTTGTGGAATCAAAGAGGAAAGAGGTGGGGCCCAAAGTCAAAAGTTTGATCTTGGGCACACACATATAAAAACAGAAGAAATTTGTTGCAGGTTTCTTTTTAACCCTACAAAAAGAGCCGTTGAAGCCTCTGCAAAAGAAACCCTACATGGAGCGCATGTCCAATGATCAACGAAGCCACAAGTCCTCCGCGCGAAGCTTGAAGAAATACGCGATTTCGTACGTACGCAAACCAGGCATACGAAAAGCGTTGTGTTTTAAGCTTGAACGTGAGGTAATTTTGTGCCGTGACTTTATTCCCAAGAGAGTTGTTTATTTATAAACACTTTGGGTTTAGGGTTAAATCTAGGTGTGGGAAACACTTGAGCGATTGAGTGATTGTAAACTTCGATTCTCTGATTTTAGTGAATTATTTGTTGCTGGCTCCCCCCAAGGACGTAGGTACCGATATTCGGACCGAACCACGTAAATTTCTGGTGTCCTAATTTTTCTCATTTATTTCTCTAGCGTTTTTGCGTTGACGTAAATTACAAAATCCTGTCGTTTCCACATATTATATCCCAACAGTTATCCGCCTAATGTGCTGTCATACAATTAGCATGGACTTGATTTCATTTGAATGAAACCAATATGTCTTATATATTCATTGTTGAGTTAATATTTTTATTTTCATATATTCGATGCCATTATCACCATTATGATTCGAGAACATTCAAAGTATGGATGACAATTTTTGACATGATATGAAAACATGGCCCGATTTTTGTTTCAATGGGATGCTTGCAATCCCTAGCTGCAGGGTGTGCAATCAAAATCTCGAAATTGCAAACTTCCTAACAATGTGAAGAATTGTTCCCTCTACTATACTCCACATGCTCTTGAGAAGCTCATCAAGATTCATGCTTCTCTGTGGTTTTCCAAACATTTCAGCTGGCTTTGGACCTCATCGAGCGTGAGGCTGTAGAGAGAGCCCTGCCTTGACAATGGGTGCGAACCCGTCTCGCCAACAACGCCACCAATACCACCCCTTGAGATCTCATCTTCATGGAACCAGATTGTGCGACCAAACTCGAATGATTTGTGGACATTGCTTGAAATGCTTTAAATCAGACAACAATTTAACGAAAACCTTTTTGAGAATCTGGGAGGGTGTTGGTGTCGGAACAGAAAAAGAGCGATAAAAATTCGGGGTGGCAGTCTCAGATGGTGCCGATATGCAACACGAGTCTTCCGTACCAAACCATTGTTATGGTCCAAGATTAGCATCAGATCTCTTCTACAAAACTCTTGCAAGGACTCCCCATGTGTGGCGGCCACCACCGTGTGATGCAGACGAGGGCCCGCAAGGCCTTGCTTCCGAGCAGCGAAGGTTGGCGGCGCTCACCGACCCTCCGAACACCCAACAGGGGTTGCGGGCCCTCACTGACAACCCGAGGAGGCCGGGTCTTCCATTCTTTAAAATAAATAAATAAATAAGCTAGCTTTCTTATTTTTTATTTTTATTTTTTTAGACTTTTTTCTTTTATGATCCTTTTCTTTTTTAAATTTTTATCTTTTATTTTTTGAACATATCAAAATTATTTTCTGATTCGGTGCCGCGTGTCTTAATAAAGTAATAAAAATGACACATTAGCATTTTCTGTTAGTCAAATTGGACAAAGTTAACTGATAGAATTGTTTGCGCCAATTTAACAAATCTTAGAACTTGATTGCACTTTTTTAAAATTTCAAGATTCGATTGTACTTTTGAGACAATTTTTAGGACTTTTGGTACACTTATACCAAAAGAAAAAAGAAAAAGAAAAGAAAAGAGAACAAAACATTTCTAATATTTCTCGAAATGTCATTTTAGGTGGTGTCGTACGGTTAGTGCTGATTAGACTACTATGTCAGTGATTTCTGGCCTACATTAGCCGACCCTAATATAATCAAAAGGTTTAGAATTACATTAGTCAGATTGAAAAGTTTAGGACTGAATTGATATTGGTACAATATATTTAGGACTTTTTAAGTCATTTCCCGATCATTAATATCAAGGTAGTGAAATACCGATGGCTTTTAACATCTTAGTGAGAGAAATTTACATTGAATTGAAAGAAGCACGAGATGTTTGGATGTTACAAAAAGATTCAATAAGATATATCTTAAAATATGATGTAGATAATACTTTGAACTTATTGCTATCGTAAAAATGTGTTTTGGAATAGTAATATCTACTTAACAAAAAATATTAAAAATTACCAAAATGCCAATAAATAATCAAAATAATCAAAATAATGTGGCATGTTGATGCATTTTGCTGGATACACTGAGTGTGTTGATTGTTATTGTCTAGAACAAAATTCATCGAATTTGCCTTATCTTTCTCTCAATGTGTCCAAACACGTAACCATCTCAATGATGTAGATAATACTCTGAACTTGTTACTCTGAACAAAAAATATTAAAAATTACCAAAATGCCAATAAATAATCAAAATAATGTGGTGTGTTGATGCATTTTGCTGGATACACTGAGTGTGTTGATTGGTATCGTCTAGAACAAAATTCATCGAAATTGCCTTATATTTCTCTCAATGTGTCCAAACACGTAACCATTTATCTGATTTTTTAGCTAAGCGAACGTGTGATGATAATTAAAGTATGAAGCCTTAAATTTGATTACGAAATGTAGCTAGGTTGATTAGATGCTAATTCAATATATATTTAGCTCATTTTTCTTGAAAAAATAACCTGCCGGCACATATTTTTCGCTTATAATTTCTTTAAATCGTAGGTAAATTTTCTTTACCCACAATATATGAGGAACAAATGCTTATGACTGTTCAAATTGTCTCCACCTATAAATAGCAAAAATGTAACCAGAGAGAGTACTCATAATATGAGTCATGTCATAAGCTCGAAAAGATCAATGAGTCTTCCACATGGAGACATCGAAATGGTCAACCAACTTGCTAAGCTCTGGGACAACCATTGGCTTGACCTCTCAAGTTGCTGTTCGGTTTTATCAAGTGTACTAGCTTTTCAGAATATACAACACGAGTGTGCACAATTAGTATTGACATTTTGATAAGACGATGTCGATCTATGGAATCAGAACTCCAATTAAATCATGATGAGAGGATGACCTAATCAACTCTTGTAGTGGACCAAATTAGTAGTTGTATTGAAGAAAATCATATCCCCCTCAGATTGCAATGACAAGAGGATGACCTGATCAACTCTTCTTTAGACACAATGTGTGCATTACATGTCTATTTGTTTTCACTATGGAAGCGATGGCAAAAAGAACTGTCTACCTAGCTGACAAACGCAAATGCCCATTTTACTCAGTATCAAACATCTCGAATTTCCATATACCCTATCAGATCTTTCAAATTTCGAGGCCCATATCCTGTCAAGATGTAACTTCTCGCAATCATGTATTCGCAAAGATTTTAGTTTCTTGAAACTCGAAGCTGGATCAAACATCTCATCTAAAGATCTGCATCCTTTTATGCTCAAGTCTTCCAATGACTCTAGTCTTCCTTGAATCTTCACAAGATTATGACATTGTCGTAGGTCAAGAAGCGTAAGCTTCCTCAAGTTCGATAAATTGGGCAATCTCTCAAGTAGAGGAAGTTCACCTAGCTTCAAGATCATCAAATTCTCCAAACCATCAAAGCTTTTTATTTTAGTTAGACCATGGCAGTATCGCAAGTGAAGTTCAGTGAGTTTCTTCAAGTTTGATAGATCAGGTAATCTCTTCAGTAGCGGAATTTCTATGAGCTTCAAAGTTCTGAGATTCCCCAAGTCTTCTATGCTTTGCAAGTCGATCAGATTATGGCAGTGCCCTAATTGCAGTTCATTGAGCTTCTTTAATTTTGATAGCTTAGGTAATCTCTCCAATAGCGGAATTTCTATGAGCTTCAAAATCCTGAGACTTGCCAAGCCTTCAATGCTTTGAACGTCAACGAGACTAGGGCAGTGCCCCAAATGCAGAATGACTATGTTCATCATGGAAAAATTGGTGATTTTAACTTCAATGGGAAAATGATGCCACGAAAGCCATCTCAACTTGGAAAGCATAAGCATCTTCTTTCGTAGATTGGCTGGGAAATCATTTGAAGGCCAATTCTTCTGGAAAACCCTCACTTCAGTGTATCTTTGATTAGACGGCCTCTCGACTTCTTCGTTTGCAAAATAATATAGCAACTGAGGGTCAAACTTTTGGCAAAGAGCTTCAATTTTTTTTGTTCCCTGCGACGGCAAAGCAGGAGAGCAAGGATACTATATTCAACAAGTATATATGGTCGTTCCGAACATAAAAAATAAATCTAAGCATTAGTATAACCAAAAAACAAGTCATAATACTAATCATGAGATAAGAAATACCTTCCTTAAATATTATTGAGCATACAATCACAGTGAAAAGGCCTAAACTTGTCAAGTTGATGAGGATAAAGAAATTGAAATGCAAATTTACCTTTGTTTCCATCACCCCATCCAAACCTTCCTCATGGTTCCGCGATTGAGTCTGTTTTTCTCGTTCTTTATCAAATTTTTGATGAGCAATGTCTCTACCAAGGCCTTTGAGCTGATCATGCATCCATATCTTCTTGTCTTCACTGATTTTAATCAAAGACATTTTCTGAAGGACCTCAAGATCTACTTCTGGGAAGAGATTGGAATTTTCCCACGAGCAGAGTGCTATCCTTTGATCAAATCCAGCGAAAAGACAAGCTATATCAAGAAAGATATGCTTTTCCCTATCATCCAAGGCATCATAACTTATTTTCAACTTCTGTTTTACTTCTTTGAGAGGAACTTGTTTCAACTTCTTTAATATTGCAGCCCAAAAATGTTTGCTTCTGCACGGAAGTAGTTTACCTATAGCCTCAAGAGCAAGAGGAAGACCTCCTGTACTTCTGACCACTTCTGTGGAGAAAGCAACATAATTATCTGTAGGGTAATCCGTTCCAAAAGCATGTTTACAAAAAAGTTGAAGAGATTGATTGAAGTTCATGCTCATAAGCTCATATGGATAACAAAACTCAAGAACATCGACAATATCCCTGTTTCTACTAGTTATGATGATTCTACTTCCTAAACCAAGCAATGCAACTTTTCCTATCAGTGCATCCCAATGAGCCATTTGATCGACATCATCAAGTAGTACCAGAACCTTTCTATCGCGTAAACTATTTTGTATTATCTTGATTCCTTCCTCAACATTGCTAATGTTTGACCCCTTTCTTTTGAGAACATCAGAGATTAGTTGATTTTGCAAAACTTCGATGCCCTTAAGCTCTGAAGTTCCCCTGATGTCAGAAAGGAAGCAACAAGCTTCAAAATGATATGACAGCCGGTTGTAGATGATTTTGGCAAGAGTAGTCTTTCCAACGCCCCCCATACCATGGATTCCAAGAATTCTTATGTCTTTCGAATCAGCACACATCATTGTATCGATCTTCTTCACATGACTTTCAACTCCGACCAAGCAGTCTGTTATCGGCAGACAAGCCATTTTCAACTGATTTATAACCTCCAGGACAATCTCTTCTACTAGTTCTCCTTCACCTCTAATATCATGGAAGGGAAAGGGAAAAAATAATAAGAAGAAAAGGTAATATTATGGAATATCGCACCAAAATGATAACTCAGAAAATGACATACCTATCCTTCTTCGAATTGTCCCATCCTTTTAGATAGCCAACGTAGTTGAGAGCAGCTTCCCACTTATGAATGTTGGCACCAAATTTCACCTTATGCAAAATAAAGGCTTCTTCATAAGACCCACTTTGATGACGGACCTCCTTTGGAGTAACGCCATAAAAAAGGGGCATAACCTTCTGTCTCCCTATTTTACTACACTCCACCATTTGGACCAACTCATTAAGACACCATTTACTAGAGGCGTAGTCCTTGGAAAAGATGGGAATTGCAATTTTTGATTGGCTAATAGCTTTGAGCAACTCAGTTTCAAATTTCTCTCCAACATGGAGCTTTTCATCGTCCTTAAATGTGTGGATTCCAGCCCCTGACAACCTAGTATAGAGGACATTTGTAATGCCCAAGCGAGTATCTAGCCCCCTAAAACTCAGGAAAACATCGTAGTCATATCCAGATGACATGAAGGTTGATGATGATGAGCCATTCTGCTCGTATGGTTTTTCCTGTTTTGGCAGCATCATAGCAGGGAATTGCAATGAGTTGGAGACACCTACAGCAGTAGCTTCCACACTGCCATCATTGACAGCCGATGAGGATGCTGAGTCACTGACAGAAGTTACCTCCATGTTTCTTTCTGCCACAGCTGCTATTTCTTCCCACTTCACAGATTCCGTGTTCTCACCTATTTTACATGAAAATGTAAAGCAATAATGGCCATAAAGAGAATTCAGGCAATTGCAGAACGCGAGGCAACTTTAAGGAAATTTATTTCATTCAATGGATTTCCTTGAAATATAAACCGTGGTGATAAGCACCCTATCCCAGCAGACAATGGCTACAACTTGTGAAATTTTTAGTCCAAAGTGATCTTTTATGAGTGATAGTTATTTCATAAATTTTGAGTCCAAAGAAATTTATTTCATAGATTTACATCTAATTAGAATGAAATTATGTGATAGTTATTATAGGAGCATTGCATGGTCCTACTAGCCAAAACAATCCCTTCATCTGAGAGATGACTGTCTATTCCACGTCTGTGTTGTATGTGTCTCGCCAATTGGTCAAACTGTTTTTCAGTAACTCTATGGCTGGACTGGACCAAGTGGAACTGAACTTAAATGAATCAAGCTATGACTGAATAAAGGTAGTTCACTTCAATTCAGGTACATGCCCCATCCTACGTTTAAAATCAGAAAAGTTCACAATACTCTGTGGTGGACAATGAAAAATGAGTGCAAATCATTCCTCCGTGACTAGAAGCATGCATAAAAAATTCCGTTGTGAACGTATTACCTGAGATGACAACTTGAGGCATTTCTGAAGACAAAAAAGGTTGATGATTGAGGGCCTGTGATTTTGGGTGTTCAACAATATTCCGCATCACAATTGCATCTTGAGACAGTTCCAAAGAAGGCATCATTTGCTCCACCCGACCCACAGAAGGAAGAGGAGGAGGGGGAGGAACACAAGAAGCCTGAGGTGAATTATTCACAATGGACGATGGAGGAGTTCCTGAAACAAGCAAGTTAGGAGAAGGGGCATGAGGAAGGGGATCCAACTGGACTTTTCAATATTGCTCGATGATAATGCCCCTAAGCCAATAAGGATGTCTGGGATCGTACAGAGGAAGAAGAAAATGAACCTGTGAGATCGGACAGTGAGAATGACTGACCATTCTCTTCCACGGTCGTGTCATATTGTTGATCCAACTCAAGCGAAGTGCAAGGTGATTTCGTGGCTAATTCAAAACTTCCAAAAGATCCCTTAAGAGCTGAATGAACCAAACTTTCTGACAGCGAAGGTGACATTTGTGGAGTTCCTGAAACAAGCAAGTTAGAAGAAGGGGCATGAGGAAGGGGATCAAATGGGACTTTGTTGATATTACTCATTGATCATTACGCGCATAAGATTTCCGTGTTAAGACAGTATTCAAACACTGCATCCACATCCAAATATGTAAATTATTTTATGCATAAGATTTCCGTACAAATATAGACGAAACTAGCAGGAGACGTCTATAATAAAGTGTGTCCTTCCATTGGGCTCAATATAAACTTGACAGACTATGAAATGAATTTACTTCTTGAGGAAAAATGAAGTACTCATGCAAGATAGCTTCCAAATCGTGTATGTTGACTTGCTATGCCGTCAAAAGTTGTTTAGTAACTAAACCAAATAATTAAGCTCATAAACTTCCAAAAAAGAGTTGTAAAGTAGGAAACACCTGTACTGCAAATCATTTCCATAGAGGTGCAGTGTGAATGATATTTCTAGAGAAGTGATGAATCAACTAATTATATGATCCCCTGAGCTTGAAGGACAAGCACCTCATGAAAATCTTCTATAGATAAACCTATTGAATGCTTATTGTTGCAAAAGCAAGCAAGCGAATAATAAATTAAGGACATCGGATTTATGTGGTTCGGTAATAGTGACCTACGTCCACGGGGAGAGCAACAATAAGTTCCACTATTGATCAAGCAATACAACATAGATTACAACCATACTCGAATCACTAAAACACTCAGTATTTCCAAACCGCCAATTACATTCAAAAACTCATGCAGTATTTAGCCCCACCTCACAAAAGAATCTTTCAATCTTCTGAAGGAATTCACAAATCTTACTACAAGATTACTGGCTTCAACACAATTTGATATCTTCAAGGTGTAATTCACACACAGAAACTCCTCTTTGATAATCTTCATAAAGAACATCCACTTCTTACATATAGGCAAGAATTGGATTTTTTTTTTTTTTTTTCAACTAGGAAATCTATTCAAAAAATAAATTTGCTTACGACTCCACCAAGGAAGTATGACTTTATTTTCTAAAAAAAATAGTTGTTTTGTCTGTTGCTCTTAAGACGTGAAAAGCTGAAGCAGAGAATGAGACCAGATTAAGGTTAAATGTCTAAGGTGACAGTGGCAGTGAGTATGATAACAGTGAGTTCAAGAAGTTTTTTGCATAGAATGAAATTAGGATGACTAGACCGGTTCCCAACAGACCCTTGCAAAACCGAGCTGAGAGGATGAACTAAACTCTGCATGAGCATGCGAGAAGTATGAGGATGTACGAGATTTCAAGCTACCAAAAAAAAAGGACTGGAAAGAAAGTAAATTTCTAAACATTTTGGTTGTGTTTAATAAGTGCACGTTGATTTTTAAAATATAAACAAGATTGATGCAGAGATTCGGAAATGTATTATCATTGGATATGGTTCTGATTATTTTGACTATCGATGTGTGGACGAACAAAATAGGAAAACAATAAGAACTGATGGTATTATATTCAATGAAAACATAATGTATAATTACAAATCTGGGGTAGAATCTAGTGTGAGGAAACAAATAGAAGAAACTAGAGAGATTCAATTGGAGGGGGTTTCTAAGAACTTTCTGGTTAAGGATTATGAAATTGTTTGTTATAAGACTCTAATCAAGAATTAGGACCAGAACTGCCTATAGATGAACCAATTTTAAGAAGATTTAGTAGAACTTTTAAACTTGTACAGAGGTATTTATTTCTCCATTACTGCATATTGCTTTTGACTGCAAATCAAAATATTATTCACAAAAAGTGTAGGTTAAAGATTTTGTCAAGTGGGAGTTGACAACACAGGTTCGAATATTTTTCACCAGCTACAGAGTGTTAAGTAATGTGTGTGTTGACTTTTTGAATGAGCTTTCCTTTTCAATAGGTAACTTTCAGCAGTCACAGAAGCCATGGACTGTGGTATGAATTAACCATGGCCCGGCACATGAGTTTCCGCTGAGTGATACTAGAAGTGGACTCATAATTGGCAAACAAAGTTAATCAAAAGCGACCGCAAGGGCACACAAAACAATTTGTTAGGAAGGTAATGCTTATGCACGGTGGCATGCTAATCACCATTTGTTGATAGGAGACAATGAGTTCAGCTCACTAGACCTCCAGTCAGATATTACTCTGCTTTTGCAGGAATCAGGTTGCTTCTTATCTTAGACAGCTCAGTAGACCTCCAAAAAGGCTACCCGTCGACTCTTCTATTGTTGAAGTACCTTTGTCCCAAGAGAAGGTAAATCATAGAATACAAAAGTAGAGGCCATGAATACCCGCTCAATTAATCCAGAACTCTAAAGCAAAGAAAGTAGTTAGAACACGGAACCCTGCTATGTTGCACTTTCAAATAATCAAGAGACCAACATTGAACATCTAAAAAAACTTACCATAAACTCTTTCAGAAACTTCCAGAATCCCATCTGGTTGTTTCCTGCGAAAAGTAAAAGCTGGGTAAGGCCATCGTTCACCAAGATTGAATCAAATCTCTTTAAGTCAAGCATCTTGAAAGAGCTAGACTAGCACCCACGTCTTGAAGGGAAACCAGAAGTCATCCTAATTCGATATATCCAAGACGATTGACACATTGTTCTACGTAACTTTGGGCTGGGGGAAACTTTGTGTCATTGATTCATTTATTTTGGGTGGAGCCTTCTTTTATTGCATGAAAGATTGTTAGTAGATAGTTACCCTTACTAGTTCTTCCTACTATACAAATAATCAATACCCCGAAACTCCTTACTGTTCATAATTGCATCAAAGATGCGAAACTCACATGTTTCTTTCCCACCTTCCCCACTCCTCTTCAGTTTAACGTCAACTTCCACGGTAATTAACTTTTCTATGGTGAACATTGTAAAATATTAAAGTGAATTCAAGTTGCCAAATGCGGTCATGATGAAGTTAGGTGACGAAGCATTTTCGACTTTTTTTTATATGAACTCACCGAGCATACATATCGTTCAAGTCCTCGATCTTCCTCCGTACTTCAGACATCGAAAGGGGCTTATGTGGATGTAGAAGCACACAACTGATCGCCACCTCCAACAGCTTAACCATTCCCTCCTTTTTGTGGCACGTCATGAGCTCCCCATTAAAAATATTAGCAATCATCTCGTGAAGAGCGACCTCGACCAACTGAGGAAGATCTGTACCTTGACCTTGCTCCTTGAGGAGAAGCTGCAGGTGTGGCTCCCCCGTCAGGAGCTCCAGAAGCAGCTGCCCGAAGTCATACACATCTACCACTTTTGCGTTGGCGTTGCCCAGCAGGGTCGGCCGTGTTGGGGGAGAGTGGCCATAAACAGAGACCCGGCTCGGCCTTGCGAGGATGTCGAGGCCGTAATCAGAGACCCAGGCCTCGTAGGATGACGTGAGGAGGATGTTGGATGACTTGATGTTCCCGGAGTGAATATCGTGGGCGTGCAGGTACTCGATGGCCCGGGAAGCTCCAAGGGCAATCAAAAGCCTGACTTCGCAGCTCAGGGGATGCCCTCCCCATCGTCTGTATGTATGTAATCGGCCGAACAAAATTTCCCAGGGCATGTAATCGTATAAGAGGAACTTCATGTACTTGCTATAGTAGTAGCCTCTCAAAGGGAGCAGGTTCTCGTGGTCCATCGCACCGATGGCTTCCACCTTGTCCCGGAAATCCTCGGCCGACAATTCCACAATATCGAGCATCTTCAAGATCACCGTGGCTGTTCCATCCTCCAGGTCAACCCTGTAAGTCATCCCGAACGTCCCTTTCCCCAATTCCTGCTTACTGGCCCTCATAACATCCTCAAAATCGAACCTCTTTGCGGGGTTCCCCAACAACACCAGCTCGCTCCTTGCCGGGTCAGGCTCTGGCGACTTGATCTGGGTCTCGCTCCTTGATGGGTCAGGCTTCCGGGTCGCATTTTTGTCCCCGGATTTGCTGCGTTCCGTCCATCCGCGGATCCTTCGCCTCAGTCCCTCCATCGCCGTCACTTATTATGCAATGAATGCAAATCGTAGTACGCTCGTTTGGTTCGGCTCCGGCTTCATCACCCGAGCACAACAGCTCTCTTCACTCTTCATCCCCTCTTTCTGACTCATGAGTTTGTTTCATAGAAAATTTAATGATTAAAACAAATATTTTTTTTTTTTTGTTTGATAAATATCTTCTTTCTAGGGATCTCATAATTTTTTTAAAAATATTTTTCCTTTTTTTCCATCTCTCCCAACCGCCTCTCCACCCAACCCATCGCCCCTTCCTCCTGTCCACTGCCATCACCGCCATCACCGCCATTCATGATGACCTCAGCCCCCTCTGCAGCGATTCCGTCCACCGAAGCTCGGCCGAGCTCCAAGCACAGGCACAAGCCAGCGAGCCTTGACCATGCCCGAGGCGCAGGCGCACACATCGCAAATAAGGATAAACCTGGGCTCGCACTGGAAGAAGGCGCAAGCACACCGAGAAGCAACAGAGCTCCCCAACGAGGCAAACAATGGCGAAGGGGAACTCGACGCGAATGGCGACGGACTAGAGCTCGCGGCAGGCTGAACCATTTCAAAGGGCGACGATCCTCTGGACGCAATCGACGGCAACGTACCGAAGAGCATCGGCGTCTAAGTCACCGGTGTGGAGCCGAATCCATTGGAGAATGAAGGTGTAGAAGACGCCGACGAAGAGGAAGAGAAGGGAGCGAAGCCAACGGGAGCGCAAGAGGGGCTAGGGTTGGAGGAGGCGGCGGTGACGTAAGGAAGGGAGCGAAGGAGAAGGAGAGAGAGAGGAGGAGGAGTTAGGGTTTACGTTAGACAAGTGAAGGAAGAAAAGAGAAAACAAGAAAAAAGAAAAGAAAAGATATAATAATAAGGGTTAATCCCGAAAAATCCCAAACTAAGACACTTATAACAAATTTACTCCAAATTATTTTTATGACTATAAAAAATTCCACACCTGTGATACACCTATGACAAATTTACCCCGATTGACCATAAAAAAATCCTAAATTTGTACATTTATGATAAATTTACCCCAAATTAATTTATTCGACCGTAAAAAATCTCAAACCGATAAATTTATGACAAATATACTCTTCGATAAATTAGATTAATATCACAAAAAAATCATAAAAATTGTAAACTCGACAAATGGATCGTAAAATCCCAAATTGTTATATTAATCAATTGTCAAGTGTCATTTAATTTAATAATTTGATAATAAAATTTAACGAAAACTAACAGAAGGTAAATTTGTCACAAGTGTACCAATTTTGGGTAAATTTGTCAAAGATATACCAGTTTTAGGTTTTTGGTGGTCAAAAAAATAATTTGGAGTAAATTTGTCACAAATATACTGGTTTGGGGTTTTTCAATGTATTAACCCTAATAATGATAAATTCAAAATTTTTAATTAAAAATTCTTTTTAAAAATAAATTTTTCATTAAGTAAGAATTTTAAAACATTTTGAAAAACATTTATCGATTTTTTCAAAGGAGAAATCATTTTCCGAATTTAAGCTTTGAAATGAAAACCTATTATGTTGCTTAAGAAAATAATTTCCATTGACTCATTTTCCCAAATGAACCAAACGCTGAAAAATAAAGAAAATGTTTTCTCGAAAAAAAAAATTTGGCAAAACAAACACACCCTAGTTCTTCTTGTCGTTTGCTCATCCCATTTTCTTCGTCTATCACAAGGAGGTCAGTCGCATGGTGCTACAAGTCCATGTCCATTACTTGGGCATGAAGATGGAAGAGCAATGTGAAAACAAAATTAAGGACGCTTCGGTGGAAACTTCACTATAAATAAAAATCTTTACAATGGAAATCCGTTTTTAGGAAAATAATTAGTTTTCATTTGCTTCACTGTTTAAGAAAAATGATTTCATCCTTGCCAAATGGGGAAGTGATTTCCTCCTTATCTAAACTTGTTGTTTTGTGTAGATTGATTAATTTTTCATCATCCGAGCACCGAAAAATTGAAAAAAAAAAGAATCTCGAAAATAATTTTCTTTCAAATAAATGGACCCTTAGAATTCTTTGCACATTTATATGATCCCATGCCACTTCAATTTCTTATTTGAATGATAAGAAATATTACTTCATTCACAATAAATCTATTGACATAGATATATATACCAAGTTACTTAAATATACACAAGATTTATTAATCACTTATGAATATTATTTGTAATTATAACATTGCTAATCAAATTTTCTTTATTTTTTTTGTATTAAAATTTACTAAGGCGTGCCGTGGTAAGGTAATTTTACAGAACATCCGTTCTACTATATTTGGGTATTCCACTAATATTGCATATAAGCCAATTGATATAACTCTAATGACCTATTCAATTGCTAGAAGCATATGAAAACTCAACCCAGCCGAAAGCCAAGGGAATTTGGCGCATTGGATTCTCTTGGAACTAAGATAATACCCAATAAGGGATTGATTCAACTTGTAATAGCTCTCTAGTTCTGTCTTCAATTTTTGGCCGCATGTCGTCATACTTCAATTGGTACATATACACACAAATGCAGGGTGCATTTATTTCAAGGAAAATTTAATAATAAAAGAAAATATTTTTCGGAAAATCCTTTTATAGGAATACGATTAATTTTCCTTTATTTAGTAATGTAAAATCGAAATTTCATTTTTGATATTTGGGTCTTATTGACAAATGATTTCAATCTCATGACTTTATCTTAGGCCAAAAAAATATTGAACTTTTAAATTTTTTTTTCCTTTTTTCCTTTTTTCTTGCCTTTTCTTTTCTTTTCTTTTTCCTCCAATTGGCCATTGACAACCACAAGTGAGGTCAAGCTCAAAGCTTGTCAAGATTTGGCGAGACTCAAGCTTGCTGGCCTCATGCTCAAAGCATAGGCGTGAACCAATTAGGCTCGACCTTGCGCAAGGTTGGCAATTTTGAGCTCAAGCTTGCCAAATCTCATCGAGCATCAACCTCATGCGAGGCCCACAACCTCAACCTCGTGCCCACAAGCATGAGTTTCATTGACGGGAAAGTGCTTTCAATTGACTAGTTATTTTCTATGAACCAAATGGGTAAAAGTTCACAAAATCAAATCGCAAAGAACACTTTCCCCAAAATAAACACACCCCTAGCTTAGATTGCAGCTAGTATCTTATGCCATATATAATGCATATAACAGCAGCGACGATCGGAATAATGGGAAAAAAAATGATTGTTTCATAATTGATTTTGCATGGAATATCAAAGAATCGGTATCAATGATATGCCAACCTATGTTCTCAAACATGTCTTTAACTTGAAATTTTATAGAATCGTCAAAAAGGAGAATCTAGTTCGCCACTCTTTATTTTCTTTCTAATTGTTTCTTTAATTAATTCAAGTTAATATGAAGTTGGCAGTGGGTGTTCATCATTGCAAAGAGAGGGCCCTCATGTGCAAAGGCGACGTGAACTAGTAAGCTTTTCTTATATTGATCCATGCCAGTGTTGTCGGTTGTTATCTATAGTATCATCTTACAGTTATAAAATGGAATATCTTTGAGCTGGGTTTTCCACTTCATAGTTTAGTTAGATTTGTATGACTATATGAGTATTTATACTTTGATAGAATTGATATTGATGGAAAAAAGTGATTGAGTACGTGCTATTATAGGAAATTTAGTCTAATTGTTTGTGAAGAGAGGTGCTAGAGCAAGAGTTTACCTACATAAATTTAGTGATTCTTGTTATTAATTTAAGTTGTCATCAAATTGGTGATTAATGCATCACTCTAATTGATAACACAACTTCTAATGAGTCTAACAAGTTTGGATTTATGACTAATCAAAATTCTGATGCTAAAAATATTAAGTTTCCTCTTTTCTCCTCCACCTTAAATTTTACTTGCCATATACGACATTCTAAGCAATAGACAAGCACCGTTGTAGAGTCCTATGTGATTTTGCCGTCCTGAAGACTACTTAATGTGGTCATCCTATTCAGGTAGTCTATCGTGAAGCTTAGTTATCATGTATTCTCATTAATGTTGGGAGTCATAATTGTGCTTTAGAGAATGTAAACATGTTATACCTGTCGCTCTTAGTTGGCCTACTATGGTACTATGTCTATTCGTGTTTTACTTGCCTTAGTTGCTTCGTAGGATCTCAAATTAGAGTAGCTAGATGTGAAAACTGCGTTTCTTCACGGTGAGTTGGAGGAGCAGATTTACATGAGGCAACCAGAGGGATTTGCTATTCCGGGTAAGGAAGATCATGTTTGCTTGTTAAAGAAATCTTTGTATGGTCTAAAACAGTCTCCTAGACAGTGGTATAAACGTTTTGATTCTTTTATGGCTAGTCAAGACTATTCAAAAAGTCAGATGGACAGCTGCGTTTACTTTAGGAGATTGGAGAATGGTTCTTTGATTTATCTACTTTTATATGTTGATGATATGCGATAGCATGCTAAGGATATGTCTGATATTGATGTGCTGAAAAGGCAGTTAAATGCTGAATTTGAGATGAAAGATTTAGGTGCAGCAAAGAAAATTTTGGGTATGGAGATTTTGCGTGACAAGACTGCAGGAGTTTTACGTCTGTCTCAAAAGAAATACATTGAGAAGATTGTGGCGCGTTTTAACATGCAGTCGGCGAAATCTGTAAGTACACCTTTAGCGAAGCACTTTAAACTTTCAGATAAATTATCACCGCATATTGAGGATGAGGAGGAGCATATGTCCCGTGTTCCTTATTCTAGTGCCATGGGTAGTATTATGTATGCTATGGTGTGCACTAGGCCTGATATTTCACAAGCTGTGAGCGTAGTTAGTCGCTACATGAAGCGTCCTGGTAAAGCTCATTGGGAAGCTGTGAAGTGGATCCTCAGATATTTGAAGGGGACAACAAACGTGACTATAGTATACCGGAGAGACAGCAATGGCAGTGAGACCACTGGTTTTGTGGATTCGGATCACGCCGGTGACTTGGATGATTGCAGATCTTTAGCAAGGTACGTGTTTACGCTAGCAGGTGGTGCAGTTAGTTGGAAAGCATCCTTACAAGATCACATTGCCTTGTCTTCGACTGAGGCAGAGTATGTGGCACTAACCTTTGTAGCGAAGGAGGCGATATGGTTACAAAGTTTGCTCTCGGACTTTGGGTTAGAACAGAAAAGTGTAGATATACACTGTGATAACCAAGGTGCAATATATTTGGCGTATAATCTAGTTTATCACGAGCGAACGAAGCATATTAACGTCAGGTACCACTTCATCCGAGATGTCTTAGCTAAGGGTATTGTTATTGTTAAAAAGATTGTTACAATAGATAACCCGGAGACATGATGACTAAGTCATTCTGTGACGAAGCTCAAGCTCGCTTGAGCTCTATTGGCGTCTGTGGAGAGTGAGCGCCCGTCGGGGCATTGGGAGAGCAGCATGAGTGATGAGCACTATGACTTGGCTTCAAACATCGAGCCAAGGTGGAGAATTGTTAAATTATGACTCGAGTTTTCGCTGGAAAAGAGGAAATATAAAATAAAATATATTTAAGGAAACTTGCGGAATCCGAATTACAAAAGAGAAAAGAAGCTTGGATGAAACCTTTCTGCACGTGAAGTCCTCTGCATGCATCCGTAAGAATTCAAAAGAGAAGTTGGTGGGGCCAAGTCAATTGGTTTGACCTTTGGGCACACGTTTTCTCCAGTAAAGCGGTTTAAAATAAAACCCTACGAAGGTAGAGAACCTGAGGAGCCGCATAATTGAACGAAGCTGCTCAACGTCCGCCGAAGCCCTACGTACGTGAGAAGCCGCACGTCCACGCCGCTTGAAGAAGATCCCAAGATCTTGAAGTCTTGCGAAGCCGTACGTAGAGAGTTTCGTCACACGGTAATTTGTGCCGTGAGTTTATACCCAAGCGAGTTGTTATTTATACACTTAGGGTTTGGGGTTAAATCTAGGTGCGGGAAACACTTGAGCGATTGAGCGATTGTAAACTTTGATTCTCCGATTTTAATAGATTATTTGCTGCTGGCTCTCCCTGTGGACGTAGGTACCGATACTCGAATCGAACCACGTAAATTTCTGGTGTTCTTGATTTTCTCGTTTATTTTTCTTGTGATTTCGCGTTGACATAAATTGCAAGATCCTATCGTTTTCACGTATTATATCCCATCAATTGGTATCAGAGCGGAAGACTCCTGAGGAAGTATGGTCGGGGAAACCTGTTGATTATTCCGGATTACGTATATTCGGATGTCCTGCGTATGCTCATGCGAGTGATGGTAAGCTTGAGCCGAGGGCGAAGAAGTCCATATTTCTTGGTTATGCACAAGGGGTGAAAGGCTACAAATTTGTGGTGCACCGATCCCAGATCACCCGGTTTTCTAATCAGTAGAGATGTGATCTTCGACGAAACGCAATGCTTCAACGAGGAGTTCGAGACACAACCGATGAGAAGACAGATCATGGTGTCATAAGTGAGGTGGAGCCTTAGGTGGAGACTCCGGAGACCTTGAAGGTAACAGAGGTTGAGACTGTAGATGAAGCCGCAATTCCTGAAGTCGGTGATAGTGAACAACCAGCAAAGCCGCATCAGACTATAGCCGCAGATAGAGAGAGAAGGCAAATTAAACCATCGGTACGTTATGGTTATACATATATTGCTTATGCATTGACTGTAGGTGATGAGGTGGAGACAGATAAGCCTTCGTCTTATTCTGAGGCGATGGCTAGTTCGGAGTCATCGCAGTGGTTAGGGGCTATGAGTGAAGAGATGGAATCTCTCAATCGAAATCAGACATGGGAGCTGGTCAAAGTACCAAAGAGCTAAAAGATTGTCGGAAGTAAATGGGTCTTTAAACGGAAAGAGGGCATTCCTGGTGTTGAGGCGGCGAGGTATAAGGCGAGACTTATGGCGAAAGGGTATACACAGCGTGAAGGCATTGACTACAATGAGGTGTTCTCTCATGTGGTAAGATATACTTCTATTCGTGTTTTACTTGCCTTAGTTACTTCGCAGGATCTCGAATTAGAGCAGCTAGATGTGAAAACTGCGTTTCTTCACGGTGAGTTAAAGGAGCAGATTTACATGAGGCAACCAGAGGGATTTGCTATTCCGGGTAAGGAAGATCATGTTTGCTTGTTAAAGAAATCTTTGTATGGTCCGAAACAGTCTCTAGACGGTGGTATAAACGTTTTGATTCTTTTATGGCTAGTCAAGACTATTCAAAAAGTCAGATGGACAGCTGCGTTTACTTTAGGAGATTGGAGAATGGTTCTTTGATTTATCTACTTTTATATGTTGATGATATGCTGATAGCAGCTAAGGATATGTCGATATTGATGTCTTTGAAGAGGCGGTTAAATGCTGAATTTGAGATGAAAGATTTAGGTGCAGCAAAGAAAATTTTGGGTATGGAGATTTTGCGTGATAGGGGCAGGAGTTTTACGTCTGTCTCAAAAGAAATACATTGAGAAGATTGTGGCGCGTTTTAACATGCGGTCGGCGAAATCGTAAGTACACCTTTAGCGAAGCACTTTAAACTTTCAGATAAATTATCACCGCATACTGAGGATGAGGAGGAGCATATGTCCCGTGTTCCTTATTCTAGTGCCGTGGGTAGTATTATGTATGCTATGGTGTGCACTAGGCCTGATATTTCACAAGCTGTGAGCGTAGTTAGTCGCTACATGAAGCGTCCTGGTAAAGCCCATTGGGAAGCTGTGAAGTGGATCCTCAGATATTTGAAGGGGACAACAGACGTGACTATAGTATACCGGAGAGACAGCAATGGCAGTGAGACCACTGGTTTTGTGGATTCGGATCACGCCGGTGACTTGGATGATTGCAGATCTTTAGCAGGGTACATGTTTATGCTAGCAGGTGGTGTAGTTAGTTGGAAATCATCCTTACAGGATCACATTGCCTTGTCTTCGACTGAGGCAGAGTACGTGGCACTAACCTTTGTAGCGAAGGAGGCAATATGGTTACAAAGTTTGCTCTCGGACTTTGGGTTAGAACAGAAAAGTGTAGATATACACTGTGATAACCAAGGTGCAATATATTTGGCGTATAATCCAGTTTATCACGAGCGAACGAAGCATATTAACTTCAGGTACCACTTCATTCGAGATGTCTTAGCTAAGGGTATTGTTATTGTTAAAAAGATTGTTACAATAGATAACCCGGCAGACATGATGACTAAGTCTGTTCCTGTGACGAAGCTCAAGCTCTGCTTGAGCTCTATTGGCGTCTGTGGAGAGTGAGCGCCCGTCGGGGCGTTGTGAGAGCAGCATGAGTGATGAGCACTATGACTTGGCTTCAAACATCGAGCCAAGGTGGAGAATTGTTAAATTATGACTCGAGTTTTCGTTGAAAAAGAGGAAATATAAAACAAAATATATTTAAGGAAACTTGCGGAATCCGAATTGCAAAAGAGAAAAGAAGCTTGGATGAAACCTTTCTGCACGTGAAGTCCTCTGCATGCATCCATAAGAATTCAAAAGAGAAGTTGGTGGGGCCAGGTCAATTGGTTTGACCTTTGGGCACACGTTTTCTCCAGTAAAGCAGTTTAAAATAAAACCCTACGAAGGTAGAGAACCTGAGGAGCCGCATAATTGAATGAAGCTGCTCAACGTCCGCCGAAGCCCTACGTACGTGAGAAGCCGCACGTCCACGCCGCTTGAAGAAGATCCCAAGATCTTGAAGTCTTGCGAAGCCGTATGTAGAGAGTTTCGTCGCACGGTAATTTGTGCCGTGAGTTTATACCCAAGCGAGTTGTTATTTATACACTTAGGCTGCGTTTGGCAGTCGGGATAAAATTCGGAATATAATATAATTTATCATATTCTACGTTTGGTGCTCACTCGGGATAGGATATAGTCGGATATAAGGGGGATATAGACGGGATAAAATTATCCATGGGAGTGGGATAAAGGTGGATAGGATTTTAACGTCCATAATAGAAAAGTTATTTTTCTTGAATAACAAATTTATTAAATTAACAAAATTGAAATTATATTTCAATATAAATAATTTTGAATTCTAATTTAATAAAATAAATATAAATATAAAAATTTATTTTTAATTAATCTTATTTTAATTCTATGTTATAATAAACATTCAATCTATAAATTAAATATTTATATTTATTATATATTTTAGGTATTTTTGTATTTTAAATATGTTAGTACAGTTTACTATTTGATAAATTTTTATTAAAGAATGATGAAAGGGAAAAAAGAAATAATAATGAAAATAATATAAAAAAGAGGAAAAATAAAATAAATAATAAATAATAAATAAATTAAGGAATAATGTTACAAGATATTTTCACCATCTTCATTTATGAACATTTAGGTTCATTTATAATGATATGCCGTTTATATAAAAAAATAAAAATGTACTTGATGTGAACATATCCGACTTTAATACTATGATTCACCAAACACTGGACGGGACATAAAAAAATCCTAGGATTTCATATCCAATCCTATCCCGATTAGAAATCCGGACGACCAAACGTAGCCTTAGGGTTTTGGGTTAAATCTAGGTGCGAGAAACACTTGAGCGATTGAGCGATTGTAAACTTTGATTCTCCGATTTTAGTGGATTATTTGCTACTGGCTCTCCTCGTGAACGTAGGTACCGATACTCGGACCGAACCACGTAAATTTCTGGTGTTCTTGATTTTCTCGTTTATTTCTCTTGTGATTTCACGTTGACGTAAATTGCAAGATCCTGTTGTTTCCACGTATTATATCCCAACAATTGGCATGAAGGATCGAGCTTGTTCAAGCCAGACGAAACAATTAAGCTAACTTTTATTTATTTTTCCCTATAGGATATGAAATTTCTTTCCATTATTGTTGTACGGATGTGAAGCAAAAGCCCAATATACTCAATTAGATCTATATTAACTCAAAAATATGAACTAATGAGTTACGAAAAAACTAGCATATATATCCACCCCACGATGGACGAGTTGGTTCACACCTTGCCCCCTTATCCGAGAAGGGAGAGGTTCAAAACTTCTCACCCCCATTGCGCGACTTAAGTGAGGTGCCGTGAGAAGTAGATCCTCGGGTCCCCGCGCTAGTGCCCTCGGGTTTACATTGTCGGCTGCTGATTGTACAGCGGTTCCAGGTCATCATAAAAAAAAAAAAACTAGCATATATTAAATTCTCCACATCACATCAAATCTTCAAATGGAGTATTTTTTCAACGCAATTCTCAGGTGCACCTAATCAATTGTGAAACACTTAGGATCTTTGTAATGATACGAAGATTAAAGTATACTTTATTTCGTAAATGGTGATACAAGAACGTTATTTGTTTTCAAAATTTTAGGAGAAAATATTTAAAATAGTTAAAGGTCTTTTTTTTTTTGGCGGGGGGGGGGGGGCGCGCGAAAGGTCATACTCTTACGGGTAGCAAAACTCGTGACTTTGTCCCGCCGATACGATTAGAAGGAAGTGACCTCAACTGTAAGTACCATTTGAGCAAAACATGTCGACAACTCAAATTTTGCCTCATCTTTTTTAAATTAGACAATTGTCCTAAGGTTGACTAAAGTTTAACTGCCGAGAGTAATGGCACAATACACATCAATTATATTTGAAAAATTATATGGAAAATTACCGTGCTGATGGGAAGAGGCATTATATTGGAGATACGTGAACTGAAAGTCCACAAATTTATTACAAAAATACAATCGAATCCTAAAATTTTCAAAAGTTATAATCAAGTTCAAAAACTTATCGCAAAATGTATAATTGAGTATTAAAAACTTTGAAAAAGTGTAATCAGCTAAAGCACTTCATTGGACAAATCTGACAAGTTTTAGAACATAATTTTTTTTTTTTTTTGAAAATTTTAGGACTCAATTGAATTTTCGTGATAAGTTTTAGGATTTAATTACACTTTTTAAAGTTCATGACTCAATTGTACTTTTTTAACTAGTTTTAAGACTTTAAATATACTTATCTACACTATATTAGGAATAGTCATAACTTGTTGCTATCACGTAATAGGAGCCAATGCTATCACAAAAGGATTGAAATAAGCATTCTTTTGGGGGGAGTTGTAGTAATGCCCTGTCTCACCACTTTACACATATTGTCCGCTTTGAATACTAAATCTTCTTGGTTTTGTTCTTGTCAGGGTAGTTCATACTACCACACGTTACACATATTGTCCGCTTTAGATACTAAATCTTCATGGTTTTGCTCTTGTCATGGCAATTCATACTATCCCAATAAAATGCATATGTACAGTTAGAGGGCCCGGAACCTCATAAGCCAGCCTAAGACTCCCTCCCACATCCCTAAGTAATGTGGGATAAGAGACATGCACTTAGGACTCCCTCCCTAAGTAATGTGGGATTAGAGACATGCGCTTAGCCTCGCTCACATACTGCGCACATGTTGCAGGAGTTGGCTCTCACTCACATACTGCCCTAAGTCTCTATTGTATTGGCTTTGATACCACATCCCTAGGTAATGTGGGATAAGAGACATGCACTTAGGACTCCCTCCTAAGTAATATGGGATTAGAGACATGCGCTTAGCCTCGCTCACATACTGCGCACATATTGCAAGAATTGGCTCTAATATCACTTCTAATGCCCTAAGTCTAGAGACATGCGCTTAGCCTCACTCATATACTGCGCACATCACATACTGTGCACATGTTGCGGGAGTTGGCCACTCACATATTGCGCACATGTTGCGGGAGTTGGCTCATCACATACTGCACACATGTTGTGGGAGTTGGCTCTGATACCACTTATAATGCCCTAAGTCTCTATTGTACTGGCTTTGATATTGCTTATAATGCCCTAGGTCTCTATTGTAGACATATTGTTCACATTGGATATTAAGTCTTGACGGTTTTGTTTTTTCTTAAGACATGTGGGATAGGAGACATGTGCTTAGCCTCGCCTACGGGTTGCCGAGGCACAGCCTACCCTACCATCCTTCTGTATAGCCTCGGGTCTGGGTCATCACAGTTGTAATATATAATTTGATGAAAGTGAATATATTATAATGAAGGTTTGCATCGTAATAACTAACCTTCACTAAACTTGCATACTCATGGAAGGATAAGTATAACTTTCTGTGTTTCCAGTTTTGAGAAGGCAAAGTACATGATTCAAATCACCCACTGGAACTTATGTTTGTTTATAAGCTAAATAGTTTGGTCGTCTCACTCCAAATTTGATGCTTATAACTCATGAGGGTCTTCAATTTTTACTCGAACTTCTTTGACAAAAATTTCATGATTGCATGTACAAATATGAACTCGCTATTTACATTACAAGGTGGCATAAATTGTTAATTTACAAGTTCATCGAAATGCCTAAAGGTACTAAAAGACATTTTATTTCTAATGTCAGGTATTATTTGGTGATAAGATAAAGGGGTCCGGAAGTGTGAATTTTATTAGGGATGCCCGTATCCAAAATAAGGTAATTTGACATGCGTCCCTCATGAGGAAGTACAAACTGGAGTTAATTAGACAATACATATGTATGTAAATTGAAAATGATGAAATGGTGGTTTTGAGGGGAGTTCAGGAGGGAGAGTAATAAGAGTCTACATTTAGCGATCTGGTGCTTTAGTTTTTCTTCTATCTACCTTTTATACTATTTATGCAAAGTGTTAAAAAAATTTCACTTTTGTTTCAGTTTTTGAATCTTAGTACCCTTACGATATTGTTTTCTGCAGCTATGAGAATTAAATTTCCCCAATTTATTGTTATAATTCTTGTTTCTATTGCCCTTCCATATGATTATGAAATATGTTACTCCTTGACACCCAAAAATGACCAGGGATTTTTATTCGACATGATGCCAACTTGAACAGATATAGAGCTTGATCTTAAGTACAATTATAATATGGATAAGTGATTGATAGCGGAAATGCTTGTCAATGACTATGATTATCGATAACCATGATACAGTTATCGACATGCAATGCCGATTGGTCGATGATTATTACTTAATAAATCTGGATAAATGTTGAATATAAAAACTGCAGACAAAGTGAGATACCAATTAATGGTTAAGACAAAAAGCAATTGAAGATTTGTAACCACTTTTTGATAAGGTCGATGTGCAATCATGAAGCCTAAAGTTATGAAAATGCTATTATAACCATTAATTTGAACATTCTCCACTTATAAGCTGTTACGCTTTGTAGTACGCTATTTAGTCTCTTGAATTGTTAGAAACATATTCATATTAATATGCAACAGCAGTGTTCTGCCGAGTTATCTAAAGCAATGACAAGTTGGAGTCAAACAAGCAAGAAATCCACAGTGTCGTTGGAGATCTGACAAGTTGGCAATTGCCCCATGATTTTAGTGATGCGCATAACTTTTTTATGGAAGGATTATGAAGATTTCCCTTGTGTTTATACCATTTAGAATACTTTTAATTGTTTCCATTCTGAAAATTGAATGATGGGTGAGAATTTCCTGATAGAAGTAATCACTCAATTTCCATAAAATTGCACATTGCAAAACTCATATCCACAACAAAACTCATTTCAGAAGTAATTTTCATAGTTTTGAGGAAGGGGGCTTAAAAAACCATTACATTAGTAAGGCATAACCGTACATGAACGAGGCATCGAGGTACCACTCAAGTTCTCCTATCAAAGAACAAGATAAACCACCTGGAGGAACATCGTGAAAAGCCATGCATTCTCGAGATCTAACATCTTAGTTTGCAATCTAATCAGCACAATTATTCCCCTCTCTATAAGAACTTGCAACTTGACTTTCCATTGCCTCTACATGGCTAAGTGAATTTGCTTAACCAAAGAAACCACGGATGATCCAGAGGCCTCGCTTGTCAATCATATTAAGGACATAACCAAATTGGAGTCCTTCTCGATTATGACTCTACAGCGGTTCAGGTTGCAAAAAAACTGAAGCCCCTGCCTAATAGCTTAAAGTTGAGTTTTGATAGCAGAGGAAATGCCAATGAATTTACCAAAGCCTCCAAAGCACTTGCCCTTCTCTATTTATTAGTAAGTTTTATCGATTTATAACGTTTCCAAGATTATGCACATAAAACTTCACAAGCGTGTTTGTGAAGGACTTCACATGTTTTCTAGCTAATGATTTCAACATTATCAGGATTGAGGCGAGGATTGAGTAAATTAAGAGTTCGTATACAAAGAAGTGGTATATCTGAATTGACATATTGAACAAAGCAAAGTGAACATTGATTTCACTTGAGTCAAACCAATAAGTATTATGTCTCAATCATTGAGGTAATATTGATTAATTTCACAAGTAAAATGTTATTGTCATTGCTATGATTTGAGAATGCTCGAAGTGTCCTAGGGATGGCAATTCTCGACACGACAAAAGGTCGCAATTTTTGTAGTATTGGATTGCTTGCAATCCCTAATTTTGAGACGTGCAATCTAAATGAGGAAATCGCACACTTCCCAACACTAAAGGGTAAAGAAATTAATTGTTGAATTCAGATGGCAATATGAGTGTCAAGGATTTGTTTTGATGTATAAAACCCATTTTTCATGTTTAAAATGTATTATAGCAGTCTATCTTGCTGGTCAACTGTTGGTCGACTCTTCAATAACCCTAAGTCAAACTGATTTTATGAAAAAGGAACTGAATCATTCTTCGGATGTCCTAGCTGGAAAAGGAAGATTTTAAGTACAAGAAGGAATAGAACTTGAAGCTGAAGTAAATCAATGTCATTTTGTTGATCAATTAGATCATTATCTATGCATTAAAATTGCTTTTTGTGTTTATAAGCTGTCCAGAAAAGAAAAACAAGTAAAATCAACTGCATGCAGACTGTATTGGTTTTGACCCACCTACACAGGCCTGGATAAAACCACAAGATGTTCGATAAGGTTCAAGAGAGCCAAGTCTCTGTACTCGTAATAAAAAATTATCAAAAAAGAAAAAAAGCAAGAGCAATTTCTTGTTTGTGCTATCTATCATTTGGGTTTTGGGTCAAGCCTTATCTGTCTGTAAGGTCTACAAGGTACTTGATATGAGATTTAGGTTAACTCCTTTTCTTTTTTTAATGATGGGGAAATCTATCATAAAATCGTCCGCTAACTTCATAAACTAGATAAGAATCTAGTCCAAATCCAAGTGGATGGCCCCAAAAAGAAGTTTATAGTTAATAGTGTAGGGACCTGAGTCTGTACTGTATGTCCAACTAACTACCAAAAGTCGGATCTTTAACTATGGGACGATCCCTTGGGGTTAGTGAATTAGATGGAGAAATACTTAGGGAATGTTGGTTTTCAGTGATAATCAATTATGTAATTGGCTCACCGAAAGACAAGCTTCACTGTTCGGGCCTTAATGATTCTGTCCACAGCTTTACTAGATTGAGAGAACACAAATTGGAAAGTTGATGTCCCAAGATCGCCATGTTCATGCACAAAAGCTATGTCCCGAGGGAACTACATCGGAATTTCAGTTATCTACATTGTGTCCTGCACAAATTTTAACTTCTCGAATGGTTCTTAAGTAAGCTCTTCCAGAGCAAATTAAAGGCGCATTTAGCAACCAACCAAATAGTAACAAATTCTATTATTTTGTTCTTGGGAATAAATTTAGAATAGAAATCCGTTTGGTAAAATTTTTGTTATCAGGAACAAATTTCTATTTTTTGTTCATGAGAGTAGATTTGGAATATGATCGAAAAGTAAAAAAAAAAAAATTAATTAATTCTTTGTTTCTAAGAACAATTCTAAAATTAAGCCAACCCATTTTTCTCTTTTCTCTTCTTTCTTCTTGTTCTTCTTCCCTCTCTCTTTTTCTTCAACTGTGGCCGCCACTGCCACTGTCCATTAACGCTAGTCACCGACAACCAGTACGGCGAGGTTTGGTGAGCTTGTCAAAGGCTTGCTAGGCCAGAGCGAGTTTGGCAAGCTCGCCAGAGATCTGGTGAGGCCAAGCTTCGCTGGTGGCCAAGTGAGCCTCACCCAGATCTAACGAGGTCAAGCCCCGTCGACGGCGGCCGAGCTCAGCCTCGCTAGATTTGGGCAAAGCCGCTCACCTAACCAAGGCTCGACTAAGCCTCGCCAAGCTGCCAGCGAGGCTTGGCAAATGAGGCACAGCCTTGTCAAGTGCTGGCGACACTCTAGCAAGGTGACCAATCATCCTAAGGCCGATGACCGACAAAGCTTGAAGAAGAAGAAGAGAAAGAAAAGAAAAGAAGAAAAGAAGAAAAAAGTAATAAAATTATTTAAAAATTAAAATAAAATGATTTGAATTAGAAATTTTCAGCACGATACCAAACACAATTCTATTCGAGAATAAAAATTTTGGACAATTACTAATACTCTAAAAATAGAAATTTGTTTGATAATGACACAAAATTTCTTCCTTTTGGATGGCGGCGAACCGGTGGGTGGCTGCGGCGGTGATGGTGGCAAGGGCCGGCGAGCGACTGGCGACTGACGGACGGTGGTCAATGGCAACGGACGAAGGATCAGTTGACAAACGATGAGAAATTTTTTTATTTCTCATTTATGTTTCAGAAATAGAAAAGTTTTGATTTCTATTCCAAACCTATTTCGGAATAGAAATCTATTCAGAAATAGAAAAACAGAATAAGTTTATCAAATGGATTTCTATTTCAAAAACAAGTCTGGATTAGAAAAATTGTTTATGGAACAAAAATAGGCAGTTGTCATGCACCCCCTAAACAGCTTAAAATACTTAGAAATTGTTATCAGGAATAGAATATAAAAGAATTATTTCTAATCAGAAATTATTCTCAAGATCAAAATGGTGTTACCAAATGTACCTTAAGTCTGGCGGCTAGAAAGGATGTTGATAGCAGGTAGTTCAATGCATTGCAAATAGGATGACTGGAGTCATATATTTTGCAAATGTATAATTCTTGTCTCTAAAACATTTTTGAGTGGTTGGATTTTTTTCCTCTTGCTTCTTGTTCAATCTAAATCCCGCGGAATCTCTCACTATATACAAAAATTGGCACATTAGTTTACTTATAATTTTTTCATATTTTTTTTTTTAAATTTGAATAACATTTTCAATTTTGATGGAAGAATAAAAAGTTATTATTAGTCATCAGGATCAAATTGGGTTAACAGGCAAACACACTTGCTTAAGCTTTTGCAGAGATCAATAAATTGTCTCGAGTGTTCTTGTGCTAGAACCTAGAGGTATAACGCCAAGTTATCCAAGCATTTATCATCATCTATAGGTTTATTAATACAGGGACTAATGGACGAGCGATAGTCGTAACATAAGCATGTTTGGCTTTAGCCGTGACTTTCGGAGTCTAGTAACAGTGATTAAAGTTCATGAATACATTAAAATTCTTACTATAGTGCTAGCTTACATCATTGTCATTAGTGATATTCAGTACTGCTTTTCAAGCAAGCCCAAATTTCCTCAAAATTATTCTCGCCAGAATAACTTGCTTGTAATTGAAAAGTACCTCTGCCTGCATTGGGTATGACTTCTGTTATTTCGACGCGAATGGCTTGTGAGAGAGTTCTTGCTTTTTCTGGGTAAAGAATTTCGGGGAGAAATAGTATTGAGTCTGTCCTTGTTAAGGATACTTGATAGCATGATTAAACTCGTAAATATCACTCCAAACTATAGGATGTCGGGACGCTTCAGAGTAATCCTCTCAGCTGCTAAGAGTTACAAAGCACAATCAAACCAAATGCATTCACAGATTACGGCAGTATTCCGGTCCAACTCGTACACTGTACTTGATCGATCGAAGAAACTTGGGGCTGCCTGAGCAAGGCCAGACCGAAGTATCACTAAACACGAGGAAACAAATTACCAGATTCTATATATATATATATATATATATATATATATATGATGGGAAAGCCCATCAGAACATGCTCCTCTTACTTCACGGACCATAATAGAAGCTAGTCCAAATCCGGGTGATGCCCTAAAAAAGTTGTTTATAGTTAAAAGTGTGGGAACCAAATTTGTATTGTACGTCCTACTATCACATACACAAAGTCGGATCTTTAAATTCAGGACGATCCCTTGAGGTCTAGTGAATTAAATAGAGAAATACTGAGATAGTGGTTCGCTGGTATTATTTTGTGCAACAGCTCAGTGACAATCAATTAATTAATTTGCTTAGCGGAAGACAAGCATCATGGTTCGGGCCTTCGTCTTACTGTCCTCGGATTTACTAGATTGTGAGAACACATGTTGGATAATAGATGTCCCAAGATCGTCATGTTCATGCACAAAAGCTATATCCTAAGGGAATTACATCGAAATTTCAGTTATCCTCAATGCGTCCTCTAGCGACCTACGAAAGTCCGTCAGCACGAAGATTAGCTGCTTGAATGGTTCTTGGGTGAGCTCTTCCTCAGCAAATTAAGTCCGGCATCTGGACAGGATGTCGATATCGCAAAAGATATGATGTTTGGAGTCACATATTTTGCAGATATATAATCCTTGTCTCTAAAACATCTCTAAGTGGTTGGATTTTTGCCTTTTATTTCTTGTTTAATCTAAATCTTATGACCGGTGAGCTTGTTCTTAACCTGAAACGCGTGAACTGACATATATTGGCACATAAGTTTATATATAATTATCTTGTAATTTATTAATTTGAATAAATATTTAAATTTTTATGGAAGAATTAAAATTTATAATAATAATAATAATAATAATAATAATAATAATAATAATAATAATATTTTTGGACTGGGTTGGGCCGCCGTGATGGGCTCACGTACGCTCAGCCCATGCAAGTTTAAATATGTTTGCGCGCGCGAATATTTGACGAGATATAAAGAAGAATATCCGGATGGTCAAAATTCAAATTTGACCTGTCGGAGATGGTAGGTGAGCTTGTTGATTTCTCCGGCCCAGTTATCCAGGGCAGGGACGGTCTTCTGCATCCTGCAAAATAATACTTAAATACGACAGATATAATTTCAAATAATTAATAATTAGTGAGTTTTCTAGTCATCAGGATCAAATTAGGGTCAACAGGCAACACACTTGTTTAAGCTTTTACTGAGATCAATATATTGTCTTCGAGTGTTCTTGCACTAGAACCTAGAGGTAATGCCGAGTTATCTATATGTTTCTTAATCCAAGGATTGATGGATGAGCAACAGTCGCAACATGAAAATGTTTGACTACGAGAGTGATTCAAGTTCATGAATATATTAAATTTCTTGTTGAAGTGCTTGATTACATCATTGTCATTAGTGACATTCAGTAGCGCTTTTCAAGCAAAAAATTTCCTCAAAAGTTCAACAACAATTACCTAGAATAATTTGGCCTATAATTGAAATGTACCTCTGTCTGCATTGGGTACAATTTCTGTTATATCGACGCAAATAGCTTGTGAGAGAATTCTTGCTTTTTCTGGGTAAAGAATTTCGGGGAGAAATAGTATTGTGTATATCCTTGTTAATGGTACTTGATAGCAGGATTAAACTCATATATATCACTCCCAAATATAGGATGCTGGGACACTTCAGAATCATGCTCTCAGCTGCTAAGAGTTACAAAACGCAATTGAACCAAATGCATTCACAGATTATGGCAGCATTAGGGACCAACTTGGACACTGTATGTGATCGATCAAAGAAACTTGTGGTTGCCTCAGCAAGGCCAAACCAAAGTATCACTAAAGATGAGGAAACAAATTACCAGATTCATTACGCACATTAATTCCTCAAATGGGGATCCGGTCAAAGTTAAACATGGCTGTGCTGCGGCTGTCCTCTTCATCCATGGTGGCTGACTGGCCACTTAATTAGCTATAGATGATGATAATGTGCTTGGATAGCTAGGCATCATCAGACAATTTAGAACAAGCAAGACTTATCAACGTACATTTATCATCTTTTGTGTCCGCACATCTCCCTCCTTAAACAGGACATGCATTTGTTGTACCTCTCAGGATGATAATGCAGTTAATCTAGAAAATTCTTTTCACCGGAAGGATATGTGTGAACAACATATTTTGAGCTGTCCGCACTCACCAGTGATGAAAAGATGTTGGGATCACAAAAGAAGCAGATAGTGCATGAGTATTTGAGAGAACAATGAGTTATACAAGCCAGTTTAGGAGTTCGAAGAAACTACAACTCCAGCGATTACTTTGGCTAGCCGAATCACTTGCACATCCACAAAGTTGTAGCAATTAAGGGAGTACGTACCCTCTGTGTTCCTTCATTTTCAAGGTGGTAGGCGATGGCAAGAAAAAATGTCTACCCAACTGACACACGCAGATGCCTAACCTTCTCATCATCAAACATTTTGAACTTCCACATACTGTATCAAATGTATCAGATTTCGAGACCCAAACCTGGTCCATATGTAACATCTCACAATCACGCAATTGCAGAGATTTCAGATTCTTGAATCTTGAAGGTTTAGGCACCTCAACCAGTGAGCTGCATCCGTCGATGCACAAGTCTTCCAATGAATCTAATGTTCCTTGAATCTTGACAAGAGTTTGACACTGTTGTATATCAAGTTTTCTGAGCTTTATCAAGTTCGAGAGATCAGGCAATCTCTCAAGTAGAGGGAGTTCACCTAGCTTTAGCATTAGCAGGTTCTCCAAGCCCTCAAAGCTTTGAATCTCACTTAGACTATGACATTGCTGAAGGTGAAGTTCAGTCAGCTTCTTCAAGTTTGATAAATCAGGTAATCTCTCGAGTTGTAGGATCTCTATGAGCTTCAGAATTCTCAGGTTTCCCAAGCCTTGAATACTTTGAAGATTGATCAGATTATGACAGTGCCCCAAATGCAATTCAGTGAGCTTCTTTAAGTTTGAAAGATCGGGTAATTTCTCAAGTGTATTCAATGCTCTAAGGTCCAAAGTTTGAAGATTCTCCAAACCTTCAAGGCCATTGATATCTGTTATTGCAGAAGAATAAATCCTTAGCTCTGATAGTTCCTTCAAATTGGATAGATCTATTGATGTTTCCAATGATTGAGAGGATTTAATATGCAAGCACAATAAACTTGATGGAAGCCTAGGGAGAAACTGCAGGTTAAAACAAAGAAGTTCAAGTTTTTTGAGTCCAGACAGAAGACCAATATCCGCATGGAGGACGGTAATATTGCCACAAGACAACTTTAGAGACTCCAGATTGCATAACCTTCCAATCCACCTTGGTGATGGATCCCTTACAAGCTCAGTCATGTCCACAAAAATCGAGTTCTCTTCAGTCAAACAAAACTCAGGAACTTGTGCAATCTCCAAATTCAACTCAGTCAAATTAATCAGGTTTGAGAGATGCGGAAATGTCTTCATCGAATTAGTACCAATATGCAAACTGAGCAGGCTTTCAGGAAGCCTTGGTACGTAACATATTCTAGTGTTTGAAACTTTCAAGATCCTCAAAGATAGTAACCTCCCAATATCATCAGGGATTGTCCCCTCTAGATGTCGGCAGAACTCTGCATCTATCTCTTCCAACTTCTCCAACATCCCAATTGCACTGGGTATCCTTCTTATGGAACTACCACGCATCCTTAGTATTTTCAAGTTCTTCAAGTTCCCAAGTGAATTAGGCAACTCTACAATACATGTATGGGACAGGTTCAACGTGACTACTAATTCCAAATTCCCAATTGAATCCGGAATTCTCTTGAGCAACTTACACCCACTCAAAGACAAGTGCTCAACCCTTATGAGCTGTCCAATCTCTAGAGGAAGTTGTGAAATTTCAACATGTTCCAAAGAGAGCCTCAGCAGAGAGGTTAAGTTACCGATTGAACTGCAGTTATTTAGTGACGGACATTCACAAGCACTGAGAGTCTCGAGTTTTTTCATCCCCCTTGATCCTGGGATTTCTCTAATAGAAGTGCAGTCAAGGAGAAGTTCCTTCAACGATTCTAAGTTGGCCAGCTCTTCTGGCAACTTGCGAAGCTTACGACAGAACCTCAAGTTCAAAAGAACCAACTGCTTCAACTGCCCTATAGATTCGTCAATCTGAACCAATCTTCCACAGCCTTCGAGGATCAACTGCTCTAATTTTGCATGTGCAGAGAAGTCAGGAGTACTATGCAATTGAGCACAACCAGTCAAATTCAAAACTTTTAAGTTCCTTGCCATCTGTAAAGAGCGTATCAGAAATTAGATAATCATGGATTGAATAAAGAGGCTGCAACTGCTAAAACATAGTGCATTTCACTGAAAAAAATAATACCTTAATTTGGCTCCAACCTTCCCAATTTTCTGAAAACTTACTACATGACAGATCAAGAATGACCATGTTCATTAGGGAAAAAGTGGTCAGAGTAAGTACTGGAGGAAAATTATGCCACGAAAGCCATCTTAGCTCAGATAGGATGGGTGGATTCATTCGAAGTACATTTGTTGGAAAGCCACTCGGAGGCCTATTATCCAGGACAGGCCTCATTTCTAGGTATCTCAGATTTGATAGACTCCCTAACCCTTCATTAAGAAAAGACTGCTGCAACTGATGGTCGAACTTCAGACAGAGGGCTTCCACTTTTTTGGTTCCCTATAAGGGAAAAAAAGAGACAAGTTAATAATATTGAATAAAAAGAGAGACAAGTAAATGATATTTAAGCAAAAAATAGTCTTCCGTTCAAATATGAAATAACATGAGCATTACTTACACATAAATGTCCTTAGAGTAAGTGGTCGACAAGACTTTAGAATAACTCCCCTTATTTTAAGTGAACAATCAATGTGAAAACGCATAAAATGTGTCCAATTGATGGGGGAAAAAACATGCGAATGTAATTTACCTTCTTTCTCATTACAATGTCTGAAGCTTCCTCAAGATTCCATAATCTGGTCTGTTTCTCTAGTTCCATGTTACATTCTTGGCGAACAATGTCTCTACCAAGGTCTCTTAGCTGATCATGCATCCATAGCTTATTGTCTTCTCCAATTTTATCAAAGACATCTGCTGAAGGACTTGAAGACCTTCCCTGGGAAGAGATTGGAATCATTCCACATGTGAAGCACAATCCTTTTGTCAAATCCAATGAAAAGACAAGCTATATCGAGAAAAATCTGCTTTTGCCGATCATCCAAAGCATCGTAACATATTTTCAACTTTCTCTTAACTTCCTTATGAGGAACCTTTTCCAACTTCTTCAATATAACATCCCAAACATCTTTGCTTTTACCCCATAGTAGTGAACCAATAACCTCCAGAGCAAGAGGAAGACCTCCTGTCATCTTTACCACTTCATTGGAGAAATCAGCATACTGATCCAAAGGATGATCTCTTCTGAAAGCATGTTTGCAAAAAAGTTGAAGAGATTGACTGAAGTCCAATCCCATAAGCTCATAAGTAAAATGGACCTTATCCTACTTCCTAAACCAAACCACACCGGCCTTCCCATAAGCGCATTCAAATGAATCTTTTTATCAACATCATCAAGTAGAACCAGAACCTTTTTGCCACACAACCTTTCTTGTATTGTCTTAATTCCATCATCAACATTACTGATGTTTGACCAGTTTCTTTTGAGGATATTAGAGAGCAGCTGATTCTGCAAACACTCAATGCCCTTTAGCTGTGAAGTTTCTCTGACATTGGAAATAAAGCAACAATCTTCAAAATGATGTGATAGGTGGTTGTATATTATTTTAGCGAGAGTAGTCTTTCCTACACCCCCCATACCATGGATTCCGAGAATTTGTATTTCCTCTGAATCACTATATACCATTCTATTGATTTCCTTCACGTGATGTTCAACGCCGACCAAGCAGTCAGTTACCAGCAGATACGCCTTTTTCAACTCAGCTATGACCTTTTGGACAACATGTTTTACAAGCTCTCCTTCTCGTCTTATATTGTGAAAGCATAAAAGCAAAAGAATTAGAAGTATGAGTAAAAAGGTACGTAAACATTACATAGAAGCTAAGATGAATCCGAAAAGTAGAAACCACAAAACTAGGTACCTTGTGATCATTGAATCAATGTCCCACCCTTTTAGATCGCCAACCACCTTGAGAGCAGCCTTCCACTCGCTGATAACCTTATTGTCAAATTGCTTTTCATGCGAAACAAACGCATCTCCATAAGACCCAGTTTGATGACGAACCTCAGAGGGCGTAACATCATAAAAAATGGGCATGATCTTCTGTCTTCTTGATTTCCTACACTCTACCATTTGTACCAACTCATTAAGACACCATTTACTAAAGGCATATCCCTTGGAAAATATGGGAATTGAAATTTTTGAATGGTTGATCGCTTTGAGTAACTCAGGACCGATCTCTTCTCCAATTCTCAGCTCGTCATCATCTCTATATGCGCGGATTCCAGCAGCTAATAGGCTAGTATAGAGAAAATCCGTAATGCCCGAGCGAGTATCAGGTCCTCTGAAACTCAAGAAAATGTCATAGTCAAATCCAGATGACATGGAGGTTGATGATGTGACGCAATCGAGCTGGCAATATTTTTCTTCTTGCGGCATCATCATTTTAAGGATTTGTGCTGAATTATGGGCAGGTTCCTTAGTGGCTTCTACACTGTCACTGCTAACGGCTGATGAGGATGCATGTTCTCTACGAGAAGTTATCTCAAAATTGTTTGCTGCTGCAGCTGCTATTCCTTCTTTCCGCCAGTGAAATTGAATGCTCTCACCTGTTTTTCACGAAACATTATAACAGAAAGGCCATAAGAGAATCTTTGTCATATTTGCAATAGGCAATATGATATATGCCTATAGCCGATTGTTACAGAGATTGGATTACAGTTATCATTAGTAGGGCTTTGCTGTTTAGGAAGAGAATGTTATCAAATCCTTTTGGGAAAGTTGCACTAGCTATAAAAAATATCTCCCACGTTCATTGACTTAACGATAGTTCTTAAAATTTTTTTAAAAAAATAATGTGAACCGATGCATGAATAGCTCCAATCATGTAGTCATGAAGCTCTACAGTCATAAGTTATGGCCCATAATTGCTCAATTCTTGTGGTAAGTCCCAAATGAGTTTGCCACCAAAATTTCAAAAATGCCCCCTATAGATTGACAGATAAGTTAGACTCTAAGTTGGACTTGCTGGCGAAAATTTTGGATTTTAAGGACTCCTGGTACAATTTTGTGAAACGTTGCCCAAAAGTTATGTAAATGTTCTAAAGATTTTTCACCCATCAAAATCCAAAACAGAAGGAAGATTCTCTGGTAATTATTATGGAAGCATCCCATGGTAGCACTAACCAGAACAGTGAACTCATCGAGAAGTGATCTGTCTATTCCAAGTTCATGTTTTATTTTACCTCTAACTGACTGGTTAACTTCTTTTAAGGGATGATATAGTTGAACAGTGGGATTGAAGTTTGAATGCATAAATTTGAGAAATTGTTCAAGTAAAGATAGTTCAGTCACTGTTCATGAGCTTAGCATAGTTTTAACTTAGAAAGTTTCACCAAATTCTCTGGCCAGCGTGAAATAAATACGGAGTCTCCTACCTTGATTCTAAAGCATACAAAACTAGCCTCTAGTGAGAATGTATTACCAGAGTGAATATCTTGAGAAAGTTCCAGAGAAGAGACCAACTGTTGTTTGGGGGACTGCAGGGATTCAATATCCTTTTTGGTAAGCATTGCCCTGAAGCTTACAGGAGATCCATCTTGAGATAGTGAAGAGGAGGCAGGGTCTGAACTTGCAAGAGGTCCATCAAGAGCTGAATGCACTGAAGCTTCTAACTGTGAAGGAAGCGTTGGCAGCAGAATTGAGGTCATAAAAGCAGTATTGGACTGGTCTGGCCAATCTCGAACTTCATTCTCTTCATGACTTGTATTAGCATCTTGAGACAGTAGTGCACTGTAAACTGCTTGGTCTTCAACCTGCAGTTCTTGGGCATCAAGCTTCTTGTCTCTTTTTGCTATTTGAATCTGTGTTTGCTCCTCTTCACCAGGTGAATCAACAGAAACTATAGAAGCAACATATTTTAAATTATATAGCTTCAGCAATTTTTCTAGCCATCATGAAATCAATGAGCAAACTTTTACCATGATTCTAAAGCATACAGAATAAGCTTCTAGTGAGAATGCATTACCAGAGTGAACATCTTGAGATAGTTCCAGAGAAGAGACCAGCTGCTGTTTGGGAGACTCCAGGGGTTCAATATTCTTTTTGCCTAGCGTTGCATTGAAGCTTACAGGAGATCCATCTTGAGATAGTAAAGAGGAGGCTAAGTCTGAACTTGTAAGAGATCCATCAAAAGTTGAATGCACTGAAGCGTCTAATTGGGAGGAAAGTGTTGGCAGCTGAATTAAGGTCGAACAAGCAGTATCGGACTGGATTGGCCATTCTCGAACTTCATTCTCTTCATGACTTGTATTAGCATCTCGAGATAGTAGCGCACTGTACACTGCTTGGTCTTCAACCTGCAATTCTTGGGCTTCAGTCTTCTTGTCTCTTTTTGCTATTCGAATCTCTGTTTGCTCCTCATTACCGAGTGAATAGACAGAAACTAGAGAAGCAGCACATTTTTAAGTTAGAAAGTTCCACTAAATTCTCCGGCCAACAATAAATCCATGTGAAAACTGTTATCACAATTCTAAAGCATATAGAATAAGCTTCTAGTGAGAATGTGTTACCAGAGTGAACATCTTGAGATAGTTCCAGAGAAGAGACCAGCTGTTGTTTGAGGGACTGCAGGGGTTCAATATTCTTTTTGTTATGCGTTGCACTGAAGCTTACAGGAGATCCATCTTGAGATAGTGAAGAGGAGGTAGAGTCTGAACTTGCAAGAGATCCATCAAGAGCCACATGCACTGAAGATTCTAACTGCGAGGAAAGCATTGGAAGCAGAATTGAGGTGGGCAAAGCAATGTCTGAATGGATTGGCCATTCTTGAACTTCATTCTCTTCATGACTTGTATTAGCATCTTGAGATAGTAGTGCACTGTAAACTGCTTGGTCTTCAACCTGCAGTTCTTGGGCTTCAATCTTCTTGGCTCCTTTAGCTAATCGATTCTCTTTGTCCTCCTCATCACTGGATGAATCAACAGAAACTAGAGAAGCAGCAGGATTCATCTCCGAGAAAGTAATCTAATCAAACATGAATAAGCAAAGATGAATTACTTTCAAGCAAAATAAAGTCACACAAAAGATGTTTAGTATAACAATGAAGGAGTACCTCTGCCCTAAATTCCCTGGAATATTGATTCTGGCGATCCCATGGCACATCCAATTGATGAAGCCCTAGCATCAGAACATTTTCCAATAGGTATGCTGTATTAAACATGACACGGAACATTGTTTCTCCGTGTTTAAGACCACCATTCAGACTCACACACTCGAGCACAACATCGCCTTGAACAGGGCAATGGATGTCCACTTTAACCAGTTTGCAGTCTGCCTGCAATGACATATGTGAACAGCTTGATTACGGGCGTCAGAACAGTATTAAATCTTTATTTGTGTGTATAAGTGCATGAGTGAGTGAGCCCCCACATGCAAATGAATTGATGGACGTGGCGGGTGGAACATAATCAGATCAGAGTGAATCTTATACACTCAAGGTTTCATCCAATGGAATTGGGAGATAGGAAAATACAAATTGACTACTTATCCTTATGACACGACAGCGAATGCCACATAAGCACATATGCAAGTTTATGTGGCATCTTATCTCTCTGGTACTTTTGATGATAAAGAAAACTTACAAAATCGACTCTGTACCTGGGTTAGACACATAGAATCACTTTCCTGAGATCAAGTTATGAACATTTGACATGGGTAGTTGTCAATTCTATCAATTTCTATCTAAAAAATATCACAGTAACAAGACCAACAAAATCTGACAAACTCCCAAAGTGAAAACCATTTCCGTGAGGATCCACCACACTTAAGAGCAAGCAGAGTCTTCTCTGACAAACATATGAAATGAGTTGAATTTAGGGAAAAGAAGCTTTTTTGAACCAGAAATAAATTAAATCCACCTGCTTATAGTGCCTGTTATCTTTGCCCCTATCAGGTGTTGGGAACAGGACTGTGGGAGTCTTATCTGTAAGGTTACAGGGATCCTGACCAAATATCTTAAACATAAGATGGCATCCCACTTCAGCATCCAGACAAGGAATGAACCTCAGTATAACACTATCTAAAATAAGAGCCTTATATGGTAGGCTCCCCTCTAAGTCCACGTTTGATGTGGATATGTAGTGGAGGTATCTCAGCTGTGAGGGCAATGGATTCAAGGGTGAAATCAGATGCAAGAGATCAGGAGAAGCTTTCTTGTAAATTAAGTGGAGTGTTTCCTCTTCACCATTGGACTTCTTCCTATATAACAGAAGAGCAGCCAACATGAACGCCAGAACTGGCCATCCGCCTCTTTCACAATGCATCAACAGCATGCACCTTTGCTCCTCACATGACAAAATTGCATCAGCAGATCTCAGGAAAAGATGGATCATCTCCATAGTAAGAATGGGGCAATCGCCAAGATGAATTGGGTAGTTCATGACAGGCATATAAAACACTTCAGACATTTGGCTTTGGCTCTTTTGCTCTCCAAAATTGAACATCTCAAAGAAGGCATCAGGAAAATGTTGTCGCATCTTAGACACTACTCTTCCAATCAACGTTTGATGATCCCGGTTTTTCCACCCATCAACTACGAGACAGCAACCCAAGACTGCATCCACACACAGCAAATCATTGCATGCGTAACAATGACTTATATACATAAATTCAGGCATTAGGAGAAATCTGCCAGCAAGAGAATCATTTTTTCTTTTCCAGAGAAAGAATTCATGAGGCTATGAAATCCATTACTCCCTTTGAGACAACAACAATGAATTATCACGTAAAAATGAAAAACAAATATAAGATGTATGCAAACTTGTCTTAGCATCACCCAGTCCTCCAAAAGTTATGTAATGGACAAACCAAAAGACGAGTTGATGGAGAGAGATTTAAAAAAGCCTTTTACATAGAGGTGCAGTATGATTGTCATTTTCTGAAAGCTGATGAATCAAATAAAGAACACACTTCCCTGAGTATGCAGGACAAATACAGTCTTGCCAGGATTTCAAAAAACAAATCAATTTCTTGAAATGCTCACCAGATTTGCTAGCTAGTTCATTAGGATATCAAGAAATAAGTGTTCCTGGATATTTCTAGAACCAACAATCCTCGGATTTAATAAGGAAATATCTACAAGAATTAACGCACTTTACAGAAGAGTAAGCCATCTTCCTGCGAAGTATAACATGCCAGTCTTGTTGGGTCCCACTGTAAACAACTGATTAGACATGGGCATCGATAGACGTCCGAGGCAGAGATTTGTTACGTAAACCATGCGTATACTTTTTGAATGAGTTCTTTTCAATAGATAATTCTCAACAGTGATAGAATAGCTGTGGATTGTGACCGGAAATAGTCACTGCCTGGTACATGAGTTTCCGCTAAGTGATACTGGAAGTGGACGCACAATTGGTAGACAAAGTTAATTTAAAGCGACTGCAAGGGCACACAAAACAATTTATGAGGTAGGTAATACTTATGTAAGTTGCCCTGCTAATCACTGTTTGTTGATAGGAGGCGAAGCATCCAGAATAGACCTCCAATCACATAGTACACTGCTGAAGAAAACAGGTTATTATTTCTTATCATAGATTTTGGTGGTGGCCCTGGAGATCCATTTTACACAACGCCCCCCCCCCAAAGAAAAAAAAAAGACAATGCTTTTGTAAATTACCATGGTTCATTATGCCACTAATGTTTTAGCAGAAGCAAGATAGCTAAACTGTTTCTTACTGAACCAAAAGAGGTTCTCTGTCAAATCTCCTATCCTGGAATTACTTCGGTCCTAGTAAATCGTAGATACAAAAGAAGAGGCCATTAATACCAGTTCAATGAATCCAGAATTCCAAAATAAAAGAAAGTAGGCAGAATAAGGTACCATGCCAATGTTGCACTCTCAAATTATCAAGAGATCAATATTGAACGCAAAAAATCCTTACCGTAAACTCTTTCAGAAACTTCCAAAATCCCATCTGGTGGTTTCCTGCAAAAGTATCTACTGAGTAAGGCCATCGTGCACCAAGACTAAATCAAAATTCTTCAAGTCCAGCATCTCAGAAGAGCTAGAAAAGCACCCACATCGTGAAGGGAAAACCAGAAGTCATACCAGGTCAATGTGTGACGGCCCGAGCGGCGGTGCGCGGGGAGGAGGGATGGCGGTGCGTCCGCGCCTCGGTCCCCGGACGTGCGCGAGGAAGGGATTCCTCTCCCTCTTGTCCCACATCGCTTAGGGAGGGGTCATGGGCCTTGTATATAAGGCTTGGGTTCCCTTAACTTGTAAGACGCGTTTTAAAACCGTGAGGACTCAGTGTCCAAAGCGGACAATATCACACAAGTGGGACCCGGGTCGTTACAATGGTATCAGAGCCGACTCCCGACAGCGTGTGGGGCCACAGCGAGGACGCTGTTCTGTTAAGGGGGAGAGTGTGACGGCCCGGCGGCGGTGCGCGGGGAGGAGGGATGGCGGTGCGTCCGCGCCTCGGTCCCCCGGACGTGCGCAAGGAAGGGATCCTCTCCCTCTTGTCCCACATCGCTTAGGGGGAGTCCTGGGCCTTGTTTATAAGGCTTGGGTCCCTTTAATTGTGTGACGCGTTTTAAAGCCGTGAGAACTCAGTGTCCAAAGCGAACAATATCACACAGTGGGACCCGGGTCGTTACACAATGTATCCAAGCCAATTAACACATTTTCTTTTCATGTACTGTCACACAAAATTTGGGCTAGGGGAAGCTTTCTGTCGTTGATTCATTTATGTTGGGTGGGAGCCTTCTCTTATTGCATGAAAAAATTTTCGTAGGTAGGTTTCCTCATTAGTTCTTCCTACGATCCAAGCAATCAACGGCCCTGAAACTCTTTACTTTTCTTAATTGCTTCAAAGATGCAGAAGTCACTTGGTTCTCTCCATCCTTCCCGACTTTTCTTCTTCAGTTTGAAATTGACTTCCTCAGTAATTTTAACTTGTCTATGGGGAACATTTCAAAAGATTAAATCGATTTCGTGTTGCTAAATGCAGTCGTGATGAAGTTAGACGACGAACCATTTTTGGTAGTCTGTAAATCAACCCACCTAGTATACATAGTGTTCACTTCTCCGATTCGGTTGAGCTGCGAGTCCAGGCCTACCTGTGCACCAGAAATAAGCCATGAAGATGTATCCTTGGCCCCTTTGCTGTCCTTGTCTTGCTGTGAGTCCCCATCTCCCCGTCCCCAGGGGCCACACAACTTCCCGATCTTGCTCCGTACTGTAGACATCCCTGGGCGTTTATCCCAATTCGGGGATACACAACTTATCGCCACCTGCAACAGCGCAAACAGCTCCTCGATGTTGTTGTATCTCAGGAGCTCCCTTGCGAAAACTTCAACAGACCGCCCCATGCGAACAATGGACTGGACCCATGCAGGACGACCTTCCTCCTCGAGGAAAGCCTGGGTGGGCGGCCTAGTCAGGAGCTCCAAAAGCAATGCCCCGAAGTCATACACATCCTTCATTGTTGGGTCATCCCCGACCACTGGGGCAGGCCTGAGGAGGGCAAAGCCGTACTCGGAGACTCGGGCCTCATAGGACAGCGTAAGGAGGACGTTGGACGACTTGATGTTCCCATGGTAGATATACCGGGCCTGCAGGTGCTCAATGGCCCGGGCAGCTCCAAGGGCAATCGAAAGCCTGACTTCCCAGGTCAGGGGAGTCCCCAAGCATCCTCTGTATCCATGCAACAGGTCCGACAAGCTTCCCGTGGGCATATGATCGTATAAGAGACACTTCACATCTTTGCTGTAGAATAAACCCTCAGAGGAAGCAGGTTCTCGTGGTCCATCGCTGCTGTTGGGAATAATGGATCCCAAAAACCGGATTCGACACCGAATCGAACCCCTAAATCAATGTGGAAGACGAAGCCTGGGAAAACACGTATCACCGATCGTAAAGCACACCACGGAGTCGAGCGTACCTTGTTAGCCACAGATTAGACTCCAATGCCGATAGAGGAAGAGAAATATGTCATTTGTTTGATCCGATGACGCTTGAATGGGAGAAAACAGTGGCCTTGTGCTTACTGTCCTTTTTTTTTTTAGGGAGAGAGAGCGCGTGGGAGAGAAGAAGACGTATGTCAATTCTTCCAAGATGTGTCATCTCCCTCTCTCTCCTCCATTTTATACCTTCCCCATCCACGGGCCCTATTCCCGTGGGCCGGGCCTTTTTGGGCCCAATTTGAGCGGATGGGCCTTAAGCCCACCTCATAAATCCATCATCTCTCACTCGCACATGGTGGTGCAAAACCAACATGGGCGGACAGGCCCTACTCAGCCCCATCAGAGAAAAATCCATCATAGACTCTCACTTAACATGGTGGGCCGAACAGAATCCTCTTTTCCTCTCTTCAACATTCATACCGGTGAATAATCCGTGCGACCAGCATACTTTGAGAGCTCGTTGCCATACATCTGTTAGGAATATATAGCAGCTCATAATGGGCATCACTTCTTGAGTAGATTTAGTATGCAGTACCCTAGATCGATCGATCATATTTATATCTTTCTTGATCTCTTTTAAACAATGATATATATATTGTATTCACAATTATGATTATCACAAAGACAGTCATAATTGGTTAACCGGTGAATACAAAACTACAATGTGATTCTCCAAAAATCGATCTTCCTCTTTTCTTCAAACTCTCAATTTCAGTCCAGCTTGCTTTTCTAGAAATGCCCTATTAGATCGAATCACTCATGACCATTGGCAACATCCTAAGATAGCAAACACTAAATAGAAATCTCGAGAATAAGTAAGAGTCATGAGGGGACAAAGAAATTGAGGAACTCTCTTCCTCAAAAGTCTCACACGACATAAAGTTGAGATCAAACTTTTGCCACTCTTATTGGTCGTCTCATGCATACGTAGTATGAAATACGTATTACGGTATTAACTCATTTCCCATGGAGCGTATGTCTACACATTTCAATACCGTACAGATGATAGTTCAGACATACCCAATGTCTAACTTGAGTTCACGTATCTACTCATTCACAAAATTCATCAGAACTCACATCGGCATCTAGACGGATAAAGTAAAATATGTGGGGTATTTTACTTTTGGACATAGTAAGTATTATATCCTCATCTTAACACCTAGTTAAGGCGACATACGTGTTTTAAGCTTGAGCTCTCGATTATCACCTAGATAATAAGCTTAAAAACAGTCTCATATCTATTTATCACACAGTAAATAGAGGCGATTACCCGTGTGAGTGGGCTAATCTTATATCTGTCCGACATACTTCTCAACTTAAAGTAATGCACTAAGCATTAAGATGCATAAAGATCAAACAAAGATTCATAGGCATCAATGATGAAAACACAAATTCATTAAATGTGAACACTTAGGGAAAATACAATATTCAGTACATCAGTCTCTACGCAATCCTAGAGATTTCATATGGCCATAAAACACATCTCTAGGTATTGGCTTTATCATAGGATCTGCTACCATTCCATGCGTAGTATGTACTCTAAGTTCACATCTTTTCGTGCAACCATTTTCATAACAAAATTATACTTGGTATCTATAGGTTTGGTCTTGCCATGATATTTTGAATCTTTGGTGTACTCTTTTACTGCTTGGCTACCACAGTGAACCAACAATGAATTTGCAGCACTTCCAATAACACCTAAATAATCCAAAAAATCTCTTAAGCTAAAACACCTTCTTACACTGCTGCTGATAATGCCACGAACTCAACTTCTATCATGGACAAAGCTATACACTTTTGTTTCTTACTGCTCCAACATATGGTGCCATTATTCGGTAAGAAAACAAACCCAGAGGTAGATTTTCTTTTATTTAAATCTCCTCTCCAATCAGCATCAGAATAGCCTTTGAGTTGCAGATCCTTTTTCTTAATAACTCAGCGTATAATCAGCAGTCCCCTTTAGATACCTCAGTATTCTCTTAACGGCTTTCCAATGTACTTGACTTGGATTGGATTGGTATTTGCTCACCATTCCGACTGCAAAGCATATGTCGGGTGTTGTACACATCATAGCATACATCAAGCTCCCAACAGCACTAGCATAAGGAACATGTTTCATTTGTTCCTTCTCTTGTGGAGTCCCTGGACACGATCTATGGCTCAATCCTTCACCTTTTGCAATAGGAGTGTCTATGGGTTTACAGTCTTGCATACGAAATCGTTGAAGAACCTTATTTATATAGGTTTCTTGCGAAAGAGACAACGATCTCTTCGAACGATCTCTCGAAATCTTAACTCCAAAAATGTATGCAGCCTCACCCATATCCTTTCATCTCAAAGTTAGAAGACAACTATCTCTTGACAGTATTAACCAACTTCATATTGCTTCCGGCAATTAGTATATCATCAACATATAATGATATGATCACAAATTGATCATTGGATCTATTGATATATACACAATGATCATCGCCAATCATTGTAAAATCATATGCCACTATGGCATTATGAAAATGTATATACCTTTGTCTCGATGACTGCTTAAAGCCATATATCGACCCCCAAAGTTGACATACATTTTCTTCTTGGCCTTTAATTATGAAACCAGCAGGTTGTTCCATATATGTTCCTTCCTCTAATTCTCCATTGAGGAAAGCAGTCTTTACATCCATTTGATGTAACTCAAGATCCATACTAGTCACTATTGCCAGAATAATGCGAATCGAGGTAAATCCCTCTACAGGAGAAAATGTATCTTCATAATCAATTTCTTCCTGTTGATTATACCCCTTCGTCACAAGGCGAGCCTTATGTCTTTCTATCGAGCCATCAGCCTTTCGCTTTAATTTGAGAACCCACTTGTTCCTAATAGATTTGTGTCCTTTTGAAAGATCAACCAGTTCCCAGACTTTGGTTTGATTTCATTGACTCTATTTCCTCTTTCATTGCATGAATACATTTTTTCTTATTAGGGCAATTCAGAGCCTCATTAATATTTCTTGGCTCATCCTCATCTTGTGGAGCAACCATAAAAGTTTCTCATTCAATGTCAAAACGTCGACGGGGAATATTTTGGCGACTTGTTCACCGTATGTGAAATTGTACACTTAGCACATCATTCCGTATCATGCTCCCACTTGGATTAGGTAATGATGATGTCGTCACATCAGGTGGTTGCAATTGAGAATGAGTTGAATTCAATTCATTACATCTCATATTACTTCCACTTGGACGAACTCCACTGACATCATTATCTTGATTCAAGGTTTCAAATATGGAGTTATTTTCCCTTATTTCGCCCCTCTTAGAAAATTCATCCACTAAGGATGTGACATCCCGTGATTCAAATTCAGTTATACTCCCACTTTCCTGCTCACCTATGAACACATACCTTTTTGAGTGTTCGCAGTATCTCATGAAAATACTCTTATTTTCTTTGGGACCCAATTTCCCAAAACTTATGAGAGGACTCATGAGTATAGGCAGCACAACCCCATGGCTTAAGAAAACTTAAGTCCGATTTTCTAACTGTCCATAACTCATATGAAGTGGAAATAACTGATTTGGAAGGCATCCGGTTAAGTATATTGACAGCAGTTAACAACTTATCACTCCAAAAAGTGATAGGTAAGTTAGCATGCGCCATCTTAGACCTAACCATTCTAGTATGGTTCTGTTTATTCTCTCTACAACACCATTTTGTTGAGAAGTATATAGAATAGACAACTATCTTTCTATTCCTTTTTCATCACATAATTTTCTGAACTTATCAGATAAATATTCTCAACCTCGATCGGATCTAAATACCTTTATTTTCTTATCTAATTGATTTTCTACCAGGTTCATAAACCTTCTGAAACAACTTATGCTTCAGATTAATGAGAAATCAAATAGACATATCCGACTCGAGTATAATCATCTATAAAAAAGTGATGAAATAAACAGCCCATTGCCTTCTGCTCATATTCATTGAACCACATATGTCCAAATGGATTAAATGCAGAGGAAATTCAGCTCTTTTACCTTTTCCAAATGGTTTCCTTGTCATTTTCCCTACTAGGCAATGCTCACATATGGACAAATCGACTTTTTCAATATTGCCCAACAAGCCCTCTTTGGCTAGTCTATTCATATGTTGTTGGCCCATATGACCAAGTCTAGCATGCCACCATATTCACATCATTATCATATAAGGTAGAAGACGTGAAACAAGGGAATAACATATTGACATCATCACAGTCAACATTTAGTACAATAAAACCATTCAGTAAGTGACCATAACCATAGTAGTTTGTATCTAAACACAAATCTACACATTTATTATGGAAGTTCATACCAAAACCAAGCTTAACCAACACTAAGACAAACACTTAATTTCGACGAATCTCCATAGCATATAGAACATCAAGATGCGTCCACCATGCATGTTCAATTGGCAGGTGCCAATCCCTTTAACTTCAGCTGGAGTTATTTCCAATATAGATCCACTTAGTTCCAGTTGGTACTCGTCGAATTCCACGAAGGATCCTCTATCCTTTGCTACATGGTCTGTCGCTCCTGAATCTACATTCCACAAAGGATTGGATTCAGCCTATATTTTAGAACTTGACACATAAGCAAAGTTCTTAAAAATACAAGAGGTGTTGACCTTTTTCGGCTCACTACAGTTGCGAGTATAGTGACATCTCTTGTCACAATTGTAACATTTCACCATTGATATTTTCTTCACTTGAGGACGTTTTCCTCTCTTGTGTTGGTTAACTCTTGATTTCTTGCAATAAGAACTTGATCATTTGCATTCCCACATATTGAACGAATCAATACGCTTGCGCTTAGAGCACAAAGCCCTTTCTGAGCTAGAACCAGTATAGAAAATATCTATTTTCGGCTCACATGCCGTCAAGCGGTCCTCTACCAGCTCAAGGTGGCGCACAGCATTCTCAAGATCTTCCATAACATGGTCAAGAGCTTCTAGTGCTTCTTGCTTTTTCAGCACATATTGAATCTTCATATTCAATATTTCATAATTGTTGCCGTTCACATAAGCAATTATATTCTTAGTTGCTGAACCATCGTTCTGAACACATCAGACATACATGCATGAATAATTAATGTTTATCATTTATGCATCCCTATTTGCATAGACCCATCATATTAATAAATAATTTCAAGTAAGGCTTCAGAATCAAAAAGTCACTATGTTTCCAATCATCTTCCAAAAATCCTAACTTAAAACTATCATTAATATGATCGTCATATGCAAAATCAATTCTATGAAGTTACAAAAACTTCTATTACTACCCACAACTAATTACCCACAGCAACCAGCAATAACAGAAAGCAAAAAAATCTAATATCCAATAAAACAACAATGATTTCACATGATACGACTAACATATCAGTTGTTACATCAACAACAATCAGGTAGTAAACATTACATAATTAATCAAAGAAATAAATAGGGAATGTCCCTTCTAATCTATCAGCCATAATATCTGAGAAAACTGAAGGTATATTTGCCAACCATGGAAAAACTTTTGGAGAGCATTCATGTCGCCACGAAGGCGCATTCACTCGGCGCCATGTGTCGCTCAATCTAAGGGTTGAAGTTTTGGCCAACTCAATCCTATAGTGCTCTCTTACAAAAGCTTCCACCAGCCTCCTATAACCCGGGACCACGTTGACCTCCCATAGCCGATCCAACATTGCTTGCCATTCAGGTGGAAGAGTGTTCATCAAAGCCGACACCTTCTCAAAATTCGGCATAAGATAACCATTCCAGATGATTTCATGTATCATCTGATTGACCCTGACCACATGTGATACTAAATCAACATCATACCACCGATAATCAGCTAACTCTGTCATCAGCCTATTAAGTCTTGCATTTCCCTCGTCCGTTCTCGGGATTGCAGGTATCCTTGCATAACGCATCATAGTTCCTGCAACAAATGCAGAACTAAAAATGGATCACTTATAATCCATAATAAATATAAGGGAAAATACATAATTTTCCAAAATTCATGCAACAAATGCAAAATTAAAAATGGATTACTTAAAACCCATATAGGCATGAGTGAAAAAGAAACAAATTCCTTTTTTTTTTTTTTTTTTTTTTTTTTTTTTTTTTTCGGATCAACGGTCAACTGGTCAACGGTCGTTGGTCAACGGTCAACGGGTCGAGTCAACGGCGCACGGGTCGGACCGGTCGCAACGGTCGAACCGGTCGGACGCTTCGTGCGGACGAGGCGGACCGACCGCACGTGCCTCGCGCGTGCGGGGATGACGTCACGCAGACGTCATCCGCACGTCTTGGCGGCGCGTGCGCGCGTCCGCGATCGGGTCGGGTCGCCGGTCGGGTCGGGTCGTCGGCCGGTGACCGCCCGGCGAAACGTCGTCGGCGATGACGTCATCGGTGACGTCATCCGAGCGGTTACCAACCGTGGATGACGTCATCCCGTGACACGACGCGTCGGTTCGCGGACCGGCGCGTCCGGTTCGCCGCCGCCGGCAAGCACGCGTGTCGGTTCGCCACGGCGCGTGTGGCGCCACGCGGCCGGGCGAAGCCAGCTCTTCCAGGCGCGTCGCGCCCACGCGCAGCGGATTCTGGCCGCGCATGTGGGTGCGTGCGGCGTCGTACGGTGGCGTGCGACATGTCGCCGAACTCCTCTCGACGTCGCCTTTCTCCCAGTGCCTTTAGAATTTGATTTCTACTTACGCAAACTCATAAAAATGGCCGAACAACGCTCGGGTGTCGGGATTTCTCGCCCCGATCCGTACGGCCGAAAGTTTTCGCGAAAAATCAATGAAAAAAATATCAAATTGATCGGGAAAACGTGAACTAGGGCTCTGATAACAATGTTGGGAATGATGGATCCCCAAAAACCGGATTCGACACCGAATCGAACCCCTAAATCAATGCGGAAGACGAAGCCCGGGAAAACACGTATCACCGATCGTAAAGCACACCACGGAGTCGAGCGTACCTTGTTAGCCACAGATTAGACTCCAATGCCGATAGAGGAAGAGAAATATGTCATTTGTTCGATCCGATGACGCTTGAAGAGGAGAAAACAGTGGCCTTGTGCTTACTGTCCCTTTTTTTTTTTGAGGGAGAGAGAGCGCGTGGGAGAGAAGAAGACGTACGTCAATTCTTCCAAGAGGTGTCATCTCCCTCTCTCTCCTCCCTTTTATACCTTCCCCCATCCACGGGCCCTATTCCCGTGGGCCGGGCCTTTTTGGGCCCAACTTGAGCGGATGGGCCTTAAGCCCACCTCATAAATCCATCAGCTGCGACAGCTTCGACCGTGCCCCGGAAATCCTCGGCCGACATGACCACACCCTCAAGCTTCTGCAGGACCACCATAGTCGAGTTCCCCATGTGAAGCCTCTTCCTGTTCCACGGCCCTTTCCTAAAAATTGGCGCATTGGCCCTCAAAACATCCTCCGAACTGAACGTCCTCGCGAAGTTCCCAAACAGCACCAGCTCATTCCTTTTCAGCTCAGCAGGCTCTTGCGGCTTGTTCTGGGTCGCATTCTTGTCCGACAACGATTTACTGCCGATCCTTCGCCACTGTCCGTTCATCGGTATCACTTCTTAAGCAATGAATGCTAATTGCAATGCACACGTTTGGCTTGACTCTCTCTTCACCACCCAAGCGCGACAGCTTTCTTCATTCTTCTTCTTCTCTTCAGGTTTGGTTCTTCTTGTCATTTGCTTATCCCATTTTCTCTTCGTTCATTATCAGTAGGTCAACAGCACAGTGCTACAGGAAGTCCCTTCGGCAGGAAGATAGCTGAGAAGTGAAAACAAAGTTTTATGATGCGTTTATTTCACCAAAACATTCATGCTAAAAAAATATTTTTCATGATTATTTTTAAGGAAAATAACTAATTTAATTTATTTGGTGGTTTTTTTGTCTGATTTCATTTATTTTGTGATTTAGGAAAAGTGATTTTTTTATTAAAAGAGAAAGCCGTTCTCCTTTTATCTAAGTTTGTTGTTTTCAATACTTGGAAAATGTTTTCCATTGATTAATTTTTCGGTCATCTAAATCCTGGAAAATCGAAAATTAATATTTTGAAAATAGTTTTCCCTAAAAAAATGGACCCTTAGAATTCTTTGTGCATTTATACGATCCTGTGCCCACTTGCCTTTGAAAACTAGCTTAGCCGGTTTCTTATTTGAATGATTAGAAAACTAACTTCATCCACAATAAATCTATTGACATAGAAATACGTACCAAATTACTTGAATGTACACAAGATTTATTAATCACTTATGAATGTTATCTGTAAGTATAACATTACTAAACAAATTAATCTTAATTTTTTTCTGTATTAAAATTTGCCAAACATGTCGTAGTAAGGAAATTGTAAAAACATCCATAAGACTATATTTAGGCATTCCGCTAATATTGTATATAAGCCAATGGATATAACTCTAATGAGCAAATCAATTGTTAAAAACAGATGAAAACTCAACCCAGCTGTAAGCCTAGGGAATTTATTAATCACTTATGAATGTTATTTGTAATTATAACATTACTAATCAAATTAATCTTCTTTTTTCTGTATTCAAATTTATTAAACATGCCGTAGTAAGGAAATTGTACAGAACATCCGTTCTACTATATTTTGGCATTCCACTAATATTGTATATAAGCCAATTGATACAAATCTAATGACCTACTCAATTGCTAGAAACATATGAAAACTCAACCCAGCCGGAAGCCTAGGAAATTTGGCGCATTGGATTCTCCTGGAACCAAAATAATACCCAATAAGGGATTGAATCAACTTGTAATAGCTCTCTCTCTCTAGCTCTGTCTTCATATTTTTGGCTGAATGTCGTGATACATTGGTATGTATACTTACAAATGTAGGGTGCATTTATTTCACGAAAAATTTAATGATAAAAGAAAATATTTTTGGAAAAGCCTTTTATAGGAATACGATTAATTTTCCTTTATTTAGTAATGTAAAATGATTTTTTTTATATATATTTGGGTCTTATTAACAAATGATTTCAATCTCATGATTTTATCTTAGCCAAAAAAATACTGAACTTTTAAATAATTTTTTTATAATTTTAAAAATTATTTTTAAATTATTTTTCTTTTCTTTTCTTTTCTTTTTCCTCATTTCTCTGCTACAATTGGCTAGTGACAACCACAAGTGAGCTTAAGCTTAAAGCTTGCCAAGATCTGGTGAGACTCAAGCTTGCCAGCCTCAAGCTCGAAGCACAAGCACGAACCAACTAGGCTCGACCTTGCACGAGGTTTCGAGCTAAAGCTTGCCAAATCTTGTCAAGCGTCAACCTCGTGCGAGGCCCACAACCTCAACCTCGTGCCCACAAGCATGCGCTTCGCCAACCCATGCTTGTGGCCGGCCGCCAAGGCTCAACGACCAACTAAGTAATAAAAAAAAAAAATGAAGGAAAAAAAAAAGAAAGAAAATTGAAAATTTTGAGATTAGCAACTCTGAAAAATATTCACATCTTTAGATTTAAGAATTCACTTTCCTAAATTTATACATGAATATTTTCATTGACTAGAAAGTATTTTCGATTGACTAGTTATTTTCTATGAACCAAACAGGTGAAAGTTCATAAAATCAAATTTTGAAGAACACTTTCTCCAAAATAAACACACCCCTAGCTTAGCTTGCAGCTAGTATCTTATGCCATATATAATGCATATAACAGCAGAGTCAATTGGAATAATAGGAAAAAATTGATTGTTTCATAATTGATTTTGCATGGAATATCAAAGAATCGGTATCAATGATATGCCAACCTAAGTTCTCAAACATGTCTTAACTTGAAATTTTATAAAATCTTCAAAAGGAGAATCTAGTTCGCCAATCTTTATTTTCTTTCTAATTGTTTCTTTAATTAATTCAAGTTAATATGAAGATTGGCAGTGGGTGGTCATCATTGCAAAGAGAGGGCCCTCATGTGCAAATGCTACGTAAACTTGTAAGCTTTTTCTATATTGATCTATGCCAGTGTTGTCGGTTGTTATCTATAGTATCATCTTACAGTTATAAAATGGAATATCTTTGAGCTGGGTTTTTGACTTCATAGTTTAGGTAGGTTTGTATGACTATATGAGTATTTATACTTCGATAGAATTGACATTGACGGAAAAAAGTGATTTAGTACATGCTATTATAGGAAATTTAGTCTAATTGTTTGTGAAGAGAGGTGCTAGAGCAAGAGTTTACCTACCGATTTAGTGATTATTGTTATTAATTTAATTTGTCATTAGATTGGTGATTAATGCATCACTCTAATTGATGACACAACTTCTAATGAGTCTAACAAGTTTGGATCTATGACTAACCAAAATTCCTGATGCTAAAAATATTAAGTTTCCTCTTTTCTCCTCTACCTTAAATATGACTTGCCATATACGACATTCAAAGCAACTGACATGCACCGTTCTAGAGTCCTATGTGATTTTGCCGTCCTGAAGACTACTTAATGTGGTCATCCTATTTAGGTAGTCTAACGTGAAGCTTAGTTATCACGTATTCTTGTTAATGTTGGGAGTCATAATTTTGCTTTAGAGAATGTGAACATGCTATGCCTGTCCCTCTCAGTTGGCCTACTATGGTACTATGTATGTTTTTGGTGCTTTCTACTCTTTTTCCCCGCTTTTACCATAAGTAATGTAGCTCATGAAATTTTCACAAGCAATTTATGATGAAAGCTCTTTTTATTCACCAATGATTAATAGTGCGTTGTGAATCTATCCAATACGATGTTATTGGCCAGTCACATGATTCCAAGTGCAAGTAAAAATAGAGAGCTTCATTCAAACATTAACGGTTGCACTACACCATACAATTTCTTTGTATTCTTGTCAAATTTTATCCTTCTCAACCCCCCTGTAGCGACCTAACCCTTCATTCATGACCTAATCTCAATAAGGTGGAAAGTAGGTTTAGAGGTATTATATAAAAGAGGGCCTATGGCCCATGTTTTAGACGTGAGCTCTCCTCACCCTATACCTCGCCACTAGCTTATTAGAGTCGGCTAGAAACCAAATAAAGTATGGAAACATACTTTACTTTATACACAACCAAAGAATTTACAATTAGGGATTTGATTACATTAATTAAACAATTAGTACTCTTTCGGTACTTAATCTTATTCATTTTAAAAGATTTTTGTTAGGCAATTTGAATTAATTTTAGGCATATTTACTAACGTGCAAAGTGATCATGTGAATGCATAATAATTAAAATAACAATCTACAACCAAAGGGGGCATTAAGTACATTGCAAGGGAAAACAAGCATCTAACACTAAGAAATAAATAAATGCCAATCTTAATTAGGCCAAAGGGAAGCCATAATCATCATGTCAAAGTGTACAAGTTAAGGCATTTGTCTTTAAGGACAATTGAAACCCTAAAGTAAAGCTCTAGGGGCTTGTCCAAATTTTGAGCACAATTTTTAATCAAAGGTTTTCCCACGATTTGAGAAAATTACCCAAATATATATATTTTCGGAATTTTTGAAATTTATCAAACGTAAATTATTTTTAAAATTTTAAATTAAAAAAAAAATTATTTGAAAAAGGGACCTGAGCCGAGCCTTGGGCCCAATCCGCGTGTAAGGTCATATGCGGGCTCATGGGTTTGGACTACTGATATCAACTGGACTTAAAAAGAAGCGAGTCCAACGGTTCAAGGCCAATCGGTCCATGGCCTGAATTGAGTCCAAATTCAATTATCTTAAGCCTAACCTAGATTTATCAACACTAAGTTCAAGCCCACTTTCTATTTTTCTTTCTACACCCCCCTTTTCGAAACGTGAGGACCTCACTTCCTCGATTCTCTTCATCCACCCCAGAATGTGAACTCATCCACCTCCAACATTAAACTTCAAGGCCAACAAAAGAAGGCGTCACTCATGGACTACCATCTCAAACATTGGATGAAATTTCGCCGTATTGCCGACCATCATCTATTTTCGTTCATGACTTAGGTACGTTTAGTTGGTTTTAGGGAAATGCCGGGAGAATGCGAAATCCAAAGAGATTTTCGAAATGTTATACCATTTGATAAATTGTAATCTCAAATAGTATTGAAAGGTAGCTTTAGCATAAATATTGTTTAGCAAAATTAACATTTATAATGGGCTTTTACTTTTATTTTTTATTTTCTTAAATCTGAAAATTAAATCCGGCAGCCGATTAACTGCCAGATGGCAGGGGGGCCAAATTTGGCCACCTGATGTCGCAGCGACGGCCAAATCTGGCCGCCTGAGGTCGTGACCTTCGCTTGGAGGCACGACCTCAAGCACCTGAGGTCGTGCAAATCAAGCGGCGTTACCAGGTACACACCACCTAGGTTTGCACAGCGTCGCTTGAGCCTAGATTGCGGGTCACGCCACCCCTAGGCGGTGGTCACTAGGGACGCGCGACCCTCAGGCAACGGTGGCTGCTGCTAGAGAACCCGGTGGGTAGGGAAGAAGAAGATGGACAGAGAAGGAGAAGACGAAAGGGGAAGAGAAGATAAACAGTGATGGAGTTGCATTTCCAAAATGCCCAGTGTCCAAAACACCTTCTTCCAGCATTTAACTTTCAGCATTAGGAACGCTCACATTTGGCAAATGAACTTTCAAAAACATTTGCCAAACGCAAAATCGAGAAAAAAAATGGGCACTACTTGGTTTAAACATTTTGTCAAACACAGGGCATGCAGTGGGTTAAGGAGAAGCAAATGACCTAACTAAGGCTTGGACCCGGATCTAGACCTACGACACTAAAGAAATCAGCACAGTTGGACACGGAACGCTCAAGAACCAGAACCGGATAAACCGAGCCCGGCTTGTCTTTTAAACCGATCCCTACCCCGCTCGAAGACGGCAGTCATGGGGGGGAGCTCGAGATGAGCCGACTTATGGCCGACCGCCTCCCCCGATGTCCCCGAGCCGGAAAAAGGGCTGAAACCAAAAGAAACTCACCAGAAGTTTCATGGTGCGGGGGTAAACGGGAGCTGTGGGCTCGATGACGTCGGCTGGAGTTATCAAACGGGGCTTGGGCGTGGCCGAGCTCTCGCTCTCAGGTTTCACACCCTCAGTGGCTCTCTCTCCTTCCCTCTCTGTCCCCGCTCCGAACGAACCCCCCCTCACTCAGCTTTTTCTGTCGCTCCTTTTTTTCTCTGTTCCTCTCGCCCACGCCTTCAGTCGAGCTCCCCACGAAGCCTGCAGAACAGTATCCGTAACTTTGACACCTCGCCCACGCTGGGATCGTCAGAGATTGGAATGAGACGAGACAGATCTGCGCTCAACGTAGTGATAATCTTTTCCAATTCCTGGGAAAAATATGGGATTTTTACTGTGGATTGCTCGACGGAGCGAGTTGGGTGGGAACCAGAAATTGAGAGGATGGAATGAGGGGAAGGAGAAGCCTTTGCTTCACTGGCCAAAACCCAAGATGGTGGTCTCCGCCTCTCTGTGGAATCCCCCCGCTCCTCCTTTTGAACGTGAGAAGCCTTGAGGGGCCTTTTATTTGTTGTCCTCCCTTAGAACTAGAAATTGAGAGGATGGCAGGAGGGGAAGGATAAAGGCGCGTACGTAATGCTTCTATTTTTTAAAAGAAATTTTAATAAAAAATAATTTTTTTATCTATTTTCGAGAATAATTCTAAACATTTTAAATCGTTTAGTAGTTATCTAAAATTTGATTCTCGGAATAAATTACGTTTGGACTATTTTCAAAATTGCTACTTTAAATCATTTTTTTATTTTTTTAAATAATTTTTTTTCCTTTTTTCTTCTTTTATTTTTTTCATTTCTTTCTCCCATTTTTCTTCTTCAAGGTGGCGGTCGCCAACGAGAGCCGACAACGCTCCGGTAAAGTCTAATTACTTAATATGTGAGGTATTCATACGAGTGCGTAAATATTTTTGAAAAACCCAATAAATAAATTGCAAGAATAGGTAAAGCATTCACATAGAGAAAGTGTTCACTAAAATGCATGCAATACCTATCCTAACATGGTTTTTTTAGGTTTATTTCAATTATGTAAAAATTAAGTTAAATGCAATGTATGACATGCAAATTTAATCCTAAACCATGTTTATATGACTTAACTCCAACGTGACATGCATCTCTAATTGAATGACCTTAAACATGGAAATCATATGACATGTGAATTAATATGAATTAATGTTAATTTTAATTAAATGACCTAACATGCTATCACTAAATAACATGCATACATTAAACTATATGAATGACGTGCATTAATGACATGACCTAAACTTTATGACATGACATAACGTAATGGTGCAACTAAACTATATGACATGGCATATGATGATGCAACTAATCTATATGACATGAATATGACATTTTTTATTAAAATTCACAGCTCTAATATTAAAATAAAATGCACCTGAAGTAAGATAATATATAATTTAAGTTAGGGAATGGATTAACCGAAATTCTATCTTAACTTGGAGTATTCCTATAAAATAATTTTTCAAAAAAAAAAAATCGAATTTTTAATTATTTTTAAAATTTTGGATTTTTATTTTCTTTCTTTTCCTTTCTCCTTTTTCTTCCTTCTAGGCTGTGTGCTTAGGTGACTACTAGCAGCCCAGCAAGCAACCAAGACGTTGGCCGACGAGTTCGTGGCTCGGCTGATCCAAGCAAGCCTGAGCTCATAGCTTGCTAAATTCGGGTGAGCCCAAACTTAAACAAGGTCAACGAGCTCGCGACTCGCCCGACCACGACGAGCTCACGACTTGCTAGATCCAGGCGAGCTTGGGCTCGCGGAGACTGGCGAGCATGCGGCTTGCTTGATCTCGACGAGGTAGAGCTTCCCTATGGTTGTCACCCATTGATGGCGACGGGGAAGGAAAAAAAAGAAAAGAAAAAAAAAGAAAAAGAAAAAGAAAAAGAAAAAGAAAAAGAGAATTATAAAATAATAAAAAAATTTATTTTTTGAAAAATAAAATAAAAATAAAAAAGAAAATAATTAAAATTTCGATTTTTATTAAAATTAAAAATTCAAACTATTTTTTTTTTCTTGAAATAAAGTCATGAGATTGAAATTATTTCTAATTATATCCAAACATCAGAAAACATTCTTAATCATATATTACTAAACAAAAGAAAACTAACTTGTTTTATCATAAAGTATTTTCCTATATCATTGAGTTTCTTGCAAAAAAGCACACTCTTATAAATTTATTTTAACATGCAATTTAATTCAAAAATGGTATTCTAATCCAATCATGCAATTCTATCCATAGAAACAAATCTAAATGATATGATATGATATAATATGATATGCAATGCAATCTTTTTTAGATTTTTGATATTTTTAAAACATGGCAGTTATCTAAATTAAATAAAAAATCTCACCCAACTCACACAATCTGCGAAAATTTCAAGTTAAAGATTATGATAATCTAAAAAATAACCTGTTAAATTAAAAATTATCGCAATCTTAGGCAACACAATTACCCCAATATTAACCCAATGTTAAGTTAAAATAATTTAAAATTGATCCGATATCTTTACGGATCAAACTAGTAATTAAATCAACTTTAGCAATAAGCCCTAATTGAACATACCTAAGATCTCAAATATCAAATATTAGACAACAATCAATCCAAATTAAGGAATCAAACATTCAAATCGAATTGGATAAAAATTGTTACCTAATTTGACCACACGTAATCCGGATCTGAATTAGACTAGATCATGGCTTGTGGATGAGGCTCGGCGAATGGCTGCAGCGCACGGTGTACTCGGCTGGGCTCCTTGCGGAGGTGACGAACGTGAGGGAACACGGCAGATGATAGGCAGTGGGTGGTTTGGTGCTTGGCCCGCTGGTGGCCGAGACGGGCTCAACGATTATGGCTCGGCAAGACCGCCTCGAGATGCAGCCAAGGACTTGGCGGTGACTGCTTTCGGTCACCGCGGTAACGCACGGATGGTGGCCTCAGTGGTGGAGAGGTGACGGTTTTGTCAGGATCCCTACCGGAAATTCGTTGCTATGTAGGCGTCGCTGTGGTGTTCGATAGAGGACCTCCAAGAGCCGTGCAAATTGATTGAGGCACGCCGAACAGCTGGGATGCTGTACTAGTCGTTGGAGAGGCCGGGCTCGGCGGGACCCTGCAGGAAATCGCTTATAATTATTGGAAACTGCCCGGGATCGCTGGTTGGTATCGTCGGGGCAGCAGGTCCGGTGGTCGCTTGGCTGGTTGGAGCAGAGGAGTCTTCGTTAGGGCAGGGACGAAGAGCAGGAGCGCCAATCGTCAGCCACGAGCTTGAGCTTGTTGTGTGGGACTCCTCGGTCAGCAAGAGGAGGCGTCGCGGTTCCTGATGCCGTGACGGATCAGCAGCTGGGTCGAGGCCGTGTGCGAGGGAGATTGGCCGTTGGCGCTGGTCAGGACTCGGCCAAAAACAGGACAGGGCCAGGAGAAGGACCTGCTTGAAGCGTTGGTGAAGAGCTGGGCAAGATCAGACTGCAGTGAGGCGCGAGGACAAGCGCGACAGCGAGCTCGCTGGAGGCTGAGGAGGTCGTTGAAGGCTGCCGTGTCGCTGCAGCGGAGGCACGGTCGTGATGAGAAAACTCACGAAGAAACGTGGCAGGAGGCGCAGTTATGAGGCACCTAGCAACAACACCGCCGAGGGGATGCTAAGTGCTCTTACCCTATCTCACGTTTTCTCTTCCCTTCAATCTGCTGGCGGTAAGCTGTTCTTATATTGATCTATGCTGGTGCTTAGAATGGACATTTACTTAAAAAAGTGGTGCAGGATGTTCTGTTGTTGGAAGTTCAACGTAATTATTTGTGAAGAGAGGTGCTAAAGTAAGTCGTCTTCCTCTTTGCCCCAATTTCTCAATTTAGGGTTAGAGTTTGAAGAATATATGTGATTTAGCCCCAGAGGTTAAACATATATATATGGTGAGTCAAATTAAACGGAGCTAATGAAAGGGATTTATTTGATTGCAAAAATTGACAAGTTTTATAATTTGATTGCATTATTTGAAAATTTAAAAACTTAATTATACTTTCACAATAAGTTTTATGACTTGTGGTGCACTCAATCCTAAATTGAAAAGAGCATGAGATGTTGTTTAAAAGTTACAAAAATATTTCAATAAGATATATCTTAAAGTGTGATGCAAACTATTTATTAATCTTATTGATGTTGCAAAAATATACTTCGTATGGTGACATTAGTTAACAAAATTTGAAAATATAAAAAATGACATGATGCCAATGATAATTTCTATCTTGATACACTTACTATTAATCAGTATTGCCTCGATCGCTTTATAAAATTCATCGAAATTGCTTTATTTTCTAATTTTATTATTATGTGACATGCATTACATGGAAACCAAACGGAATCTCTCACACGGTTTTTCCACAACTTTTTTGGAAGTCTTAATACCTAGAATCGATCGGTTGATTGAACGATTATTTCCGCGTAATTTCCATCATGTTACTGTTTTAGAGGGACCCTTTCGTTTGGAGTAAACCAAGCGGCCAAAGTTGACCTTACACAGAAACGAAAAAACGAAGAAAGCAGTTCATTTGGCCCATTTGCCGTGCAGAATCAGGAGGAAGAGAGACAGTAATGGTGAACTTTGGGTTCTTTTGGAGGTCTCCTACGCGGTCTCTTTTCTACGTTCCTACTTTACTTCCCATTGAACTCCTTTGGTTTTTCCTATTACTGAACGTATGCCACAGATTGTTAAGAGTTCCCGACGTTATGCCGTGCTATGGCAGCATGAGATGGCTTCTTTCTTTTCTTCAGTCTCGTTACGTTTAGGTCTTCTTCTTGCTCTTTCCCTCCTGGTCAACGACGTCACTGCTAGGAAGTCTCTTGGATGCGGACAGTGCATTTCAGGAGCCCGCCACACGGCTTCTTTTTTACTTTCCCACTGTACGTTCCCATCGATCTCACATGGCTTTTCCCGCAACTATTTCGAAAGTTATGGGAAAAGCCATGATTTTGTCGCGAAGTATCCATAATTTTTTTTTTCCAAGGGGAACCTTCCGTGAAAATAAAGGCTACCATTCTATAAAGGTGGACGGCACTCTAAAAGAAAGATGAGGCCAATTATTTGGCGTATTTTCTGTACAGAATCAGAACGAACAGAAGCAGCAATGGTGGATTGGAAATGCATTGCAAAGTTACGAAAGTTGCGAACTACATGGGAAAGTCATGTGGAACTTTAGGAATGAGTTGACCTTAGAATTTACGAGTAAGTTAGGAAAGTTAGTAGCAATGTTCTGGTGGTTTACTTCGAATAGGAGAAACGAAACTTACCAACTCCATAGGAAAGTTATGTGAAATGTTACGAATGATAAGGCCCCAAAAACTTATGAAAATACGAGAGAAATTGATACCGTTGTCGAGGAAAATTCTAAACAACAAAAAACTGTTGGCAATCATTAGTGTAATCAAATTATTAGTTATTCATGCCAAGTTGAAAAAAAAAATTAAGTGAAAATCGTCATATGTAGACATATGTAAATATATAAAAAATTATTCAACCAACTAAAACGGTTAAGGTAACAATTGGGGTAGGAATAATGTCCTCTTTGATTACTCTATTCTATATAATCAGATCTACTACCTGATTAAGTAATGCAGAGTTGTGCTAATTACCATGTTTTGATTACATTAAATATTCGAAATTATTCATTAACAATATATTATAATTTGTATAATGTGTTTGATTAATAAATCAGTTATGGTCATCGTGGAAATTGATAGTGCTCATAATTTACATAGTAATACAATGATTTTAATTCTTTGCATTTTACGAGATATTGTAATGTAAAGTACGATAATGCATTAGACTTATTTAACGTTAATATTTAAGTAATTTTAATTAATATCTACAGTAACAAAAATCCTACAGTGCGAGGAAGAAAGAACTAGGTTTCATGTTAAGGGGCAAATTTTCCCTACGAAAAATGCGGCATTTGGCTGCGAGCGGGGCGAGTAAGGACTGATATTAGCCCCACCTCGCTTGAATAATTGACAAAAATATTTAATAATGATTCATACATCTTATAAGTTAAAACTTATTGAGTGATCTGAGCCTTCCGGGCTTTTTTTCATACTTATAACCTGACTATCAACCCAATCTTAACAATCTCTTCGTCATATATCGGTCTGGATTAGAGCCGCAACTATCCGTAACTCTTCTGTATGACTATTGGGTTCAAACTTGTTGGCTATTCGGACTCTGATTGTAAGTGATAATGTAACTTTATAATGTTGAAAATACAAAAGATAGGATATCCAATCTTCATATTTTTCACATTGATAAAGATGAAGATATACATTTATCCATAGTAATACCCTTGAAAATGATTGTTGCGGAAAAACCGAAAGAGATGAAAAAATCCGATTTCTCTTTCTTAACCCACTTTTTTCTTAATATATACAATGTTCTTTTCACGTTTCACGTCGTGAGTAGAAAGATGACTAGATTGTATTTATATAGGTTGTCAATAGGTACTTTTCATCAAAGTATATTATACCTTCATACTTTTTCATCAGAACCGTAACTTCCTTGTAAAGATTGCACTTTTTCATTTGATGAGAATTACAATTTCTCATAACCAATACATTTTAGCTCTTAAATATTCATTAAATCATAATTAATAAAATCACGTGGGCCACAATAATGGTCTTGGGCCTTTATTACATTAAAAGCTAATTTAAAATGTGAGATTTTCTGTAACTTAAAAACGTAGCCACTGGCCCCTTTCACAACATTATTCATACAAAAACTCTTACGATTATTTATTTTTAATACACAATTCGAAAAAATATAGCAAATTTTTTTTTTTTTTCCAAGAGGGACACAGCTCCCGCAGGGAATAAGGACGAATCATGCCCCGCGTAGGACGCAGGCAGTGGCCGGGAAAAGCTCTGCCTCACGAGGTGGTGACAAGAAATGCGATCCCCAGCCGTGGTCCGTTGCTCCGACAACATCGACCTTGTCCCAAAAATCCTCAGCCGACAAGATCACATCCTTCTGCCTCTTCATGACCACCGTGGTGGTCCACTCTTCCTGGTCAGCCTTGTATGCCGTCCGGAGCATCCCTTTCCCCAATACCTCGGCACTGGCCCTCAAAAGATCCTTGAAATCGGAACTCTTCGCTGGGTTCCCCAACAACACTAGCTCGTTCCTTCCCGGCTTAGGCTCTTGCGGCTTTTTCTAGGTGGCATTTTTCTCTAGCTACGATTAACTATTGTTCTTCCTGGAGTCGATCTCCGCCACAGTTTGTAATATTGATAACCTAGGGACCCCGTAAGCCAACAGCCGGCGAGAAAACCCTGGGGGAACGGCTGCAGGACCCACAACTACAGTACTCCAGATAAGAATCCCTAACGACACCTCTGGGATTTGAACTCCTCCCCTTGGTGAGCGGGAGAGAGCCCAAGCTAGTTGTGTCGTTGCGGGCGGTGGTCTAACTTCAGGATATGTATTAAGGTTAACATCACCAAAAATCCTAAACTGATATGTTAGTGAAAAATTTACACCAAAAATCTCAAACCGATATATTTATGATAAATTTACTAGCATTAATTTTCGTTAGATTAAATTAATATCACAAAAATCATAAACTGGTACATCCATGATAAATAAAGGGTAAAATCCCAAATTAGTATATCATACAATTCAGTAATTTAATAGTAAAATTTAAAGAAAACTAACGGAGAATAAATTTGTTATAGGTATATCAATTTATGGTATTTGGTGGTAAAAAAAATTAGCTTTAAGTAAATTTATCACATGTATATCAGTTTAGGTTTTTCGTGGTATTAACATTATTTATTAATGAACAATATCAGTAAGTGAAGTGTTATTAGCCAAATTAATCTTAATACCTTTTTGTATTAATATCTACTAAGCATATTGTAGCGGAGGAATTGGATGGAACATTTATACTAATATCAATATTATGGTATATGAGAGTGCGAAAATAGTAGAGAACATTCATTCCGCTAATATTTTTTGGCATTCCTCTAATGACCTGATTAAATATAGGAAACAGATGAGAACTTAATCCAGCTGGATGTCACAATAGCTTTGCAATGTTATTTTCATCTTTTTGGCTGCATGTCATAATACTCCTATTGGTACTTGAACGCACAAGTGTAGCTTAGACTTGAAGAAACTAATTTTCTCTCTTCCTGGCTTCAATGTGAAGAGATGCTCTATTGCCGTTTCTCTGGTCGGATTTGCTAGTGATGAGCATTCCATTTCACGGTGCGTGGATGGGAGAGTAAACAGCAACGGAGCAACTCCATGAGACGAAAAATTTCTCGCATTTCCCCCCTCTTTCTCTTCCCTCCTGGAAAATGAGGGCGACTATGCCGTGCTATGGCAGCATGAGACAGCTTCTTTCTCTTTTAAAGTCTCATTACCTTAAGATCTTCTCCTTGCTATTCCCATCTTGGTCAATCATATCACTAGTTGGAAGTGTCTTGGACACTGACAATAGACTTTAGGAAAGCTTTTGGTAACTATTTTATTCCCAATAATAATTTCTATTCATAAATAGTTTTTTGTAATTATGTTTCTTGAATTGATTTCTGAGCATATGAATGCATTTTGTAATTATCTAAAATTTCTATTCTCAGAATAAAAATGTGTTTATTACATCCCTCAAAATTTTTAAAATTTTAAAATTTTTCAATAATTTTATTACATTTTTTCCTTTTTTCTCCTTTTACTTTTGCCTTCTCTTCTTCTTCTTCTTCTAGTTGGTGGCTAGCTACAACGATGGCCTACAACCGGCCAGATGAGAGTCGGCAAGGGTTGACCTTGCCCAACCGCCACGAGGTCGGGTGAGCCAAGGTGAGGTTGAGCCTTGCTGGGCTAGGGTGAGGGAGACTCGCGGCAACTGGGTGAGGAGCCTTGGTGAGGGCCAACGACCGGCTAGAGGAAAAGAAGAAGAGGAAAAGAAAAAGAAAGAAAATGAAAAGAAGAAAAGAAAAGAGGGGAAAAAGATTTGGGCTTGATACATTATGACGGAGGTCTACATCGTAATAACTTATCTTTAGTGAACATACATACTCTTGGACGGAGGGAAAAGTACCAAAACAGTTCTAAACCTTTTGTATTGGCACAAATTCAGTTCTAAACTTTTCAATTTGACAACTTTAGTCCTAAACCTTTTCATATTGGTACCAATTCAGTTCATCTGGCTAATTTAAGCCGAAAATGGCCGATGTGACCGTCGGCGGTCTTATGTGATGCCACGTGAACAAGCTTTACAATTTTTTTTAATTTTTTTCCTTTTTTCTCTTTTTTTCTTTTTCTTTTCTCCTTAGCCCTTGGCCGACAAGGTCGCCGACCGCCCGACCATCGCCAACCACAGGCTGGTCGGGGCGAGGGGCCCCACACCCTTACCGGCCACTAGCGAGGGCTGTCGCGCCCTCGCCGGCCACAAGTGAGGGTATCAATCCCTGCTTAGATCCAGGCAAGGGTCGAAACCCTCGCCTGTTGGCTAGCGAGGGCCTCCGTGCCCTCGTTTGTGGCAAAGGCAATGGCGTCGTGCCCTCGCTTGGATTTGGGCAAGGGTCGCCGCGCCCTTGCCTATGGCCAATGAGGGTGCAGCAACCCTCACCCAGATCTAGGCGAGGGCTGCCGCACCCTTGCCCGCCACGAGCAAGGGCTGCCGCGCCCTTGCACGTGGGGCGACGGGTGCGGTGGCCTCGCCCGCCACGAGCGAGGACCGTCGCGCCCTCCCCTAGATTTGGGCGGGGTTCGACGCCCTTGCTTGTGGCCGGCGAGGGCGTGGGGCCCCTCACCTCAACCAGCCTATGGCCGACAATGGTCGGCCGACATACGACCTTGCCGGCCAAAGGCTAAGGAGAAAATAAAAAGAAAAAAATAATTTAAACAATCTGAAAGGAATATAAAAAATTATAAAATTTGTTCAGGTAGTGCCACATAAGATTGGCGATGGCCACATCAGTAATTTCCGGCTTAAATTAGCCGGATGGACTGAATTGGTACCAATATAAAATTGTTTATGATTAAATTGGTCAAATTGAAAAATTTATGATTGACTTGGTACCACTACAAAAGGTTTAGGACTGTTTTGTTACTTTTCCCCTTGGACGGATAAGTTTAAATTTTTGTGTTTTCTATTTTGAAAAGACAAAATACATGATTCAAAATATCCAATGGAATGTATGCATGTTTATAAGCTATATAATTTGTTTGGCTTACTCCAAATATTGATGCTCATGGGGTGGTATGAATTTTTAATTGCTTGTCTTATACTTACAAGTTCATTGAAACGCCTTAGGATAATAAAAGACATTCTATTGCAATGTTAGATAATATTTGGCAATAAGATAAAGGGGTTCGGAAGTGTGACATTTATTAGATATGCCCGTATCCAAATAGGGTAATTTGACGTGAGTTCCACGTGAGGAAGGACAAACTGAAGTCAATTAGACTATATATCTATACACCCAATTTTTGTTGTAATATTTATTTTTTTTCTGGTTTCTGTTGCCCATCCATTTGAATATGAAATACGTTATTGTTGACATTTTAAAATGACCAGGTATTTTTAAGCAACATGATGTCAACTCAAATAGATATAGAGCTCAGTGTTAAGTACGAGTGTACTATCAATGAGTTATTGACAACGTTTGTTGATGACTATGATTATCGATGACCATGATATAGTTTTTAGTTAATAAATATAGATAAATGTTCAATATAAAGACTAAAGACTAAATGAGATACTAATTAATAGTTAAGTCCAATGGCAATTGAAGAGTTGTAATCACTTACGGATAAGGTCAACGTACAATCATAAAGACTAAATTTGTGAACTTGCGATTTTGAATATTAAGCTCTCCATTACGCTGTGTAGTAGGCTATATACAAACCTCTTGAAGTTAGCAACATATTCATATTAATACATGAAAACCAAGTTCTCCAGAGTTATCCATAGCAATGATAAGTAGGAGCCAACCAAGCAAGAAATCCATACTGTCATTGGAGGTCTGACGAGTTGCCAACTGCCCCATGATTTTAGTGATGCGCATGACTTTTTTGTGGAAGGATCATGAAGATTCCCCTTGTATTTATACCATTTTACCATACTTTTAATTGTGTCCATTCTAAAAATTTCCTGAGAGAACCCATCATTCAATTTTGATGGACTTGCATAGTGCAAAACTCATATTCACAACAATACTCATTTCAGAAGTTATTTCCATAGTTTTGAGGCATGGGGGCTTAATAGACCATTAAATTAGTAAGGCATAACCGTACATGAATGACATCTGGGGGCAGTCATATCTCCTATCAAATAACTAGATAAGCCACATGGGGGGATATCATGAAAAGCCATACATTCTCCAAATCTAATAGCATGGTTTGCAATCCAATCGATACAAGTAATTGATGGAAGAGCATATGCCAATGCAATTAGCAAAGCCTCCATAGTACTTGCCCTCCTCCATTCATTAGTAGTCTTTATTGGAAAAATTGAATGGATAATTATGTGTGTGTGTATATGTATATGTGTGTTTGTGAAGGATTTCGCATGTAGCAATTTTTCTACCTAATGATTTCAATATCATTAGGATTGTGGCGAGAATCGAGTAAATTAATATTCGCTCAACATGTAGACATACAACTAGTATGGATTTAATTTCATTCGAACTATGTTTTGTGCATCCATTATTGAGTTAGTGTTTTTATTTTCATATGTAAGATGCTACCGTTGCCGTTATGATATAAAAGTGTTTATTGATATCTGAAATTTAGTTGACAAATAAAACATTTAAAAAAAAAGAACAGAAATAAAAAAGAAAAAAAAGAACGAGAAAAATTGATATTAAATACAAAACAGGGAGACCAGTTCAGATTGCATTACATCAGCACGAAACAAAGGATGACGGACTGAGACGAGCGAAGCGAAAGAGCTCGAGCAAAGCTCCCACAACGCTGCGCTGGACGTGAGTAGCAGAGTCAGTTCGTTACGCACTTTCTTCCCCGTGGGCGGACGTCCGTATCTTGTGACAGATTCTCCACTACCAGGTCCGATCTCCACCGACCACACTTCCACAAGTCGTTGGCTGCTCGTCTCCGAGCGTCGACCAAGAATCGCCATGACAGAACGTAATTTTTGAATGGTAGAAAGTTCCTAGAGAGTATCCTGACTGATTTCTCTCTTTTGCAGAACATCTTCGTCAATTCAGGCTATTAATAATGGTCGTAGCCACTGTCAAGCGATGCTGTCAGCCACTTCCCGAGCCTCGCCGACTGCGCCTCTGTTCTCCCCTGTTTCCTGATCAAAGTGCCTGAAGTGCCTGGCGCTCGCCCGATTCTCTTTCGCTGGCCTCGACCTTCGTTGTTGACGTTTCCAGAGCCTTCATTTTCAAGGTCCGCAATCCTTCTTAGACAACGACCTTTTCTTCAAGCTGCAATCACTCACTGGGCAGCAGGGGAAATTCGGTCACGCGTTGGGAGAGTAATTTATTTCGAGTTGTAGGAAGTTCTTAGAAAACCTGCACACTGATTTCTCTGTTTCGCAGACGTTCTTCGTTCACCTTGGTCGCGCAGGAGCCTGTCCTCTTTCTGAGCCAGTGAGCGTGAAGTACTTTAACTTGGTTCGAGACTCTCTCGCCGGCGCCAATTGTCGTCACCAACATTTCTTAGACCTCCTCTGGCAAGTTAAGCAATCGATCGTAATCAGTAATGCCCTTCGCTAGGGTAATGCTTGGTGATGTATTTTGTCAAAGTTCGAATCTGCTGTATGGGAGGCCATATCCATGACTTCTAATGACTTATGTTATTCCAGTGACATTATAAGTTTCGATTTCGCATGCATTCCTGCTTCGTCTCACTCTCCAATTCGTTGCCTACAATGAGTTTGCGAAATTGCCTGAACGAAATTGTCGACACGTTTGATAAGTGTTCTACTAAATATAAACAAATCTGGATGTCAATCTCATGTTCATATTGTAATATACACGTTTGATTCACTCGTTCCATATCTGATTCCTATGGATTTAGTCTAGGACCGAGACCCCCAAATACCGTGATTGTTTCATTTTTGTCTTCCAGTCTGATTTACTTCGTTAGTCTTCTCGCTGGATATGGATGAATGTCAGGTAAATGAATCTTTGCCATGAGTGAGGTCGTGCGGTCGAGTAAGTCTTTGAAGTATTTTCATGGGATTAAAACTGGTTTTTGCTGGTTGTGAATGTAATTCAGAGAAGTCTTACATGAAGCTACCCATGACAAAAAGCGTGGGCATGTTGCACTCTATAGCAAAGTGTGCGTGTGAGAAAAGACAGAGTTAATATATCCGATAGGCAAAATCAAAGAGAGACGGTGAAAGGACGTTCACGATGTTCTGTACTCGTATTTCGCTGTTTGATGGTCGGAGATGGTTGCGGGTGGAAGCATAATACCTGTGTGTCCCAAATTTGTCCCCGCTGATCCTCTTTGTGTGTCGTTCTCTTTCTCATTGTTTCCTAATGCGTGCAGACGAGGCGGGGAGAGGTTGTTCGCGATCCGGCCATAGCAGATTCCCACGGGAGCACCGGCTGCAGAGCAACAAATCAAAAGAAACCCAGAAAAAAGAAACAGAAATTTAGAAACAGAGAATGGTATAACTCCATTTATTGCTGAACATTGAGAGGTTCAAATCCCCAACATTCTTAGAAGATGAGGTGGGGGCGTATAAGTTTGGTGGAGTGGGTTTATTTCCCACACCCTATAAGTAGCGAGGAAAAGTCGAGAGGGTAAAAGTAGGAGCAGTTAACGAAAAAAAATAATAATAATGAAATTGAAACAAAAATACCATTTGAGTTAGGGAATTCGGTCCATAAATTTGCAGTGTTTCGGGTGAAACTTTCAAATTGAATACACACAAGAAGAAATATAGAATATACATTTATTAATATTTGTATTGCTTAGAAGTATTTTAGCAATGCAATTTTTAAAAAAAATTATAAGAATAATTTTCCTAAATTAGTTTTTTTTTTTTTTTGGACAAATCCTAAATTAGTTAAATATAGAAATGTTTTAACAATATGAGTTAGGTTAGATATGAGTAAAAAAATTTACATTATCCATAAAATGGGTCATAAACGGATTAAACGGATCAATTTGGGCTTGCTCATTAACGACCCGACCCAAATTCGACTTGACCCCCAATTTATGGCAAGATGAAGGATTGAAAATCCCTGAAAAACATAAGGGAATTGAAGAGTCAAAGGACCTTCTCACTTATATATTTGGAACAAGCATGGCGTTTGGCATATGCACTTGATCAATAACATTTGAAGTGCAATTAATAAATTGACCCTTTTTCCTGAAAGCTACAAATAAGGAACACCTGTACTTTTTTCATTTAAACAAATAATGATAAGTTGTTGCCTACTACTCCCCTCCTCTTGGATGAAGCTGACATATGGAAAAATTGTAACATTTATACCCATCAATTTGAATGTGATATTGATAGGTGTGTACTTTGGTGTTCTGTTAGCATTTTTTGTTTCTTTACAGAGCTTGATCATCAAATTGCATCCATTGTGGACATGAGGTGATGATCAATTATACTGAAATCATCTACCATGAATCTCAACCGAAGAAAGGGCTACATCTCCAATCCAAGATTTTTAGGTAACACACAATACGGTAAGATGGGTACATCAGTCTGAAGAAGATGCGGTCTTGAGAACAAAGACATGCTGTCGATAGTTGGCGAAGGCAACAAGAAAGGCAGACAAGCTCGAGATATGTTCATGGCCCCGACTATATACTTTTCTGATGGTTTACCACTACGGTCTCTTCTATGAGACGGAGAAGACACATCACAACCTGGAATACGATGTGAATCTCGTCACGTTTTGCAGCAGTCAATAAAAAACCAGATCTACGTGATAGTAATGAGTGAATCCACCCGTCAAGGACGAAACTTAGATGCTGTCTAGCGAACATGGTGGTCTTCTCTGTTTATATGCACAGTTGTCTCCTCAAAGAATTTCCTGTACCTTTCGTTAGTCTAACTGCGATGAAAGTTAGAAACCAAGGATAGCAAGATATTAGAAAATAAAGACATTACACATTCACCGGCGCAAGTGGGGCATATAAGCTGCATCCATTGCTTCCTCTTTTATTTAGACAGATCTAATAAGTTGCAACAGAAACGAAATTGTAGGACGTGGAAAGAGTTTCTCCATTTGCTCAATTATTATTTTCTTGCGCAGCTTAACATCCAGAGGATGGAGTTTGACATGAGTTCGATATCACATCGATCTCTAATAACTAATGCTTTTGAAATGGTTCGTGCACTCAGTAGAACATTTAAGGAACTGAAAAGTCTTAACATCGATTTTTCACCCTCTCCTTTCATTCGTGGCATTTCTTTCTTGTTTTGCATAGGTTTCTACCTTCATCATTAATGTGGTTTTGTAGCTCCCATCATATTGTAAGCATCCGTTTGAGGGAGTTACTAAGATAAATAATGCATGTCACATCGCTTTCCAACAGTGTAATCAACCGAAGCAATTGTCGCTCAATTTAATAAATCCAGAGTACCGGGATTTGGTTTCATCATTCACATGAGCATGTGTGAATTATAAATTGCATGCACTGTGATTTGATGCTTCTCTGTCATTGACCATGACCGTACATCGAGATGGGGATGGCTTCCTATCTCCAACGGTAAGAAATAGATACAATTATTGGTGCGGCTCAAAATTTGTAATAACGAAGTCACTATAGCATTTGTATAAAGTCCATAATTTTTCAAGAAACTGAAATAGAACATCAGTCACTCACACGGCTGGTCATTTGGTCTTTCTCGCTATATTGTTCATCTTCCTCTCTCTAGGGGGCGATTTTGGCCCTATTCACGCTGACTTGATCTCGCTCGGCCTGCTCGATTCAGCTAGCCTTTGGCTCTGATTTTTGGGGGTTTTCCTCCTCTTTCCATCACCCATCTTCTCACCGAACGGATTTCCCTACTTCCTTCCCCAAGTGGAGTTCCTTTCGGCCCTTTTCACCCTGGTTCGCACGACTTTTGCTAGAGCTTCTGTTCGTAGGAGCTGCTCGTGTTGGGCCGGGGTCTTACGGTGGTGTGGGGGCCCCTAAACATCCCTCCTCTCCGAAGATAGGCCCTGGTATGAACTTTCTTCATCAGGCTTCTCTATAGAGATCTGGTTGGATTGTTTTAGGGTTTGTTGGGCTCAATGGCGTTGTCCTCGGTTGAGACCCATTTAAGTGTGGACAAGGGGAAGGACCCGAGCTCTCCTCCTCATAATTCTATAGATCATGTAGCCGGTAAGTCGGCTCAACCTTCTTGGTTTAAAGGGGGGACCTCTTCGACTGGAGACAGACTTGTTCGCGGGCCGATTGCTAGGCCTTCTCGTGAGGGGCGTTCCAGAGGGTGGAGCCGTACCCATGCTCATTTCAAGAGGGCCCCAAGTAAGCCAACAAGCTCCTCAAGACCTCCCCAAACCAGTTCATGGGCCAATGTGGCTCGGTTGGCCACGAAAGGCTACGAGCTGTCCTATATTCTTCCGATTGTTGTGGGGGAGAAAACGGTTGTTAATTTTTCTGCTGAGGTATTACAGGCCCCTGATCCCAAGTGGAATGAGTTCTTGGTTGGGTTTTATGTAGGGAAGAGACTCACTTTTCAACTTATCGAGCAAGCTTTGAAGATTACATGGGGTCCGAAGCTGGTAGATGTGCTGGCCGACGACCAAGGATTCTACTTTTTCCATGTTCTGGACCCATTGTTCAGGAAGAAGATTCTAGAGGAGGGACCCATCACTGTTACTAGAGTCCCACTCATATTGTAGTAATGGAAACCACTCTTGGAGTTAAAAAAGAGCAAACATTCGTCCGTCCCGGTGTGGATAAGGCTTAAAAACTTTCTTCTCGACCTTTAGTCCGCACCGGCAATTAGTGCAATAGATAGGTCCATTGGAAAACCCCTTCATGTGAATCAACGCATTGAGGGAAAGATAATGATTTCCTTCGCCAGAGTGTGTGTGAATCCACCCAAGAGTTTCGATGGTGGAAGCTAATGTGAATGGTGTCTCCAGAATCATAGCTGTTGAGTATGAATGGAAGCCTGTGGAATGCCTCAAGTGTGGGGTATTTGGCCACAACTGTGATGCTGCCACTAAACCCTCTCGGCCTCCTGCTGCCCCGAAGGTTAACCTCCTTGTTCCTACTCCTTCGAAGCTTGCTTTGGTCATCAGCCCTGGACCCAAAAGCTCCTATGACTTTGGAGCAAGGATGGAAATAGGTGAAGAGCAAGAAGAAAAAGTCTCACCCTCCTTTGGAGGGCTCTTCCTCCATTCCGACCATAAGCGAAGAGGGGAGGCCCTTGATGCTCAAAACAACGGCTGTGAAGAAGAGACTTCTGGGAACTTACACATGCAAATCCTCTAGGGGACCTTTGACCTTTTCGGAGCAGGTTGAAGCTGCCCTAACTGCTTCTGATGATATAGTCAGCCCTTCAAAGCCTTGTCACCCTACTTTTGCTAACCCGACCAAGGTGGAAGGGGGCTTGGACACCCTCCTATCATCCTCGGATGATGATCTACTCTCCCCATGCCTCTCTTCGAAGGTAGCTGCAGTGGATAAGAGGCCTTCATGAGCACCAGATCCTCCTCCGTCGACTTTGCAGGACCAACGTCTTGCTTTAGCGCCGGATCCGCCTCCTCCAGCAACCCGGGTAGTTCCGCCTTCTACTCAACGCAACTTCTCTAAAAGGAGGTATTCCTTCTGTAAATATGTATATATGATGTTGAAATATTATGGGGCTTGTTGCCCCTCTTAAGCAAGTGGAAGTGAGGAATCTTGTCTTGGCGAACCGGTTATCTTTGATCGGGGTTGTGGAGACCAAAGTTCCTCATAATCTCTTTAATATCATTTTTGGAAATTAATTGGTGAACTGGTGTTGGCAAGCTAACTTAGAGTACTCCGATAGGGGTAGGATTTAGGTTGGTTGGGATCCTTCTGCGGTCTCCTTTGAACCTCTCTCGGTCTCAGATCAGGTGATTCATGGGGAGCTTCGTTGGTTGGATTTTGGCGTGACCTGTTTTGTTTCTATTGTTTATGCTAAGCACTCATTTATTTCTCGAACGCCCGTTGTGGGCGGATTTGGTGTCTAGAAGTTCTTCTCTACAGGATGTGCCTTGGCTTATTATGGTAGACTTTAATGCGATCAAAGATCCCCTTGATAGACTGGGTGGTTCAGACCCTTGATTGCCGTGCTTTGACGAGTTTGAACAATGTCTTGACTAGGCGGAGCTGGAGGACCTTAGGTATGTGGGGTGCCATTATACTTGGTCAACTTCTTCAGGATCCTCTCGAAAGGTGAGAAAGATTGATAGGGTCCTCGTAAACCCTTATTGGAGCTAGGTCTTTTCCTAGTTGAAGGCTTCCTTTCTTGTGCCTAGGATTTCTGATAATTCACCTATGTGGTTAAGGTAGAGAACCCGGTTCTTCGACATAGGCCCTTTAAGTTCTTTAATTTTTGGATGCAACACCTGGATTTTGACTTAATCGTGAAGCAAGTTTGGGAGGCTCTACTTTCAGGGGTGCCTATGTTTAGGCTTGTACGCAAGCTGAAGGCCCTCAAAGGCCGGCTCAAGCAATTGAACAAAGATTCATTTTCCAATATATCCGCTAGGACTTCCGAAGTGAGGGAAGCTTTGAAGTAGACTTAAATTGGCCTACTTCAAGATCCTTCCAGTGTGGTTCTTGCGGACCTAGAGAGGGTTCATTGTCGTTCCTTAGTGGAATGTCGGTCTTAGGATGAGTCATTCTTTAAGCAGAAAGCTAGAAACAGATGGCTCAAGGAAGGTGATTGTAATGCGAAGTTCTTTCACCATTATGAAAACAAGAGACAAGTGAGGAACATAATTCTCTCTGTGGTGGATGCTTCAGGCAGCCAAATCACTGATCTTTGTCGAGTCCACTAGCATTTTATGGAGTACTTCCGAGATCTTCTCTTGCCTCGGCTGGATCACAAGTCCCCGTTGGTCTCAGTAATTCTGGAGATTATCCACACTCGACTAAACGATGACTAGGTCACCTTTCTTGCTCAGTCGATGTCTGACCTCAAGGTTCGGGACACCCACTTTTCCTTGGCTTGAGGAAAGGCGCCCGATCCGAATGGCTTCACGGTGGAGTTCTTCAATAAGAAGTGGGATACGGTGGGCCAACTGGTCACGAAAGCCGTGAAGGACTTTTTTACTTCGGGGAGGATCCTAAAGGAAATCAATAATACTATTCTAGTGCTGGTTCCAGAGGTTCCCAATGCGACTACGGTTGATGACTACAGACCTAATGCGTGCTACAACACGGTTTACAAGAGTATTACCAAAGTGTTGGCGAATAGGGTTGCTATAATACCTAAAGACCTTATGAGCCCTTCTCAAAGTGCTTTCGTCAAGGGACGGCGTATTAGGGACAATATCATCTTGGCGCATGAGCTTTTCACTGGTTTTCATGTGGAACCCTATACTCCTAAGTGTACTATAAAATTTGACTTTGGGAAGGTGTATGATACCGTTGATTGGCGGTTCCTTGAGAATGTGCTCCTTGCTTTTCGTTTCCCTGATTAGCTGGTTTTCCATTGTGCTGAATGGGGAGCTTCATGGTTTATTTCCTAGCGGGAGGGGATTGCGCTAGGGGGATCCCATATCTCCCTACTTATTCACGTTGGTAATGGAGGTGCTCTCTAGGATTCTTGAAAGGTGCTTGCATCAGCCAGACTTTAAATTCTTATGGAGGTGTAGGCCTACTAGCCTTTAACACTTGTTCTTTGCAGGTGATTTTTTTTTTTTTTTTTTGCGAAGGTCACTTGCCTTCTGTCAAGATGCTTAAAGAAGGTCTCAAGCGATTCTCTTCATGAAGTAGCCTGCATCTGAACTCGAGGAAGAGCGAGTTGTTCCTCTCTGGCGGTACATCTACCTTACGGGATCATATCTTGTTGGAGCTTGGTTTCCACGAGGGGTCCCTCCCAATTCGGTACCTGGGAGTTCCAATAATCATGTCGAGGCTGGGGAAAGTGGACTGCGCTAAGCATGTTAGGCACATCACTTCCAGGGTGCAGTCTTGGACTCTTCAGTTCCTTTCCCTTGCTGGTCGTTTACAACTAATCAGGTCGGTTCTCCATGCCATTCAGGCCTACTGGTCGAGTGTCTTTATACTTCCTGCAGCTGTGCTGGATAAGATTGAGCGGATTCTTAAGCAATTCCTTTGGAAAGGACCTCAGTTAGGCAGAGGAGGTACTAAAGTATCTTGGGAGGACGTTTACCTTCCTAAATTGGAGGGGGGGCTTGGAATCTAAAGGTTACATGAGTGTAACAAGGTGGCAATGCTCAAACATATCTGTATCTTATTTTCAAATAAATAGTCTTTATGGTGCATATGGATTCACTCAACCTTCTTAAAAAGGAGGAATTTTTGGGTGGTGAAGAAGCCGACCTTTTGTTCTTGGGCTTAGAAGAAAATTCTATAACTCATGATAGAGTTTCGGCTCCACTTCCACTGGAGGATAGGAGATGGTCTATACATGTCGCTTTGGTTTGATAATTGGCACCCAATGGGTCCTTTGAATTTAATTTTCACTTATTTGCTCATCTATAGCTCCGGTCTTTCTAGGTAGGCTATGGTGGCTGACCTCTTCTTTGGGGATGGCTAGGCTATTAGATTAGAGATCGAGGCTTGGGGTTCACCGCTTCCCTCCTTGACGGTTGGCAAGGATCGGTTTTGTTGGAGGGAGGACTCGTTGGGCATGTTCTCGGTGGCTTCGGCTTGGGAGCTTATAAGGCGGAAGAATGATAGAGTCAATTGGCATGGGTTCATCTGGAACAATGCCATCCTACCTTGATACCAGCTGAACCTTTGGCTCATCACCAAGCGGAGGTTACCTACACAGTCTCTCCTTATGTCTTATGGCAGGATTGATGCTGCTTCCTGCCCTTTTTGTAACGAGGTGCCTGACTCTATCGATCATCTATTTTTTGGGTGTTGCATTACTTTGAGTTTCACCTTTTTTTGGGCGACCAGATGCGGGCTTCCTCGGAGTAACAAGCCTTAGGAGGAAACTCTCAACTAGGTCATGACCTTGCTTTCGGGCAATGAGTTTTATAAATGTATTGCCCGTTTTTCTTTTGGTGCGCTTTGCCATATCATTTGGAAGAACAAGAACAATATTCTTTTCAGAGGCGAGCCAATTTCTTTATTGGGTATGAAGAAGCACCTCCTTAAGGTCGTCCAACAAAAGCTCTTACCTTCAAGAATGTGGAGGATTCCCTAAAAAAAAGAAGATTGTAATGTTCCTGGGATTTGGACCCTGCTATCTTCTCCTCCTTGGATCGGTCATAGTCTGGGTAGGCGTGTTGATGCCTCTTGGTGTTTTGGCCGTCGTTTTTGCGCCGGCGCTCTTAGTCTTCTTTTGACTACCGCTTGGCTTCTTCCTCGGCTTCTTTTCACTCAAGATGAGCATGTTCATCTTGAGTACAAGTTTTTGAAGCCGATTGTTTGTATAGTTTGACCGTCCCCAATATATTTCTTACTTTCACCAAAAAAAAAAAAAAATAGTCACTCACACCTACTATCTTACATATCGTCCTTTCAGCGTCTCTAGGACCTCCGTTTTACTCTAAAATACGACTCTTCAACAAGATTTGGTACTTATGTTGCCCAACAATTTCCTTGACATCGCCCACCACCTGATAATGTCTGCAGTACTTGTACTCTCTCTACTTAACAAGAGAATAGGAGGACAAGGTTCCAATACAAGAGAGCGTTCACTCACAATATCCTCAGCAGTGTCAAATAAATGTTCTTCCTCAACTAAAGCATCCACTAGTAGCATCTCTTCCAATTGCCAATGGATCCTCTGGAGGATATTGTCAAGTACAAATGTTATGTAACCAACAGCTAAATGATGCATTTGGACAATTTTATTCAAGGGTGGCTTATACATTTATCCTCTCACATTAAAGAATGTTGATTTCTTTCAAATGCTTCATTGTCGATACATATGGTTAACTTCTCCAAGGATCCGCACACAAGGATGCACAGTTATTCCAAGTATTCCAATTTGCCCTGCAATTTGACTTGTTTGGTGTGGTTTCTATTATCAAGCTTTCGTAGCTTCTCTAGGTGAGTTAGGTTAGGTAACTTCTCAAGCGATTCAACTTCTTTCACTTCTAGACTCTTCAAGTTCTTTAAACCGTCATGGCCTTAAATCTCTATCACTGCAAAAGAGTCAACTTGCAGTTCTGAAAGTTCTGTCAAGTTTGAAACGTCTGAAGATGTTTGACATATAAGCATGACAAACTCAAAGAAGACTAGGATGACGCTGGGGTTTAAAGCAAAAGAGGTATGTTCTTTCTCACCACAATGTTGGATGCCTCATCATGACAACTTTTAATTGGTCTATTCTATAATTCCTTGTTATGTTTTTGGCAAACTATCACAAAGCTGATCAAAGAACCCACAACAAGTAGAAAGAGAGAAAGAAGGAAGAGAGAAGGAATAGAGAGAAGGAAGAGGAGGAGAACGTAAAAGAAACAAAGAGATGGCAATAGTTTTCTATGTAACAGAAACCCTACACCCATTGTGTTTATATTAAATATACATTGTATGTGACCATAATACCCTCAAGTTGGAGCATATAGGTCACCCATGCCCAGCTTGGAACAACCAGCAACAAAAGCAGGACGAAATAATGTTTTGGTGAACATATCAGCAAGCTGATCTCTAGAGGCAACATAAGGAGTAGCAACCAACTTCTGCTTCACAGCATCACGAACAAAGTGATGGTCAACTTCTATATGCTTAGTTCGTTATTGAAAAACAGAATTCCCAACAATATAAATAGCTGCTTGATTATCACACATCATATCAATAGGTTGATTAATAGAAAATCCAAGCTCTTGGATAAGAGATTGCAACCACAACAATTCGGCCACAGTATGTGCCATAGCACAATATTCAACCTCCGCACTAGACCTAACAATAGTAGTATGTTTCTTGTTTTTCCAAGTAACCAAATTACCACCAATAAAGGTGCAATACTCAGTCGTAGACCGTCAATCATTTGTTGACCCAGTCCAATCGGCATCAGAATAGCCAACAAGAGTGGAAGAACCGTTAGATTTATAAATTAGTCCCTTACCAGGAAAGCTTTTAAGATATCAAAGAATGCGACAGACAACATCCCAATGAGCCTTCTTAGGTGACTCCATAAATTGACTCACCACACCAACGGCAAAAGAAATATAATGACATGTAACGGTAAGATAAATTAGTTTCCCAACCAGTCGTCGATATTGTTGCTTGTCTTCAATTTCATTTCCATCATCAACTCCAAACTTTTGATTTGGATCCATAGGAGTATCAACTGGCATGGAAGCTAGTGTACCAGTCTCAGACAAAAGATCAAGAACATATTTTCACTGAGACAAATTAATACATTTTTTACTTTGTAAAACTTCAATACCTAGAAAATATCTAAGGGTTCCCAAGTCTTTAATATGAAATTGCTGTTGAAGAAAGGACTTAACCTCAGAAATGCCAGTCACATCACTACCAGAGACAATTATACCATCCATATATACCACAAGAATAACCACCCACGATTTCTTCTTGCGAACAAAAATAGAATGATTTGAATAATATTGGGGGAAACCGCATCTGGAAATTATCGAACTGAATTTTTCAAACCATGCTCTTGAAGTCTATTTCAACCCATAAATGGCCTTATGTAGCTGACATACTTTACTACGATTCTCCCCATGAACAATGTACCCAGGAGGTTGCTACATATATACTTCTTTAGACAAATTACCATAAAGAAAAGCATTCTTGACATCCAATTGATATAATGGCCAATCAAAATTCGTAGCAAGAAAAATAATAACACGAACAAAATTGAGACGTGCCACAGCGGCAGAAAAAGTCTCAAAGTAATCCTTTAGCAACGAGCTGAGCTTTAAGATGCTCAATTCAGCCATCTGGATTGTATTTGATAGTGTACAACCAACGACACTTCACCACATCTTTCCCAAGAGGAAGATCAACTAATGACCATGTTTGGCGAGACACCAGAGCTTCCATTTCCACATCCATAGCTTTCTTCCACTCAAGGTGAGACAAAGCCTTAGTGGTAGAAGTAGGAATTGTGTGAGTTTGTAATAATAGAGCAAAGTCATGTAATGGAGAAGGAAGATGTGAAAGAGACACATAATGCTCAATAGGGTAAGTCAAAGAGGATTTTTGTGTGCACGATCGAGTACCTTTGCGAAGGGCAATCAGAAGATCGTCCGGACCAGGAGACAAGGAGGAAGATTGAATGGACGGCATGCAAGAGCTGGAAATTGGTGGTGTCGGTGACTGCTTTTGCTGCTGATACACTTGTAAGTGAGGAGGTACTGAAGAAGAACTAACAGAATCTAAAGGGATAAGATGTGGGATAGGAGGATTAGTTACAATGTTAGTTGAAAACTCTTTACCCTCAGTAGAATAGTATGGTGTGCCCTCGAAAAAAGTAACATCAGCACTAAAATATTGGGCACAAGTTATTGGATCATAACACCGACATCCCTTTTGTGTACGTGAATACCTGAGAAAAATACATTTAGTGGCATGAGGAGATAGTTTATTAGAATCGGAACGTGGGTTATGAACAAAACAAACACACCTAAAGAAGTGCAGGGTAAGAGGGAATAACAGCTTGTCAGGAAATATAACACTAATTGGTGACTGATAATTGAGGACAGTGGAAGGCATACGATTTATGAGATAACATGCAGTAAGAATAACATCACTCCAAAATGATTTTGGCACACACATATGAAATAAAAGTGAACGAGCAACTTCTAGAAGGTGACGGTATTTTCTCTCGGCCACACCATTTTGCTGAGAGGTATAAGTACAACTTGTTTGATGTATAATGCCAAGATTAGAACAAAACAAAGAAATTGATTTCTATGTATATTCAAGAGCATTATATGTTCGCAAAATTTTAAGAGATGTATTAAAATAATTAGTAACTTCACGATGAAATAATTGGAAAACATGTAAAAATTTAGAACGATCATGAAGCATATAGAGCCATGTTAAACGAGAATAATTATCCACAAAAGTAACAAAGTACTTATAACCATTTCTACTAACAATACGGGTAGGTCCCCAGATGTTCGAATGAACAAGTTCAAGTAAAGTAGATGCACGAGAATCATTACGAATAAGAAAAGAACTACGATGATGTTTCCCAAGTTCACAAGCTTCACACTCAAGAATAGAAATTGATTTACACTCAAGAATTATTTGTTGTAACTTAAATAAAGATAAATGCCCTAAACGAGAATGCCATAATAGGGGGTTAATAGAACTAGCAGCTAGACCATTGGCGTCAATAATAGAGACACCATTAGATAGTAGAGTCTGTCACGTTCAATGCCTTCCACCAATCATCTTCTTTGTCTGAAGGTCCTGAAAAACACAATAAGATGGGTAAAATGTAACTGAACAACTAAGAGCTTTAGTTAACTAACTAACATATAACAAATTTAAAGGAAGTTGGGGAATATGTAAATTAAAGGACAAAGATAAGGAAGGTGTAAGTGAAACAATCCTTGATCCAACCACTTGAGTCGAGGAACCATTAGCTAAAATAACTTCTGATGAAGGACTAGAGTTATAATGGAAAGAAAATAGTTCCTGCTTACCCGTCATATAACTAGAAGCCCTCTAGTCAATGACCAAGGGGTGCTAGGAGACAAAGTAGAGAAAGAGGCCATGTTACCTGTACATGCAAGAGTGGTATTGGATGAGAAATTAGAAGCCTCTAGTTGTTGGACACTCTTGATGAGGTCTGCAACCATATCATCTCGAATCGTAAACTCATAAGAACTACCCCCAGGTGGGATAGATGGGTTCATGTCGTTGTAAGACACATTTCAGCACTCACTTCAGACACAATAGCATTTGCAGTAATTAATCGTTGAGCCTACTCAGGCTTGCCATGCTTGGCCCAATAAGTGTCAACAATATGATCGGATTTGCTATAGTATATACACTAACGGTTATCTCAATCAGAACTTTGTCCACTACGTCCATCACCATGACTACGACCTCCCTCAAAACCACGACCTCTATTGGAGAAACCACCACGACCACGACCACCACTACTAGCCACAAATGCCGAATTGTCTTTAGATGACGTAGAAGATGAAGGGCCAATGCGCTGAATTCGACAAAATGCTTCATTCATAGAAGGAACTCTCTCTCCAACAAGAAGCTAACTTTTCACAAGCTATAAGTCAGCATTCAAGCTAGATAAAAATTTGGCCACTTGAAATTCAGCTCGCTGTATTGTAAGTCTCTCAATATCAATAGTGATGAGCTAATAAAGATTAAGTTCTTCCCACAAACCTTTCAAAGCACTATAATACTTTCCAAGAGACTTGTCTTCCTGTTTAAAATTAAAGATCTTCTCATATAAGTCATAAACTCTAGACATATTTTTGTCTTGTGAATAACTCTCCATAAGATCATCCCACACTCCCTTAGTAGTTGTGTGGAACATGACATTAGCAATGATGGATGGTTCCATGCTATTCCATAACCATACCAAAAGTGTATCATTCTCTCTCATCCAATCACTATAGTCTTTAGAATTTTCAGCAGGAGGGTCTGTAATAAGATAATGGAGTTTCCCTTTGGCATTAATATAGACCTTCATAACTAGGGCCCATAACAAGTAATTGGAAGATCCATTTAATTTAATAGTGATAATTTGAACATTGACAGTACCTATAGAAGCCTTAGTATCACTCATGATGATAGTCTCAATAAATATATCTACCACTTAATCAAGAAGGCTGAAACTTTAGTGCAAGAAACAAAACAGCAACACTAATGTATAATCAGATGTAATTGGCCCCATCAGTTTAACCAAAGGGAACCAGCAAGATCAGTCAACCATAATCAATGAAATACTCTGATTCATGAATCTATTGATCAGTAAGTGTTGTAATCCATGTTTACAAATCAAACCTGATGAATTTGATATCTTCTAATCTCATATATATCGAAACTCAAAGAGAAAGCCGATAAAAATTGTAGCTTTAGGTGGCTGCGCACTAGAGAAGAAGTAGGGTTACTAGGGAACTCTCAAACCAGCAATAGGATCAAGTAATCAGGTAGTTAGATTTGCTCCGATACCATGTTACAAAGCTGATCAAAGAACTCGCAGCAAGTAGAAAGAGAGAAGGAATAAAGAGAAGGAGAAGAAGGAGAACGTAAAAGAAACAAAGAGAGGGCTGTAGTTTTCTGTGTAGCAGAAAACCTACACCCATTATGTTTATATTAAATATATATTGTATATGACCATAATACCCTCATGTAAGTAAAAAAGAAATAAAACTCTAAAAATTAAAAATAACTCAATTAAAGTAACTTAACAGAAACAAGGTCTCGCCAAAGTCTCTTAGCTGAACGTGCATCCATAACTTATTGTCTTCTCCAATTTTTATCAAAGACCTCTGCTGAAGGACCTGAAGAGCTTCACTTGGGAAGAGATTGGAAGTCCACTTTTGAAGCACAGTCCCTTTATCACATCCAATGTAAAAACAAGCTATATCAAGAAAAATCTTCTTTTGCCTATAATCCAAAGCATCATAACATACTTTCAACTTGCTCCGAACTTCCATATGAGGAACCTTTTCCAATTTCTGTAATGTGACATCCCAATAATCTTTGTTTTTGCCAAATAGTTGTGAACCTATAACCTCAAGAGCAAGAGGAAGACCTCCTGTCATTTTTACCACTTTATTGGAGACAGTAGCATATCCATCCAAAGGATTATCTCTTCTAAAAGCATGTTTGCAAAAAAGTTGAAGAGATTGATTGACATCCAATCCAGTAAGCTCATATTTATGACAAACATCAGGCACATTGAAGACATCTGTGTTTCTACTGGTGATAATTAATATACTTCCTTTTCCCAACCACATTGGCCTTCCCATAAGCGCATTCAAATGAATCCTTTCATCAACATCATCAAGTAGAACCAAAACCTTTTTGCCAAGCAACCTTTCATTTATTGTCCTAATTCCATATTCAACATTACTAATGTTCCGCCAGTCTCTTTTCAGGATATCAGAGAGTAGCTGATTCTGCAAACACTCAATGCCTTTTAGCTGGGAAGTTTCTCTGACACCAGAAAGAAAGCAACAAGCTTCAAAATGATTTGACAGCCAGTTGTAGATGATTTTGGCAAGGGTAGTCTTCCCTACACCCCCCATACCATAGATTCCAAGAATTTTTATGTCCTCTGAATTGCCACGTAGAATTCTATCAATTTCATTCACGTGATGTTCAACTCCGACCAAGCTGTCTGTCCCCAGCAGATTAGGTGTTTTCAACTCCTCTATAACCTCCTGGACAATCTCGTCTACCAGTTCCCCTTCACCTCTAATATTATGGAAAGAAAAGGGAAAACATAATTAGAAGAACAAGGTCATAATGTGGAAACACTGTGCCAAAATGCTAACCTAGAAAATAACATACCTATCGTTCTTTGAATTGTCCCATCCTTTTAGATGGGCAACGTGGTTGAGAGCAGTTTTCCACTCACTGATTATTGCACCAAAGTTCTTCTCATGCAAAAGAAAGTCTTCCTTATAAGACCCAATTTGATGACGGACCTCTGTTGGAGTAACGTCATAAAAAATGGGCATAATCTTCTGTTTCCCTTTTTTACGACACTGTACCATTTGGACCAACTCATTAAGACACCATTTACTAGAGGCATAGCCCTTGGAAAAGATAGGAATTGCAATTTTTGATTGCCTGATGGCTTTGAGCAACTCAGGACCCAACTCCTCTCCAACTCTGAGCTCTTCATTGTCCTTAAATGTGTGGATTTTAGCACCTAGCAACCTGGTATAGAGGAAATCCGTAATGCCTGAGCGAGTATCTGGCCCCCTAAAACTCAGGAAAACATCATAGTCATATCCAGATGACATGGAGGTTGATGATGGTGAGTCATTATGCTGATATAGTCTTTCCTGTTTCGGCAGCATCATATCAGGGAATTGCACTGAGTTGGAGACACCTGTAGCAGTAGCTTCCACGCTACCATTATTGACAGCCGATGAGGATGCTGAGTCACTGACAGAAGTTACCTCCATGTTTGTTTCTGTCACAGCTGCTTTTTCTTCCCCCCTCACAATTTCTGTGTTTTCACCTGTTTAACGAAAAACGTTCAGCAATAATGGCCCTAAAGAGAATTCATGAAATTGCAGCATTAGAAAAATTAATTTTGTTCAATAGAAATTTTCTTTCGAGTTATAAATCATGGTAATATGAAGCCTCCCCCTGCAGACAGTAGCTACAACTCCTGAAATCCTGAGTCCAAAGTGATTTTCCATTACACTTTCAAAGATTTTCATCTGTTTCAAAGGAAAATCGAGAAGGAAATTATGTGGTAGTTATTATCGGACCATTACATGGTACAATTAGCCAGAGGGGAAGAGGAGGAGGGGGAGGATTACAAGAAGCTTGAGGTGAATTATTCACAGGGGATGATGGAGGAGTTCCTGAAACAAGCAAGTTAGGAGAAGGGGCATGAGGAAGGGGATCAAAGGGCACTTTTTTTATACTGTTCAATGATGATGCCCCTTTTGATCGGGGAGGAGGAGGTGGTGGTGCAAAAGCCAATAAGGATGTCTGAGACTGTACAGAGGAAGAAGGAAATGAACCTGTGACATCAGACAGTGAGAATGAAAGACCATTCCCTTCTACAGCCGTGCCAGATTGTTGATCCAACTCAACTCTTGGTGAAGTGTAGGGTGATTTTGTGGCTAATTCAAAACTTTCAAAAGTTCCCTCGAGCTGAATCAGCCGAACTTTCTGACGGCGAAGTTGGCACTTGTGGCAAAGTTGATGTGGGCTCAATATTAGACTGTATTGGCAGTTCTAAAACTTCATTCTCTTCAGGACTTGTACTGGCATCATAATTTAGTGTCATAAAGTGGACAGCTCGCTCTTCAGCAGGCAGTTCCTTGGGTTCAATCTTCCCTATGCTCTTCTTCAATCGGTTCTCCTTTTCTACCTCATCACTCAGATCAGCCCATTCGAGCAAAGTATCAGCATTCACTTCGAAGAAATCAATCTGCTCATGAACAGATAAGAATTACAAACTGGTTTTGTGGATAAAAAAGGTGTTCAATAACAGATGATTGATTTGACGTCTAACCAGTACCTCTGCCATAAATTCCTTAGGATATTGATCCTTGTGATCCCACGATACATCCATATCCTCAAGCATAAGCTTCAGAACACTATCCGATATGAATGCAGTATTAAACATTGCACAAAACATTGACTCTCCATGTTCGAGATCAGCATCCAAGCTCATAAACTCAAGCACAACATCGTCTCGAACATAACAAAACACGTTGAATTGAACCTTTTCACCCTCTACCTGCACTTAAATTTATGAACAATTAAAATAGTGAACTAGCATGATATATTTTTTGTTGAAGAATCCATAATGCATGGGTGAACTCCCACATCAAATCGGATTGATGGATGGGACATGTGCGATTAAGTTGGTGCTCAGAAGGGAATATTTATTTACTTATATTCTTGTATTCCTCAGAGAGTTGTAGTCAGTACTATGAAGCAAAACACTACTGCCAGGAAAGCAAAACAAAAGAATGTAGCGTTTGAAAAAGAAAAATAACAGTGATAACTCATTCTTCTGATTAGACTGGACATAAGCGTGTATCATGTTTATTGAGTCAAAAGGAGACTCTAGTCATTGCACTCAAGTCATAAAGTTACAATTGACTACATTCTAAAGATTAGAACACATGCATCATCTTGCAAAGAGGAACTTAGGCAAGTTCTCAAATGTGGCATAATTGCCATTTTTTACAGAATGTGAAATGTAAAACGGTGCAACAATGATCTTTTGCAGCTTGATTTAGAAGACTAACAAAGTGAGAACTCTCTTACTAAGACATTCAAAACACAAAGATAACTGTGACTGCCTGCAACTCCTATCCACAAATCCGGCAAGGATTAACAAACATTTAAGGTGAAAAAGTTCAGTACCAGAAGCCAATCAATACAAGGGAAAGCAAATGGAGTCATAACTGGAAAAAATATACAATGGCATTTCATGAACAATTTTAGATTATCCATACTGCCAACAAAAACATAATTACCTGTTTGTAAGGTGTTGACGACAGAACTTTGAGAGTTTGATCGGCAGATATAAAGGGTTCCGGTCCTATTATCTGACATCCCCATTGAACATCCAAATGAGGAACTGAACTAAGTCTGACACTCTTTATCACAAGTAGCTTATTTGGTGCAGGCCAGTCAGAACCGGCATTCTGCATGGAAACATACTGCAGGTATCTCAGCTGGGAAGGCAACGGATTCAGTGTTGACGTCAGCTGCAAGAGTTCATGAGGCGCTTTGTTGTAAATCATGTTGAGTGTTTTCTGCTCCCCATCCTGCTTCTTCCTATATAACAAAAGAGAAGCCAACATGAACGCCAAAACTGGCCATGCACCCCTTTCGCAATGCATCAACAGCATGTTAGTTTTTGCATCAGATGACAACCATTCATCAGCAGATCTCAAGAATTTGCGTATAATCTCCACTATTGGTATAGGGCAACCTCCATTATTTTGAGGGAGTTTTATGACAGTTATGTCATATTCAAACAACACTCTAGCCAGGTGGATATGGTTTTCTCCCTCTCCAAAATTGAGCACCTTGAAAGAGGCAGCAGGAAATTGGTCTTGGAGTTTTGCAACTACGCCTCTCATGTGAACCTCACATTCATCATCCTTCAACCAGTCTGTGCTAAGGCAGTATTCAAACACTGCATCCACATCCAGATATGCAAATCATTATGTGCATAAGATATCTGTAGGAAGACAGATGAAGCTAACAGGAGACACCTATCATCAATGTGTCCTTCCTTTGGGCTTAGTATAAAGTTGATAGACTTGAAATAGCTTTACTTCTTGAGGTAAAATGAAGTACTCGTGCAAGATTATCTTCCAAAATAAGCTGAAGAAATGAGTTCATAAACTTCCAGAAAAGAGTGACTAGGAAAGGTTTTTGTGCAGTTAGAAACCCATGAAATACAGATCATTTCCATACAGGTGAAGCGTCATTGATATTTCCAGAGGAGTGATAAATCAACTAATGAAATGATCACCTGAACTTGATGGATAAGCACCTCATGAGAATCTTCTGCAGAGAAACCTATCGAATGCCTATGATCTTTCACCGGCAAGTTTATTTGCGAATGGCGAATTATGCATTTATGACTAGACAGTAGCACATGCAAGAGCCTTTGTGATTAACAAGGAAGCAATTGCAGGAAGTGCTTGTAGCTAAGTAGCTCCATCAAAGGCCTACTTTCTATTTCTTGGCTTTCTAGCCTTCCAAAGAAAGTAGCATCTATTTGTATTTTAAAAAGTCTAGGCGAATGGTTCATGCGCCAACTTAACCAAGTGAAGCAGGCCCACCGAGAAGAGACCTGCCGATCTCTACCTGTTTAAAATGTGGGCCTTTTTTGTCCTGCTGAAAAGGCTTGCGAGATAGCTAGTATTTCAATGCTATGGTCTTTTAAATTGGGCACTGGACTGACCTAATTCGGTTTCAGGTTAGTCTCAAAAGTCTGATAGGCTAGCAATCATTGATGGGTTATGGGATTTCTTTTCTTCAATCTGGCCTGAACTGAACTCTTCTTGTCAGACTTGAGCCCCAATGCCATTTGGCTGGTCTATAAAATATAGGTGCACCTTCAAAAGCTACCAAGGTTCTGCAGTTGCTGGAAGTTGGTTTACATGAGCACGGAATGCTCCCAGGTTAGAGCAGGGATGTGGGTCGTGTGAATGGTACCATCTAAATGTGGATTGCGACAAGTATTTCCTTTTAGGTGAGGCAAGAAATAAACTCGCAATCAGCAGTGGTATGAAATGTGATGACATGCTTCTATGGAAGCTAATGCTTGTGCTGAGGAACTATTTGATCTGAGTTGGTTGACAAGATGCAACAGCCCGACTCCTAGACAGAAAGTAACTGCTTCTTTTGCAAAGTAACAGAGTTGTCAGTCCTGGAAGTAATAGTCTGTATTTGCTTCATGAGCCTAGAGTCCAGTTTTATGACAAAAATGGGGAAAACAAAACCCAAACCACAGTGCACAAGCTTCTCTGATCTTTTGACATATTATATCCCTAGTTTATTCCCAGTTTTCACACTGGTTTTCCACTAATTACCACATTGTTGAAGTACTACAGCACTCCCAGTGGAGGAAAATCTTAGAAAATAAGACTAGAAGCTGTTATTGCACCCAACCACTAAAATAAACGAGCATACATAGAATCCTGGAATCTGACAATATAAACTATTGTAAGCATACAGATACTGAATATGTTAAAGCTTACCACAGACTCTGTCTGAAACTTCCAACATCCCTCCATTGGGCAGATTCCTATAATATAATATCCAGAGTAAGGCCATAGTACACACTAGAATTGCACTCACATAAAACCAAAGTCCATGTTACTTCATTTTACGTAACTCGTACTGTATGGTGGAAATTTTTTTCTCTCCATTGACTAGGAGAGATTTTTAGTCTATAAACAATAATTTGCTCAGGGGAATGGGAGCTACTTGCTGTCGTTATTCATTGCATCAAATGTGCATGGTAAAAGGTCAAAAAAATTTATGTTGGTAATGTGGTTAAGAAAAAAAAATCTAAATGATAGTGCAATAGAGTGGACTTGTATTAGCATCGTAAGATAGTGTTATAGAGTGGACAGCTCACCCTTCAGCAGGCAGTTCCTCGGATTCAATCTTCCTCATGCTTTCCTTTAGTTGGTTCTCCTTTTCCACCTCATCACTAGACAAATCAGCCCATTCCAGTGAAGCATCAGCATTCACTTGGGAGAAATAAATCTGCTCATGAACAGAAAAGAATCATGAACTGGTTTTGCGGATAAAATTGAAAGTGTTGAATAACGGACGATTAATTTGACATCTAACCAGTACCTCAGCCATAAATTCCTTGGGATATTGATCCTGGTGATCCCACGACACATCCATATCCTCAAACATAAGCTTCAGAACACTTTCCGATATGAATGCAGTATTAAACATTGCACGAAACATTGACTCTCCATGTTCAAGATCAGCATCCAAGCTCATAAACTCAAGCACAACATCATCTCGAACATAACAAAGCATATCGAATTTAACCTTTTCACCCTCTGCCTGCACTTAAATTTATGAACAATTAAAATAGTGAACTAGCATGATATCTATATTTTTTGCTAAAGAATCCATGATGCATGGGTGAACTCCCACATCAAATCAGATTGATGGATGAGACATGTGCCATAAAATTGGTGCTTGAGAGGGAAGATTTATTTTCTTATATTCTTGTATTCCTCAGAGAGTTGTAGTCAGTACTATGAAGCAAAACACTATTGCCAGGAAAGCGAAACAAAAGAATGTAGCGTTTAAAAAAGAAAAATAACAGAATGACAACTCATCCTTCTGACTAGGCTGGACATAAGCATGCATCATGTTTATCGAGTCAAAACGAGACTCTCTAGTCTTCGCACTCAAGTCATAAAGTTACAATTGACTACGTTCTAAAGATTAGAACAAATGCATCATCTTGCGAAGAGGAACTTAGCCAAGTTCTCAAATGTGACATAATTGCCATTTTTACAGAAAGTGAAATGCAAAACGGTGCAACAATGATCTTTTGCAGCTTGATTTAGCAGACTAACAAAGTGAGAACTCTCTTACTAAGACATTCAAAACACAAAGATAACTGTGACTGCCTGCAACTCCTATCTTCAAATCCGGCAAGGAATGACAAACATTTAAGGTGAAAACGTTCAGTACCAGAAGCCAATCGATACAAGGGAGAGCAAATGGAGTCATAACTGGAAAAAATATACAACAGCATTTCATGAACAATTTTAGATTATCCATACTACCAACAAAAACATAATTACCTGTTCGTAAGGTGTTGACGACAGAACTTTGGGAGTTTGATCGGCAGATATAAAGGGTTCCGGTCCTATTATCTGACATCCCCATTGAACGTCCAAATGAGGAATTGAACTAAGTCTGACACTCCTTATCACAAGTAGCTTATTTGGTTCAGGCCAGTCAGAACCGGCATTCTGCATGGAAACATACTGCAGGTATCTCAGCTGGGAAGGCAACGGATTCAGTGTTGACGTCAGCTGCAAGAGTTCATGAGGTGCTTTGTTGTAAATCATGTTGAGTGTTTTCTGCTCCCCATCCTGCTTCTTCCTATATAACAAAAGAGAAGCCAACATGAACGCCAAAACTGGCCATGCACCCCTTTCGCAATGCATCAACAGCACGTTAGTTTTTGCATCAGATGACAGCCATTCATCAGCAGATCTCAAGAAGTTGCGTATAATCTCCACTCTCGGTATAGGGCAACCTCCATAATTTTGATAGGGTTTTATGGCAGTTATGCCATATTCAGACAACACTCTAGCCATTTGGCTATAATTTTCTCCCTCTCTAAAATTGAGCACCTTGAAAGAGGCTGCAGGAAATTGGTCTTGGAGTTTTGCAACTATGCCTCTCATGTGAAACTCGTATTCATCATCCTTCAACCAGTCTGTGGTGAGACAGTATTCAAACACTGCATCCACATCCACATATGCAAATCATTATGTTCTGTAAGGAGGCAGATGAAGCTAACAGGAGACGCCCATCATCAAATGTGTCCTTCCATTGGGCTCAGTATAAAGTTGATAGACTATGAAATGGCTTACTTCTTGAGGTAATATGAAATACTCATGCAAGATATCTTCCAAACTAAACCAAAGAAATAAGCTCATAAACTTCCAGAAAAGAGTGACTAGGAAAGCTTCTTGTGCAGTGAGAAACCCATGTACTACACAGATCATTTTCATAGAGGTGAAGCGTGATTGATATTTCCAGAGAAGTGATGACTCAACTAATGAAATGATCACCTGAATTGAGGGATAAGCACCTCATGAGAATCTTCTGCAGATAAACCTATTGGATGGTTATGACCTTTAACCGGCAAGTTCATTTGGGAATGGCGAAATATGCATTTATGACTAGGCCGTAGCACCCACAAAAGCCTTTGTGATTAACAAGGAAGCAATTACAGAAAGTGCTTGTAGCTAAGTAGCTCCATCAAAGGTCTACTTCTTTCTATTTCTAGGCTTTCCAGCCTTCCAAAGAAAATAGCATCTATTTGTATTTTGAAAATCTAGGCAAGTAGTTCATGCGCATGCGCCTACTTAACCAAGTGATGCTGGCCCACTGAGGAGAGACCCAGCCCCCCGCTCTCTGCCCTTTCAAGATGTGGCTCTTTTTTGTCTAGCTAAAAAAGCTTACAAGATAGCTTGTATTTCAATGCTATGGTCTTCAAACTGGGCACTGGACTGACCCACTCTGGTTTCAGGTTAGTTCCAACAGTCTGATAGACTCACATTGACGATTTTTGGGATTTCTTCCTTCAATCTAGCCCGAACTAAACTCTTCTTATCGGAGTTGAGCCCCAATGCCATTTGGCCGGTCTATAAAGCATTGGTGCACCTTCAAAAGCTACTGAGGTTATGCAGTTGCTGGAAGTTGGTTCGCATGAGCATGGACATGCTCCCAGGTTAAGGCAGGGCTGAGGGTCGTGTGAATGGAACCATTTAAATGTGGATTGGGACAAGTATTTCCTTTTAGCTGGGGCAAGAAATGAACTCGTAAACAGCAGTGATATGAAATGCGATTACTCACTTTAATGGAAGTTAATGCTTGTGCTGAGAAACTGTTCAATCAGAGTTTGACAAGATGCGACAGCCCAACTCCTAGATAGATAATTTAAGTTTCTTTTGCCAAGTAACAAAGTTGTCAGTCCTAGAAGTTTTAGTCTGTTTTTGTTTCACGAGCCTAGAGTCCAGTTTTGTGAACAAAATGGGAAAATAAAACCAAAAACTACAGTATACGAGCTTCTCTGATCTTTAGACATATTTTATTCCTAGTTCATTCCCAGTTGTCACTCTGGTTTTCCACTAATTCCCATATTGTTGAAGTACTACGGTTCTCCTAGAGGAGGAAAATCTTAGATAAAAGACTAGAGGCTGCTATCGCACCCATCCACTAAAATAAACCAGCATACATAGAATCCTGGAATCTAACATAAGCTATTGTAAGCATAATGATATTGAATATGTTAAAGCTTACCATACTCTGTCTGAAACTTCTAATACCCCTCCTTCAGGCAGATTCCTATAATAGAATTTCCAGAGTAAGGCCACAATGCACACTAGAATTGCACTCAGGGAAAACCAAAAGTCCATGTTACTTCTATTTCCGCAACACGTACTTTATGGCGGAGAAAATTTTCTCTGTAAACTAGGAAAGATTGTAAGTCTGAAAACAATAATTTGCTCAGGGAAATGGGAGCTACTCTCTGTCTTGTTCATTGCATCAAATGTGCATAGTAAAGGTCAAATAGATTTATGTTGGTAATGTTGTCATAAAAATTTTAGAAAAAATGATTGGGAGAATGGAATCAGATTTTGAGCCATGAATACACTGCTAATAAGCAATTATTTGCCCTATAAAGTTGCTAATGGTTATCAGCAAAAAAATCCTCCAGAATTCAACAAAATCTCAAAATAAAAATACCAAATAGCAATTTATGTGATAGTAATGTTTGAATGGTTACTGAGCAAAAATCTTTGAAATGAGTATATTACATAGCAATTTTAGTAATTCACTATTAATTAACACCATTTTCCGTCCAAGCACACAGTTATTGGAGGGACTAACCTATTAAACCAATGGTCCACAATCACTAGAACCTTGCAATTCTACATTGTTCCACAGTTTTATGTGTTTAGATGAGGGACACTTTGTTTTACTATCAACAAAAAAAAAAAAAAAAAAAAAAAAAAGCCCAGACAATACCAGTTCCAAACTTCGGCAGTTCCTAAATAAATCGACTCACCTTGTCCTTTTAGACAAATTACCGTTCTCTTCGATGATCTGGTCAGGCAGTACTCGGGACTGCCGGTCTTCAATCATCCTACGTACTTTAGACATCGAAGGGCGCCTCTGAGGGAGGTCGGATGCACAAGCCATCGCCACCTGCAACAGTCCCATTAATTCATCCCGGAAATTCTGGTAATCTCCCAGCTCAGGATCGAAAACATCAAAAGTCCAGTGCTTTCCGGTGGTGGGCTTAACCAACTTTGCGAGATCGGCCCCGTTAGTCATTTTTCCAGTTAGAAGCTCCACAAGCATCACCCCAAAGCTATAGGCATCATCCTTTTGACGGTCAGCAACCTTCGCTGGGCCTTGTGGAGGCGCCTGGATGTGGGTCAGGCCATAATCGGAAACTAACGGATCATAAGATGCGGTGAGGAGGACATTGGTCGACTTGAAATTTCCATGGAAGACATTGGGACCTTGAGAATGCAAGTACTCTATAGCCCGGGCGGCTCCAAGAGCGATGCCGCGCCTGATTTCCCAGCTTAGCGGGGTCTTTTCCGACCCTATGCCTCCATGCAAAAGTCCGTACAAGCTTCTTAGGGGCACGTAATCAAACAACAGAAGCTTCTCGTCTCTACTGTAAGAGTAAGCCTTCAGGGCAAGTAGATTCTCATGTCGCATTGCTCCCAACACGTTCATCGTGTTCCTGAATTCGCCCACGGGTAAGGCCACATCCCGTAGCCTCTTCACAACCACCGTCCTCCCGTCGTCCAGGACTGCTTTGTAAGACGTGCCGACAGCCCCTGTCCCTAAAATCTCAGCAATGCCCCTCGACAGGGACTCCAGATCAAACTTCTTCGCCGAAGTGTCCAAGAAGATCAGCTCCTTCTCAGCCTGAATTACCGCATCCTGCTGCCCGGATGGCGGATTGTCTGCTCCTGCTGCTCTACTCCCCCTGTCACTCAACCTTCGCCACAGATCACTAAGAGTTCCCGACATTGTAGCCACAAAAAAAGAAACCCCGAGTACGATCCCGTCGCACTATGCCCCGCTATGGCAGCATGACACAGCTGCTGTCTCTTCGGCTCTTCAGCCTCGATAGCTCCAGGTCTTCTCCCTGCTCTTTCCCTCTTGGTCAACGATATCACTAGAAGGAATAGTGGCGTTGGAGCAAGAAGAAAGACATTTCAAATCCACCAATAACCAACAGCGCGCCCTCTCTCTTTCTAGAGTTCTCCACGCAGCTTTTCATGAAATAAAGTGAGTCACCATTGTGACAGCTAACTCTAAGCTGTCGCTTCCTTACCTGTACGTGGAAAATTTGCCCTTGCCAAATTGCTTGGTAAATGTTGGACTTACAGATATGCGTATTATGTAAGTGGACTGCACTTGTAATAATAAAAAAAATTAAAAGCTACCAAAAACAATAAGCAATATTCATTGTGACATATTTTGCCAAACCTTTTTACAGTATCGAAAACCTCAAATATGTATCTATATAACACATTTATCCCAAAATTATATATTGTAATACATTTACCCCAAACATCTTTTTTTTTTTTTTTTTTGGGAACTCTCGTACAACCGGCAGCCGGCGAGGTAAACTCGGGATGACGCTAGCGGAGGACATACCGCCCCAACGTCACACTTAAAATTCCGTGCGGCCAGCAGGATTCGAACTCATCTTCTCCTCGCAAAGAATCATGAGAGCTTTATCCAATTGGGTCACCAGGTAGTGGTTACCCCAAACATCTTTTTTTGATTCTAGAAACCACAAATTTTTATGCATGTGACACATTTATCCACAAAATTTAATGTTACAAAAAAAAAAAAAAAAGGTTTAAGGTTTTTGGTGCTATAAAAAAAGTTTGTGGTAAATATGTTGCACACTGGAAAGATACCAAACTAAAGCAACTGTAGAATTGAAGAAAATAATGAAAAGTTTTGAGTAAATAATCACACAGTACAAGTTTGGGGTTTTTAGTATCATAAATAATAAATTAGGCTAAATATGTCGCAATTAGCAAAATTTGAGATATTTTATGACTTTTTCTCTAATAAAAAAGAGTGTTAATTTTAGTTGGAATATCTACTTGAGTTCTACAAGTGGTATTGGAACTGCACCCTTGAAGTTCAATAGCAAGGACAGCGTTCCATTAACATCAATGGCTGCATTGCACATCTAGCTTCCGTTTGCTTCTCAATTTTTATTTTCAATTTTCCTTTTCTTCCCCTTCTTTGAAGGCCAGACGACTTCTAAAATCACTGACTTGTAGATTAATAATAAAATAGTTAAATATTAAATCACGCTTTCATTAACAATTTAATATTTTAGAAAACATGAGATAGTTCAAATCTTTCAAGATCCCCATTTACCTCCCCTATTTTTTTTTTTTTGGTAAGGTTACCTCCCCTATTTCACATTTATATGTTTCACTCTCCCACACGATTTCTATCTTGGTTTCTCCCATGTTTTTGTTAAGAAATTCTAAATGTGATTTTTTTTTTTAGAGAAGATGGGATGGTGATTTTCGATTGATCAATTACATTCAAAAGCTCACAGCCAATATCTTTTCCAATGCGAAGCTCTTCATCGTCCCTGTATGTTCGGACTCCCGCATCTGTAAGATTGATATATAGAAAGTCGGTGATGCCCATGCGCGTGTCCAGTCCTCTAAAGCTCAAGAACACTTCGTAATCATACCCTTACACTGCTTCGGTTTCTTGCATCAGCTTATGGGTCCGAGAAGAACTAGCTGCAACGGTATCATTGATGAAGTCGGGGCTTTCCATCGCAATTAGCTGCAGAGAATATGAATGAATTAAGCAACGATACAACTAGAGTTGAGCTTTGAGAAATTGAACATTACTAAGGCCCTGTTTGTTTCACGGATTATGTGGTGTTTCAAAAAAATATTATCTAGGAAATCATTTTCCAAGAAAATAACAATACTTTCTCCTGTTTGGCTGAAACTAACATCGAACTGGAAAAGATTTTCCGCGTTCGGTAAGGAAAACCTTCTTTTATTTCCTTTGATCCTTCCATGGTTTTCCCTGTACACTTAAACACTTCAAACCAAAAGCTTGGCAAAACCTCAGACCAAAAACTCTAACACTGACGAGTGCAGTACCCATATTCTGATACCAACCAAATACTAGTTCTAATTGGATTATTATATCATTAAATCCATTTGAGCAATGACAAACTATAATAAAGCCTCAACGAGTCAATTTCTGATTGGAATATAATATCCCAACTCTCGAATCAAGCATTGAAAAAAAATGGACACCTAAAATATAATAATCCAATCGTGTAAGGTTTAAACAATGAATGAAATGGCTGTTGAACTCGGTATATTCTGACGTCAATTAGGCATATCATCGAGAAGGTAGAATGAATTTTTGGCCAATGAACTTGTACGCAAGAATACAATGTGATTCACTTCGGATCATTACTTTCAAACAACTCCCAAGCGGTCAAGGATTTCATAAAGGACGTTTCAGATTATTAAGATGTCTCATTCAATATCCCGAGCTCAACCAACCTAAACCATAGAAATCGACAAGTCCACACCACCAATTCTTGATAAACGAACACCCAAGAAACTAAAGGATTTCCAGGCGAAGCAATGGACTTACCGAGAGATAGAGACGACCAAGTGCAGCTTTGGTTGACTAATCTAGAGGTGTGAATCAACTAAATAGAAGGAATATACCCAGCCTCGCTCATCCGACTGCGCTAGAAAATACAAATGAGGAGCAATAGGGCGAAGGAAGAGGACGTACTATGGAAGCGCAGAGAGATGAAAAATCAAGTAGGGGGAGAGGCGGAGAGGAGGAGGAAGAGGACGGTGAAGGAGCGGGCAAGTGCACGACGCGGTCTGTCCTTTTATTGATCCAAAAAAAAAAAATTCTTAATAAAATTATTTTTTGTGCATCAAACGTCGAAATTTTTTTTAAAAACAAATGCCTTTTCAAAGTATCTTTTTCGCAAAACAAATGAAACCTACAAATGCATTTGTTTAGAGAAAAATATTGTCCCCGAATTGATTTTCTAGAGTTTTATCCGTTTAGCCTACAGAAAATGACTAATCAATAGAAAACACTTTCCGGTTGACAAAAACATTCATGTATAAACTTGTTAAAGTGAATTTCTAAATCTAAATAGATGAAAACATTTTTTTGAATTGCTCATATCGAATATTTGAACATTTTTTTTATTGTACTTTTATTTTTATTATATTTTAATATTTCTTTTTATTTTTAATTTTTTCTTTTTCTCTCCATTTCACTTTCCTTCTTCTTCTTCAGCCAATCACCAGCCATGGCAAAGGTCAATGACTAGCCACAAGCAAGCTCAACCTTGTTGGCCCGTGCCTATGGCTGGTATTCGACTGTCGCAAGGCTTGGTGACTAACAGTAAGAGAAGAAAAAGGAATAAAATAAAATAAAATAACTATTTAAAAATTCGATTTTTTTTTCTCATGAGATAAAGAGATCCAAATACTAGAAAACATTTTCGGTCATGTATTACCAAATAAAGGAAAATTATTCACTTTTCTAAAAAATAATTTCCCATAAAGTATTTTCCTTTATCATGAAAATTTCCCTCGAAACAAAGGCATCTAGATATAATTTGTTGCCACAAACTAATGGAAAAGGAAGTAAGTGGAAGACAATATTTTGGTTTATGAAAAACCAATACTCTCCGAGAGCTTTTATATCGTTCGGACACTCCAATACGTATCCGATTACTCTCCAACCTTCAGTCAACACATGTCAGAAAATTAGACACCTGGTTAATTCTCTCGACACTCTCCGAATTCAAGTTGATATACAATTTAGAATTCCGACAGGCACGAGGTCAATTTTTAAAATTTTCAATAAATGATGGATCAAAATGTAAATATGTAAAAAACCTAGTCTCCTCTTCTCTTCTGACTCTCACTTTCCATGGCACACAGTTCACCTTTCAAGTTTGTTTGTTTTTCTTCTCTTCCAACACGCTTTGACACGTCAAATCCTAACACTGCCTTTGAGTTTTCTATTTATTTATTTAAAAAATATCACTAATGAGTGCTTTTATTGTGCCTATGGGGACGCGTTGTTGCGTCCTTTAAGAGAAGACAAGAAGAGAGCTGTTGGAGCAAGCCTTTACATTAATTAATAGGCTGAAAGATACATTGCAACTACATATTTCGTGTTTCCCTGTAGTTGTCCGCCTCCTCCCCAATTAAAGAAAAATTTAAATCAAGTCAAGTCAATAACTGCCTCATTTGATGAATATGAAATTAAAAAGGCAAAAAAAGAATAAGAAAAAAAAAGATGACATCTTTTATGAGGCATTTTGTATTATATGGACCGTTGATAATGACGTGAGTCGTGTTGTGACTTGCAATGTCATGTTATATGATATGTGCTATGTTTACATTGATAATAGAATTTAGGAGAGTCCCATACGGTTTCTATTTTATATTCACCTACTTCTCGTTGATCTCCCCTGGTTTTTCCCATTACTGAACCTTCACCAACACTATGCCATGCTATGGCACCATGAGACCGCTTCTTTCTCTTCTTTAGTCTTGTTAACTTTAGGTCTTCTTCTTGCTCTTTCCCTCCTGGTCAACGATATCACTAGTTGGAAGTGTCCTGGACACTGGTAGCGGACTTTAGGTGTCTTCCATGAAGTTTCTTTTATACTTTACCCCTCCACATTCTCATTGATCTCCCACGGCTTTTCTTCCAACTTTTTCGAAAGTCTAAATTCCTATAATTAATCAGTTTTCTGAATAATTGTGTCGAAAGTTCCCTAATATTTTTTTTTCCAGGGGGCCCTTCGGTTGAAATAAAAGCCACCACTCTCCAATCAAAAGCCGCCAAAACGACTTTCCACAAAAAGGAAAAACGAAAAGAAAGATGAGGCCAATTATTTGCCATATTTGCTGTACATAATCAGAAAGAAGAGAAACAGCGAAAGTGGATCGGAAGTGCATTAAAAAATTTTAACCGCCAATTGTTTCTTTGGGATGAGATAGCTTCCTGCAGGCTGCAGGGGCTGTCACAGGCCTTCGTGCCAATAATTTTGGGTTCGATCTTGCCCTGATTGAGCCTTTGTACCAAATAATTTTCAGAGCCTTTTCTAATTTGTTTATTTCGGTATACACAAGAGCGAAGCAGAATGCCTTTGAGGATTTTCACGGGGTTTTAGGCTTTTCAAAATATATTAATGAATTGGAGGAGGCTTTTCGAGATTTTGAAGATTAGGCCTAGAGACATACCCGAGCCCAAATTTCCAATCGAATATAGGCATGAAGTTTGGAACTAGTTTAGGCTAGACGAAATGATTGAGCTAGTTTTCACTAGTTGGTTTTTTCTCTTTGGAGTGCAAATTTTGCTTTTTATTATGTTATAGGGACACATAGCAAAAGCGCAATAATTTCGCCGAGGAAATTATCAAGAGGAATCCAAATCCGAGCTTTATCAATGTATTAAATTTGATCTACCTTCACCGAAGGATTTTTGCAAATGAGTTATGGAAGAGCTAACATATATTAACTTCTCCGTACCATATAAAACCTTCAATGTGAGATTGGTTTTTTTTAACATGACTCACACTTGTGCAATTATGAAGCACTCACAACCTATGAAGCACGGACACATCGCCGGAGCTTCCGTGTCATGTTTGACATGTGTCAGAGCGTGTCAGACACCTTAACACGTTCGGACACGCATTCACCGCGTGTCGGATTTTTCGACAACACGTCTCGACACACGTGTCCGAGGGAGAGAATTGTTGAAGAAGACAATGGAGGGTGGAGGCAAGACTGGGGAGCGGAGGCAATGCCGTGATGGCGAGGGAGGGCCAGAGGAAGAGTAGGTGATCCAGAGAGCTGCGATTGCGACGTTGCGATGGAAGGCCAACGGCAAGGCTTCAAAGATGTTCGAGTTTTATTGGTCTGCTCAGATATCTTCTGGTACTCCTCGTCCACTTCATCCACGACTTGTTGAATGGCACGGACTTAGAGATCGCTGATCGAGGTCAGGCTCTTGCACGCCGGAGACGGAGTTGGGCCTGAGGTATGGTCGCCCTTGATTCTGCGAACCCCCTTCTCCCCCAGCGTGAGAGCGTGCGAAGGGAGAAGAAGACAGCTTGGGGGGTTGATTGATGGGGGCGGGTGGTGTCGTGGGGGAGGGGGAGAGAGAGAGAGTAGGGAAGAAACCGAGAGGGGAGAAAATATTGGGTGCTCGGATTTGGGGTGGCGTGGGGGATTGGAGAGAGAGAAATGCGGAAGGACAAATGAGTTTTGGGGATGAGCTTGTAGAGGTAAAAAAGAGAGGAAACTAATTTTGAGAAGTTTTTAAGGGAATAACTTTTGAGCGACAAAGTTATTTTTGTTATAAAAATAAATAAATGAGTTAAAAAATGATTTTAAAAAATATAATTATTGAATGTTAAATAATGATAAATTTTGATGATTATAAAATATCATAGATTTATTTAAATAACGTGTCCCAACGTGTTGAAATTTTCTATTTTTGAAAAATGATGTGTCGGCGTATCGTGTCGTGTCATATCCCGTGTCCGTGCTACTTATCTCACAACCTCATATTGATATGAAGAGTGAAATATAATATATTCTTATAATTTACCACCACCTTGGTGGCCACAATGGTTTGAGTTCTCTCCCCCTCACGAATGAAAGGAGTTCGAATTCCCTCACGGTCGCTTGGGGTTTTAAGTGTGACATCAAGGTGATGGGTCCTCCGTTAGCATCACTCCAGGATTTACCTTGCCTTCGATTATGCGGAGTTTCCTGGGTATCAAAATATATATATATATATTCTTGTAATTTCTAAAGTAAAATTATTTTTTCATTTTCAAAATTTTGAGAAAATCGAAAAAGGGCCGTATAATCTTTTTTTTTTTCTTGAGGGCAAGAAAAATTGTGACTTAAAGTGATTAGAAGGAAGACACGTCAACTGTACGAACGATTTGTGCAAAACATGTCAACACCCTGAACTTTGGCTTATCTTCCTAGGGTTCCCCAAAAATTTTCCATGGTTTGACCAATGAGAAAAGGGTATTTGAAAAATTTAATGGAAAATTATTATGTAAATTGGAATAGGCATTTTATGGGAATAGTCGTAACATGTCGTAAAGGTGCGGCAACTGTCGCTTAACGAGAGCTACTGCCATCACAAAATGACTAGGGGGAGTCATAATATATTGTTTGATGAAAGTAGATGCATTATGACGAAGGTTTTCATCATAAAAATTGACCTTTAGCGAGTGACACATGTACCTAGGAACAGAGAGGAATAAATTGTTAATTGTCTATTTTATAAATTCATCAAAAGGCTTGGAGATAGTAATAGATATTTTATTTCAACATCATATGTTATTCGGTGATCAAATAAAGGGGAATGGATATGTGAATTTTATTAGCTATGTCGGTATCCAAATAAGGCAGTTTGACGTGTGTATTCTTCTTGCTCTTTCCCTCGTGATCAACATATCAATAGTCAAAAATGTCTTGGACGTAGACAACGGACTATAAGAGTCTCCAACATGATTTTTTTCTACTTTCCAATAATCTCATATGCCTTCCCATAAATTTTTCGAAAGTCTAAAGTTTTAAAATCAATCAATCAATTTCATGATTTTGCCGCGAAAGTTCCAAAATATTTTTGTTTTCAAGGGGACCATTTCGTTGAAATAAACGCTCCCATTCACCAAAGTGACTTCCCACGATAGGGAAAAATGAGAAGACCGATGAGGCCAATTATTTGGCCTATTTGCCACACGGAATCAGAAGGAAGGGAAACGGCGACGGTAGTCCGGAAGTGCATCATAAAGTCTTAGGCCTGTTTGTTAATGTTCTTTGTTTCTATTTATAAACAAAATTTCTGTTTTTTTTTTTTTTTTTACCATCGACCGTGGCAGCTTGGATGGTAGATCCTTTGCCCTTCACCGCAGGGGGCCAAAGTTCGAAGCCCTTGCGAAGCAAGGAGGCTGAAGCGATGTGTGTGGTGACTTACCCGGTGGCATGGGGTGGTAATTCCACCCGTGCTGCCCCAGGTTCTTCCCATCGGCTACCAGCTTTCGGGGTTTTCGGGTTAGCAAAAAAAAAAAAAAATTCTGTTTTTTTGTTCTAGGAAACAAAAAAAAAAAAACAAAAACGCATTTGTTTGCATTTTTGTTCCAAATCTATTTTTTTTGTTTCCAAGAACACATTTGGAACATAAACAAGAAACAAGAAAAATGTGTTTCTTGTTTAAAATAATTTTTAAGAACAAATTTTCTCTCTGTCCTTTCTTTTCCTTCTTTTTTTTTTCTTCTTTTCTTTTTCTTTTTTCTTTGGCTGGTCGCCGGCCTCGACCATGACCGGCGGCCGGCCGCCGAGGGCCGGGCGACCTCGTCGGAGCGTCGCCAGCCCTTGGCAAGGCCGAGCGTTGCTAACCCCTAGCAAGGCTCGGCCTTGCCTTGGTTGGGTGAGCTCGGGCTCACCGGACTGGCGAGGCCAAGCTCACCTAGCCAAGGCGAGGTCGAGCCTCGTCGGTGCGGGGCAAGGCTAGGTAAGCTTGGGCTCGTTGGATCGGGCGAGCTCAAGTCGGGGCCGGCGAGCCTCGCCATGGCTAGGCGAGGCCGGGGCCCTCATCTACCGATCGTCGGCTATGGCCGAGACCGGCGATTGGCCAAAAGAAGAAAAAAAGGAAAAAGAAAATAAAAAAAAAAAAAGAAAAAAAATAAAAATATTAAAAAATTAAAAGAAACAAAAAAGGAACACAAATTTACCAAACGTATTTCTATTCATTTTTTTATTCCGGAACAAGTTTACAAAATGCGTTTTTTTATTCGAAAATTGTTCCGCAACAGAAACATTTTTCTATTTCTTTCCCTAAAACAATTTTTAAACAGAAATGTTATCAAATGCGCCCTTAAACATCACTTGTTTCTTTGGCATGAGGTAGCTTCTTGGAGTGGTGGGCACAGGACGTTGTACTAATTCCATCCGGCCCAGTTTGAGCTTGCCCAGATTATTTTTTTTAGGTATAATTCTTATTTGTTAATTTTGGTAGAAAGAAATCTATACCAGAGAGAAAGAGAATACGTCTGAGGATTTTCAACGGGTTCTAGGGTTTGAATAACATATTTTTTAAATTAAAATGTGTATACTTTGAGGGTTTTTAAAATATATTATGCTTTGGACTGAGCTTTTCGAGCTTTCAAAGCCTAGGTCCAGAGACATGCCAAGCCCAAATTTCTAATTATATATGGACATAAAGGTTCGCATTTAGTTTAGGCCGGATGGAACGAATGAGCCAACTTTGATGAGTTGTTTATTCTTTTCATTATTGTTGTAGGGACGAGTAGTAGAAGCCCCCTTCACCTTGGGATCATCGAAAGAATGAGCCAACTTTCATGAGTTATATTTTTTTCATAGGATATGAAATTTTCTTTTCATTATTGTTATAGGGCCGAGCAACATAAGTCACAAGCCCAAATCCGAGCCCATAAATATATTCAGTTAGATCTATATTCACATAAAAGTTTAAATCAGTAAATTATTGGTAAACTAACATATATTAACTATTTCCATACCACATCAAATCTCCGATGTGAGATATGTTTTTCTAACACAGCTTTCATGTGTACCTCAACAATCGTGAAGCACTTATGATCTTTATATTCTTATGAAGAGTAAAGTATAATTAATAATATAAAAATGCTATTTCTTTTCAAATTTGGAGAAAAATATTTAAAAAATAATTAAGGGCCATATTCTTGAGGGCAGGGAAACTCGATGACTTCGTCCCTGTCATGCAATTAGAAGAAAAAATCTCAAATGTAGGAACCATTTGTGCAAAACATGCCGGCACCTCATATTTTGCCTTATCTTTTTCCAAATCAAACAGTTGTCCTAAGGTTGACCAAAGTCTGAGTAATGAGAGAGAGGGCACCGAACACATCAAATGTATTTGAAATATTTTATGGCACTATATTAGAAATAGTCATAACATGTGTTATCACATAACAAGAGCCAATGTAGTCGCAAAAGGACTACAACAATCATTCTTTTGGGAGGAGTCGTAATATATAGTTTTGACGAAAGTGGATACATTATGACGGAGGTCTACATCGTAATAACTTATCTCAGTGAGCACACATACTTGTGGATGGATAAGTATAACTTTCTATGTTTTCTGTTTAGAAAAGACAAAACACATTATTCAAAATATCCGATGGAAAGTATGTATGTTTATAAGCTATATAATTTGTTTGGCTTACTCCAAATATTGATGCTTATATAACTCATGAGATATTTTTATGGTTGCATGCACACATATGAACTCGCTATTGTATTTACAGAAATTGTTAATTGATTGTCTTATACTTACAAGTTCATGGAAACGCCTAAAAATATTAAAAGACATTCTATTTCAATGTCAGACAATATTTGGTAATAAGATAAAGGGGTTCAGGAGTGTGAAATTTATTATATATGCCTGTATCCAAATAGGGTACAAGGTGGAGTTAATGAGACTATATAAATTGAAACAGATGAAACGAGAGTTTTGAGGGGAGCATAGGAGGGAGAGTAATGAGAGTCTACATTTAGCGATGCGATCTAGTGGTTTGTTTTTTTCTTTTCTTTTTTACCTACTTATAATACTATTTATGCAAAGTGTTGAAAGAATTTCACTTTTATTTCAGTTTTTGAATCTTAGTATACTTTTACGATATTGTTTGATGTAGCTATGAAAATTAAATTTCCCCAATTTATTGTTGTGATATTTTTTTTTCCTTGTTTCTGTATCCCTTTCATATGAATATGAAATTCGTTACTCTTGACATCCTTAAATGGCTAGGTATTTTTAATCGACATGATGCCAACTTGAATAGATATAGAACTCGGTGTTATGTATAATTATACTATTAATGAGTTCTTGATAGCGGAGATCTTTTTCAATGACTATGATTATCAATGACCATGATATGGTTGATATGGTTTTAACTTAATAAATTTGGATAAATGCTGAATATAAAAACTAAAGACTGAGATACCGATTAACGGTTGAGGCTGTTGGCAATTGAAGAGTTGTAATCACTTGTGAATAAGGTCGATGTGTAATCATGAAGCCTAAACTTGTGGACATGTGATTATAACCGTTAATTTGAATATTAACCTCTTATAGGTAGTTACACTTTGCAGTACGCTATATAAAACTTCTTGCCTTGTTAGAAACATATTCATATTAATATATGATAACAGTTTTCTGCGGAGTTATCTATAGCAATGATAAGTAGGAGCCAAACAAGCAAGAAATCCACACTGTCATTGGAGGTCTGACGAGTTGGCAACCGTCCCATGATTTTAGTGATGCGCATGACTTTTTTATGGAAGGATCATGAAGATTCCCCTTGTATTTATACCATTTTGTCATACTTTTAATTGTTTCCATTCTGAAAATTTCCTGAGAGAACCCATCATTCAATTCCGATGGACTTGTACACTGCAAAACTCATATTTGCAACAAAACTCATTTCATAAGTAATTTCCATCGTTTTGAGGAAAGGGGGCTTAATGGACCATTACATTAGTAAGGCATAACCGTACATGAACGAGGCACCAAGGGGCCAGTCATGTCTCTTATCAAATAACTAGATAAGCAACATGGAGGAATATCATGAAAAGCCATACATTCTCTAGATCTAATAGCATGGTTTGCAATCCAATCAATACAAGTATTTGATAGAAGAGCAAATGTCAATGCAATTAGCTAAGCCTCCAAAGTACTTGCCCACCTCCATTCATCAGTAATCTTTATTGGAAAAATTGAATGGATAATCCTGTGTGTATGTGTGAAGGACTTGGCATGTAGCAATTTTTCTACCTAATAATTTCAATTTTATTAGGATTGAGTCGAGGATTGAGCACATTAATATCCACCCAACATGCTAACATACAACTAGTATGGATTTAATTTCACTTGAATCAAACCAATATGTTTTGTGAATCCATTATTGAGTTAATATTTTTATATTTTATATGTAAGATGCCACCATCATCATTATAATTTGAAAACGTCTGTTGATATTTGAATTTAAGCCGACAAATAAAACATTTTAAAAGAAAAATAAACAATAGAAAAAAATATAAAAGGGATAAGTCTTTGTGAAGTCTAAAACTTATCACGAAAATATTGAGCCCTAAAACTTACAAAAAGTGTAAATAAGTCCTAAAATTTATCAAAATGTTTTAATCGAATCCTAAAACCGACGCCGTTAACCTTTTCCATTAAAAAAGGTGATGTGGCATTTTAAAATTTTTTTTCCGAGATGAATTTTTTAAATTATCTTTTATTCATTTTTAAAAAATTAGATTTAAAAACTAAACAATTAGATTTATTTTATTTTATTTTATTTTATTTTCACCAAAAAGTTAAAAGAAAAGTTAAAAAATGTATTTAAAAAAAAAAAAAAATCAACGACTCCTCTCCTCCACCATGGCCCATCACCGAGCGGTCGACGATCATCGCCGGCCTTGGGCGGGCCTTGCGGCCCGGGCGAGGGCCGGCAACAGCTTGTCGGCCCTAGGCGAGGCCTCGTCGGCCCTCCCTCGGGGCCAACAAGGCTCGCCCACGGGAGCAAGGGTATCCGATTTGGGCCCGCCGGCCCTTGCGAAGGGCGGTGGCCGTCGCCCGGGTGAGTCGTTGCCGACCTTGGGCAAGGCCGGCGATGGTCGTTGGCCCTCGCCTTGGGTTAGCGATGGTCATCGGCCCTCGCTTGGGGCCAACGAGGGCCGGCCACCCCCGCCTAGGGCCGGCGACGTCGCGCCCCCTCGGGCAATAGGCGGCTAAGAAGGGCGAGCGGCGGTGGCGGAGAAGAGGAGCCACGATTTTTTTTTTAAAACAATTTTAATTTTTTTTTTTTTTTTAGTTTTTGGTGAAAATAAGATAAAATGAATAAATCTAATTTTTTTTTAAAATGAATAAAAAATAATTAAAAAATTCATGTGAAATATAAAAAATTATTTAAAATGTTACAGCATTTTTAATGGAAAATCTAACAGTGTCGGTTTTGTGACTCGATTGAAATATTTTAATAAGTTTTAACTTAATTATATTTTTTTGCAAGGTTTAGAATTTAAATGTATTTTCGTGACAAATTTTAGTACTTCTATAACACTTATCCTAGTACAACATATTGCATTACCTCAACATGAAACCGAGGACGACGGATTGGGACGAGCAAAGTGAAAGAGCTTGAGCCAAAGCTCCCACAACGCTGAGCTAGACGTGAATAGCAGAGTCAATTCGTTAGGCACTTTCTTCCCCGTGGGTGGACGTTCGTAGCTTGTGATTCTCCAGTACCAGGTCCGATCTCCACCGACCACACTTCTACAAGTCGTTGGCTGCTCGTCTTCGATTGTCGACCGAGAATGGCCATGACAGAACGTAATTTTTTAATCGTAGAAAGTTCCTAGAGAGTATCCTGACTGATTTCTCTCTTTTGCAGAACATCTTCGTCGATTCAGGCTATTAATAATGGTCGTAGCCACCGTCAGGCGATGCTGTCAGCCACTTCTGAGCCTCGCTGACTGCGCCTCTGTTCTACCCTGTTTCCTGATCAAAGTGCCTGAAGTGCCTGGCGCTCGCCCGATTCTCTTTTGCTGGCCTCGACCTTCGTTGTTGACGTTTCCAGAGCCTTCATTTTCAAGGTCCGCGATCCTTCTTAGACAACGACCTTATCTTCAAGCTGCAATCACTCACTGGGAAGCAGGGGAAATTCGGTCACGCGTTGGGAGAGTAATTTCTTTCGAGTTGTAGGAAGTTCTTAGAAAAATTTCTCACTGATTTCTCTGTTTCGCAGACTTTCTTCGTTGACCTTGGTCACGCAGGAGCCTGTCCTCTTTCTGAGCCAGTGAGCGTGAAGTACTTTAAGTTGGTTCGAGACTCTCTCGCCAGCGCCAATTGTTTTCACCAACATTTCTTAGACCTCCTCTGGCAAGTTAAGCAATCGATCGCAATCAGTAATGCTTCGTGCTCTATTTCGTCAAAGTTCGAATCTGCTGTATTGGAGGCCATATCCATGACTTCTAATGACTTATGTTATCCCAGTGGCATTTTAAGTTTCGATTTCGCATGCATTCCTGCTTCGTTTCATTCTCCAATTCGTTGCTTACAATGAGTTTGTGAAAATGCCTGAACGAAATTGTCTACGCATTTGAAAAGTGTTTTACTGAATATAAAAATCCGGATGTCAATCTCATGTTCATATTGTAATACACACGTTTGATTTACTCGTTCCATCTCTGATTCCTATGAATTTAGTCTAGGACTGGGACCCCCAAATACCGCGATTGTTTCATTTTTGTCTGATCTCATATGTTCATGTTGTCTTCGATTCTGATTTACTTCGTTAGTCTTCTCGCTGGATATGGATGAATATTAGGTAAATGAATCTTTGCCATGAGTGAGGTCGTGTGGTCGAGTAAGTCTTTGAAGTATTTTCATGGGATTAAAACTGGTTTTTCTGGTCATGAACGTAATCCAGAGAAGTCTTACGCAGAGCAACCTATTGAAAAAAAAAAAAAAGGTCGTGCATGTCGCACTCTGTAGCAAAGCGTGTGCGTGTGAGAAAAGACAGAGTTCATGTATCCGATAGCTAAAATCAAAGAGAGACGGTGAAAGGAAGTTCATCATGTTCTGTACTCGTATTTCATTGTGATGGTCGGAGATGGTTGCGCGTGGAAGCTGCTGCGTCCCAAATTTGTTCCTGCTGATCTTCTTTGTGGGTTGTTCTCTTTCTCACTGACATTGTTTTCTAATGCGTGCAGACCAGGTGGGAAAGTTTCTGGATATGTCTTGGACTGGATTTCAACTCTTTTGCAGTAACTTTTCTCTCAGCTATGGAATTTTTGTTAGTTTCGGCTGAGTTCTTGGGAGTTGGATTTCATTTGATTGATGTGGATTTACTTTGACAAAGCCCTTCGGTGTCTGTGTTCCAGACCCTAGAAATCCACTCGTGATCCATATTCGGATTGGGCCTAAGAGCCTGGCCCGTGTCTCCTTTAAAAAAAATAAAAAAATTCCTAAAATAAAAAATTGAAAAAATAGTTTTTTAGGCTTTGATTAGATTGTTGGATTTTAGTATTAGAATTGGTGTAGTTTCATTTAAATGGTGAACACATGGTTTAGGATAAATCATGATTTTTTTCTCTAGTTTAGAGATAGGAAAATTATTTCTTTATAAAACTAAATTTGATTTGTACTAAGCTCATGAGATTGGCTCTTAGGGTTTAATAACAATGCCATGTTATATTTTTTGTCCGATTGGTATGGAGTTCCTTTTTTACATCTCGCTTTTTACTCGTCTTTTCATTACTCTCTTGGATCAATTGGGTGCAGTTTTTTTATAAGCTTTTCTGTGTTGTGATTTCTCAGTTTTAGTAGAATGGTTAGGACTATTCTAAGGACCATAATAAATCCAATGTCATGAACACATAGCGACTTAAAAGGCCTTTAGGGTTATGAATGATTGTTTGAGAAGTTATTAGTGCAATCAAATCCCTAACCCTAAAAATTCTTTAATTACATAGGAAGTGAAACACTCTCCCTTGTCTCACTTGTTTTTGTGATGATGAATTTTTTAATCTTATAATATTATTTGCTTCCCCGACAAAGATGTTTATGCATTGTCCACTTTTAGTGAGCATTTTATTAAGCACAATTTAAAGTGATACTCATATCACTGATTTGTTGAATTTGCACAACCACATTATGTAATTCATACATTCATTGAAGAAATATGACATATTTTGCCACTATAGGTATTCATACAGATTTTCAATTATGAAAGTTAATGCTTATTATTAGGGATGTTAGAATCGAACCGAAAAATTGAATCGAAATCGAAATCGAATCGAACTTAACCAAATTTTTGTCCATTTTTTATTCTAATAATGAAAAAGGTAACCATTCGTATTTTCGGTATGATTAATGAATCGAACTGAAAATTACCCAACAATTTACACGATGTTTCTCTTTTCTTTCACCTTTCTCAAAATCGCCATCGAGAAACCCTAATCTTCATCTCTCCTCTGCTGCAGTTTCCTTCTCCTCCATCGCCTCCTCCTCTTTCTCGTCCAATAGCATCGGATTCCCGCTCGACCCGCTCTTTGCGATCAAATTCCTCTCTTGCAACGCCTACAACAATGGAACCACGTCCGTCAACTCCCTCGAATTTCCTCCCCGAATCTGAATTCGGGGCTCTAGGATGAATCCGGAGCTTTAGCCGGGGGATCTCTCGTCAAGGAGGGACTCCGTCTCGCAAGCCCACCTCTGCTCCTCGCGGAGCCACCGCTACTCCTCCTCGCGTAGCTACCGTTGCTTTTTCCCAGAGCCAGCGAGACTCCTCGATCGTGGCTGTTAGGAGAGGTCGAGAGGACACGGAGGTGGCGCTGGGACTTGGGGAAGGGGCAGAGAGAAGAAGGTTTGGAGACTGAAGGTGAGGGAGGATGGGTGTCGGCGGTGGACCTAGTGGAGTGGTGGTGGGGTATAAAGAAGAGAGACGCAGTCCGGCTTAGAGGATAAAGAAGAAGAAGATGAGAGAGATTTTGCGGAGAACAAAAATAAATAAATAAAAAAGAAGGAAAGTGAGTTTGGGCAGGGTTAAAAAAAAAAGAAAAAAGAAAAAGTAAATACTGAAAATGCGAACAGAAGCGGATTGTATTCGGTTTAGATCACAATTTGGTTGGTAGCAAGCTCACACCTCAATGGTTCAATTTGGCTTGAATTTTCTTAAAACCTGAACTGTGGACAACCTATACACTTGGTCATACCTCAATTTTAAAATAACAAAGTAATTTAATGAACTCTCTACAAATATAGTTTTTCTACCCTTTGTTAACTTTTGTAATGATGGACATCTTTACATTTTTAATGGGAGAAGTACTGTTATCGGTGCCATAAGTTGTCTACAGTGTCTTTCATTGGTGCCAAAAGTTTAGTCGGATCACTTAAGTATCAAATCGAAGAAAAACGATCACTTTAATGCCACCGTTGAGAAATTCCAACTAGATTAATTACGTAACTTTTATACTTAAAAAGAAAAAAAAGTCACGATGGATGGAAAATGACGTCGTTTTCCATCCTCCTCAAGAAACGACGTCATTTTTCCGTTACACGTGGACATTCTCACAGAAACGACGCCGTATAGCTCATGGGGATTGAAATTAGGGTTTCCGCCACTCGCCGCTCGGCCACCGTTGTTCGCCCGCCATCACTCGGCTACCGTCACTTTGCCACCATCGTAGTTGCTCGACCAAGTGAGCAAGGAGAGATTGAGATTGTTACTCAAGTAAGAAGTGGTAGGAAAAATAAGAAGCGAGGGCAGAGGAGGAGGAGGAAGAAGAGGGGTCGAAGGTGCCGCTGGTGCGCTGCTACTGCTGGTGGTGGTGTCGGTGCCGAGGATGTCGTCGTTGCTGGTACGCTGCTAGTGCTATTGCTGGTGCCATTGCTAGTGCTTGCTGGTGTTGGTTTTCAAAGAAGAAGAAGATGGCATTCTCTCTCTCTCTCTCTCTCTCTCTCTCTCTCTCAATTTGGGGATTTAGGGTTTCTAAGTTGGGGAAAGATGCGAAACGACATTGTTTTGTTGTTTTGATGGCTGACTAGACTCTCCAATGAGCCACGTCGGCTTTAAAAATTAATAAAAATAATGCCACGTCGGATTTCTGGCCAATTTCGTTGGCATTGGCACTGAAATGATCGTTTTTTCAAATTTGTTGGCACTTAAATAATCCGATGGAAACTTTTGGCACCAAAGTGAATGCCGTATATAACTTATGGCACTGATAGTGTCATTCTCTCCATTTTTAACTCTTTCAAAAAGTTGTCATAATCTTAAGTCAAAATATTATAAGAAACATACTAAAGTAATTTTGAAACTTGATTTAATATATACATTAGCAATGCTACCTACCTAAAGCTCGTGGCGGGTGGAGCCCCACGGCACATTCACACGTGAGATTTACTTGGTAATTTACTTTTTGATGGTGCCGACATTAATTTTTACAAAAGTAATAATACGCACAATACTATAACAAATTATTCACACCGATCAAATTCTCTATATGTGGATTTTTATTTAATGTGGATTTATACTTATTGACACCTAAATTTTGATGTTCCATTTAGTAATTCATTACATAGAAAATTAATGCTCAACCCTGTCCCCTAGCAAAAATATTAATTAAATTGGATTTGCATATTAATTGGACCAATGGTGGATGAGTCTAAGTGAAGGTCTTGAACTTAACAGATTGGACTAAGCCCTTGAGAGCGTTAAATTTTTGTCAAGGCCATGGCCAAAATCACATGAAAAATTGAGATCAAGAGAGCATGATACTACGTATCATGTGCGTCTCGTGTGTCATCCTGCCATGTCATTCATCCTATGCCACGTCATCATGCTTCGTCATTGTATGGCATGCCGTTGTGCCACATCACCATATATGCCATGTCATTGCTTGTATGTCATGTATTAATCTATATGTTTAGGTCATTTAATTAAGTTCCATGTCATATTAGAAATTGCATGTCTAGGTTCATGAAATTGTATGCCGTGCTAGAATAATATATTTAATTGTCATTAGAATTATGACATTTAGATAAGTTACGTTGCATGTTATGTTAGATTAGTAACATGCATTTCATATAGTATAGTTTGCATTTGAATAAATGAAAACCCCTAAAAAGATTTGAGTGAAATTACATGTTAATCAAAAATCATATTTAGGATGAAGAGAGTCCAAGTTAGTTCTAGATTTAATAATCCATTAGCTAAACTTCTACGTGATATACTGCGAGGTTCATGGGACGTCATGACATATGTGATGATATATCTTCCAATTAAAAGAAAACATGACAAGTAGATTGCAATATTGATCAAATAATAATATGATGATATATCTTCCAATTAAAAGAAAACATGACAAGTAGATTGCAATATTGATCAAATAATAATATGAGCATGTGCAATATTTCATGCATATAAAATAATATGAATTCATAAGAGCACGAAAGAATAAAATAAGAACGACAATTCCCCGCTTGATAGCTTTCTTTAGTTTGTCGGAACTGTTAAAATATGTCTCCAGTTTAAGCTTAAAGCGAATTACTGAATTTTGAAATATAAAATAAATTGAAGCAAAGTTTCCTCTTTGCCGCGCGGAAGCTTGTGGAATCCGAAACGAATAAGGAATCCCTGGCATGAAGATGCACACGTATAAAACAAAAGTGGACCCAAGTCTCCTGTTTCTTTTCTTGCGCTGCTGAATTCTTTTTGGAGTGAAGACGCCGCACGTGAACGGAAAGTGGTGGGGCCCAAGGTCAATTCTTTGACCTTGGGCACACACATGCACGTATAAAAGCGGAGACAAAGGTGTAGGTTATTGGCTTTCTACCTTTTTTGAGCTGCTGAACATATGAGTCACGTAGAAGCCGCATGCCGCCGAGAGGGAGCGAAGCCACATGAGTGCTTGTTCCGCCATTGTTGATGCAAGCAAACTTGAAGCACCAAGTATCGAGTGCTTGAAAGTGGGTTCGTTCGGCAATTACATCCAAGAAGTTTAGTGTTTGTAGTCGATTAAATCTTGAGATAAGATTTACGTGTAATTCCTTCGTGAGATTGAGAGATTATTTTCGAGGAATTTCGATGCTAAACACCGGGTGCGTTATTGGGTGTAATTGGGGCTTGGGAAACACCGAGAGAGTGTTTGAGTGACTCGAGTGTGTAATCTTCTTGTATCGCTTGATCTATAGTGAAATTCGCTACTGCTCTCCCCGTGGACGTAGGTCTTTACAACTGAACCACATAAATCTGGTGTCCGATTTATTTTTCTTCTTCCGTCTATATTTTGTTCGATCGCTCGCCCCATCGCAACAAGTGGTATCATAGCTAGGTTTGACTAAGTTGAAGCGAATCGATGGCGACAGAAGAAGTAAAAGTGAAAATCAACAAATTTGATGGGAATGATTTTAGTTTCTGGAAGATGTAGATTGAAGATTATCTTTACCAGATGAATCTGCACTTGCCTTTATTTGGGGAGAAACTAGAGACGATGAAGCAAGCTGATTGGGATTTGCTGGATAGACGAGCTATGGGTGTTATTCGGCTGACGTTGGCTCGTAACGTCGCGTTTAACATTCTGAAGGAGAAGACCACTGCTGATTTGATGCAAGCCCTATCGGATATATACGAAAAGCCCTCTGCGATCAACAAGGTCTGTTTGATGCGACGTCTGTTAAACTTGAAGATGAAAGAAGGTGCGTTAGTTGCAGATCATATCAATGAATTCAATGTGATTGTTAGTCAATTGAGTTCAGTTGAGATTGACTTTGAAGATGAGGTACGTACTTTGATTCTCGTTATCCTCATTGCACGATAGTTGGAATACTACCGATTCGCTGTTAGTAATTCCTCTGGGTCAACAAGTTTGACGTTTGATGGGGTTCAAGATTTGATTCTGAGTAAGGATATTTGTAGAAGAGAATCTGGCGAACATGTATCTGCTGCTTTAGTAGGTGAAAATAGAGGAAGATCTGTAACACGTATGAGTAATGGTAGAACTAATATGAACAGATGTAGTCAATCTAGTACTGCTAATGTTGTCTGTTGAAGCTGTGGCAAGAGGGGGTATCTTAGAAGAGATTGCCTTAAGATGAAGAATGAAAAGGGTAAGAGAATTATGGTTGATTCTGCAGATAATGTTGCAGCTGTAGCAAATAATGCCCATTATGTCTTATCTGTCACTAATGATTCATCACTTGATAGATGGGTTATGAATTCTGGTTGTTCTTTTCATGTCACACCAAATAGAAACTGGTTTATCACTTATCAGTGCACGGGTAGTGGTAAAGTTCAGTTAGGGAACAACGCTAAGTGCGATGTTGTGGGTGTTGGTGATGTTAAAATCAGAATGCATGATGGTATCGTGAGGACATTGACTGGAGTGAGGCATGTTCCAGAATTGAAAAAGAACTTAATTTCCTTGGGTGCCCTAGATTCAGTTGGTTGCAGGTATTCTTCAAAAGGTGGAGTTCTGAAGATTGTTCGAGGTGCCCTGGTGATAATGAAAGGAATCAAGCACGATGGCCTGTATAAAATTCAAGGTGAGACAGTGATAAATTTCGCTGCAAAGACGTCGGATGCATCTGTTCGAGAGTCTATTAACTGCTCGAGGAAGACCTGGGTGTTTGTGCCAAGGCACAAGTTTGATGCTGGTGTCAGGATCACGCAGTCAAGAGCTTTGATCGAGACGGAGATTGATAAGTCGATCAAGTATGTGCGGACTGACAATAACATGGAGTTTTGCTCAGAGCTGGCAAATAAATTCTGCATGAAAGAGAGCATAGTGAAACACCGCACTAGTGCTAGTAAATCACAACAATTTGCAGAATTGATGAGCATAACATTACTAGAGATGGCCCGAAAAATTATCTCTAGTGCTGGTATGGCTAGGAGATTCCTGACTGATGTGCTAAGTACGGTAAGCTACCCAGTGAATAGATCCCCATCAATTGCTATTGAATGGCGGACTCCCGAAGAAGTGTGGTCAGGTAACGTTGCTGATTATTCTATTCTTAGAATGTTTGGTTGCCTATGTTATTTTTGAGTGAGTGATGGTAAGCTCGATGGGAGGGCAATGTGCATATTCCATGGCTATGCACAAGGTGAGCGGGGTGATCAGTTGTGGTACTCAGATATAAATTCACCTATTAACAGCAGAGAAGTTACTCTTGATGAGTCTCAAGTACTTCTGGCTAGGAGTGATTATAGCAGTGTTAATACGGATTTGGACGGTGTTCAGCTTGAGGTGGAGTTGCGACCAGAAATTCCTGAGGTAGCGTATACAAGTACTAACAAAGTAATCGACACAGATGGTGCTCATAGCGAGGTGAAGCCTGTAGAGCCAATGGTTGCTGTAACTGCTGAAATTAACAAGGTACGTATTTGATCTCCTGACAGATATGGATGCAACAATGGTTTTGCTTTATCTGCGATTAAGGAGGTTATGTTGAAAAATCCTTGCGGAGCAGTTAAAGGTGCATGTGGAGTTGATATTCTGATGAAGTCCTCAGTTATGACGAAGTTCAAGCGAGACTTGGACTTGGATGATATCTGTGGCGGTTGAGCCCATCGGGGGCTATGGGAAAGTAGCAGCAGAATTTGAATTTTTTACGAAACGATTATAATTCGGCTCAAACGTCGAGCCAAGGTGGAGATTGTTAAAATATGTCTCGAGTTTAAGCCTAAAACGAATTACTGAATTTTGAAATATAAAATAAATTGAAGCAAAGTTTCCTCTTTGCCGCGGAAGCTTGTGGAATCCGAAACGAATAAGGAATCCCTAGCGTGAAGATGCACGCGTATAAAACAAAAGTGGACCCAAGTCTCCTGTTTCTTTTCTTGCGTTGCCGAATTCTTTTTGGAGTGAAGACGCCGCACGTGAACGGAAAGTGGTGGGGCCCAAGGTCAATTCTTTGACCTTGGGCACACACATGCACGTATAAAAGCGGAGACAAAGGTGTAGGTTATTGGCTTTCTACCTTTTTTGAGCTGCTGAACGTATGAGTCACGTAGAAGCCGCATGCCGCCAAGAGGGAGTGAAGCCACATATTGAAGCGCCGCATGAGTGCTTGTTCCGCCATTGTTGATGCAAGCAAACTTGAAGCACCAAGTATCGAGTGCTTGAAAGTGGGTTCGTTCGTACAATTACATCCAAGAAGTTTAGTGTTTGTAGTCGATTAAATCTTGAGATAAGATTTACGTGTAATTCTTTCGTGAGATTGAGAGATTATTTTCGAGAATTTCGGGACTAAACACTGGGTGCGTTATTGGGTGTAATTGGGGCTTGGGAAACACCGAGAGAGTGTTTGAGTGACTCGAGTGTGTAATCTTCTTGTATCGCTTGATCTATAGTGAAATTCGTTGCTGCTCTCCCCGTGGACGTAGGTCTTTACGACTGAACCACGTAAATCTGGTGTCCGATTTATTTTTCTTCTTCTGTCTATATTTTGTTCGATTGCTTGCCCCATCGCAACAGGAACCTTCACCTTTGTGCCATGGACTTGGTGTATTAAAAGGCGATTAAACAATTAAGAATCTTCTTCGACCAAAAACAAAAAAAAACAATTAAGAATCTTCTTGAGAGTGGAACGATTTCTGTCTCTCCTCCACTTCTCCCTAGTTATGGAGAATTAGACAAAAAAAAACAATTAAGAATCTTCTTGAGAGTGGAACGATTTCTGTCTCTCCTCCACTTCTCCCTAGTTATGGAGAATTAGATGTGTTCAAGCTTCCAGTTCCATATATTAAATGGTAATAAAAAAAGACTAGGGATAATTTCCATACAAAGAAACTAAAATATATGGAATTGGAAAAAGAAATTGTCGTACATCTTACCGAAATATGCAATATTCAATTTGTATTTTTAGGAAATTCACAGTCTATTTTTCTCCTAGATTGCATATCTAGAATTCCTTAATCTATTATCAGAATAAGAATATTCTAATAATTCATTTTCTTTTGAAATTTTTGTTGCCAACACTTTGTTGTTGATATATTTGCAATTATTATTGCTTCGAGTTAGTTAACTTTTCCATGTTTGTATTATTTAATTTAATTATTTAATTGTATTAATATATTTAATATGTTATATAGACATTAATAGGAAAATTTACCAAAAATTCATAAATATATTGTACGAATATTAATTCATTTTAAAATTTTTAATTTGACCAATGTAGTCCTAACTTTTTAATGACTTTCCAATATAATTTATCCAGCCATTTTAGTATGAAAATCAATGACGTGGCGATTTAGTAAGCGTGGAATGTCCTACGTGATGTGCCAACAATATGACGGGGGCAAATTTGCTCAAAATAACTTCTTTAATTGTAATTTTTTTTTTCATTTTGTTTTTTTTTTTTTTTTTTTTTTACTGATCATCTTCTTCCTCAAGTACTTTTGATCTGCCCTTGTTGTGTCTTCACCGCCGCCACCAAGCCCCGCATCTACCCACAGCTTGACTTCAACCTCGCCATGCCCAACAACGAGTTACCTCCAGATCTTGATGCCTTGAGCTCCACCAAGGCATCGACCTCGACCCCCAAATTTGGCGACTTGAGGTCTGCAACGACAAGGAGCTCGAACGCCCAAATGTGGTTCTCCATTATAGGACCAGAAACCCCATGGTCGATCAAAGAAGAGTCCAACATAACAGGAAACCCAACAAAGTTCAGTAAAATTACTAAATTGTCCTAAGCTTGCATTTATGTCAATTGAGTCTTAGATCTTTTAGTTGTGTCAATTATCTCCTACATTTTTACGTCTTATCAATTGAGTCCGTCTAACCACTGGATTCACTCCAGTGGCCACTCTTCCAACATGGAAGAGGGAGGTGAGGGGTTCAAATCCCCACCTTCTCAGGGGGGATGGGGGTGAGGACGCGTAAGTTTCAGGAGTGAGTTTCAACTCCCACGCCCTGCAAGAGGCAGGGCAAAAGTCTAAGAGTGAGTGTAGAGTAGGAATAGAGTATGGTGACCAAAAAAAAAAAAATTGAGTCCGTCTAGCCAATTTTGATAAGAAATTACTTATGTGGATATTCTAAAATATTTTTTAATAATTATTTTATTTGTTTCCTTTCCTTTACTTTTTATTGTTTTTTGGAGTGAGAGTGGCAAACCTCATCGGCTCTAGGTGAGCACATTGTGACTCTCACCAGCTCTAGGCAAGGGTCACGAAGCCATTGACCCTCTCTAGCCAAAGCAAGGGCACATGAGCCCTTGCCAAACCCGGGCCAGCAGAGGTCTTGGCAGCCCTCACTAGGTCTGGAGAGGTTTCACATGCCCTCACTTTAGTGGGCGAGAACTACCAAGTGCTTATTGGCCATAATGAGAGCTACCAAGCCCTCGCCAGCCATAGCAAGGGCCACGACGCCCTCAGGATTGCTGACCCTCGCTCCAAAAACTAAATAAATAAATAAATAAGTAAAGATAAGGAAAGAAGGAAAAAAACCAAAAATATTATTACAAATTATAAAAAAAAATGTCCACGTCAGTATTGGTTGTGCTAGTAGGATGGTTGCATGTCCATGTCAACAATTTTAGGATTGAACTGGTATTCATATAATAAAAGTGTTAAGTACTCAATTCATACAATTAAAATGTTTATGACTAAATTGGCAAATATGTAAAATACTTAAGACTTTTTTTAGTAATTTTCCCAAAAAAAGTTCAAAAAGAAGTCTTAAACAGAGGTCAAATGGTAATGAAAAAGATCGAGCATTTCAGTTGGTAATGAAAAAGTTCGAGCCCCATCAAAAAGAAGTTTTAACCCCATGAATTATGGTAGAATGAAAAAGGAGTTTCAACCCCATGAAACTATTGGAGCTCGCACTTTGATGTGCATCTGAGCTCCAACCAAGATCTTGGACACGAGCTTGATGTCACGAAGGAGTTTGGTTGAGATTTGGAGCTGCTGAGCTTGACGGCAAACAGAGGAGGGTGGAGGGGACATGAAGTGATGAAGAAGAAGAGCAGTCAATGGAGCACTTCTGTTCATTGCCGGGAAACACTGAACAGTAAAAATAAGAAAAAAAAAAAGAAAAAAATATAAAATGTCTCATTATTGTTTTAAGTGATGTTGTATGCATCGGATTGACAGCCATGCCATATAGTACGGCCAACGTTGACTAGATTGCTATGTAAATGATTTCTGGCATAAATTGGTTGAACAAATTTTATCGGAAAATTCTTAGAAGGTTTGGGACTGCATTTATTAATTTAAAAATTTTAGGACTGAATTGATATTTGTATAATAAATTTAAGACTTTTGAGTAATTTCCCGACATGGATATTAAACTAGTGAAATATTTAAGGTTCCATAATTTAACGTCTTAATGAGAAAAAATTAAATTAAAAGGAGTATGAGATGTTTGATGCTGCAATAAAATTTCGATAAGATGCATCTTAAAGTGTGATGCCAACAATACTTTGAACTTGTTGCTACAGTAACAATATATTTTGGAATAGTAACATCTACTAAACAAAAAATATTGAAAGTATGAAAAAAAACCACCAAAATGTCAATAAATAATCAAAATAATGTGGTGTGTTGATGCATCCTCGGATACACCGAATGTGTTGTTTGATATTTTCTAGAACAAAATTGATTGAAATTGCCTTATATTTCTCTCAATGAGTCCACATACGTAAACCATTTATCTAACTTTTAGGCGAGCGATTCTGTGACAAAAATTAACAGTATGAGTATGAAGTCTTAATTTTGATTACCAAATGTAGATGGGCTGATTATACGCAAATTAATATGTATTCAGCTCATTTTTTCTTGATGAAATAACAAGCAGGCATATATTTTTTGTTTCTACCCTTTTTATATAATAGGTATATTTTCTTTACCCACTATATATTAAGAAACAAGTGCTTATGACTATTGAAATCGTCTCCACCTATAATATAGCAAAAACGCAACCAGAGAGTGTACTTATAATACGAGTCATGTCTTAAGTTTGAGAAGATTAATGACTCTGCCGCATGGAGACATAGCAATGGTCAACCCACTCGCCAAGCACTGAGACAACCATTGGCTCGACCTTTGAGCATACTGTTCGGTTTTATCAAGTGTGCACAATGAGTGTTGACATATTGACAAGAGACCTTGATGTTGATCTATTTTGCTCGGTAAAACTCCAATTAGTTCATGACAATAGGATGACCTAATCAACTCTTGTTTAGATGCAATGTGTACATTGTTTACACTATTGAAGGGACGGCAAAAAGAACTGTTTACCTAGCTGACAAACACAAATGCCTATCTTACTTAGTAGCAAACATGTCGAATCTCCATATAGTCTATCATTTAATGGCCAGTTATCTTGGAAAACCCTCACTTCAGGGTATCTTAGATTACATAGCCTCTCAACTTCTTCGTTTGCAAAATTATAGAGCAACTGAGGGTCAAATTTCCGGCCAAGAGCTTCAATTTTTTGTGTTCCCTGCGACAGTAAAACAAAAGGGCAAGTATATTATATTGAACAAGTATAATTGTCTTTCTGAACATGAAAGATAAATCTAAGCATTGGTATAAACCAAAAACAAGTTATGACAGTAATCACGAGATAAAAAATAACCTTCCTTAGATATTATTAAGCAAACAATCACAACGAAAATGTATGAAATTTGTCAGCTTTCTGGGGATAAAGTAGTTGAAATGCAAACTTACCTTTGGTTCCATCGCCACGTCCAAACCTTCCGCATGGTTCCACAAGCGAGTCTTCTTTTTCCGTTCCTTATCACATTCTCGACGAATAATGTCTCTACCAAGTCCTTTTAGCTGGTCATGCATCCATAACTTGTTGTCTTCCCCAATTTTTATCAAGGACATTCTCTGAAGGACCTCAAGACCTTCCTCTGGGAAGAGATTGGATTCTTTCCATGAGTGAAGCATTATCCTTTGATCAAATCCAGTGTAAAGACAAGCTATCTCAAGAAAGATATGCTTTTGACAATCATCCAAGGCATCGTAACTTATTTTCAACTTTTCTTTCACTTCCTTGAGAGGAACTTGTTTCAGCTTCCTCAATATCACATCCCAAACGTCTTTGCTTCTGCACAGAAGTAGTTTACCTACAGCCTCAAGAGCAAGAGGAAGACCTCCCGTACTTTTGACCACTTCTGTGGAGAAAGCAACATAATCATCCAAAGGGTAATCTCTTTCAAAAGCATGTTTGCAAAAAAGTTGAAGAGAATGATTGAAGTTCATGCTCATAAGCTCATATGGATAACAAACCTCGGGAACATTGACAATGTCCCTATTTCTACTAGTTATGATAATCCTACTTCCTAAACCAAACCATACAGGTTTTCCTATCAGTGCATCCCAATGATTCATTTGATCAACATCATCAAGTAGCACCAGAACCTTTTTATCACATAACCTTTCTTTTATTATCTTAATTCCTTCCTCAGCATTGCTAATGTTTGGCCACTTTTTTTTTAGGATGTCAGAGATTAGTTGATTCTGTAAACACTCAATGCCCTTTAGCTGTGAAGTTTCTCTGACATTAGAAAGAAAGCAACAACCTTCAAACTGATGTAGTAGCTGGTTGTATATGATTTTGGCGAGAGTGGTCTTTCCTACACCCCCATACCATGGATTCCGAGAATTCGACTGTCCTTTAAATCACCACATACCATTCTATTGATTTCCTTCACGTGATGTTCAACACCGACCAAGCAATCAGTTACCAGCACACGTGCCTTTTTCAACTCAGCTATAACCTTCTGGACAATTTGGTTTACAAGCTCTCCTTCTCGTCTTATGTTGGGAAAGTTGAAAAGCAAAAGAATTAGAAGTATGAAGAAAAAGTTACGTTAAACATTACATAGAAGCTATGATGAATCCGAAAAGTAGAAAACACAAAACGAGGTACCTTGTGGTCATTGAATTAATGTCCCACCCTTTTAGAGAGCCAACCTCCTTGAGAGCAGCCTTCCACTTGCTGATAGCTTTATTGTCAAATTGCTTCTCGTGCGAAACAAAGGCATCTCCATAAGACCCAGTTTGATTACGGACCTCAGAGGGGGTAACATCATAAAAAATGGGCATGATCTTCTGTCCTCTTGATTTGCTACGCTCCACCATTTGTACCAACTCACTAAGACACCATTTACTGAAGGCATAGCCCTTGGAAAGTATGGGAATTGAAATTTTTGAATGGTTGATCCCTTTGAGTAACTCAGGACCGATCTCTTCTCCAATTTTCAGCTCGTCATCATCTCTATATGTGTGGATTCCGGCAGCTAATAAGCTTGTATAGAGGAAATCCGTAATGCCCGATCGAGTATCAGGTCCTCTAAAACTCAAGAAAACGTCATAGTGAGATCCAGATGACATGGAGGTTGATGATATGACGCCATCGAGCTGGCAAGATTTTTCTTCTTGCAGCATTGTCATTTCAGGGATTTGTCCTGAATTATGGACGAGTTCCTTAGTGGCTTCTATATTGTCACTACTAACAGCTGATGACGATGCACATTCCCAACCACAAGTTATCTCAAAGTTGGTTGCTGTTACAGCTGCCATTCCTTCTTTGCACCCGTGAAATTGAGTGCTCTCACCTGTTTTTCATGTAACAATATGCCAGAAAGGCATAAGAGAATATTGGTCATAGTCACATAGGCAATGTGATAGACAATATGCGAATACCTATAACTAATTGTATAGAAATTGAATTACAGGTAAAATTAGCAGGACTTTGCTGTTCAGGAAGAGAATGACATTGAATCCTGTTGCAGAGTTTCACTAGCTATAAAAGATATCTCCTAGGTTTGTTAATTAACAATAGTTAGGAAGAAACTTAGAAAAAATAATGTGAACTGATGCCATGAATATGCTCCAACCATGTAGTCAAGAAGCTCTGCAGTCAAGGGTCATGGCCCATAATTGCTCATTTCATTTGCTAAAATCCCAAATGAGCTTGCCACCAAAATTTCAAAAATGCCTACTATAAATTGGCAGATAAGCTAGACTCTAAAATGGACTTGCTTGAGAAAATTTTTCAATCGTAAGGAATCCTGGTACAGTTTTATGAAATGTTGCCTGAAGAGTTACGTAACTGTTCCAAAGAGGTTTCACCCATTAAAAGCCAAAAAAGATAGAAGATTCTCTGGTTGTTATCATGGATGCATCAAATAGTAGCACTAACCAGAACATTGAACTCATCGAGAAGTGATCTATCTGCTCCAAGTTTGTGTTGTATGATACCTCTAACTGACAGTGGGATTGAAATTTAAATGCATAAATTTGAGACATTGCTCAAGTAAAGATGGTTCATTGGTTCATGAGCCAGCATATTTTTAACTTAGAAAGTTTCACCGAACTCTCTGGCCAACATGAAATCGATGTGGAATCTTCTATGTAGGTAATGCTTATGCAAGATTGCTTGTTAATCACCGTCAATGAATTCAGTAAAGTAGACCTTCAGTCAGATATTATTCTGCTTCTGCAGGAAACGGATTGTTTCTTATCCCAGACTATGAAATCCATCCTTGATTTCATGGCCCTAGAGCCTAATTTTGTAACGAAAAAAAAAAAAAAAAAAAAAAAACTAATGCTTCTGCAAAATTACTGCTGTACAGTATGCCGCTAATGCTTGAGCAGAAGCATATCAGTATCCTAAAGTATTTCTTGCCAAACGAAAGAGGCTTCCTGTTAATTCTCCTACTGTTGAAGTACCTTTGTCCCAAGAGAAGTTAAATCATAGAATAGAAAAGTAGAGGGCATTAATCCAGCTCAATGAATTCAGAGCACTAGAGCAAAAGAAAGTAGGAGAATACGGCACCCTGCCACTGTTGCACTTTCAAATTATCAAAGACCAACATGGAACATTTTTAAAAACTTACCATAAACTCTGTCAGAAACTTCCAGAACCCCATCCGGTGGTTTCCTGCGAAAAGTATCTGCTGGGTAAGGCCATTGTTCAATTAAATTAAATTTCTTCAAGTCAAGCTTCTCGAAGAGCTAGAATAACACTCACCTCGTGAAGAGAAAATCAGAAGTCATCCCAGTTAGATTGAGACATATTTTTAGGGAACGTCACACATATCTTTGGGCTAGGGGAAGCTTATTTTGAGCATAGCCTTCTCTTATTGCATGAAAGATTATTAGTAGGTAGTTAACCTTACTATTTTTTCCTACTATACAAGTAATCAATGGCCCTGAAACTCCTTAATATTCTTAATTGCATCAATGATGCGAAACTTACTCGTTTCTCTCCCTCCTTCCCCACTCCTCTTCTTTAGATTGACATTGATTTCATCAGTAATTAACTTGTCTACAGGGAACATTGTAAATGAAAATTGATTTCACGTTGCTAAAAGCAGTCATGATGGAGTTAGGCGACTAAGCATTTTTGGAAGTCTCTAAATCAACTCACCGAGTATGCATATCCTTTTTGACTTTGCGGAATTGGTAGAGTTGCGAGTCCCTGTCTACCTGTGCGTTGGGAATAAGCCAAGAAGGTATATCCTTGGTCCCTTTGATGACCTTGTCGGGCTGTGACTCCCAATCTCGCTGTCCCCCGAGCTTACACAATTCCTCGATCCTCCTCCGTACTTCTGACATCGGAGTCCGGGGGCCGTCACGTGAATTAACTCCATCTGATGCACAATCGATCGCCAACTTCAACAGCTTCTCGACCCCCGTATAGACCGACGTAAGAAAATCTGCTCGACCATTGTATAAAGTGTCGGAGGGCGACATTACTTCCAGGAGCTCCAGTAGCAACACCCCGAAGGCATGCACATCCGCCCCTTTTTTCTCGGCCCCACCTGCCCGGGCTTGGTTGGCCCCATCCCCGCCGGCTCTAGTTGGGAAGAGGGTGAGGCCATAATCGGAGACCCGGGCCTCGTAGGACGGCGTGAGAAGGACCTTGGACGACTTGAAGTTCCCGTGGTGGCTATTTTGGGCGTGCAGGTGCTCGATGGCCCGGGCAGCCCCGAGTGCAATCGAAAGCCTGACTTCCCAACTCAGGGGAGTCTCTCTGTTTTGCAATTGGTCTGACAAGCTTCCCAGGGGCATGTAATCGTACAAGAGGAACTTCTGGTCTTTACTGTAGAAGTAACCCCTCAGAGGGAGCAGGTTCTCGTGGTCCATGGTCCCGATAGTTTCAACCTTGTCCCGGAACTTCTTGGCCCGCAAGACCACACCCCCGAGCATCTTCACAACCACCGTGGTGATCCCGTCCTTCAGTTCAGCCTTGTAAGTCCTCCCGCGCCGTGCTTTCCCCAATTTCTGCTTCCTGGCCCAATTAACGTCCGCCAAATTGAACCTCTTCGCGGGGTTCCCCAACAACACTAGCTCGTTCCTGGACAGCTTAGACTCTTGCGGCTTGTTGTGGGTCGCACTTTTGTCTGGCGCGGATTTACTGCGGCTTTTCCTGGTGCCGATCCTTCGCCACAGGTAGTCCATCGGCGTCACTTCTTATCCAATGGATACAAACTGCAAAGCACACGTTTGGTTAGGCTCTGGCTTCACCACTCAAGCACAACAGCCATCTTCATTCTTCTCCCCCTCTTTTTGGGATGGTTTTTCTTGTCATTTGCTCATCCTATTTTTCTCCGTTTATTGCCGGTTTGTCAACGGCACGGTGCTAAATCAAGTCCACGTCCGTTACTTGGGCACGAAGATTGAGGAGAATGTAAAAACAAAGATTTAGGACGTCGTTTTTTATGAAAATTATTTTAAAAAAAAATCAATTTGGATTTGTTTTGTGATTTAGAGTATGTGATTTTCTTTTTGCCGAAAGGAGAAGTCATTTTCCCTAATCTAAACTTCTATTTTCAGTACATGGAAAATGTTATATACTAGTTTTTTGTCATTTAAATACTGGAAAGTCGAAAGACAATTTTCCCCAAACAGTTTTCTCTCAAACAAACGAACCCTTAAAATTATTTGTGCATTTATATGGTCCCATGCCCACTTGCCCTTGAAAATTGGCTTAGCCGGTTTCTTATTTGAATGATTAGAGAACTTACTTCGTCCACAATAAATCTATTGACATTGATATATATACCAAGTTACTTGAATATATCCAAGATTTATTAATCATTTATTAATTTTATTTGTAAATAAAATGCTACTAATCAAATTAATCTTAATATTTCTCTGTAGTAAGGAAATTGTGTAGAACATCCAAACAACTATATTTACGCATTCCACTAATAATGTATATAAGCCAATTGATATAACTCTAATTTTCCCTAATCAATCATTAGAAATAGATGAAAACTCAACCCATCTGAAAGCTTAGGGAAGTTGGCGAACTGCATTATCTTGGAACTAAAACAATACCCAATAAGAGATTGAATCAACTTGCAATAGCTATCTAATTCTGTCTTCATATTTTTGGCCGCATATCGTGAACATGTTATACCCACAAATGTAACTTAGATTGCAGGCAGTATCTTATGCCACACTTATAACAACGGAGACCATCGGAGTGTTTTGGACGCTGACAGCAAACTTTAGGAGTCCTCCACACGATTTCTTTTCCACTTTCCCACCTTACATTCCCATTGGTCTCATATGGCCTTTCCCACAACTTCTGCGAAAGTTATGGATAAGGCCATTATTGTGGCGCAAAATATCCATAATTTTTTTTTTTTTTTTTTTTGAAAGGGACACTCTCGTGGAAATAAAGGCTACCATTCTACGATAGTGGACCGCATTCTAAAAGAAAGATGAGGCCAATTATTCAGCACATTTGCTGCACAGAATCGGAAGGAAGAGACACAGCAATGGTCGACTGGAAGTGCACAGCAAAGTTAAGAAAGTTGCTTACTGTACGGGGAAGTCAAGTGGAACTTTAGAAATGAATTGACCTTAAAAATTTATCAATAGGAAAGTTAATAGCAATGTTCTGGTTGTTTAATTTGAATAGGAGATAGGAAACTTACAAACTGCATAGGAAGTTCGTGAAAAATTGCGAATGATATGGCCTGAAAAACTCATGAGTAAACAAGGGAGATTGATGTCATTGTCGAGGAAATTTCTGAACAACAAAAGAATGTAGCCAATTGTAAGTGTAATCGAAGTATTAGTTATTCATGTCAAATTGAAAGAAAATCAATAATTTGAAAATCGTCAAATGTTAGGTATATATAGAAAATAATTTATTGAGCTAACTAAAACAGTTAAGGTAATTTTTAGAGTAGGAATAATATCCTCTTTAATTACTCTATTCTATACAAGTATACGTACTACCCTAATTAAGTAATGCAGAGTTGTGCTAATCACTATTTTTTGATTGTATTAAATATTCAAAAGTATTCATCATTAAGATATTATAATCTATAACATGTTTGTTTAACAAATCGGTTATGGCTACCATCAACAATGATTATGCTCATAATGTTTTTTATTTATTTTTAATTATGGTATTGCACTTCATGAGATATTGTAATGCGAAGTATGATAATACTATTGCACTTATTTAATGTTAATATTTAAGTAATTTTAATTAACAAAATTCCTACAGTGTGAGGGGGAAAAGGTAACTAAAAATAGGGATGGGCACAAGGCACAGGCACTCATGTCACGCGGTACCCCCTTAAGGGGAAAATTTTCTCATTGAAAAATGCCTCACGAGACATTTTCTGGCAAGCGGGGCAAGCAAGGACTGCTTTTAGCCCCACCTCACTTGTATAATTGATAATGATCCGCATATCTTATAAATTAAAACTGATGTAAATAAAAATTTGCATATGTTATGAAGGAATAATACGAACAAACAAAAATATAAATAAGTAGGATTACGTTTATGAGATTGCGATCACTTTAATAATTATAGAATGTGAATAAGTTCAAAGCAGTATAATTCATTACTCCTACAAAAATTCTAACAATTATTTATGTTTTATACATAATTTTTTCTAAAAAATAATGATTTTCTTTCCAAACAGGGCGCGGTCCCCGACGGGGAGTAAGGACGAGTCACGCTCCGCCCAAAACGCGGGGGCCGGGCAAATCTCTGCCTCACGAGGCGGTAACAAGGAATGCAATCCCCGGCCGTGGTCCATCGCTCGGACAACTTCGACCTTGTCCCGGAAATCCTCAGCCGACAAGATCACGTCAGCCTCTTCACGAGCACCGTGGTGGTTTCCTCCTCCAGGTCAGCCTCGTACTGTCCCTTTCCCCAATGCCTCGGCACCGGTCCCCAAATGATCCTCGAAATTGAACCTCTTCGCAGGGTTCCCCAGCGACATCAGCTCATTCCTTGCCTGCTTACGCTTTTGCGGCTGGTTCTTGGTGGCATTTGTCTTCCTGTTGCCGATACTTCGACACGGTTTGTTCGTCGGTGTCACTTCTTTTCCAATGAATGCAAATTGCAATGCAGACGTTTGGTTTGGCTCTGGCCCCTCTGCCCAAGCACGACAGCTTTCTTCATTCTTCTTCCCTTCTTTTTGGTTTGGCTCTGGCCTTCACGATATTTATTAATCACTTATGAAAAATATCAGTAAGCGAAACGTTATGAACCAAATTAATCTAAATACCTCTCTGTATTAAAATTTACTATGCATATCGTAGTGAGGGAGAACATTCCACTAATATCTTTTGGAATTCCACTAATGACCTAATTAAATTCTGGAAATAGACGAAACTCAATCCAGCTGGATGTCAAAATAGTTCTGTAATGCCGTTTTCATCTGTTTGGCCGCATGTCATGATACTCCTACAGGTACATGAACGCACACGTGCAATTTAGAGCGTCGCTAGTATCTTATGCGATATGTAATGCGTATAACAGCGGGAGAGAGTCAAGAATATGAAAAAAGAAAAAACAAAAAATACAATGATTGTTTATGATTGGTTTTGCATGGAATAACAAAGAATTGGAATCAATTAGCATAGTACGTGCACCTTGTGAGTGTATTGTTGGCAACAAACGGCCAACAATTTACTAAGAACTAACCCAATTTGGGATCAATATATCCCTCAAAATTAAATCATTCAAAATCGACTTAACCCCAGTAGTAGTCAACAATATAATCTCACAATATGTGAATATAATGTTGAAATGACAGAGATAAAATTAACAAAAACACTAAGAAAAAATCACAGATAGCCTAAAAACTTCCGCTAATCATAAAAAATAGTGAAATACATAAAGTCTTCTTCTCTAATCATATACGAAAAGCTCAACATCATCGTACAAAATTATGCCATCTTGTGAATTACCGCAAAGAGAGTAGCAAAACCTAATTGTAATTGGAAAATTCGAAGAAACCGATCAACTCGTACTGCTCGGTATCATGAATCATATACCGAAATTTGAGCTACTCTGGCAACATCTGGCCTTCAAAACTGGACCACAAAGCTGCGCACCTTTCTCTTTCTTCCTCGTGCATTCTCTCTGTGAAACGCCGCACTCTATTTTGTCTCTCCTCTGGGGAGCGCCTCAAGCACGAAGCAGCTCCCTCTCTTTCCTTTCTTTTTGACCTTTTGGCCTCCTTTTATTTTTCTTTTTTCTTGTAAAAGTTAGCCGGGCCCCACATCGGCGGACCCAGCCATATATACATTATATAGGTATGTCATTCTAAGTTCTCAAAGACGTCTTTGCTTGAAAGTACGGTCCATCAAGATCTACTTTTAAAAAGGCAGCTAGTTACCTGCAAAGTTGGTTTTTAGGCATAATTTACAGATACTAGAGGAAAGTTACAGATCTTTAAGGTGATCGAACCTACACTTGATTAAGACAAATAAAAATATGACACTAAAGTGATCTTACGAATATTATGATGTTCATTTTATCTTCAAACGTCTAATGGTTGCACCGCATCAAAATCTGAGTGCTGTTGTGACTTGCAAGGCCACCTTATGTGATATTTGTTGTGTTCACACTATCGGCGGAATCTAGGAGTTACATACATCATTCCAATATGTTTTAATATACTTCAATTGATCTCACATGGTTTTCCCGTTACTGAAACTTCGCCACATATTACTAATAGTTCCTGACATTATGGCGTGCTATGGCAGTATGAGACGGCTTCTTTCTCTTCGGCTCTTCAGCTCTTCAGTCTCGTTGGCTCTGGCGGGGATTAGCAGTTTGAGAGTTTTCATGATATAAAAAACAGTTCGGAGCAAATGTGGCACGATTATATCAATTTGTGGTTTTTTTATGATATTAGTCCTTAAAAATCAAGGTGGGCACTTCAAAGCATTATTTGAGAGAAAATAAAGAGGGTTGGCAAATAAATAATTTTTTTGTTGTGTGCAAGACAGCACCCCTCCCTTGAAAAATAACAAAAATGCCACATTAGACGACACAAACCTTAGGAAAGTAATGAAAAAAAAAAAAAAAAAAACCATATCAGTATTTTTGGTGAGTGAAATTAAACAGAGTTAAGGAAGTGGATTTGATTGCACCAATTTGATAAATTTTTAGGATTTGATAGAATTAAAAAGAGCATGAGATGTTGTTTAAAAGTTACAAAAGTGTTTCAATAAAACACATCTTAAAGTGTGACTTAAACTATATTTTAAACTCATTGACGTTGCAAAAATATGCTTTGTATGGTAACATTAGTTAAAAATATTTGAAAATATACAAAATGCCATAACGCCAACAAATGATTTATAATCCTCTTAGTGTGTTGAGGAACTCTATTTTGATTCACTTACTATCAATCGGTATTGCCTCGATTGCTTTATAAAATTCATTGAAATTGCTTTATTTTCTAATTTTCTTTTTATATGATATAAGTCGTGTAGAAACTAATAGTAGAATCTAGAAGTCTCCTACCTTGTTTTCATTTTACGTTCCCATTTCCCATGATATCATACGGTTTTTCCACGACTTTTTGGGAAGTCTTAATACCTAGAATCAATCGGTTGGTAAAATGATCATGTCCGCGAAATTTCCATCATGTTACTGTTTTGGAGGGACCCTTTCGTTCGGAGTAAACCAAGCGGCCGAAGTTGACTTCACACAGAAAGAATAAGAAGAAGAAGAAGAAAAAAGCAGTTCATTTGGCCCATTTACCTTGCAGAATTAGGAGGAAGAGAAACAGGAATTGTCTTGGACACTGACAGCGGAATTCAAAAGTCCCTCACGCGGTTTCTTTTCTACGTTCCTACTTTACTTCCCACCATTGAACTCACTTGGTTTTTCCTGTTGCTGAACCTTCGACGCGGGTTACTAACAATTCCCAACATGAGACGGCTTCTTCCTTCTCGGCTCTTCAATGTCGTTAGCTCCAGGTCTTCTTCTTGCCCTTTCCCTCTTGGTCAACGATATCACTAGTAGGAAGTTTCTTGAAAGCTGACAGAAGATTAGGAAGTTTCTTGAAAGCTGACAGAAGATTTTTGGGAATCTCCCGCACAGTTTCTTATCTACTTTCGCACTCTACGTTCACATTGATCTCACATGGCCTTTCACACAACTTATTGGAAAGTTGTGGAAAAACCCACGATTGTGTCACGAAAGTTTCATAACATCTTTTTGCCAGGGGGATCCCTTCGTGGAAATAAAGGCTCCCATTCTCCAATGGTGGATCGTTCTTTAAAAGAAAGATGAGGCTAATCATCTGGCATATATGCCGTGCAGAGTCAGATGGAAGAGACAGCAATGGTGGACTGGAAATGCATAGCACAGTTACGAAAGTTGCGAACTGCGTAGGAAATCTGCGTGGAACTTTAGGAATGAATTGACCTTAAAAAAATTATGAGTAGGGAAAGTAAGTAGCAATGTTCTGGTTGCTTACTTTGAATAGGAGAAACGAAACTTATGAAATGCATAGGGAAGTTATGTGAAATATTACGAATGCTATGTCCTCAAAAACTTAAGAGAAAACAAGGGAAATTGATGTCATTGTTGAAGAAAATTCTAAACAACAAAAGAATGTTGCCAATCATAAGTGTAATCCATTATTAGTTTTTACATGTCAAATCGAAAGAAAAAAAAAATTATGTGAAAATCATCGAATGTTATGTAAATATATAGAAAAGAATTATTGAGCTAACTAAAAAAGTTAAGGTAATTAGTAGACTAGGAATAATATCCTCTTCAATTACTCTATTCTATATAATCATATGTACTACACGAATTAAGTAATGCAGAGTTGTGCTAATCACCATGTTTTGATTGTGTTGACACCTAATTTTTTGCCTAAATTATTGCATATAGATTATCTAGGTGTTTAGTATAGTTTTTTTTTTTTTTTTAAATGGAAGATGTTTTTCCTAAAAAAGTTAAATTAAATTTATTAAATTAAAAAAAAGGATAAAAAAAGATTAAAAAAAGAGAAAAAGAAAAAGAAAGCTGGGGCCAATGATCTAAATGTGACTAGCCAAGCCCAGGAGGTCAAATTGGAATTAAAATGGCAAATTGGGGAAAAAATGCAATTTCCAAAAGTTGAGGGACTAATTCGCAAATTTTACAAAATTTCATCCGAGCCCTTAAATCATCATCTTAGCCCCCAATTGAGTTGAAATTGAACTTGGGCCAGGCCTAATTAATGGAATTGAGCAAAAATGACCAAATTACATTGAATTGGGCATTTTTGGGCAAGAAAATGACCAACTTTGAGGGACTCTCTTGTGAAATTGGGTGGAGAAAATTGTGAAAAATTGTCAAGATATTATACTACTATAAATGAGGTTGCTAATTGATCAAAAACCGGGGCCAAATTGATGGATTAAGGCACTCAAACCAGCTACCAAAACCCAGCCCACGGTTAGGTCTTAATTCGAAGCTGCTAAGTAGGCATATTGGTGGCCCCACCATATCCCACTCAGCTGCCTATTTAGCTCAATCTTTGCATGTGCTGAAAAACCGTATATAGTAGTACAAGTGGACGAAAATTTTCCAGGGATAAGCTGCTGAAAGCACCGGAAAATCGCAGGAAAATTTGCACACTCAACAGCTGCAGAAGTTAAAAAAATTGGCTAAGTCAGAGAGTGGGTGGAGTAGCCCGGTTGACAGGCCTGGTAGGTGGACAAAAGGCTGACCAAAAATCCTCTAATTCAGGGGATAAGATTTACGAAATGGGCTCTTTTCGAGGATGGGAGAGAGGAGACAAGAGGGGGAGGAGAGAGCTCGGAGTCGTTCTCCAAAGAGGCCCTCAGAAGTAACTCCAGAAAAGCAAACCCAAAAATTCCAGATCAACCTCCAGAGAGAAAAATGGAAATTTTCACAAACTTGCAGCCACAATTAGCAAAAATCTTAAACTAGAGAGTGAAACTTCACTCACAGATCTTTCCATCCATAGGTCGCACGTCCAAAATGGAGATCGGGAAGGCCTCCTAAAGCCCCCCGAAACAGTGCCCTCCTGGCAGGCCAAAGAAAGTCTGAAAAATTTTCTAAGTGTTGAGCCCGGTTGGTCACGAGTGAGAGAAAACAAGTGTTTTTGAGAAATTTGAGAGACAAATGAGGAAAACCATGAGTTCAAACTCAAACTAGAATACATATAGTTTGTATTTGTGTCAATTTTTTTCAACAAAAGAGGTCCTAAAGCTTGATTTTAGAGGTCAATGAAAACCTTCATTATCAGTTCTTTCTTTGCAAATCTTGTTTTCCAATTGAAGAAGCCAATTTCCATGTGCCTCCCAAGGATAAGTTCTTCGTTTCCTCGGCCAAGAATCACTTGCAAACGAAACTAGGAAACAAGGTAAGTATCCTAGATGTATTTTTGTTTGAGTTTGAACGTGTTTTAATAGTGAAAAGTCAAGAGGAAAACCAGCCCGGAAAACTATTTTCTGAGGCCGTATTTTTTCCAAGTGTTGAAATTTCTTCAAGAGTTTTGCATGTGTGCTTCTTGGAGAGGTCGTTTTGATGCGTTGGTTTGGTCATTCTCTGTGATGCTCATTATATTTGAAAGCTCATGTTACCTACTTTCATTTGGACTAAGTAATGTTTCCCTTAGATCTTGCATGTGATAAGTGACGGGGTTTGAATATGGGCATGCAACCTGTTTGTTTGATTTGGGTTCAAACTCAGATTTGTAAAATTAGTTCAGACTTGCATATTTGAGACCGATTTCAACCTAGTTCTTGTGAGTTTTAAGTTATTATTTCTATATGATATTGCTCCCTGCATGTGTTAATATGATCTTGACACTTTAGTTCCACATAAGATTGCTCATGCGTTGAGATTGAAGGTCGCAAACATGGCCCGAGGAAGCTGGTTTGGGATAATTTGATGCACGTCAAGTGTTCGACGAAATGCGCAAACCAAGTTTCGATCTTGAAACGGTCGATTTGAGCTTGGTTCTTGTTATATTCATATACTGGGCAGTCCCATATTAGTGTAAATCGACATATATCGGTTTAGGGAATTAATTTTAAATAAAAAATTAAAAAAATTAAAAAAAATGAAATTTTCAAAAAAGAATTATAAAAATAATGGATGATATCAAATTATGATAGAAATGACATCTAGGAAATTTTCCTAATTTTAAAATGTCATTTTCTTAATTTAATGATATTTTGGTATTTTATAACCATTTTTGTAAATAATTTATTTTGCGTAGATTAAAATTAATTAGAGTGATTTCATGCATCTAGAGTAATTTCATGCATATTTAACTTCTCATTTTGCTCACGGAGGTCCTGTCCCGGGGTGTGATAACAAGGCCATGTAATATTATTTGCCCGATTTGTATCGGGTCTTTCTTTTGCGCATTACTTTCAAGTCATTTCAATTTCTTGGATGTTATTTACCGCACCGCTTTTCAATAATTTGAGTGTAAATTTCTCTTCTAAATTATGTTAGGATTAGTCTAGAGATTAAAAAAAAAAAAAAACCTACAAAAACATTTGCATGGACACTCAGTGGTTTCATAAAGATTATAATTGGTAATCAAGAATGTGTGACCATTTAGATAAACAACCTTCCAAGTTAGTGGTACCGCAATGGCGCTAATAGAAACATTGGCGTAAACAAGTCCTCGTTCCTAGAAATCTCTGATTGCGTAGGAATCAAGACAACGCTCTCGTGTCTTGATTGGTTTCTAGCCAACCCCAATAGGCTAGTAGCGACTCCTAGAATTACATAGATTGTTAAAAACTAAAATTCAAAATCCAATGTCGTGCGAGATATAGGCTTGGGAGAGCTCGCGCCTAATTTAGGGCCATTGGTCTGCCTCTTTAGGCAAATACCCCTTAACATTCTTCTTTTTCCCTGAACGGAAAAAAAGGAGGTTGTGACAGATTGTATTAAATATTCAAAATTATTCATCACCAAGATATTATGATCTATAAAATGTTTGATTAATAAATCGGCTATGGTCATCGTTGATGATGATAAGGCTCATAATTTACATGGTAATATAATGATTTTAATTCTATTCTATGTTCCCACTCTACTTCCCATTGATCTCACATGACTTTTTTTGTTACCGAAGATACTGAGAGTTGCCGACATTATGCCCTGCTATGGCTGCACGAGATGGCTTCTTTCACTTCTTTCTTCAGTCAGTCGACGACATCATTAGTATGAAGTTTCCTGGACGCTGATAGCGGATTATAGGAGCCTCCCACACGTTTTCTTTTCTACATTTCCACTCTACATTCCCAGTGATCTCACATGGCTTTCTCCACAACCTTTTCAAAAGTCTAAATTCCTAAAATCAATCAGTGCATTGCATGACTGTGTCGCGAGAATTTCATAATATTTTTATTTTGCAGGTGGACCCTTTTGTAAAAATAAACGCTACCACTCTCTACAATCAAAAGCCGCCAAAGGGACTTACTCACAAAAAGGAAAAACGAAAAGAAAGATGAGGTCAACTATCTGGCCTCTGCCGTACTGAATCAGAAGGAAGAGAAACAACAATGGTGGACCGGAAGGGCATCATAAAATCTCAAACCCCACTTGTTTATTTGGCATGAGGTAGCTTCATGTAGAGACGGCACAGGCCTTTGTACCAATAATTTTATGTTCGATCTAACCCAGTTTGAGCTTAGCCAGATCTGTTCAAAGGATACCTTTTTTTCTTTTCAGAGATTTTTCTTATTTGTTAATCTCGGTATATACACGAGGAAAGAGATTGTAACTCGGGATCTACAAGGGGTTTTTTTGAGGGTTTTCAAAATATGTTAGTGAGTTGGATGGGGCTTTTTGAGCTTGTGAAGCTTAGGCTTACAGAAATGCCTAAGCCCAAATTTCCAATTGAATATTAGCATGAAGGATGGAACACGGAAAAATCATCTCAAAAAACTTAAACTTATTGCACTTCTACCAATTAAATCATAATCTTTTAACTTTGTTAATTGAATCATAAATCTTTCCACATTTTGTCAATTGAGTCAATTCAGCCAATTATAACTAAAATTTGCTGACATGGATACTAATCGTCTTACGTGGCAAAACTGATGCTGACATAAACAAAATTTAATATTTTCTAATATTTTTCAAAGTGTTAACTATTTATATATTTTTTAGTTTCTTTTTTTTCCCCTTTTCTTCCTCTAGTCGGTTGTCCAAGCTTTAGCAACCGGACAAAGTCGGCCTCATGGGTCTCAGGCGAGATCGCCCTCGCCAATATCAGGCGAGATTGCGAGGGCCGACCTTGTCCGGTTGAGGTTAAGAGTGTAACAAATTCTGGCCAAAATTAGCCAAATAGACTCAATGGGCAAAAAGTGAAAAGGTTTAGAATTCAATTAGTAAAGTTGATTTGGGACTAAATTAGCAAAAGTGTAATAGGTTTAGGATTTTTTGGACAATTTCCTAATGGAACTAGCTCAAGTTGGATGAAACGATTGAGTAAGCTTTCATAAGTTGGTTTTTTTCTTTGAAGTGTGAAATTTACTTTTCATTATTGTTGTGGCAACCTACAGCACAAATATAATATTTTCACCTAAGGAGATCATCATGAGAAAGTCCAAATCCAAGCTTATCGATGCATTAAATTGGATACACTTTTACTTGAAAACTTAAATTAATGAGTAGTGAAGGAGTTATAATATATTAACTTTTCCACACAGCTCACACTTATATTTCAATAATTACGAAGAACTTAGGACCTCTCTATTGATATGAAGAGTGAAATATAGTTCATTTTGTAATTTCTAATGCAACACTATTCCATATTTTAAAAATTACGAGAAAATCGAAATAATAATTAAGGTTCATACAATCTTGAGGGCAAGAAAACTCGCGACTTTGTCCCAGCCACGTGATTAGAAGGAAGAAACTTCAACTGTAGGAATAATCTGTGCAAAACATGTCGACACCTCAAATTTTGCCGTATCTTTTCTAAATCAAATATTTGTCCTAGAGTTCAGCTAAAGTTGGCGAAAGTTTGAACAAACAAGAAAAAAGGGTACAAAAAACGTTACATAAATATCTGAAAAAGTGCTGTTGTAACAGCGTCGGAGCATTTTTTTGGGGAGAGACATAATATCTCGTCTGATGAAAGCAGATACATTGTAGCGTAGGTTTACATCGTAATAACTAATCTTCAATGAGCAACATATGTATTTCTGGACTAATAAATATAAACGGGGCGACAGTGGAATTGAGTTCAACTAAACCACTTTGTGGCTTTTGTCTACTTTGTATCCTTTTGTTTTTTCTCTGTAGATCTAATCTTTTTTGTCAATTCAAAACATCCAACGAAATATCGGTATGCTTATGAGCTATGTTATGCTTACTCAAAGTTTGGTGCTTTAATCAAAAGCATTTTCAGTTTTACTTGAACTTTCTTAACAATAATTTCATTACTTATTATTGTATATTGTTGTGTGCACATATATGAACTCACTATTTACATTATGGGGGGACATAAATTGTTAATTGTCGATCTTAATATTAGACATTTTGTTTCAATGTCAGGTATTATTCGGTAATAAGATAAATGTGTTCGTTAGTGTGAATTTTATTAGGTTTTGCCGTATCCAAATAAGGTAATTTGACGCGTGTTCCGTACAAGGAAGGACAAACTAGAGTTAATTAGATAATACATATAGATATGTTGAAAAAGATGAAACGAGGTTTTTCAGGGGAGTATAGGAGGGAGAGTAGTGAGACTATAAATCCGGTACTTCTTTTCTTTTTCTTTTTTTTTTCCTTTCATTTTTTGCAATCTACTACCCATTTTCCATGTTTAAATCCCGAGAAAGTATTGTTATACTAATATTTATGCAAAGTGTTTAATTTTTTTTACTACAGCTCTTTTTTTTTACCTTTATTTTGGTTTTATAATCTATAGTATACTCCTACAACATTGTCTCATGTAGCTGTGAAAATTAGATTCTGCCATTTTACTAGCATACTATGTCTTTTTTTCACCCTTCCATTTGAATAGAAAATACGTTACATATACATATAAATATATAATAACAAGAACCCACCGGTAGGTAGCCGTGATGGTTTGCACCTTACTACCTCATTGCCGAGGCAACGGATTCAAATCTCCGGGTGCTAGCGCCTTAAGTGGGGAGCTCTAGTGGTGGGGTCCTGGGCTAACTCCTCTCCAGGTATTGACGATTGGTCCGAGATGCACCGTGCACTGTGCATTCTCTATACATGCATGGAGGAATATCTCCTATCAAATAACTAGATTACCACATGGAGGAATATCAAGAAAAGCCATGCATTCTCTAGATCTAATAGCATGGTTTGCAATCCAATCAATACAAGTATTTGATAGAAGAGCCAATGCCAATGCAATTAGCAAAGCCTTCAAATTACTTGCCCTCCTCCATTCATCAGTAATCTTTATTGGAAAAATTGAATGGATAATCACGTGTATGTACACACATATATGTGTGAAGGACTTCGCATGTAGCAATTTTTCTACCTAATGATTTCAATATTATTAGAATTGAGGTCAAAATTGAGTAAATTAATATCCGTTGAACATGCTAACATACAACTCGTATGGATTTGATTTCACCCGAATCAAACCAATATGTTTTGAGTATCCATTATTGAGTTAATATTTTCATTTTCATATGTAAAATGCTACAATCGCTGTTATGATTTAAAGATGTCCGTCGATACTTGAATTTTAGTTGGCAAATAAAACATTTTAAAAGAAAAATAAAAAATATGAAAAAAATAAAATAGAAAGAGAAAAATTGATATTAAATACAAAACAGAGCGACCAGTTCTGATTGCATACATCACCACGAAACCAAGGATGACGGATTGAGACGAGCGAAGCGAAAGGGCTCGAGCAAAGCACCCACAACGCTGCGCTGGAGGTGAATAGCAGAGTCAGTTCGTTACGCACTTTCTTCCCCGTGGGCGGACGTCCGTAGCTTGTAACCGATTCCCCACTACCAGGTCCGATCTCCACCTACCACACTTCCGGAAGTCATTGGCTGCTCGTCTCCGAGCGTCAACCGAGAATCGCCATGACAGAACGTAATTTTTGAATCGTGGAAAGTTCCTAGAGAGTATCCTGCCCGATTTCTCTCTTTTGCAGAAAATCTTCGTCGATTCAGGCTATTATTAATGGTCGTAGCCACCGTCAAGCGATGCTGTCTGTTGGAAGATACACGGCATCTCTCAAGATCATTCAATATCGGATCCAATTGGATTCCGATTGTAATTCCAATTATAGAATATTTACTTACCTTTTCCTTGTACACAGATTGTATTATATACAGAACACAATGTACATTGAATATGCAGTGAATACAAAGTAAAATTTCCATCTTCTCTATTCGACTACATTATACTCAATTTCTTACATGGTATCAGAGCTAGAAGGTCCTGAGTTCAAATCTTCCAGGCCCCTATTTGCCTCCCCAATTAAATTTCCACGCTTAGTACTAGGCAAAAGACCAGTCTAAGCGTGAGGGGGAGTGTTAGAATATTTAAATAATAAACAACGCCTTCATCTAACAGCTTAAGCTTTTAGAACAGTTGGCAGTGGTCCCACAAAAATCTCACATGGTATCTCACATTATACTCAATTTCAATCGGAAAGGAACGCAGCACCATCAGACCCATCCGTGGTCACCTCCATGTCTGGACACACGCCGAGGCAACAGATTCCGGCTCAGTTCAATCCAGGGCTACCTCTTTCGGGGTATCCTTATCAGTGGATGCCTTACCCTTGGATCCAGGGACTAAACCCAGGTACATCACAGCCGGGCTACCAAGGCGTGCGGGTCGATGGAGGCCTACCTACCGAAACCGGAGCAGGCTTAGCCACCGGCCTTGAGTAGACGGGCAGATTAGGAAGTGCGAATATGGGTCAGTCCTCAAATAATTCAGGCTTTCCAACAGGATTTGTACCCTTTCCCTTCGCGGCCGCCATGGGTCGCCCAGAACCCGGCGACGCGCTGTACGTCTCCAACACCGACGGACCTGAGTTGCGGCTAATCAGCCACCCTCTCACAGGACCTGAAAATTACTCGAATTGGGCACGGGAATTCCGTCGAGCCCTCATAACCAAGGATAAGGAGGGATTCATCGACGGAACCGTCCCGGTTCCAACAGAGGAAAGATTAGCGCGACAATGGAAAAAATGCAACCAGTTGGTAAGAACGTGGATCGGCAACTGCGTTAGCCCAGAAATAGCAGCTGGGTTACCGCCAACAGAAGATTCCAAAACGTTTTGGGATAATATAAGAGAGATGTACGGAAAACTAGATCGGGCGAAAATTTTTTCGCTCCACCAAGCCCTATCCGAACTAAAGCAGGGAAACACGTCGGTGACAACGTGCTTCAACAAGCTGTCGGCTCTCTGGAATGAGCTTGAGGCAGCGGAGGAAAAACTCAATGGACCCGAGGCCACCCTTCAACAGTACAAGGAGATGAGAGACAGAGAGAAGGCGACCCGTTTTCTACTTATTCTCAACGATTCTTACCTCCATTTCAGGTCACAAATTCTCGCGATGGAGCCTGCGCCTTCCATCGGGCGTATTTTTCAACTCGCTGTGCAAGAAGAAAACCAGAGGCTCGCATCGATGGAGGGAAAGGGGGCGGAAACCCTAGCTCTTGCCGCAAGAGCAGAGAGGGGATCGCAAAGAAGACGCGAATCAACCCTAGGGTTTGCGGAACAGAAGCCCTTTAAAGGGACTACAACGGACGGCCACGATCGTATGCAACGATCGGACGGTCCAAAAGGCGCGCGAACCTATGGAGATATCGACGGTGACGATGGACTCTTCATTAAAGGATCCAACGGTGGGGATTTTTCAAAGCCTCATGGGCTGATTCAACATGGGCCTAATTCTTTTGGGCTTGCTTCGAAGAACTACGGATCAAATTCGTATGGGCCGAGTAATTATGGGCCTAATTATTTTGGGCCAAATTCGAAGGGCAAAGGAAAATTATATTGTGAATTTTGTAGACGTCCCCATCACACTGTGGAAAATTGCTGGAAATTACATGGGAGACCTGGAGAAAAAAGGGAAAGGAAATTTCAGCGGCGGCATATCACCACTTGGACAAGATGGTCCAAATCAACCCATCACTCATGGAGAATATGAGCAATTGATGCAAGCGCTGCAAAAATTGGATGTTCAAAAGAAAGGAAGCAGCTTTACGGGTATTTCTCATTGCCAATTGAATAATATATCGAGAAGTACTTGGATAGTTGATTCGGAGCTAGTGATCATATTGCATGTGAGAAGGGATTATTTGCTACTTGTTAATGATAAGTTGGATAGTCCTATTATAGTGCAATTACCAAATGGGAGCATTGCTAAAGTCACTGTGAATCGGGACAATCAATCTTAGTTCGACATCACTCTCACAAATGTCCTTTATATCCTGAATTCCAGTTTAATCTTATATCGTGTCTAGAGCACTGTAAGGAAAATTCATGTCAAATTTCCTTCAATGTTCATGGTTGTCATTTTCAGGCCCCTTTGACTGGGAAATTGATAGGATGGGGTGATCTATCGAAGGACTATTTTTCCGGAGAAGTTCGGCCAAGAATTTAGATGTTTTTCCTTATAATAAATCATTGTGTAATTTAACTACCAGTGATAAAAATTTCATTTCCCATTCCAGATTGGGTCATAGTTCTTTTTTCCCATATTCTCAATGTCACATTTGTCCCCTTGCCAAACAATCACGCAATTCTTTTCCATTACGTAAAAATCGTGCGGCCGATATTCTCTCCTTGATTCACATCGATGTCTGGGGACCATATCATACACCGAATCATGATGGCTCTCGCTTCCTTCTCACCATTGTCGATGATCATTCGAGAGTTACATGGATTTTCCTTATGCAATTTAAAAGTCAAGTCGCGTCCCATTTAAAGACTTTTCTTTCCCTGGCAAAAACTCAATTTGGAAAATTTGTCAAAAAAATTAGGACAGACAATGGAAGAGAGTTCTTCAATTATGAGTGTACGTCCTTGCTGACATCTCAAGGAATTCTACATGAGAGCTCTTGTACTTACACACCACAACAAAATGGAGTGGTGGAAAGGAAACATCGTCACTTGTTGGAAGTTGCCCGGGCCCTTAAATTTCAGGGTTCTATTCCAGATATTTTTTGGGGAGAATTTGTATTGACTACAGCATATCTAATTAACCGTATGCCGACTAAGGTTCTTAATGGTCGAAGTCCTTTCGAGCTTCTTTTTGGGAAGAAGCCATATCTTGATCATCTAAGAATATTTGGATGTCTGTGTTACGCTTATATAGTTGGACCCAAGGATTAGATGGGTCCACGGGCTCGCCGTTGCATATTCATGGGGTATGCGACTCTACAAAAAGGATATCGAGTCTTTGATCCATCCACAAACGACTTCTTCGTCAGCAGAGATGTTCAATTTCAAGAAGATTCGTTTCCTTTCTCTATCCAAGAATCAGATGCGCAGAGATATCGACATTCTGATAGTCCTCATATGGAAGAGTCACATAGTGATCAGGGATATTTTCTGGTTCCTTATCTAGAAAGTACAAGGACTGATGCCATGGGCACAACACCCTTAGAAGAAAACATGGATCAACACCTGGGAGAAGAGATTGCATTAGAATCTCCTTCTGAAAATCTGATGGAAACACCAGCACTTCCATCCCCTTCCGAGGCCATCCAGCCAAGAAGATCAGGGCGAGCCACGCGTCCCCCAACCTGGACCAAGGATTACGTATGTGGAGTAAGGAATTCACCAGGTATTCTCTTTCCTATTTCTTCTTATGTCTCCTTCGACCGCTATATCTGAGGAGCATCGATGTTGCATTGCTCGGATTTCTGAAGAACGAGAACCTTCAACCTATCATGAAGCAAGCACTGATCCACGATGGCAAAAGGCCATGGCATCATAATTACAAGCACTGATAAATAACCAGACATGGGATCTTGTCAGTTTGCCTCCACATCGCAAGCCTATAGGATGCAAGTGGGTCTACAAAATCAAATACCGAGCTGATGGCTTTGTTGAAAGGTATAAGGCACGGTTAGTGGCAAAGGGCTTTACACAAAAGGAAGGTTTTGATTATCACGAGACCTTCTCCCCAGTTGCCAAAGATGCTACGGTCCGGTCATTTCTTTCGGTTGCAGCTTATCAAGAATGGCCACTACACCAAATGGATGTCCACAACGCTTTCTTACATGGAGATCTGGATGAAGAAATCTATATGGACATACCACCAGGTTTACGGAGACAGGGGGAGGATAAAGTGTGTCGTCTCCGCAAATCCTTATATGGGCTCAAGCAAGCATCTAGACAATGGTATGCAAAATTCTCTGAGTCCTTGATCGCTGCCGGGTTTCGACAATCAAAGTTCGATTATGCTGTCTTCACATGGACCAAAGGTACGTCATCTATATATTTAATGATATATGTAGATGATATATTGATCATGGGAAATGATGAGGCAGCTATCAATAGTTTCAAGCAATACTTGCACTCCACTTTTCACATTAAAGATTTAGGGTCACCAAAATATTTCCTTGGAATAGAAATTGCTCGTTCAAGCCAGGGAATATCTCTTAGCCAGAGAAAATTTACCTTGGAAATCATATCAGAAGCTGGATTATCAGGGTGTAGGCCAGCTGTAATTCCAATCGAGCAAAATACCAAATTGACCACGGCAGAGTATGACGCTGGAATCTCTCAAGAAGCTGACCCTACACTAAGAGATCCAATGAGTTATCAAAAACTTGTTGGGAAACTTATTTATTTGACCATGACCAGGCCGGACATCGGTTATCTTTGTGCGAGACACTTAGCCAGTTCATGCACAATCCGAAGCAGTCCCACATGAATGCAGCACTCAAAGTGGTCAAATATTTGAAGAAATGCCCAGGCCTTGGGATTCTTCTTTCCAAAAAATGTGATATGAAGATGACTGCATACTGTGATGCAGATTATGCGACGTGTCCGATGAGCAAAAGATCGATCACGGGTTTCGTATCAAGTTAGGGGATTCTTTACTCTCATGGAAGACGAAGAAACAACCGACTGTTTCGTTATCCTCAGCAGAAGCAGAATATCGAGCTATGGCAAAAACAACATGTGAAGTAGTGTGGTTACGTGGATTGCTTCGAGATCTTGGAGTGCAGCTTGAAGGACCAACCAGATTGTTTTGTGATAACGATGCAGCCATAAAGCTTGCCTCAAATCCGATAGTCCACGAAAGAACGAAACACATAGAAGTAGATTGCCATTTTACACGAGAGAAGATCCAACAAGGGATAATTGAAACAATGGGGATCCGAACAGAAGAACAGCCAGCGGACATATTCACCAAGCCTTTATGTCAAAGCCAGCACGCGTATCTTCTGAGCAAGCTAGGCGTCTTGGACATATACAAGCCACCAGCTTGATGGGGAGTGTTGGAAGATACACGGCATCTCTCAAGATCATTCAATATCGGATCCAATTGGATTCCGATTGTAATTCCAATTATAGAATATTTACTTACCTTTTCCTTGTACACAGATTGTATTATATACAGAACACAATGTACATTGAATATGCAGTGAATACAAAGTAAAATTTCCATCTTCTCTATTCGACTACATTATACTCAATTTCTTACACTGTCAGCCACTTCCCAAGCCTCACCGACTACGCCTCTGTTCTCCCCTGTTTCCTGATCAAAGTGCCCGAAGTGCCTGGCCCTCGTCCATTCTCTTTCGCTGGCCTCGATCTTTGTTGTTGACGTTTCCGGAGCGTTCATTTTCAAGGTCCGCAATCCTTCTTAGACAACGACCTTTTCTTCAAGCTGCAATCACTCTCACTGGGCAGCAGGGGAAATTCGGTCACGCGTTAGGAGAGTAGTTTCTTCCGAGTTGTAGGAAGATCTTAGAAAACCTTCTCACTGATTTCTCTGTTTGGCAGACTTGGTTGCGCAGGAGCCTGTCCTCTTTCTGAGCCAGTGAGCGTGAAATACTTTAAGCTAATTCGGGACTCACTCGCTGGCGCCAATTGCCGTCACCAACGTTTCTCAGACCCCCTCTAGCATGTTAAGCAATCGATTGCAATCGGTAACGCCCTTCACTAAGGTAAGGCTTCATGCTCTATTTCATCACAGTTCGAATCTGCTGTATTGGAGGCCATATCCATGACTTCTAATGACTTATGTTATCCCAGTGACATTTTAAGTTTCGATTTCGCATTAATTCCTGCTTCGTTTCATTCTCCAATTCGTTGCTTACAATGAGTATGTGAAAATGCCTGAACGAAATTGTCTACACATTTGAAAAGTGTTTTACTGAATATAAAAATCCGGATGTCAATCTCATGTTCATATTGTAATATACATGTTTTATTTACTCGTTCTGTTCCTGATTCCTATGGATTTAGTCTAGGACTGAGACCCCCAAATACCTTGATTGTTTCATTTTTGTCTGATCTCATATTTTCATGTTGTCTTCCATTCTGATTTACTTCGTTAGGCCTCTCGCTGGATATGGATGAATGTTAGGTAATGAATCTTTGCACAGAGTGAGGTCGTGTGGTTGAGTAAGTCTTCGAAGTATTTTCATGGGATTAAAACTGGTTTTGCTGGTCGTGAACGTAATTCAGAAAAGTCTTACGCAGAGCTACCTAAAAGAAACAGAGCGCGTGCATGTTGCACTCTATAGCAAAGTGTGTGCGTGTGAGAAAAGACCGAGTTCATGTATCCGATAGGTAAAATCAAAGAGAGGCGGTGAAAGGTAGTTCATCATGTTCTGTACTAGTAGTTCATTGTGATGGTCGGAGATGGTTGCGGGTGGAAGCTGCGTGTCCCAAATTTGTCCCTGCTGATCTTCTTTGTGGGTTGTTCTCTCTCTCACTGACATTGTTTCCTAACGCGCGCAGACGAGGTGGGAAAGTTTCTGGATATGGCTTGGACTGGATTTCAACTCTTTTGCAGTAACTTTTCTCTCAGCAATGGAATTTTCGGCTGAGTTCTTGGGAGTTGGGTTTCATTTGAGTGAATTTACTTTGATAAAGCCCTTCGGTGTCTGTGTTCCAGACCCTAGAAATCCACTCGTGATCCAAATTCGGATTGGGCCTAAGAGCCTGCCCGTGTCTCCTTTAAAAAAACATAAAAGTCACGTAATGAACTCTCTAAGGCTGCGTTCATTTCACGGAAAATAACTTCCAGGAAAATGTTTTCCGGATTTTCCGGTGTTCGTTTCATGGAAAATCAACTACTCAAGGAAAATGTTTTCCATCAACAGTAAAAATTACACTCAAAGCTTAGGAAAATGTTTTCCACTTCTGAAAAGTGGAAAACATTTTCCATAACTTCTTCTGTCTTTTTTTTTTTTTTTTTTCTTTCTTTCCTTTTCATTTTTCTTCCTTAGCTTGGCCGGTGGCCGACCCCGACAGCAGCCGGCGATCGGTGACCGGCGACCGACTGCGGTCGCGAGTCGGCTCGAGCTCCGCCCCGGGCCAGTGAGGCTCCGCCTAGCCCAATCTGTGGAAGCCCAGCTCACCCGAGCTCGCCGGAGGTGCGGGGGAGCCGCGAGCTCGCCGGATCGGCGGCGGAGCTCGGGCTCGCCTTGATCGGGAGCCCGAGCTCCCCCACCAAATCTGGCGAGCTCGGGCGAGGCCCGAGCCCCGCCCAACTCGCGGGATCTGGCGATCGGATCCTGGTCGGCTTGCCATTGTCAGGCATGCGGCGGCGGAGGAAGGAGGAAGGAGGAGGAGGAAGGAGGAAGGAGAAGGAAAAGAAAAGGAAAAAATAAAAATAAAAAATAAAAGGAAAAATAAATAAATTAGTTAACGAACGGTGGAAAATGTTTTCTACCCAAAATTTAAATTTCAGCCCAACACCGGAAAATATAGCCATTTTCCTGGAAAATGACTTTTGAGAAAATATTTTCCGGAGATGGCCCATTTTCCATGAAACGAACGCAGCCTAAAAATATAGTTTTTGCTACAATATGTTAACTTTTGTAATGATGGACATCTTTACATCTTTAACTCTTTCAAAAAGTTGTCATAATCTTAAGTCAAAATATTATTAGAGACGTACTAAAGTAATTTTGAAACTTGATTTGCCACAGTGCAAGATAGAATTGATATATACATCAGCAATATATGCATACATACTGGAGATTTGCTAGCTACCTAAAGCTCATGGTGGATTGAGCCACATGGCACACTCACATGCGAGATATACTCGCTAATTTACTTTTGATGGTGCCGACATTAATTTTTACAAATGTAACAATACGCACAAAACTATAACAAATTATTCGCACCAATCAAATTCTCTATATATTAATTTTATTGGGATAAGTACACTAATGGTGTCATAAGTTGTGTACGACGCTCACTTTGGTGCCAAAAGTTTCCGTCGGATCATCTAAGTGCCAAAAAATTTGAAAAACGCTCACTTTGGTGCCAACTCCGACAAAATTGGCCGGAAATCCGACGTGGCCTTTTTTTATTAATTTTTTACGCCGACGTGGCTCATTGGAGAGTTGAGTCAGCATCCAAACACCAAAACGACGCCGTTTAGTGTCTCCCCCAATTCAAAACCCTAATCTCCAACCGTCGCCGTCCTCGATGGTCCTTGCGCTCGGCGGCCACGGCTTCGACCCCGACCTCGACCCAACCCCGACGATGGCCACTCAACGGCAGCGGCTCTGACCTCGACCCCGACCCCGACGATGGCCACTCGACAGCCATAGCTCCGACCCCGACCTTGACCTCGACTGCGACGATGGCCACTCGACGGCCGCGGCTCAAACCCCGACCCCGACCCCGACGATGGCCACTTGACGGCCGTAGCTTCGACCCCGACCTCGATGATGGCCACTCGGCGGCCGCAGCTTTGACCCTGACTCCGACCCCAACCCCGATGACGGCCACGGCTTCGACCCCGTCGAAACCCTAATTTCTTCCCCATGTGAGCTAAACGGCGTCGTTTCCATGAAGCCATCCACGTAGGATGGCAAAATGATGTCGTTTTCTTAAGGAGGACTGAAAACGACGTCATTTAAAGGCTTATCAATTTTTTTTTTAAATCATTTTGGCTGGAATCTTTCGTCGGAGGCCGGAATCTTTCGCCGGTGGCACCAAAGTGAGCATTTTCCATCCGATTTGGCACTTAAGTGATCCGACGGAAACTTTTGGCGCCAAAGTGAGTGCCGTACACAACTTATGGCAACATCAGTGTACTTATCCCGAATTTTATTTAATGTGGATTTATACTTGTCGACACTTAAATTTTGACATTCCATTTAGTAATTCATTACATAAAAAATTAATGCTCAACCCCGTCCTCTAGCAAAAATATTCATTAAATTGCATTTGCTTATTAATTGGACCAATGGTGGATGAGTCTAAGTGAAGGTCCTGAACTTAATAGATTGGATTCAGCCCACAAAAGCGTTAAATTTTGGTCAGGCTCATGGCCAAAAATCACATGAAATATCGAGATCAAGAGAGCACTACACTGCGTGTCACGTGCTTCTTGCTGTTTGCCATCCTGCCATGTCATTCATCCTATGCCACATCATCATGCTACATCATTGTATGGCATGTCATTCTGCCACATCACCATATATGCCACGTCATTGCTTGTATGTCATGTATCGATCTATATGTTTAGGTTATTTAATTAAATTCCATGTCATATTAGAAATTGCATGTCTAGGTTCATGAAATTGTGTGCCATGCTAAAATAATATATTTAATTGTCCTTAGAATTAGGACATTTAGATGAGTTATGTCACATGTTATGTTAGATTAGTAACATGCCTTTCATATAGTATAGTTTGCATAAGATTTGAGTGAAATTGCATGTTAATTAAAAATCACATTTAGGATGTTGATGTGATATTCTACCTAACATTATAGATGTTTTTGTTGCTCCAAGATAAGTATTACCTCCCTATGCTTGCAATTTATTTACTTATTTGCTTTATTAAGTGTTAAATAATGTTGCGTACCTACATGATCAACCTATATGTTAGGAGTAATTTAAAATCAATGTAAGTTGCTTGAAAAAAAAATTAAATAAAAGAGAAAATATACCAAAAGTGTATTAGAGAAATCTAGTGTAATCAAGTTTCCGAACTCATTTAATCTCTAATTTGTCTAGTTCATAGAAGTGAAGTAATTCTACCATTACTTTATTTGGGTTTCTAATTGATATATTAGTAGTAGATTAGTGGCAACCCCATAATAATTAGAAGAGAGTCTGAGTTAGGTCTAAGTTTAATAATCCATTAGCCAAATCCCTAGGTAATATATTGTGAGGGTCATGGAACATCTTGACATACGTGATGGTATATCCTCTAATTAAAAGAACATGACGAGTAAATTGCAATATTGATCGAATAATAATATGAGCATGTGCAATATTTCATGCATGTAAAATAATATGAATTAATAAGAGCACGAAAGAATAAAATAAGAACGAAAATTCCCCGCTTGATAGCTTTCTTTAATTTGTCGGAACCTTCAACTTTGTGCCGTGGACTTGGTGTTTAAAAAGGCGATTAAACAATTAAGAATCTTCTTGAGAGTAGAACGATTTCTGTCTCTTCTCCACTTCTCCCGAGTTATGGAGAATTACAGGTGTTCAAGCTTCCAGTTCCGTATATTAAATGGTAATAAAAAAGAGTAGGATAATTTCCATACAAAAGAAACTAAAATATATGGAATTGAAAAAAGAAATTGTTGGATATCTTTCCGAAATATGCAATATTCAATTTATATTTTTAGGAAATTTGCAATCTAGTTTTCTCCTAGAATGCATATGTAGAATTCCTTAATTTATTATCAGAATAAGAATAATCTAATAATTCATTTTCTTGTGAATTTTTTGTCGCCAGCACTTATATTTGCAATTATTATTGCTTCGAGTTAGTTAGCTTTTCCATCTTTGTGTTATTTAAGTTAATTATTTAATTTTTGTTTGTTTGTATTACTATATTTAATATATTATATAGACATTAATGGGAAAAAGTACCAAAAAATTATAAATATATTATATGAATGTTAATTTAGTTCTAAATTTTTCAATTTAGCCAATATAGTTGTAACATTTTGACAACTTTCCAATATAATTTATCCAGCTAATTTAGTCCAAAATTCGATGATGTGGCAATCCAGCAAGTGTCAAATGTCCTGCATGACGTGCCAACAATCTTACGAGGACAAATTTGCTCAAAATAGCTTCTTTAGTTGTATTTCTTTTTTCATTTTGTTCATTTCTTTCTTTCTTTTCTTTTGTCTTTTACTGCTCATCTTCTTCCTCAAGTACTTTTCATCCGCCGTTGTTGCGTCTCCGCCGCCGCCACCAAGCCCCGTATCTACCCACAGCTTGACTTCAACCTCGCCATGCCCAACAACGAGTAACCTCCAGATCTTGATGCCTTGAGCTCCACCAAGGCATCGACCTCGACCCCCAAATTTGGCGACTCGAGGTCAGCAACGACATGTAGCTCGAACGCCCAAATGTGGTTCTCCATTATAGGTCCCGAAACCCCATGGTCGATCAATGAAGAGTCCAACATTACATGAAACCAAACAAAGTCTGGTAAAATTACTTAAAATGTCCTAAGTCTGCATTTTTGCCACTAAATTTTAGATCTCTTAATTGTCTCAATTATCTCCTAAATATTCTTAGGTTTTGCTATCTGAGTTTGTCTAGCCAATTTTAATCAGAAATTACTGATGTGGATTTTTTTTAAATACTTTTGTAATAATCATTTTATTTATTTCCTTTTCTTTACTTTATTGTTTTTCGAAGTGAGGATAGCGAACCTCATCGGATTTAGGAGAGGACGCCGCGGCCCTCACTAGCTCTAAGCAAGGATCGCAATGCCCTTAGCCCTCTCTAGCCAAAGTGAGGGTGCACGAGCCCTCGCCAAACCTAGGCAAGCTGAGGTCTTGGCAGCCCTCACTGCATCTAGAGAGGTTTCGCGTGCCCTCACTTTGGTCAGCGAGAACTGCCAAGCGGTTGCCACCCACAATGAGAGCCGCCAAGCCCTCGCCATTAAGTGGGGCCATGATGCCCTTAGGATTGCCAACCCTCGCTCAAAAAATCAATAATAATAATAAAAAAATAATAATAATAATAATAATAATAATAATAATAAGGAAAAACACCAACAAAAATAATTAAAAATTATCAAAAAAATGTCTCACATCAGTTTTAGTTGTGTCACTTAGGATGGTTGCGTGTCCATGTCAGCAGTTTTTGGCAAAAATTGCCTTGATGAAGTCAATTGAGAAAATGTAAAAACGTTTAGTAATCAATTGACATGATTAAAAGGTTTTGGATTGAATTGAGAAAAATATAATACGTTTAAGACTTTTCTAGTAATGTTCCCAACATAGTTCAAAAAGAAGTCTTAAACAAAGGTCAAATAGTAATGAAAAAGATCGAGCACTTCAGTTGGTAATGAACAAGTTCGAGCCCCATCAAAAAGAAGTTTTAACCCCATGAATTATGGGAGAATGAAAAAGAAGTTTCAACCCCATGAAACTATTGGAGCTCGCACTTTGGTGTGCATCTGAGCCCCAACCAAGATCTTGGAGTCGAGCTCGATGTCACGGAGGAGTTTGGTCGAGATTTCGAGCTGCTGAGCTTGACGGCAAATAGAGGAGGGTGGAGGGGACATGAAGTGATGAAGAAGAAGAGCAGTCAATAAAGCACTTCTGTTCATTTCCGGGAGACGATGAACAGTTAAAAAAACAAAGAAAAGAAAAAAGAAAAAATATATAAAATGTCTCATTATCATTTTGAGTGATGTCATACACATTGGATCGACGGCCGTGTCATATGGTATGGCCAACATTGGCTAGATTGCTACGTAAGCGATTTCTAGCCTAAATTGGACGAACAAATTTTATTGGAAAATTCTCTGAAAGTTTGGAACTACATTGGTCAATTTAAAAATTTTAGGACTGAATTAATATTTGTGTAATAAATTTAAGACTTTTTGAGTAATTTTCCCAACATTAATATTAAACTAGTGAAATATTGAAGGTTCCATAATTTAACGTCTTAATGAGAAAAAAATTAAATTAAAAGGAGGTTGAGATATTTGATGCTACAATAAAATTTCGATAAGATGCATCATAAAGGGTGATGCCAACAATACTTTGAACTTGTTGCTACCGTCACAATATATTTTGGAATAGTAATGTCTACTAAACAAAAAAATATTGAAAATATGAAACAAAATCACCAAAATGTCAATAAATAATCAAAATAATGAGGTGTGTTGATGCATTCTTGGATACACCGAATGTGTTGTTTGGTATTGTCTCGAACAAAATTTATTGAATACTCTCAATGAGTCCAAAGACATAACCTTTTATCTAACTTTTAGGTGAGCAATCCTGTGATGAAAATTAACAATATGAATATGAAGTCTTAATTTTGATTACCAAATGTAGAGGGGCTGATTATATGCTAATTCAATATGTAATCAGCTCACTTTTTTCTTGATGAAATAACACGCAGGCATGCATATTTAGTTTATACCCTTTTTATATAATTAGGGATATTTTTTTTACCTACTATATATTAAAGAACAAGTGCTTATGACTGTTCAAATTGTCTCCACCCATAATATAGTAAAAACACAACCAGCGTGCATACTTGTAATACGAGTCATGTCATAAGTTTGAGAAGATCAATGAGCCCGCCACATGTAGATAGAAATGGTCACTGAGACAACCATTGCCTCGACCTTTGTGGATACTGTTCAATTTTATCAAGTGTAATGGCACTTCAGAAGATACGGTATTGAGTGCGCACAATGAGTATTGATATATTGTCAAGAGACCTTCATGTTGATCTATTGTGCTCGGTAAAATTCCAATTAGTTCATCACGAGAAGATGACCTAATCAACTCTTGTTTAGATACAATGTATATATTGTATGTTTGTTTATTTTCACTACTAAAGGGACGGCAAAAAGAACCGTCTACCCAGCTGACATACACAAATGCCTATCTTACTTAGCAGCAAACATTTCGAATCTCCATATTCTCTATCATTTGATGACCAGTTATCCTTGAAAACCCTCACTTTAGGGTGTCGTAGATTACATAGCCTCTCAACTTCTTCGTTTGCAAATTTGTAGAGCAACGGAGGATCAAATTTTCGGCAAAGAGCTTCAATTTTTTGTGTTCCCTGCGACAGTGAAACAAAAGGGCAAGAATATCATATTGAACAAGTATAATTGTCATCCTGAACATGAAAGATAAATCTAAGCATTGGTATGAACAAAAAAAAGTTACAGCAGTAATATGAGAAAAAAAAAAAGAAACTTCCCTTAAATATTATTGAACAAACAATCACAGTGAAAGGCATGAAATTTGTTAGCTCGATGGGGAAAAAGTAATGCAAATGCAAATTTACCTTAGGTTCCATCACCACTTCCAAATCTTCCACACAATTCCACAACCGAGTTTTTTTTTTTTTTTTTGTTCCTTACCACATTCTTGATGAATAATGTCTCTACCAAGGCCTTTTAACTGATCATGCATCCATAGCTTGTTGTCTTCCCCGATTTTTATCAAAAACATCCTCTGAAGGACCTCAAGGCCTTCCTCCGGGAAGAGATTGGATTCTTTCCACGAGTGGAGCATCATCCTTTGATCAAATCCAGTGAAAAGACAAGCAATTTCAAGAAAGATATGCTTTTGACAATCATCTAAGGCATCGTAACTTATTTTCAACTTTTGTTTCACTTCATAGAGAGGAACTTGTTTTAGCTTCCTCAATATTGCATCCCAACCTTTGCTACTACACTGAAGTAATTTACCTATAGCTTCAAGAGCAAGAGGAAGACTGTACACCACTTCTGTGGAGAAAGCAACATAGTCATCCAAAGGGTAATCTCTTCCAAAAGCACGTATGCAAAAAAGTTGAAGAGATTGATTGAAGTTCATGCTCATAAGCTCATATGGATAATAAAACTCAAGAGCATTGACAATATCCCTGTTTCTACAAGTTATGATAATCCTATCCTGCTTCCTAAACCGAACCATGCAGGTTTTCCTATCAATGCATCCCAATGAGTCATTTGATCAACATCATCAAGTAGCAGCAAAACTTTTTTACCGTATAACCTTTCTTTTATTATCATAATTCCGTCCTCAACATTTCTAATGTTTGACCACTCTTTTTTTAGAGTGTCTGAGATTAATTGATTTTGCAAACCTTCAATGCCCTTGAGCTCTGAAGTTCCCCTAATGTTAGAAAGAAAGCAACAAGCTTCAAAATGATGCAACAATCGGTTGTAGATGATTTTGGCAAGAGTGGTCTTTCCTACACCCCCCATACCATGGATTCCAAGAATTCGTATATCCTCAGAATCAGCACACGTCATTGCATCGATTTCCTTCACATGATTTTCAACTTCGACCAAGCAGTCTGTCACTAGTAAATAAGCCATCTTCAACTCATCTATAACATTCTTGACAATCTCGTCCATCAGTTTTCCTTCACCTCTAATATTATGGAAGGAAAATGGAAAACATAATTAGAAGAACAAGGTAATATTATGGAAACACAGCGCCAAAATGATAACCCAAAAAATGACATACCTATTCTTCTTTGAATTGTCCCATCCATTTAGATTGGCAACATGGTTAAGAGCAGCTTTCCACTTACTAACGTTCGCACCAAATTTCTCCTTATGCAAACGAAAGGCTTCTTCATAAGACCCAATCTGATGACGGACCTCCGCCGGAGTAACATCATAAAAAATGGGCATAATCTTCTGTCTCCTTGTTTTACTACACTCCTTCATTTGGACCAATTCATTAAGACACCATTTACTAGAGGCATAGCCCTTGGAAAATATGGGAATTGCAATTTTTGATTGGCTGATAGCTTTGAACAACTCAGGACCAAACTCCCCTCCAACTCGGAGCTCTTCATCATCCTTAAATGTGTTGATTTTAGCACCTTGCAACCTGGTATAGAGGAAATTTGTCATGCCTGAACGAGTATCCGGCCCCCTAAAACTCAGGAAGACATCATAGTCGTATCCAAATGACATGGAGGTTGATGATGGTGAGTCGTCCTGCTGGTATACCTTTTCCTGTTTTGGCAGTGTCAAATTAGGGATTTGCACCAAGTTGGAGACACCTGCAGCAGTAGCTTCTACACCGCCATTGTTGATAGCCGATGAGGATGCTAAGTCACCGACGGAAGTGACCTCCATGTTTGTTCCTGTCACAGCTGCTATTCTTTCCCATCTCACAGATTCCATGTTCTCACCTGTTCAACAAAAAATGTTAGGCAATAATGGTCATAAAGAGAATTTAAGCAATTGCAGAACGCAAGGCAACTTTAAGGAAATCAATTTCATTAATTATCAATTTCCTTAAAGTTATTCCTTCCCACCTCATCGATTCTTAATTCAACAAATTCTCTGGCCAACATGAAATCGATGTGGAACATTCTACCTTGATTCTAAAGCATACAGAATAAGCTTCTAGTGAGAATGTGTTACCAGAGTGAACATCTTGAGATAGTTCCAGAGAAGAGATCAGATGCTGTTTGTGGGATTGCAGGGGTTCAATATTCTTTTTGGTGAGCGTTGCGCTGAAGCTTACGAGAGATCCATCTTGAGATAGTGAAGAGGAGCCAGAGTCTGAACTTGCAAGAGATCCGTCAAGAGCTGCTTGCACTGAAGCTTCTAACTGGGAGGAAAGCTTTGGCTCGAGAATTGAGGTCGGAAAAATATGTTTTGGAATAGTAATATCTAATTAACAACAAATATTAAAAATTACCAAAATGCCAATAAATAATCAAAATAATGTGGCGTGTTGATGCATTTTGCTGGATACACTGAGTGTGCCGATTGGTATTGTCTAGAACAAAATTCATCGAAATTGCCTTATCTTTCTCTTAATGTGTCCAAACACATAACCATCTCAATGTTGTAGATAATACTTTGAACTTGTTGCTATCATAAAAATATGTTTTGGAATAGAACAAAAAATATTAAAATTACCAAAATGCCAATAAATAATCAAAATAATGTGGTGTGTTGATGCATTTTGCTGGATACATTGAGTATGTCGATTGGTATTGTCTAGAACAAAATTCATCGAAATTGCCTTATATTTCTCTCAATGTGTCCAAACACGTAACCATCCATATGATTTTTTAGGTAAGTGAACGTGTGATGATAATTAAAATATGAAGTCTTAAATTTGATTACGAAATGTAGCTAGGTTGATTAGATGCTAATTCAATATATATTTAGCTCATTTTTCTTGGAAAAATAACCTGCCGGCACATATTTTTCCCTTATAATTTCTTAAAATCATAGGTAAATTTTCTTTACCCACAATATATAAGGAACAAATGCGTTCAAATTGTCTCCACCTATAAATAGCAAAAATGCAACCAGAGAGTGTACTCATAATATGAGTCATGTCATAAGCTCGAGAAGATCAATGAGTCTTCCACATGGAGACATCGAAATGGTCAACCAACTTGCTAAGCTCTGGGACAACCACTGGCTTGACCTCTCAAGATGCTGTTCGGTTTTATCAAGTGTACTAGCTTTTCAGAAGATACCATACGAGTGTGCACAATGAGTATTGACATTTTGATAAGACGATGTGGATCTATGGAATCAGTAAAACTCCAATTAAATCATGATGAGAGGATGACCTAATCAACTCTTGTAGTGGACAAAATTAGTAGTTGTATTTGAAGAAAATCATATCCCCCTCAGATTGTAATGACACGAGGATGACCTGATCAACTCTTCTTTAGACACAATGTGTGCATTACATGTCTATTTGTTTTCACTATGGAAGCGATGGCAAAAAGAACTGTCTACCTAGCTGACAAACGCAAATGCCCATTTTACTCATTATCAAACATCTCGAATTTCCATATACCCTATCAGATCTTTCAAATTTCGAGACCCATATCCTGTCAAGATGTAACTTCTCGCAATCATGTATTCGCAAAGATTTTAGTTTCTTGAAACTTGAAGCTGGATCAAACATCTCATCTAAAGATCTGCATCCTTTTATGCTCAAGTCTTCCAATGACTCCAGTCTTCCTTGAATCTTCACAAGATTATGACATTGTCGTAGGTCAAGATGCGTAAGCTTCCTCAAGTTCGATAAATTGGGCAATCTCTCAAGTAGAGGAAGTTCACCTAGCTTCAAGATCATCAAATTCTCCAAACCATCAAAGCTTTTTATTTCAGTTAGACCATGGCAGTATCGCAAGTGAAGTTCAGTGAGTTTCTTCAAGTTTGATAGATCAGGTAATCTCTTCAGTAGCGGAATTTCTATGAGCTTCAAAGTTCTGAGATTCCCCAAGCCTTCTATGCTTTGCAAGTCGATCAGATTATGGCAGTGCCCTAATTGCAGTTCATTGAGCTTCTTTAATTTTGATAGCTCAGGTAATCTCTCCAATAGCGGAATTTCTATGAGCTTCAAAATCCTGAGACTTGCCAAGCCTTCAATGCTTTGAACGTCAACGAGACTAGGGCAGTGCCCCAAATGCAGAATGACTATGTTCATCATGGAAAAATCGGTGATCTTAACTTCAATGGGAAAATGATGCCACGAAAGCCATCTCAACTTGGAAAGCATAAGCGTCTTGTTTTGTAGATTGGCTGGGAAATCATTTGAAGGCCAATTTGAAGGCCTCTCAACTTCTTCGTTTGCAAAATAATATAGCAACTGAGGGTCACACTTTTGGCAAAGAGCTTCAATTTTTTTTGTTCCCTGCGACGGCAAAACAGGAGAGTAAGGATACTATATTCAACAAGTATATATGGTCGTTCCGAACATAAAAAACCAAGCTAAGCATTAGTATAACAAAAAAACAAGTCATAATACTAATCATGAGATAAGAAATACCTTCCTTAAATATTATTGAGCATACAATCACAGTGAAAAGGCCTAAACTTGTCAAGTTGATGAGGATAAAGTAATTGAAATGCAAATTTACCTTCTTTTCCATCACCCCATCCAAACCTTCCTCATGGTTCTGCAACTGAGTCTGTTTTTCTCGTTCTTTATCAAAAATTTTATGAGCAATGTCTCTACCAAGGCCTCTGAGCTGATCATGCATCCATATCTTCTTGTCTTCACTGATTTTAATCAAAGACATTTTCTGAAGAACCTCAAGATCTACTTCTGGGAAGAGATTGGAATTTTTCCACGAGCAGAGTGCTATCCTTTGATCAAATCCAGCGAAAAGACAAGCTATATCAAGAAAGATATGCTTTTCCCTATCATCCAGGGCATCATAACTTATTTTCAACTTCTGTTTTACTTCTCTGAGAGGAACTTGTTTCAACTTCTTTAATATTGCATCCCACAAATGTTTGCTTCTACACGGAAGTAGTTTACCTATAGCCTTGAGAGCAAGAGGAAGACCTCCTGTACTTCTGACCACTTCTGTGGAGAAAGCAACATAATCATCCGTAGGGTAATCTCTTCCGAAAGCATGTTTGCAAAAAAGTTGAAGAGATTGATTGAAGTTCATGCTCATAAGCTCATATGGATAACAAGACTTAAGAACATCAACAATATCCCTGTTTCTACTAGTTATGATGATTCTACTTCCTAAACCAAGCAATGCAGGTTTTCCTATCAGTGCATCCCAATGAGCCATTTGATCGACATCATCAAGTAGTACCAGAACCTTTCTATCGCGTAAACTATTTTGTATTATCTTGATTCCTTCCTCAACATTGCTAATGTTTGACCCCTTTCTTTTGAGAACATCAGAGATTAATTGATTTTGCAAAACTTCGATGCCCTTAAGCTTTGAAGTTCCCCTGATGTCAGAAAGGAAGCAACAAGCTTCAAAATGATGTGACAGCCGGTTGTAGATGATTTTGGCAAGAGTAGTCTTTCCAACGCCCCCCATACCATGGATTCCAAGAATTCTTATGTCTTTCGAATCAGCACATATCATCGTATCGATCTTCTTCACATGACTTTCAACTCCGACCAAGCAGTCTGTTATCGGCAGACAAGCCATTTTCAACTGATTTATAACATCCTGGACAATCTCTTCTACTAGTTCTCCTTCACCTCTAATATCATGGAAGGGAAAGGGAAAACATAATAAGAAGAAAAGGTAATATTATGGAATATCGCGCCAAAATGATAACTCAGAAAATGACATACCTATCCTTCTTCGAATCGTCCCATCCTGTTAGATAGCCAATGTAGTTCAGAGCAGCTTCCCACTTAGGAACGTTGGCACCAAATTCCAACTTATGGGAAATAAAGGCTTTTTCATAAGACCCACTTTGATGACGGACCTCCTTTGGAGTAACGCCATAAAAAAGGGGCATAACCTTCTGTCTCCCTATTTTACTACACTCCACCATTCGGACCAACTCATTAAGACACCATTTACTAGAGGCGTAGTCCTTGGAAAATATTGGAATTGCAATTTTTGATTGGCTAATAGCTTTGAGCAACTCGGTTTCAAATTTCTCTCCAACATGGAGCTCTTCATCGTCCTTAAATGTGTGGATTCCAGCCCCTGACAACCTAGTATAGAGGACATTTGTAATGCCCAAGCGAGTATCTAGCCCCCTAAAACTCAGGAAAACATCATAGTCATATCCAGATGACATGAAGGTTGATGATGATGAGCCATTCTGCTGGTATGGTTTTTCCTGTTTTGGCAGCATCATAGCAGGGAATTGCGATGAGTTGGAGACACCTACAGCAGTAGCTTCCACACTGCCATCATTGACAGCCGATGAGGATGCTGAGTCACTGACAGAAGTTACCTCCATGTTTGTTTCTGCCACAGCTGCTATTTCTTCCCACTTCACAGAATCCGTGTTCTCACCTATTTTACATGAAAATGTTAAGCAATAATGGCCATAAAGAGAATTCAGGCAATTGCAGAACGCGAGGCAACTTTAAGGAAATTTATTTCATTCAATGGAAATTTCCTTGAAGTATAAACCGTGGTGATAAGCACCCTATCCCAGCAGACAATGGCTACAACTTGTGAAATTTTGAGTCCAAAGTGATCTTTTATGAGTGATAGTTATTTCATAGATTTTGAGTCCAAAGAAATTGATTTCATAGATTTACATCTAATTAGAATGAAATTATGTGATAGTTATTATAGGAGCATTGCATGGTCCTACTAGCCGAAACAATCCCTTCATCTGAGAGATGACTGTCTATTCCACGTCTGTGTTGTATGTGTCTCGCCAATCGGTCAAACTGTTTTTCATTAACTCTGTGGCTGGACTGGACCAAGTGGAACTTAACTTAAATGAATCAAGCTGTGACCGAGGAAAGGTAGTTCACTTCAATTCAGGTACATGCCCCATCCTACGTTTAAAATCGGAAAAGTTCATAATACTCTGTGGTGGACAATGAAAAATGAGTGTGAATCATTCCTCCGTGACTAAAAGCATGCATAAAAAATTCCGTTGTGGATGTATTACCTGAGATGACAACTTGAGGCATTTCTGAAGACAAAAATGGTTGATGATTGAGGGCCTGCGATTTTGGGTGTTCAACAATATTTCGCATCATAATTGCATCTTGAGACGGTTCAAAAGAAGGCATCATTTGCTCCACCCAACCCACAGAAGGAAGAGGAGGAGGGGGAGGAACACAAGAAGCCTGAGGTGAATTATTCACAATGGACGATGGAGGAGTTCCTGAAACAAGCAAGTTAGGAGAAGGGGCATGAGGAAGGGGATCCAATTGGACTCTTCGATATTGCTTGATGATAATGCCCCTAGGCCAATAAGGATGTCTGGGATCGTACAGAGGAAGAAGAAAATGAACCTGTGAGATTGGACAGTGAGAATGACTGACCATTCTCTTCCACGGTCGTGTCATATTGTTGATCCAACTCAAATTTTGGCGAAGTGCAAGGTGATTCCGTGGCTAATTCTAAACTTACAAAAGATCCCTCAAGAGCTGAATCAACCGAACTTTCTGACAGCGAAGGTGACATTTGTGGACTTCCTGAAACAAGCAAGTTAGAAGAAGGGGCATGAGGAAGGGGATCAAATGGGACTTTGTTGATATTACTCATTGATCATTAGGCGCATAAGATTTCCGTGTTAAGACAGTATTCAAACACTGCATCCACATCCAAATATGTAAATCATTTTATGCATAAGATTTCCGTTCAAATATAGATGAAGCTAACAGGAGACGTCTATAATAAAGTGTGTCCTTCCATTGGGCTCGGTATAAACTTGATAGACTATGAAATGAATTTACTTCTTGAGGAAAAATGAAGTACTCATGCAAGATAGCTTCCAAATCGTGTATGTTGACTTGCTATGCCATCAAAAGTTGTTTAGAAACTAAACCAAATGATTAAGCTCATAAACTTCCAAAAAAGAGTTGTAAAGTAGGAAAAACCTGTACTGCAAATCATTTCCATAGAGGTGCAGTGTGAATGATATTTCTAGAGAAGTGATGAATCAACTAATTATATGATCCCCTGAGCTTGAAGGACAAGCACCTCATGAGAATCTTCTATAGATAAACCTATTGAATGCTTATTGTTGCAAAAGCAAGCAAGCGAATAATAAAATAAGGACACCGGATTTACGTGGTTCGGTCATAGTGACCTACGTCCACGGGGAGAGCAACAATAAGTTCCACTATTGATCAAGCAATACAACATAGATTATAACCATACTCGAATCACTAAAACACTCAGTATTTCCTAACCCCCAATTACATCCAAAAACTTATGCAGTATTTAGCCCCACAATTCCTCACAAAAGAATTTTTCAATCTTATGAAGGAATTCACAAATCTTACTACAAGATTACTGGCTTCAACACAATTTGATATCTTCAAGGTGTAATTCACACGCAGAAACTCCTCTTTGATATTCTTCATAAAGAACATCCACTTCTTACATATAGGCAAGAATTGGATTTTTTTTTTCAACTAGGAAATCTATTCAAAAAATAAATTTGCTTACGACTCCACCAAGAAAGTATGACTTTATTTTCTAAAAAAAATAAATTGTTTTGTCTGTTGCTCTTAAGACGTGAAAAGCTGAAGCGGAGAATGAGACCGGGTTAAGGTTAAATGTCTAAGGTGACAATGGCAGTGAGTATGATAATAGTGAGTTCAAGAAGTTTTTTGCATAGAATGAAATCAGGATGACTAGACCGGTTCCCAACAGACCCTTGTAAAACCGAGCTGAGAGGATGAACTAAACTCTGCATGAGCATGCGAGAAGTATGAGGATGCATGTAGGACTATCCAAAACGTTTTGAGCAGATATAGGTAACGAAGCAACTTCCTAATCAACATAGGACCTTCAGGTCCACTTGATTTCAAGCTACCAAAAAAAAAAGGACTCGAAAGAAAGTAAATTTCTAAACATTTCGGTTGTGTTTAATAAGTGCACATTGATTTTTAAAATATAAAAAAGATTGATGCAGAGATTCAGAAATGTATTATCATTGGATATGGTTCTGATTATTTTGACTATCGATGTGTGGATGAACAAAATAAGAAAACAATTAGAACTGATGGTATTATATTCAATGAAAACATAATGTATAATTACAAATCTGTGGTAGAATCTAGTGTGAGGAAACAAATAGAAGAAACTAGAGAGATTCAATTGGAGGGGGATTCTAAGAACATTCTGGTTAAGGATTATGAAATTGTTTGTTGTAGACTCTAATCAAGAATTAGGACCAGAACTGCCTATAGCTGAACCAATTTTAAGAAGATTTAGTAGAACTTTTAAACTTGTACAGAGGTATTTCTCCATTATTGCATATTGCTTTTGACTGCAAATCAAAATATTATTCACAAAAAGTGTAGGTTAAAGATTTTGTCGAGTGGGAGTTGACAACACAGGTTCGAATATTTTTCACCAGCTACAGAGTGTTAAACAATGTGTGTGTTGACTTTTTGAATGAGCTCTCCTTTTCAATAGGTAACTTTCAGCAGTCACAGAAGCCATGGACTGTGGTATGAATTAACCATGGCCCGGCACATGAGTTTCCACTGAGTGATACTAGAAGTGGACTCATAATTGGCAAAAAAAAGTTAATCAAAAGCGACCGCAAGGGCACACGAAACAATTTGTTAGGTAGGTAATGCTTATGCACGGTGGCATGCTAATCACCATCTGTTGATAGGAGACAATGAGTTCAGCTCACTAGACCTCCGGTCAGATATTACTCTGCTTTTGCAGGAAACGGGTTGTTTCTTAATCTTGGACAGCTCAGTAGACCTCCAAAGAGGCTACACGTTTACTCTCCTATTGTTGAAGTACCTTTGTCCCAAGAGAAGGTAAATCGTAGAATACAAAAGTAGAGGCCATGAATACCCGCTCAATTAATCCAGAACTCTAAAGCAAAGAAAGTAGTTAGAACACGGAACCCTGCTATGTTGCACTTTCAAATAATCAAGAGACTAACATTGAACATCTAAAAAAACTTACCATAAACTCTTTCAGAAACTTCCAGAACCCCATCTGGTTGTTTCCTGCGAAAAGTAAAAGCTGGGTAAGGCCATCATTCACCAAGATTGAATCAAATTTATTTAAGTCAAGCATCTTGAAAGAGCTAGACTAGCACCCACGTCTTGAAGGGAAACCAGAAGTCATCCTAATTCGATATATCCAAGACGATTGACACATCGTTCCACGTAACTTTGGGCTGGGGGAAACTTTGTGTCATTGATTCATTTATTTTGGGTGGAGCCTTCTTTTATTGCATGAAAGATTGTTAGTAGATAGTTACCCTTATTAGTTCTTCCTACTATACAAGGAATCAATACCCCGAAACTCCTTAGTCCTTACTGTTCATAATTGCATCAAAGATGCGAAACTCATGTTTCTCTCCATTTTTCCCCACTCCTCTTCAGTTTGACATCGACTTCCATGGTAATTAACTTTTCTATGGTGAACATTGTAAAATATTAAAGTGAATTCAAGTTGCCAAATGCAGTCATGATGAAGTTAGGTGACGAAGCATTTTTGACATTTTTTATATGAACTCACCGAGCATACGTATCGTTCAACTCCTCAATCTTCCTCCGTACTTCAGACATCGAAAGCATTTTTGCCAAATGTGGATGTAGGGGTACGCAACTGATCGCCACCTCCAACAGCTTAACCATTCCCTCCTCGAATTCGTGGCACGTCATGAGCTCCCCATTGAAAATATTAGCAATTATCTTGTCGCGAAGAGCGACCTCGACCGACTGAGGAAGATCTGTACCTCGACCTTGCTCCTTGAGGAGAAGCTGCGGGTGTGGCTCCCCCGTCAGGAGCTCCAGAAGCAGCTGCCCGAAGTCATACACATCTTCCACTTTTGATTTGGTGTCGCCCCGCAGGATCGGCTGTGTTGGGGAAGAGTGGCCAAAAACAGAGACCTGGGTCGGCATTGCGAGGAGGTCGAGGCTGTAATCAGAGACCCGGGCCTCGTAGGATGACGTGAGGAGGATGTTGGATGACTTGATGTTCCCGGAGTGAATATCGTGGAAGTGCAGGTACTCGATGGCCCGGGCAGCTCCAAGGGCGATCAAAAGCCTGACTTCCCAGCTCAGGGGATGCCCACCCCATCGTCTGTATGTATGTAATCGGCCGAACAAGCTTTCCTGGGGCATGTAATCGTACAAGAGGAACTTCTGGTCTTTACTGTAGAAGTAACCTCTCAAAGGGAGCAGGTTTTCGTGGTCCATCGCACCGATGGCTTCCACCTTGTCCCGGAAATCCTCGGCCGACAATTCCACAATATCGAGCATCTTCAAGATCACCGTGGCTGTTCCATCCTCCAGGTCAACCCTGTAAGTCATCCCGAACGTCCCTTTCCCCACTTCCAGCTTACTGGCCCTCATAACATCCTCAAAATCGAACCTCTTTGCGGGGTTCCCCAACAACACCAGCTCGCTCCTTGCCGGGTCAGGCTCTGGCCAATTGATCTGGGTCTCGCTCCTTGCCGGGTCAGACTCTGGCGACTTGATCTGGGTCGCATTTTTGTCCCGCAAGGAATTGCCGGGTTTCGTCCTTCCGCGGATGAAATCGTCCCGCAAGGAATTTCTGCGTTTCGTCCATTCGCTGATCCTTCGCCACAGCCCGTCCATCGGCGTCACTTCTTATGCAATCAATGCAAATTGTAGTACGCTCGTTTGGTTTGGCTCTGGCTTCATCACCCGAGCACAACAGCTTTCTTCAGTCTTCATCCCCTCTTTTTGGCTTAGTTCTTCTTGTCATTTGCTCACCCATTTTCTTCGTCTATCACAAGGAGGTCAGCCGCACGGTGCTACAAGTCCACGTCCATTACTTGGGCACGAGGATAGAAGAGGAATGTGAAAACAAAATTAAGAACGTTTCGGTGGAAACTTCACGATAAATAAAAATCTTTACAATGGAAATCCGTTTTTAGGAAAGTAATTAGTTTTCATTTGCTTCACTGTTTAAGAAAAATGATTTCATCCTTGCCAAATGGGGAAGTGATTTCCTCATCCGAGCACCGAAAAATTGAAAAAAGTTCTCGAAAATAATTTTCCTTCAAATAAATGGACTCTTAGAATTCTTTGCACATTTATATGATCCCATGCCACTTAGAATTCTTATTTGAATGATCAGAAAAATTACTTCATTCACAATAAATCTATTGACATAGATATATATACCAAGTTGCTTAAATATACACAAGATTTATTAATCACTTATGAATATTATCTGTAATTATAACATTGCTAATCAAATTCATCTTTTTTTTTCTGTATTAAAATTTACTAAGCGTGCCGTAGTAAGGAAATTTTACAGAACATCCGTTCTACCATATTTGGGTATTCCACTAATATTGTAGCCAATAGATATAACTCTAATGACCTATTCAATTGCTAGAAGCATATGAAAACTCAACCCAGCCGGAAGCCAAGGGAATTTGGCACATTGGATTCTCTTGGAACTAAGATAATACCCAATAAGGGATTGATTCAACTTGTAATAGCTCTCTAGTTCTATCTTCATATTTTTGGCCACATGTCGTGATACTTCAATTGGCACATATACACACAAATGTAAGGTGCATTTATTTCAAGGAAAATTTAATAATAAAAGAAAATATTTTTTGGAAAATCCTTTTATAGGAATACGATTAATTATCCTTTATTTAGTAATGTAAAATCGAAGTTTTCTTTTTTGATATTTGGGTCTTATTAACAAATGATTTCAATCTCATGACTTTATCTTAGGCCAAAAAATTATTGCACTTTTAAATAACTTTTTTATTTTTTTTAAAAATAATTTTTAATTATTTTATTTTTTTTCCTTTTTTCTTGCGTTTTCTTTTCTTTTATTTTTCCTCCAATTGGCCATTGATAACCACAGGCGAACTCAAGCTCAAAGCTTGCCAAGATCTAGCGAAAATCAAGCTTGCCGGCCTCAAGCTCGAAGCATAGGCGCAAACTAGGCTCGACCTTGTGCGAGATTGGTAATTTCGAGCTCAAGCTTGCCAAATCTCATCGAGCGTCAACCTCTCATGAGGCCCACAACCTCAACCTCGTACCCGCAAGCACGAGTTTCATTGACGGGAAAGTGTTTTCAATTGACTAGTTATTTTCTATGAACTAAACAGGTGAAAGTTCACAAAATCAAATCCCAAAGAACACTTTCCCCAAAATAAGCACACCCCTAGCTTAGATTGCAGCTAGTATCTTATGCCATATATAATGCATATAACAGCAGAGACGATCGGAATAATAGGAAAAAAATGATTGCTTCATAATTGATTTTGCATGGAATATCAAGGAATCGGTATCAATGATATGCCAACCTAAGTTCTCAAACATGTCTTTACTTGAAATTTTATAGAATCGTCAAAAAGGAGAATCTAGTTCGCCACTCTTTATTTTCTTTCTAATTGTTTCTTTAATTAATTCAAGTTAATATGAAGATTGGCATTGGGTGTTCATCATTGCAAAGAGAGGGCCCTCATGTGCAAAGGCTACGTGAACTAGTAAGCTTTTCTTATATTGATCCATGCCAGTGTTGTCGGTTGTTATCTATAGTATCATCTTAAAGTTATAAAATGGAATATCTTTGAGCTGGGTTTTCACTTCATAGTTTAGTTAGGTTTGTATGGCTATATGAGTATTTATACTTCGATAGAATTGAAATTGACGGAAAAAAGCGATTTAGTACGTGCTATTATAGGAAATTTAGTCTAATTGTTTGTGAAGAGAGGTGCTAGAGCAAGAATTTACCTACATAAATTTAGTGATTCTTGTTATTAATTTAATTTGTCATCAGATTGGTGATTAATGCATCACTCTAATTGATAACACAACTTCTAATGAGTCTTAACAACTTTGGATTTATGACTAATCAAAATTCCGGATGCTAAAAACATTAAGTTTGCTCTTTTCTCCTCCACCTTAAATATGACTTGCCATATACGACATTCAAAGCAATAGACGAGCACCGTTGTAGAGTCCTACGTGATTTTGCCATCCTAAAGACTACTTAATATGGTCATCCTATTCAAGTAGTCTATGGTGAAGCTTAGTTATCATGTATTCTCGTTAATGTTGGGAGTCATAATTTTGCTTTAGAGAACGTGAACATGTTATGCCTATCACTCTCAGTTGGCCTACTATGGTACTATGTATGTTTTTGGTGCTTTCTACTCTTTTTCCCCGCTTTTACCGTAAGTAATGTAGCTTATGCTTACTAGACTGATTTGAATAAGAAACTCAAGAAATTTTCACAAGCAATTTATGATGAAAGCTATTTTTATTCACCAATGATCAATAGTGCAATGTGAATCTATCCAATACGATGTTATTGGCTAGTCACATGATTCCAAGTCCAAGTAAAAATAGAGAGTTCCATTCAAACATTAACAATTGCACTACACCAGACAGCTTCTTCGTATTCTTCTCAAATTTTATCCTTCTCAACCCCCTGTAGCGACCTAACCCTCCGTTCGCGACCTAATCTCAACAAGGCGGAAAGTAGGTTTAAAGGTATTATATAAAACGGGGCCTACATCCCATGTTTTAGATGTGAGCTCTCTTCAACTCAGACCTCACCACTAATCTCTTGGGGTCGGCTAGAAATCGAGTAAAGTATGAAAACATACTTCACTTTCTACACAACTAGAGAATTTATGGTCAAGCAATTTGAATTGATTTTAGGCCTATTCACTAATGTGTGAAGTGATTATGTGAGTGCATAATCATTAAAATAACAATTTACAACCAAATGGGGCATTAAGTAAATTGCAAGAGAAAACAAGCATCCAACACTAAGAAATAAATAATGCCAATCCTAATTAGGCTAAAGGGAAGCCATAATCATCGTGTAAAAGTGTGCAACTAAGGGCATTTGTCTTTAGGGACAATTGAAACCTTAAGGTAAAGCCCTAGGGGGCTTGTCCCAATTTTGCGCATAATTTTTAATCAAAGGTTTTCCCACACTTTAAGAGAAAACTACCCCAAAAAACTATTTCTTAAGCCATTTTCCTAATTCATGAGAAATAATTCTTTTTCGGAATTTTTGAAATTTATCAAATGTTAATTATTTTAAAATTTTCATTTTTTAATTTGAAAAAGGGACCCGGGCCGAGCCTTGGGCCCAGTCCGCGTGTAAGGTCAGATGCGGGCTCATGGGTTTGGACTAGTGATATCAACTGGAATAATAAAAGAAGCGAGCCCAATGGTTCAAGGCCAATCGGTCCATGGGCCTGAACCGAGTCCAAATTCAATTATCCTATGCCCAACCCAGATTTACCAATACTAAGCTCAAGCCCACTTTCTATTTTTCTTTATAAGCCCCCCTTCCGAAACGTGAGGACCTCCCTTCTTCCTCGATTCTCTTCATCCACACCAGAACGTGAACTCATCCACCTTCAACATTAAAACTCAAGGCCAACAAAAGATGGCGTCACTCATGGACCACCATCTCAAACGATGGATGAAACTTCACTGTATCACCGACCATACCTATTCTCGCTTATGACTTTGCCCACATTCACCAAGCAAACACCGTAGAAGCACCAAACAAGACTCCAAAAAAAAAAAAAAAAGAACAAAAAGCATATGAAACATGGTGACGAAAAGTGCACTGAGGTTAATTAAAGATCACCACTAAGGGGGGCCCTGTTACTACACATTCGAAGCGACTAATTATGGGGAAAAAATGGGCAGAACTTGGTTTAAACATTAAGTTAAATGCAATGTATGGCATGCAAAATTAAAAACCTAAACCATGTCTTTATGACTTAATTCCAACGTGACATGCATCTCTAATTGAATGACAAACATGGAAATCATATGGCATGTGAATTCATATGAACTAATGTTAATTTTAATCAAATGACCTAACATGCTATCACTAAATAACATGCATACATTAAACTATATTAATGACGTGCATTAATGACATGATATAATGTAATGGTGCAACTAAACTATATGACATGGCATATGATGATGCAACTAATTTATACGACATGCATATGACATTTTTTTATTAAAATTCGCAGCTCTAATATCAAAATAAAATGCACCTGAAGTAAGATAATATCTAATTTAAGTTAGGAAATGGATTAACCGAAATCCTATCTTAACTTGGAGTATTCCTATAAAATAATTTTTCAAAAAAAAAAAAAAAATCAAATTTTTAATTATTTAAAAATTTTGGATTTTTTTTTCTTTCTTTTTCTTTTCTTTTTTCTTCATTCTCTTTTCTTTCTTTCCCTTTCTCATTTTTCTTATCAGCACCCCAGCAAGCAAACAAGACACGGGTCGACGAGTTCGAGGCTCGACTGATCCAAGCGAGCCTGAGCTCACGACTTGCTAGATTCGGGTGAGCCCAAGCTCAGCCAAGGTCAACGAGCTTGTGGCTCGCCCGATCTCGATGAGCTCATGGCTTGCTAGATCCATGTGAGCTTGGGCTCCGTGGAGATTGGCAAGCTCGCAACTCACTTGATCTCAACGGGGTGGAGCTTCCCTTTGGCAGTCGCTTATAGATGGCGACGGGGGAAGGGAAAAAAAAGAAAAGGAAAGAAGAGAAAAAAAAAGAAAAAGAAAAATGAGAAAAAAAAAAAAGAATTACAAAATAATAATTTTTTTGATTTTTTGAAAAATAAAATAATAATTAAAAAGAAAAATAATAATTAAAAATTCGATTTTTATTAAAATTAAAAATTCAAACTATTTTTTTCTTGAAATAAAGTCATGAGATTGAAATTATTTCCAATTATATCCAAACGTCAAAAAATATTTTTGATCATATATTACCAAACAAAAGAAAACTAAACGTATTCTTAAAACCCGTTTTATCGGAAAGTATTTTCCTATATCATTGAGTTTTTCACAAAAAAGCACACCCTTAGAAATTTATCTTAACATGCAATTTAATTCAAAAATGCTAATCTAATCCAATCATGCAATCCTATCCATAGAAACAAATCTAAATGATATGATATGATATGATATGATATGCATTGCAATCTTTTTTAGATTTTTGATATTTTTAAAACATGGCAGTTATCTAAATTAAATAAAAAAATCTCACCCAACTCGCACAATCCGTGAAAATTTCAAATTATTGGATTATGATAATCTAAAAAATAACCTATTAAATTAAAAATTCTCGCAATCTTAGGCAACACAATTACCCCAATATTAACCCAATGTTAAGTTACAATAATTTCAAAATGATCCGATATTTTTACAGATCAAACTAGAAATTAAATCAACTATAGCAATAAGCCCTTATTGCCCTAATTGAACATGCCTAAGATCTCAAATATCAGACATTAGATAACAATCAATCTGAATTAAGGAATCAAATATTCAAATCGAATCGGATTGTTACCTAATTTGACCACGCGTAATCCGGATCTGAATCGGACTGGATCACGGCTTGTGGATGAGGCTCGGCGAATGGCTGCTGTGCACAGTGTACTCGGCTGGGCTCCTTGCGGAGGTGACGAACGTGAGGGATCACGCCAGCTGGCGGCCAAGAGGGGCTCAACGATGATGGTTCGGCAAGACCGCCTTGAGATGCAGCCAAGGACTTGGCGGTGACTGCTTTCGGTCACTGTGGTAACACACGGACGGTGGCCTCGTGGTGGTGAGGTGACGGTTTCGTCAGGATCGCCAGTGGAAATTCGTTGCTGTGTAGGCGTCGCTGTGGAGTTCGACGGAGGACCTCCGAGAGCCGTGCAAATTGATTGAGGCAAGCCGAACAGCTGGGATGCTGTGCTAGTCGTTGGAGAGGCCAGGCTCGCCGGGACCCTCCAGGAAATCCCTTAGAATTACGGGAAACTGCCTGGGATCGCTGGCTGGTATCGTCTGGGCAGCAGGTCCTCGTGGTCGCTTGGCTGGCTGGAGCAGAGGAGTCTTGGTCAGAGCAGGGACGAAGAGCAGGAGCGCCAATCGTCAGCCACCAGCTTAAGCTCGTGGTCTGGGACTCCTCGGTCAGCAAGAGGAGGCGTCGCAGTTCCTGATGCCGTGACGGATCAGCAGCTGGGTCAAGGCCGTGTGCGAGGGAGATTGGCTGTCGGCGCTAGTCAGGACTCGGCCAAAAACAGGACTGGACCGGGAGCAGGACCTGCTTGAAGCGTTGGTGAAGAGATGGGCAAGATCGGACTGCAGTGAGGCGCGAGGACAAGCGCGACAGCGAGCTCGCTGGAGGCTGTGGAGGTCGTTGAAGGCTGCCGTGTCGCGGCAGCGGAGGCACGGTCGTGACGAGAAAACTGACGAAGAAACGTGGCAGGAGGCGCAGTTATGAGGCACCCAGCAACAACACCGCCGAGGGGATGCTAAGTGCTCTTCCCCCTATCTCACATTTTTTCTTCCCTTCAATCTTGTGGCCGTCCCTCTCTCTCTCTCTCTCTCCGTATATATTCTGGTGGTAAGGTGAAGCTCAGAGAGAAGACTCACTCCCCACGATTTCTCTCTCTCTCTCCCTATTCCCTCTTGTTCTTTTTTTTTTTTTTTAAATCGCGTGCTTTCTGTGAAGGTGAGTCAGTTCTCAACTGTGTGGCCTGCCCCTCTGAACGTGAGCCGGATCTCTATGCATATAGAGCGACTTCGTTCCTTATTGATGAGAACAACATGTCGCTTTCTTTTCAAACTTGGACTTCCCCAAATCAGATTTTGAAATTATTCAATCCCCGCTTATATCCTGAAGATCGAATAATAGGATTGAATTGATAATTATGAATAAGCATTGGAGATTGAACTTCATCAGCAAGGAATTGAGTGTAAAGTTTAAATTCGCTACATGTACGATGGTATGTGGTAATACCACACTTGAGCCACATGATTCACATATGTCCGAGATCTCCTACACTGTTTTCATTCTACGTTCCCACTCTACTTCCCGAGATCTCACACGGTTTTTCCACGACTTTTTTGGAAGTCTTAATACCTAGAATCAATCGGTTGATTGAACGATTATGTCCGCGTAATTTCCATCATGTTACTGTTTTAGAGGGACCCTTTCGTTTTGAGTAAACCAAGCGGCCAAAGTTGACCTTACACAGAAACGAAAAAACAAAGAAAGCAGTTCATTTGGCCCATTTGCCGTGCAGAATCAAAGAGGAAGAGAAACAGTAATGGTGGACTTTATGAGTTTCTTGTAGAGGTCTCCTACACGGTCTCTTTTCTACGTTCCTACTTTACTTCCCATTGAACTCGTTTGGTTTTTCCTATTACTGAACGTATGCCACAGATTGTTAAGAGTTCCCGACGTTATGCCGTGCTATGGCAGCATGAGATGGCTTCTTTCTCTTCTTCAGTCTCGTTACCTTTAGGTCTTCTTCTTGCCCTTTCCCTCCTGGTCAACGATATCACTGCTAGGGAGTGTCTTGGACGCGGACATCGCATTTTAGGAGCCTGCCACACGGCTTTTTTTTTTTTGTTTTTTTTCTTTTTCCCATTGATCTCACAGGGTTTTTCCCGCAAATTTTTCGAAAGTTATGGGAAAAGCCATGATTTTGTCTCGGTATATCTCACAGGGTTTTTCCCGCAAATTTTTGGCGTATTTGCTGTACAGAATCAGAAGGAAGAGAAGCAGCAATGGTAATTGAAGTGCAAAGCAAAGTTACAAAAGTTGCGAGCTGCATGGGAAAGTCACGTGGAACTTTAGGAATGAGTTGACCTTAGAATTTACGAGTAAGTTAGGAAAGTTAGTAGCAATATTCTGGTTGTTTACTTCGAATAGGAGAAACGAAACTTACGAACTGGATAAGAAAGTTAAGTGAAATATTACGAATGGTTTGGCCCCAAAAACTTATGAAAAAACAAGAGAAATTGATACCATTGTCGAGGAAAATTCTAAACAACAAAAGAATGTTGGCAACCATTAGTATAATCAAATTATTAGTTATTCATGCCGAGTTTCCCACACGGTTTCTTTTCTACTTTCCCATTCAACTTTCCATTGATCTCACATGTTTTTCTAAAATCAATCGGTTCATTTTATGATTGTGCGTTCCATAAATATAATTTTTCGGGGGGACCAATTCGTTGAAATGAACGCACTCCCATTCAACGATCAAAAGTCGCCAAATTGACTCCCCACAGGAAGGAAAATCTTAAACCCAACTTGTTTCTTTGGCATGAGGTTGCTTCTTGTAGTGGCGGGTGCAGGCCGTTGTACTAACAGTTTTCGGTTCCCTCTGGCCCAGTTTGAGCCTACCCAGATCATTTTTCTAGATATATCTCTTATTTGTTAATTTCGGTAGAAAGAAACATTTACCGGAGAGAAAGAGAACTCGTTCGAGGATTTTCAATGGGTTTTAGGGTTTGAATAACCTATTTTCTTAAATTAAAATGTGTATAATTTGAGGGTTTTTAAAATATACTACGAGTTGGACTGAGCTTTTTGAGCTTTCAAAGCCTGGGTCTAGAGACATGCCAAGGCCTAATTTCTAATTGAATATGGACATGAAGGATCATAGTTGTTCAGGCGGGACGAAACGAATGAACCAACTTTGACGAGCTGTTTATTTTTTTCATTATTATTGTGGGGACGGCAGTACAAGAAGCCACCCATTGCCTTAGGAGACCATCGAGAGAATGAGCCAACGAGTTTTTTTTTTTTTTTTTTTTTTTTTTTTTGATAGGATATGAAATTTTCTTTTCATTATTGTTGTAGGGAAAAGCGACATTAAGCCACCTCGCTTGTAGAGATCATTGAGAGGGAGCTTAAATCCCAAACTATCAATATATTCAGTTAGACTTATGTTCGCACAAAAGTTTCATCGATGAGTTATGAGTATACTAGCATATATTAACTTTTTCCATACTACATCAAATCTCCGATGTTGAATATGTTTTTGTAACATAGTTCTCATGTGTACCTCAACAATTGTGAAGCTCTTATGATCATTATATTGTTGTGAAGAGTAAAGTATTCATAATTTGTAATATAACAATGATATTTCTTTTCCAATTTGGAGAAAAATATTTAAAAAATAATTAAGGGTCATATTCTTGAGGACAGGGAAACTCGTGACTTTGGGCCCGTCATGCAATTAGACGAAAGAAACCTCAAATGTGAGAACCACTTGTGCAAGACATGTCGACACATCGAATTTTGCCTTATCTTTTTCTTAATCAAACAGTTCTCCTAAGGTTGACCAAAGTCTGACTAATGACAGAGAGAGCACTGAACACATCAAATATTTTTGAAATAGTTTTGGCAAATTATAACGCAAATTGGTAGGAGCACTATATTGGAAATAGTCATAGCATGTTATTATCATGTAACAGAAGCCAATGCCATCGCAAAAGCGCTAGAATAGTCGTTCTTTTGGGGGAGTCGTAATATAGAGTTTGATGAAAGTGGATACATTATAGCTGAGGTCTACATCGTAAAAACTTACCTTCAATGAACATACATACTTGTGGACGGATAAGTTTAACGTTTTGTGTTTTCTGTTTTGAAAAGACACAATACATGATTCAGAATATCCAATGAATGTATGTATTTTTATAAGCTATATAATTTGTTTAGCTTACCCCAGATATTAATGCTCATATAACTCATGAGATTCTGTAATTTTTACTCGAACTTCATTGACAAAATTTCATTAATTAATGTTTTATGGTAGCATGCTCACATATGAACTCGCTATTTAGTAATTACATTATGGGGTGGTATATATTGTTATTTGCTTGTCTTATACTTACAAGTTCATCGAAACGACTAAAGATAATAAAAGACATTCTATTTCAATGTTAGATGATATTTGGCAATAACGTAAAGGGGTTCGGCAGAGTGAAATTTATTAGATATGCTCGTTTCCAAATAGGGTAATTTGACGTGTGTTCCACATGAGGAAGGACAAACTGCAGTCAATTAGACCATATACATACACCCAATTTTTGTTGTAATATTTATTTTTTTTTCTTGTTTCTGTTGGCCATCCATATGAATATGAAATATGTTACTCTTGACATTTTAAAATGGCCAGGTATTTTTGAGCAAGATGATGCCAACTCAAATAGATATAGAGCTTGGCAACACAACTGAGAGTACCTATACTACAGAAAACAGGGAAGTACCTGGGTATACCTACCGATTGGGGTCAATCCAAGAAAGAGCTATTTGCGTGGATCCTGGCCAGAGTAAATGCAAAGTTAGCTGGTTGGAAGGAAAAATTATTAACAAAAGCAGGAAATGAAGTGCTAATCAAGAGTGTTGTGCAATCCATACCTACTTACGCAATGTCTATCTTCAAGCTGCCAGTGTCCATCTGTAGAGCCATAGAACAACGCATTGCGTCATTTTGGTGGAAGAACGGAGATGCTAAAAGGGGGATGCATTGGAAAAGATGGGAAGTCTTGAAAACTCGAAAAGATGAAGGCGGCCTAGGGTTCAAAGATCTGCTCACCTTTAATAGGGCCATGTTAGGCAAGCAAGTATGGCGACTTGCTACCTCCCCATCAGCTCTATGGAGTAAAGTGATGAAAGGGATTTATTTCCCTCACGGTGAGGTCTGGACAGCATCAAAGGGACACCGACCCTCATGGGGTTGGCATAGTCTAATCCTCGGCAGAGACACCATAAAGAAAAACACTAAATGGTCAGTAGGAGATGGCAAATCTATTCGAATCAGAGAAGATAGATGGCTCTCACAAGGAGTAATTGGCGGGGAAGTAAATCAAACAGAACCTAGATTAGTATGGAATTGATCAATGCAGAATCCAGAGAATGGAAGCAACAACTCATCCATCAACTGTACGAAGAAAGGTTTGCAAAAGAAATTCTAGCAGTTCCCCTAAGCCATCAACCACAGCCAGACATGCTCATATGGACGGGTAACAGAACAGGGCAATACTCCGTCAAAAGTGGATATAACAAAGCAATCATAAACACAAGTAAAACAGATCACAACCGTCCCTCATGCTCATATCAACCACCTCGCACCTTATGGACGCAAATCTGGAGTCTTGATGTGCCGCCAAAAGTCCGATCCTTCCTCTGGAGCATATGTCAAAACGCCCTCCCAACGCGAGAAAACCTGTACACAAGGAAAATAGTCAGCGATCCCCTATGTCCGCTTTGCAGCACAAGACCCGAAACCATAGAGCATCTGCTGTTTTTATGCAAATGGACCAAGAAAATCTGGGAAGACCCGGCTTTTATCACAATTAGACCAACACAACACATTAACCGAACATATCAGTGGCTGGTTAACGCTTTCCGCAAAGATCAAGACTCACCTGAACCAGAATTTACGGGTATGGTCTTGTGGAACGTCTGGAAGATGAGAAATTGCTGGATTTTTCGACAGCAAGCACCCAAACCAGCAGATCTGTTGATCACAGCACAAGAACAGCAACTTTCTTTCAGTAGAAGAAAATTAAATCGCAGCAAAAGGAAACCCAGCCGAGACAAACCCGCTCACTGGAAGCCTCCTGTAGGGACGGATCTGAAACTCAACGTGGATGCGGCTTGGCGAGAAGACGAATTCCTCTGCTCGGTCGCGGGCTTGATGCGCGATTCCGAAGGAAGAACCCTCAACGGCTTTACGGCTACCGCTAGGGTTTCTTCTGCAGGTGAAGCTGAGGCAGAGGCGATTTTACACGGGATTAGAAGCGCACACGAACTAAAGAAGCCGCACGTGGAGAACTCTGGAAGTCGAACTGCTAAGTGTTTCATCGAAAGCGACTGTTCCGAGATTGTTGATTTGGTGATGGGCCGGGCCGAACCTCCATGGAACCTAAAAGAAGTTGTCCAGCGATGCAGGTATGGGCTAGCCCAAAATAAAAACATCACGGTTATCCATTGCCCACGACGTGCAAATGCCGTAGCGGATTGGATCGTCCGGAATCATCGCCTCAACACTCTACCAACTAATTGGCTGTCTTCTATTCCTTTTCCTCTATGGAATATCTTATGCACCGATCTTTCTCCATCGGTATTATGTAAGACTCCGAGTTAATCTTAGTAAATGTCAGTTCTTTTTGACCAAAAAAAAAAAAATAGATATAGAGCTCGGTGTTGAGTATACTATCAATGAGTTATTGATGGCAGAGTTGTTTCTCGATGACTATGATTATCGATGACCATGATAAGGTTTTTACTTAATAAATCTAGATAAGTGTTCAATATAAAAATTAAAGAATAAGTGAGATATTAATTAACAGTTAAGTCCAACGGCAATTGAAGAGTTGTAACCCCTTGTGGATAAGGTCGACGTATAATCATGAAGAATAATTGTGGACCTGCGATTATAAGCATTTATTTGAATATTAACCTCTCCATTACGATTTGTAGTAGGCTATATAAAACCTCTTGACTTGTTAGCAACATATTCATATTAATACATAATAACCGAGTTCTCCAGAGTTATCAGCAATGATAAGTAGGAGCCAAACAAGCAAGAAATCCACACTATCACCGGAGGTCTGACGAGTTGGCAACGGCCCCATAATTTTAGAGATGCGCCTGACTTTTTTATGGAAGGATCATGAAGATTCCATTTGTATTTATACCATTTTACCATACTTTTAATTGTTTCCATTTCTAAAATTTCCTGAGAACCCATCATTCAATTCCGATGGAATTGTACACTGCAAAACTCATATTGGCAACAAAACTCATTTTAGAAGTTATTTCCATAGTTTTGAGGAAAGGGGGCTTAATAGACCATTACATTAGTAAGGCATAACCTTACACGAACGAGGCGTCAAGGGGCTAGTCATATCTCCTATCAAATAACTAGATAAGCCACATGGAGGAATATCGTGAAAAGCCATACATTCTCCAGATCTAATAGCATGGTTTGCAATCCAATCAATACAAGTATTTGATAGAAGAGCAAATGGCAATGCAATTAACAAAGCCTCCAAAGTACTTGGCCTCCTCCATTCATCAGTAATCTTTATTGGAAAAATTGAATGGATAATCACGTGTATACACACATATATGTGCGAAGGACTTCACATGTAGCAATTTTTCTACCTAATGATTTCAATATTATTAGGATTGAGGTCAAGATTGAGTAAATTAATATCCGTTGAACATGCTAACATACAACTTGTATGGATTTGATTTCACCTGAATCAAACCAATATGTTTTGTGTATCCATTATTGAGTTAATATTTTCATTTTCATATGTAAAATGCAACGATCGCTGTTATGATTTAAAGATGTCCGTCGATACTTGAATTTTAGTTGGCAAATAAAACATTTTAAAAGAAAAATAAAAAATATGAAAAAAATAAAATAGAAAGAGAAAAATTGATATTAAATACAAAACAGAGTGACCAGTTCTGATTGCATTACATCACCACGAAACCAAGGATGACGGATCGAGACGAGCGAAGCGAAAGGGCTCGAGCAAAGCTCCCACAACGCTGCGCTGGACGTGAATAGCAAAGTCAGTTCGTTACGCACTTTCTTCCCCGTGGGCGGACGTCCGTAGCTTGTAACCGATTCCCCACTACCAGGTCCGATCTCCACCGACCACACTTCCGGAAGTCGTTGGCTGCTCGTCTCCGAGCGTCGACCCAGAATCGCCATTGACAGAACGTAATTTTTGAATCGTAGAAAGTTCCTAGAGAGTATCCTGCCCGATTTCTCACTTTTGCAGAAAATCTTCGTCAATTCAGGCTATTATTAATGGTCGTAGCCACCGTCAAGCGATGCTGTCAGCCACTTCCGAGCCTCGCCGACTGCGCCTCTGTTCTCCCCTGTTTCCTGATCAAAGTGCCCGAAGTGCCTGGCGCTCGCCCGATTCTCTTTCGCTGGCCTCGACCTTCGTTGTTGACGTTTCCGGAGCCTTCATTTTCAAGGTCCGCGATCCTTCTTAGACAACGACCTTATCTTCAAGCGGCAATCACTCACTGGGCAGCAGGGGAAATTCGGTCACGCGTTGGGAGAGTAATTTCTTTCGAGTTGTAGGAAGTTCTTAGAAAACCTTCTCACTGATTTCTCTGTTTCGCAGACTTGGTCGCGCAGGAGCCTGTCCTCTTTCTGAGCCAGTGAGCGTGATGTACTTTAACTTGGTTCGAGACTCTCTCGCCAGCGCCAATTGTCGTCACCAACATTTCTTAGACCTCCTCTGGCCAGTTAAGCAATCGATCACAATCAGTAATGCCCTTCGCTAAAGAAAAGCTTCGTGCTCTATTTCGTCAAAGTTCGCATCTGCTGTATGGGGGGCCATATCCATGACTTCCAATGACTTATGTTATCCCAGTGACATTTTAAGTTTTGATTTCGCAGGCATTCTTGCTTCGTTTCATTCTCCAATTCGTTGCTTACAATGAGTTTGTGCAAATGCCTGAACGAAATTGTCTACACATTTGAAAAGTGTTTTACTGAATATAAACAAATCTGGATGTCAATCTCATGTTCATATTGTAACATACACGTTTGATTTACTCGTTCCATCCCTGATCATATGGATTTAATCTAGGATCGAGACCCCCAAATACAGTGATTGTTTCATTTTTGTCTTCCATTCTGATTTACTTCGTTAGTCTTCTCGCTGGATATGGATGGATGTCAGGTAAATGAATCTTTGCCATGAGTGAGGTCGTGCGGTCGAGTAAGTCTTTGAAGTATTTTCATGGGATTAAAACCTGTGAATGTAATTCAGAGAAGTCTTACATGAAGCTACCTATGACAAAAAGCGTGGGCATGTTGCACTCTATAGCAAAGTGTGCGTGTGAGAAAAGACAGAGTTAATATATCCGATAGGCAAAATCAAAGAGAGACGGTGAAAGGACGTTCACGATGTTCTGTACTCGTATTTCACTGTTTGATGGTCGGAGATGGTTGCGGGTGGAAGCATCATACCTGTGTGTCCCAAATTTGTCCCCGCCGATCCTCTTTGTGTGGTGTTCTCTTTCTCATTGTTTCCTAATCGTGCGGATGAGGCGGAGGGAGGTTGTTCGCGATCCGGCCATAGCAGATTCCCACGGGAGCACCGGCTGCAGAGCAACAAATCAAAAGAAACCCAGAAAAAAGAAACAGAAATTTAGAAACAGAGAATGGGATAACTCCATTTATTGCTGAACATTTTTCTTTTCTTGTTGAATAATGAAATTGAAACAAAAATACCATCTGGGTTGGGGAATTCGGTCCATAAATTTGCAGTGTTTCGGGTGAAACTTTCAAATTGAATACACATGAGAAGAAATATAGAATATAAAATTATTAATATTTATATTGCTCGGAAGTATTTTAGCAATATAATCTTTAAAAAAATTCTAAGAAAAAGTTTTCCTAAATTAGTTAAATATGTAAATATTTTTTAACAATGAGTCAAAAAATTTACATTATCCATAAACAGATTAAACGGGTCAATTTGGGCTTGCTCATTAACAACCCGACCCAAACTCGACTTGACCCCCAATTTATGGCAAGATGAAGGATTGAAAATCCCTGAAAAACATAAGGGAATTGAAGAGTCAAAGGACCTTCTCACTTATATATTTGGAACAAGCATGGCTTTAGCATATGCACTTGATCAATGACATTTGAAGTGCAATTGATAAATTGACCCTTTTTCCTGAAAGCTACAAATAAGGAACACCTGTACTTTTTTCATTTAAACAAATAATGATAAGTCGTTGCCTACTACTCCCCTCCTCTTGGATGAAGCTAACATATGGAAAAATTGTAACATTTATACCTATCAATTTGAATGTGATATTGATAGGTGTGTACCTTGGTGTTCTGTTAGCATTTTTATTTTTTTTCTTTACAGAGCTTGATCATCAAATTGCATCCATTGTGGTCATGAGGTGATGATCAATTAAACTGAAATCATCTATCATGAATCTTAACCGAAGAAAGGGCTATATCTCCAATCCAAGATTTTTAGGTAACACACAATACGGTAAGATGAGTACATCAGTCTGAAGAAGATGCGGTTTGGAGAACAAAGACATGCTGTCGATAGTTGGCGAAGGCAACAAGAGGGCAGAGAAGCTCGAGATATGTTCATGGCCCCGACTATATACTTTTCTGATGGTTTACCACTACGGTCTCTTCTATGAGACGAAGAAGACACATCACAACCCGGAATTCAATGTGAATCTCGTCACGTATTGCAGCAGTCAATAAAAAACTAGATCTACGTGATAGTAATGAGTGAATCCACCCGTCATGGACCGAACTTAGATGCTGTCTAGCGAACATGGTGATCTTCTCTGTTTATATGCACAGGTGTCTCCTCAAAGAATTTCCTGTACCTTTCGTTCGTCTAACTGCGATGAAAGTTAGAAACCAAGGATAGCAAGATATTAGAAAATAAAGACATTACACATACACTGGCGCAAGTGGGGCATATAAGGGCGTGTTTGGAAATGATTATATTCCGGAAACAAATTCTAATAAGAAATTATTATTTTTTATTCTGTTTCCGGGAACTGATTCTGAGTAAAAAAAAGGCGTTTTGTAAATATACAAAATTTCTGATTCTGGAATAGAATTGCGTTTGGTACCATGTTCATTGATTCTGTTCCAAATCAATTTATTTTAATTGTTAAATAATTTTCATAATTTTTTCCTTTTCTTTTTTCATTTTTTCTCCTATTCTAATTTTTCTTCAAGCCAGTCGCCGGCCCTTGGTAAGGCCAACCCTCGTTGGCTTGGCTTCGCTGGTAGCTGGGCGAGGCTCGCCTGGGCATCGGCGAGCTTGCCATACCGATCACCGTCTACCAGCGGCGTTGGATAGCGGTGGGCAGCGGATGGCGGTGGGCGGCGGCGGCGGGCGGCGGTCGCGAGATGGCAGTTGATGAAGAAGAAGAAAAGAGAAGAATAAGAGTTTTGATTCTCATTTTTATTCTTAGAACAATAATCAACTTTTTTTTAATTCTTGATTCTCATCCTAAACTAATTCTGGGAACAAATTTGTTCCCGTGAACAAAAATTTTACTAAACGTGATTCTCATCCCAAACCGATTCTGAGAACAAAAAATCAAAATCAGGCACTGTTTGGATGGCTACTAAACAGTACCTAAGTTGCATCCATTGCTTCCTCTTTTATTTAGACATATCTAATAAGTTGAAACAGAAACGAAATTGTAGGACGTGGAAAGAGTTTCTTGCTCAATTGTTATTTTCTTGCGCAGCTTAACATCCAGAGGATGGAGTTTGACATAAGTTCGATATCACATCGATCTCTAATAACTGAAGCTTTTGAAATGGTTTGTGCACTGTAGTACATTTAAGGAACTGAAAAGTCTTAACATCGATTTTTCACCCTCTCCTTTCATTCGTGGCATTTCTTTCTTGTTTTGCATAAGTTTCAACCTTCATCATTTATGTGGTTCTGTAGCTCCCATCATCTTGTAAGCATCCGTTTGAAGGAGTTACTAAGATATATAATGCATGTCACATCGCTTTCCAACAGTGTAATCAACCGGAGCAATTGTCGCTCAATTTAATAAATCCAGAGTACCGTGATTTGGTTTCATCATTCACATGAACATGTCTGAATTATAAATTGCATGCACTATGATTTGATGCTTCTCTGTCATTGACCATGACCGTACATTAGATGGGGATGGCTTCCTATCTCCAACGGTAAGAAATAGATACAATGATTGGTCTGGCTCAAAATTTGTAATAACAGAAGTCACTATAGCATTTGTATAAAGTCCATAATTTTTCAAGAAACTGAAATGGAACTTCAGTCATTCACACCTACTATCTTATATATCGTCCTTTCGGCGTGTCCAGGACCTCCGTTTTACTCTGGCATACGACTCTTCAACAAGATTTGGTACTTATGCTGCCCAACAATTTCCTAGACGTTGCCCACCACTTGATAATGTCTGCAGTACTTGTACTCTCTCTGCTTAACAAGAGAATAGGAGGACAAGGTTCCAATATGAGAGAGCTTTCACTCACAATATCCTCAGCAGTGTCAAATAAATGTTCTTCCTCAATTGAAACATCCACTGGTAGCATCTCTTCCAATCGCCAATGGATTCTCTGGAGGATCATTGTCAAATACAAGTGTTATGTAACCAACAGCTAAATGATGCATTTGGGCAATTTTATTCAAGGGTGGCTGATACATTTATCCTCTCACGTTAAAGAATGTTGGTTTCTTTCAAATGCTTCATTGTTGATACATCTGGTTAACTTCTCCGAGGATCTGCATGCAAGGACGCACAGTTATTCCAAGTATTCCAATCTGCCCTGCAGTTCGACTAGTTTGGTGTGGTTTCTCTTATCAAGCTTTCGTAGCTTCTTCAGATGAAACATGTCAGGTAACTTCTCAAGCGATTCAACTTCTTTCGCTTTTAGACTCCTCAAGTTCTTTAAAGTGTCATGGCCTTTAATCTGTCATTGCAGAAGAGTCAACCTGAAGTTTTGAAAGTTCTGTCAAGTTTGAAACATCTGAAAATGTTTGACATATAAGCATGACAAACTCAAGGAAGACTAGGCTGACGCTGGGGTTTAAAGCAAAAGAGGTCTGTTCTTTCTCACCACAATGTTGGACGCTTCCTCATGACAACTTTAATTGGTCTATTCTATAATTCCCTGTTATGTTTTTGGCAAACAATTTCTCTACCAAAGTCTCTTAGCTGAACATGCATCCATAACTTATTGTCTTCTCTAATTTTTATTAAAGACCTCTGCTGAAGGACCTAAAGAGCTTCACCTGGGAAGAGATCGGAAGTCCACTTTTGAAGCACAGTCCCTTTATCACATCCAATGTAAAAACATGCTATATCAAGAAAAATCTTCTTTTGCCTATAATCCAAAGCATCATAACATACTTTCAACTTGCTCCAAACTTCCTTATGAGGAACCTTTTCCAATTTCTGTAATGCGACATCCCAATAATCTTTGTTTTTGCCAAATAGTTGTAAACCTATAACCTCAAGAGCAAGAGGAAGACCTCCTGTCATTTTTACAACTTCATTGGAGAGAGTAGCATATCCATCCAAAGGATGATCTCTTCTAAAAGCACGTTTGCAAAAAAGTTGAAGAGATTGACTGACATCCAGTCCAGTAAGCTCATATTTACAACAAACATCAAGCACATTGAAGACCTGGTGATAATTAATATACTTCCTTTTCCCAACCACATTGGCCTTCCCATAAGTGCATTCAAATGAATCCTTTCATCAACATCATCAAGTAGAACCAACACCTTTTTGCCATGCAACCTTTCATTTATTGTCTTAATTCCATATTCAACATTACTAATGTTTGCCCTTTTCTTTTCAGGATATCAGAGATTAGTTGATTCTGCAAAGACTCAATGCCTTTTAGCTCTGGGAAGTTTCCCTGATGTTGGAAAGAAAGCAACAAGCTTCAAAATGATTTGACAGCCGGTTGTAGATGATTTTGGCAAGGGTAGTCTTCCCTACACCCCCCATACCATAGATTCCAAGAATTTTTATGTCCTCCAAATCGCCACATAGAATTCTATCAATTTCATTCACGTGATGTTCAACTCCAACCAAGCTGTCTGTCCCCAGCAGATTAGGTGTTTTCAACTTCTCTATAACCTCCTGGACAATCTCGTCTACCAGTTCTCCTTCACCTCTAATTTTATGGAAAGAAAAGGGAAAACATAATTAGAAGAACAAGGTCATAATGTGGAAACACTGAGCCAAAATGATAACCTAGAAAATTACATACCTATCATTCTTCGAATTGTCCCATCCTTTTAGATGGGCAACGTGGTTGAGAGCAGTTTTCCACTCACTGATTATTGCACCAAAGTTCTTCTCATGCAAAAGAAAGTCTTCCTTATAAGACCCAATTTGATGACGGACCTCGGCTGGAGTAACGTCATAAAAAATGGGCATGATCTTCTGTTTCCCTTTTTTACTACACTGTACCATTTGGACCAACTCATTAAGACACCATTTACTAGAGGCGTAGCCCTTGGAAAAGATAGGAATTGCAATTTTTGATTGCCTGATGGCTTTGAGCAACTCAGGACCCAACTCCTCTCCAACTCGGAGCTCTTCATTGTCCTTAAACGTGTGGATTTTAGCACCTAGCAACCTGGTATAGAGGAAATTTGTAATGCCTGAGTGAGTATCTGGCCCCCTAAAACTCAGGAAGACATCATAGTCATATCCAGATGACATGGACGTTGATGATGGTGAGCCGTCCTGCTGGTACACTTTTTCCTGTTTTGGCAGTGTCAAATCAGGGATTTGCACCAAGTTGGAGACACCTGCAACAGTAGCTTCTACACTGCCATTGCTGATAGCCGATGAGGATTCTGAGTCACTGACAGAAGAGACTGCTTGCCCTTCAGCTGGCAGTTCCTTGGGTTTAATATTCCTCACGCTTTTCTCTTTCCAGTTTTCCTTTTCTTCACTGGACAAATCAACCATTACGAGCGAAGTAGCAGCATCCACTTGTGAGAAAACAATCTGCTCATATGCAGAAAAGAAACATGAATTGCTTTCCAGAATAAAAATAAAGTCAAATAACAGATGATTAGTTTGATGTCTAACCCGTACCTCTGCCATAAATTCCTTCGGATATTGATCCTTGCGATCCCATGGGACATCCATACCATCAAACTCAAGCTTCAGAACATTATCCAGTATTAAACATTGCACGAAACATTAATTCTCCATGTTCAAGATTAGCATCCAAACTCACACACTCGAGCACAACATCACCTTGAACATTACAATGGATGTCCAATTTATCTGTTTCACCATCTGCCTGCACTTAAATATACAAACAATTAAAATAGAGAACTAGAATGATATATATTATTGGTTAAGCATTCATGATGTATGGGTGAGCTCACACATCAAAATAAATTGATGGATGAGGCATGTACCAGACAATTGGTGCTCAAGAGGGAATTTTTCTCTCTTATATACTTGTATTTTTCAGAGAGATGTAGTCATTCTATATGTAAAGCAAAACACTGTTACCAGGAAAGCAAAATAAAAGAATGATAGCCTATAAAATTCCTATAAAAGAGAAAAATAAAAGAACGATAACTCATCTTTCTGACTAGACCGGAGATAAGCACGTCTGATGTTTATAGGCTCAAAATGAGACTCAAGAAATCACACTAGTCATATACTGAAGTTACATTCTACATACCAGGGATTACAACAAGTGCATCATTTTTGCCAAGAGGAAATTAGGTGAGTTCTCAAAATGTGGCATACTTATCTTACAACAGAATGCCATATGTAAAGCAAGGCAACAATGATGTTTTGCAGCTTGATTTCACAGTTTAACATATTAACAAAGTGAGAACTCTGTTACTAAGATATTCAGAACACAAAGATAACCATCATTGCTTGCAGCTCCTATCTACAATCCAGCAAGGTTTTACAAACATCTAAGGTGAAAAACCGGAAGCCGAACAATATATGGGAGAGAAAGTGGAATCAAACCTCACAGACACATGCAATCAAGGTCTCACGAACAATTTCAGGTTATATGGATTGCCAACAAAATCAGAATTACCTGTTTGTAATGCCTAACATATTCACTCCTTCTGGGTGTTGAGAACAAAAGTTTGGCAGTTTGATCAGCAACCATAAAGGGGTCCCGTCCCAGTATCATAACAATAGGACGACATCCCCCTTCAGCATCCAAATTAGGAATGGACCTTAGTACAACACTTTTTATCACAAGCACTTTATCTTGTGGAAGCCAAGGTCAGCCAGCATTCTGTGTGGAAACATAGTGGAGGTATCTCAGCTGGGAAGGCAATGGATTCAGTGTTGACGTCAGCTGCAAGAGTTCATGGGGCGCTTTCTTGTAAATCATATCAAGTGTTTTCTGCTCCCCATCCCACTTCTTCCTATATACCAAGAGAGAAGCCAACATGAATGCCAAAATTGGCCATGCACCCCTTTCACAATGCATCAACAGCACATTCTGTTGCGTATCGGATGACAGCCATTCATCGGCAGATATCAAGAAGTTGTGGATAATCTCCACTCTCAGTATAGGGCAACCTCCATAATCATGAGGGAATTCCATGACGGTTATATCATATTCAGACAACACTTCAGCCAGCTGGCTTTGCTTATCTTGCTCTCCAAAATTGAAAACCATGAAAGAGGCCGCAGAAAATTGGTCTTGGAGTTTTGCAACTATGTCTCTCATGTAAAACTTATATCTGTTATCCTTCAACCAGTCCGCAGTAATTTGGCCAGAAAAAGACCAATAGCGAGTAAGACAGTAATCAAACACTGCATCCACATCCACATACATAAATCGTTATGTGCATAATATTGGTGTACAAAAATAGATAAAGCTAACAGAAGACATCTATTTTCAAGTGTGTTCTTCCTTTGGGCTCAGTATAAACTTGAGAGACCATGAAATGATTGAGGTCAAATGAAGTACTCGTGCAAGGAAGCTTCCAAATTGTGGATGATGACTTGCTATGCTGTCAAAAGTTGTTTAGAAACTAAACCACAAAAACGCATTCGTAAACTTCCGGGAAATAGTGACTAGAAAAGGTTAGGAAACCCATCTACTGCAGATCATTTCCATAGAGGTGTAGGGTGAATGATATATCAAAAGACCTGCCAATTAAACTAATGAAATGATCCCCTAAACTCGAAGGATAAGCACCTAATGAGGATCTTCTGCAGATGAACATCTTAAATGCTTATGAACTTCACCAGCAGGTATAATTGGGAATTGCGAAATATGCATTTATGACTAGTCAGTAGCACCCACAGGAGCCTCTGGGATTAACAAGGAAGCAATTGCAGAAAGTTCTTGTCGCTGATTAGCTCCATCGAAGGATACTTCTTTCTAATTCTAGGCTTTCCAGCCTTTCAAACAAAATAGCATTTTTTGTGTTTTTCTTAGGTCTTTCAAAGCTATGATCTTGTGGATTGGGCACTGGACTGACCTACTCTGGTTTTGGGTTAGTCTTAATATTCTGATAGCCTAGCAATCATTGATAATTTATGGGTCTTCTTCTCTTCAATCCAGCCTGAGCTGATCTCTTCTTATCAGAGTTGAGCCCCAAGGCCATTTGGCTGGTCAATACAACATTGATGCACCCTCAAAAGTTACTGAGGCTACACAGTTGCTGGAAGTTGGTTAACATGAGCATAAAGATGCTCCCAGGTTGAAGCAGGGCTGTGGGTTGTGCCAATGGTACCATTTAAATGTGGATTTGAACAAGCATCTTCTTTTAGCTGAGACAAAGACATGAACTTGCAATTGCAGGATATGAAATGTGATGACATTCTTCTGTGGAAGATAATGCTTGTGCCGAGCAGCTATCTAGTCACAGTGGGTTGACTAGCAACTAACTCCTCTACAGAAACTTTATGCCTCTTCTGCAAAGTAACAAAGTCATCTATCCTGGAATTTTTAGTCTGTATTCGTTTCATGTGCCTAGAGCCCATGTTACGACCAAAATGGGAAAAGAACCAACCATAAACTACAGTACACAAGCTTGTACGTTCTTTTGACATATTATGACCTTCGTTCATTCGTTGTTTTTTTTTTTTTTTTTTTTTTTTTTTTTGGTAAAAATTCGTTCATTCCTTGTTGATACATAGGTTTTCCACTAATTCCCCTAGAGGAGGAAAATCTTAGAAAATAAGACTACATGCTGTTAGTGCATCCGACCACTAAAATAAAGAAGCATACATAGAATCCTGGAATCTGACGATACTGCACATATAAACTATTGTAGTATATTGATACTGAATATGTGAAAGCTCACCATACTCTGTCGGAGACTTCCAACACCCCTCCATCGGGCAGATTCCTGTAAGAGAATATCCAGAGTAAGGCCATATTGCAACAGGATTAATCCATATGCTTCACATCAAGCATCTTGACACACTAGAATTACACTCATGTAAAACTAAAAGTCCGTGTTACTTCATCATAATGCAGGACATAACAGGCACTTTCTGATCGAGAAACATTATCTATGCAGACTAGGAGACAATGTAATAATTTATGTCAGGGGAACAGGAGCTACTTGCTTTGTTGCTCATTGAATGAAATGTGCATAGTAAAAGGTGCAATGGATTGTAAGTTGGTAATGTTGTCATAAAGAACTTAGCCCATGCGGTTGTAAACTTTGACAGTTTCTAAAAAATCTCCGTGTCCTTCTAGATAAATCATCATTCGCTTTGATGATCTGGTTGGGCGGTGGCTGTGACTGGCGGTCTTCAATTATCGTCCGTGCTTTAGACAGCCAGCGATGGATTTGCAGAATAGTCTCAACCCTGAGTTCTATCCCCATCACCGGTACTCGCCGCTGATCATTGGCCAAGGAGCGGAGCACAGTCCTGGTGGCTTTTCGAGCATTGGGAGCCGAACTCTCCTTCAGGAGCTTGAGCAGCGGAGGCAGGCCGCCTTCCTCCACGATAATGATCTTGTTCCTGTCACTGCCGCGCGCGAGCGAAGCCAACCCAGTCGCAGCCTCAATTCGAACAGGCAAGGGCCCCTTGTGAAGCGAGGCGATGTAGGACCAAACCCAAGCCCGAATCGGATCATTACTCGCAAACCAGGGCAGCGAGAGCTCAATACCACCACCCTCACCTTCGGTATCGAAGACACTGAGCAGCCACTTCAGGTCCCCGAGGGAAGCGCCGAGGAGGAACGTGATCTTCTTAAAATCGGCGGCACTGATCATTTTGACGACGCGGCGGAGGATGTTGTGGGGCTTGCACTTGCGAGCTAGGGCTAGCGCTTGCTCCAGGTTCCAGGAGGCCTCGGTGGCGACGCGGCGGATGGGGCGCTCGTAGAGGGACGGAGCGGAGGCGGTGAAGCGGGCGAGGGAGCGGAGCACGTCAGAGAGGAGGTCGGCCTGCTTGCCCAGCTCGCAGCACTCGGACTTGAACGCCACGGCCTCGTCCACCGCCGAGCGGACTTGCTCCGACAGCAGGATCAGGCGCGACAGCTCCTCGTCTATTCGCTTCTCCTCCGGCGCAGCCATTCCCGGAGCTCGCGATGGCGATTCAGTGACTGCCATTGGGACCGATGACGAGTCGAAGGCCTCGGTCAGCAAAAAGGCTCCATTTGCGTGGAAAATATCACGAGCGCGGGAAACAGCATGAAGATCATGGTACAAACTTCACCACCCGAGCACAACAGCTTTCTTCGGTCTTCGTCCCCTCTTTTTTAGGTTCAGCTCTTCTTGTCATCTGCTCATCCCATTTTCCTCGTTTATCACAAGGAGGTCAACGGCACGGTGCTACAATTCCACGTCCATTATTTAGGCACAAGGATAAAAGAAGGAACGTGAAAACAAAATTTAGGATGCACGAGGATAAAATATAACGTGAAAACAAAATTTAGGATGTTTCGGTGCAAACTTCACGATAAATAAAATTTCCAAAGACACCAAAAAACTTCACGATAAATATAAATGTTTACAATGGAAATCCGTTTTTAGAAAGATAATTAGTTTTCATCTATTTCACTGTTTAAGAAAAATGATTTCATCCTTGCCAAATGGGAAAGTCATTTCCCCCTTATCTAAGCTTGTTGTTTTGTGTAGATTGATTAATTTTTCATCATCTAAACACCAAAAATTTGAAAAAAAAATTTCGAAAATAATTATTCCCAAATAAATGGAACCTTGGAATTCTTTGCACATTTATATGATCCCGTGCCCCTTAGAATTTTATTTGAATGATTAGAAAAATTAATTCATCCACAATAAATCTATTGACATATATATATATCAAGTTACCTAAATATACACGAGATTTATTAATCACTTATGAATGTTATTTGTAATTATAACATTACTAATCAAACTAATCTCTTTTTTTTTTTTTCTGTATTCAAATTTATTAAACATGCCGTAGTAAGGAAATTGTACAGAACATCCGTTTTACTATATTTTGGCATTCCACTAATATTGTATATAAGCCGATTGATATAAATCTAATGACCTATTCAATTGCTAGAAACATATGAAAATTCAACCCAACCAGAAGCCTAGGGAATTTGGCGCATTGGATTCTCTTGGAACTAAAATAATACCCAATAAGGGATTGAATCAACTTGTAATAGCTCTCTCTCTCTCTAGTTCTATCTTCATATTTTTGGCCTCATGTCATGGTACTTCTATCGGTACGTATACACACAAATGTAGGGTGCACTTATTCCACGGAAAATTTGATGATAAAAGAAAATATGTTTCGAAAAAGCCTTTTATAGAAAAACATTTAATTTTCCTTTATTTAGTAACATACTTCTATCGGTGAACCGATCATGTTCAGTGGTACATAGACGATTTTGCCTCTCCAAAAGAAACACACCCTCTCTTGATCGCTGCTTCAGCAACCCCTACGATGCGGAGCCCGCACGCAGAGGCCGGACGAAGCCGAGGAAGGAGTCTGTCACTTCTATTTTTCTCTCGACTGAGACTCCACCACAAACTGCGCTCTTCTGCTTCATTATATTTCACTTTTCTTTTAGGTTTCTAATCATTAGCATACTCTTATAATAATGTCTTATATAGCTATGAATATTGAATATTCCCATTTGATCGTGATACTATTTCCTTTTTTCTTGTTTCTATTGCCCTTCCATTTGGATATAAAATACCTTACATATGAATAGAAAATAACATAGTACTATAGAGAATGCAAGCTGGGACTGGAAGGGATGGCAGCACGTGCGGGGGCACCCAACGGTTGAAAAGTAGGATCAGCGGGAAGCTAAGCAGGAAGATGAAGGGCCACAGGCTTTGATTGAGTGAAAAGAATCTCGTGAGTCGTTTCGTATAATTTCCATGTTCATTTTGGAAACCTGGAGAGCCTTCCAATCTTGAATATCTCATGAACGCACCCGTTAATTGACTCCAATACATTCTGCAGTCATTGCCTTCTTTTGGTCTTAATTCCTCAACCGAATTGATATAATTGATGGAATTGGAATAATAAACTGGTGGATTGACCTGGACTTAGCAAGGTTCTTGGTGGTTGCCTTCTAGGCATTAATCCGTTGAATGAGCATCCCATTTATCCCTCCAAGTGGACCTTTCCTTTTCGCTTCTAGTAGCCTACGTCTGCGTGTGCTTAGTCGCTGCCTTCTACGCGTTACCGTTGGGAGTTTGCGCGTCAAGAAGAAGCAAGTCCTGAATGCATCCGGTTCATCTGGGTTTATTCCACCTCAGCCACTGGGTCTGTGGATGTCCATATTATTTAATTACCAGCCACTAGGTCTATGGATGTCCATATTATTTAATTATCTAGATGAAATGAGATCACGTATTTCGGGTACACACTACAATCTTTAGTATCAAGCCTTCACGGCTACTTAATGTAATTTTAAAGGGTAGTAGTTCTACCTCTATATTTTAACTCGGAAGTTATTGGTAATCAGAGAGATCTCTCTCTAATAAATAACTAAATCACTACTGAGAGCTGTAGTAATGACATGCTTAGTATAGTCTTCGCCATCTCTGTGGACCTTGGCCCTTGGTTTGCAGAAAACAAAAAGAAAAAGAAGAAGCTTCGTACGTCGCCCATAAGACAAAAGATTGCCAGCTCGCCAAGTTGCAAGTATTCCCATTTGAAACCTTAGTTGTCTTGCCGTATTCGTTGACCCTTCTTGAGTCGTGCATTAGACAAAAGAATGCATGCATTGTCTTCTATTTTTCGGGGACCTACACTTGACTAATCGTACTAATGCCGCCGCCAGTAAATATATCGCGGTTTTTGAATTAATCCATTGAAGTCAAACATACCTTATCCAAATCCTGGTTTGCAATTTTAATTAATTTCTTGATTCATTCTTGTAAATTGCAAATTCGAGACCGAAAGTTTTCTGGCTCGGGATGCTGAATTCACTAATAAGGAAGTCACAACGTATTTAGAATAAGGCTATTCTATACAATAACAAGTTTAATGGGTTATTAGTCAGGATCTTCTCGTCATCGATGATGGTCTTTTTTATCGGAACATGTCATTTGCTAATCTCTAATTGAGGGTGTTATGTATTTTAAAGTAATTTGTATTTCTTTTTCCAAGAATCACATATTGTGTTCTACCCAAAAAAAAAAAAAAATCAGTGTTTATCATATCGTAATTCAACCCAAAAAAAGGGCGAAATTTCGTATGTCATCCATAAGAAAAAAAGATTAATTCAAGGATTAATACTATGAAAAAATCTCAAACCGGTACACGTGACAAATTTATTCTAAATTAACCATAAAAACTCTAAACTTATACACATATAACAAATTTGTGATACACATATAGAAAAATCATAAACCAATACCTCAATTAATTGTTAGATATCATTAAACTCGGTAATTTATGAATATATAACATATACCAATATATAGGTTGACCATGAGCACTATATCTCGTACCCCTACATCAGAAACCAACATCTCAAAATGAGAGTAGATATAATTTACCCATATAAACTTTTTTAATGCATGTCCAACCAAAATGACAACCGACTCAAAAATTAATCCGATGCTCGATCCAATTTTATAAAATGAGATGCCACAAAATAATTCAAGTTTTCATTATACATGCCATGCCATAAAATACGAACTTTTCCTCTAGATTAAACCACGCAATGCAACTTCACAAAATACTTATTTAGAAATTCGCCGAAGCAGCACCAATGAAGACAAAAGAACTAGAATCTGTTGAAATTTTCGGTTAAAGTAAGCTACGAACCACCAAATTCACGAATTCCAAATGTTGGGCGTTTTCTTTCTACGGGGTCAAGGCATCCCGAAGCTATCTTCTTGTGCTTCTTTGTTACATCCCAAGTCCATATCGAATAGTTGGGGCCTCCTGATATTATTCATAAGTAAGATTAATCAAAATAGGGGAAAAGTGCCAAAAAAGTACTAAACATTTTGACTTTGTGCCGATTTAGTCCTAAACATTTTTACGTTATGCCAATTCAGTCATTTCCTGCCAATTTTGACCGGATTTTGCTCACTGGATGCCGGCCGGCTGACGTGGCCTAATCGGCACTAACGTGTACAACTTTTAATAATATTTTAACAATTTAAAATATTTTTAAAATACTTTTATTTTTTTCTTATTTTTTTCTCTCTTTTTTTATTCTTTTATTTTTTTTTCTGCTCATCTTCTTCCCCCAACCGATCGTCGAAGCTCGGCGACCGGCCACCTCGCCGGTGGCCGCCCTCGAGGCCTGGGTGGCAAGGCTCGCCCTTACCCGAGATCCGGCGAGGGTCGAGCCTCGCCCACGGCCGGTAAGGGCAAGCCCTGCCAGCTCCTCCTCGCATCGGATCTAGCGAGGTCGAGCCTCGCTGGCCGTTGGCGAGGCTTGACCCTCGCCAAATCCGGCAAGGGCGATCCTCGCCCGCCCGACGCGAGGCCGCTCTCGAGGCCTGGGCGGCGAGGCTTGAGCCTCACCCTCGACTAGCGAGGGCAAGCCCTGCCAGCTCCTCCTCGCGATGGATCGGCGAGGTCGAGCCTCACCGACCTTGGGTGAGGCTTGACCTCGCCAGATCCGACGTGAGGCCGCCCTTGAGGCTCGGGCAGCGAGGGCGAGCCCCACCAGCTCATCCTCACACCGGATCGGTGAGGTCAAGCCTCGCTGGCCATGGGCGAGGCTTGACCCTTGCCAGATCTGGCGAGGGTGAGCCACACCCGCCCAGCGCGAGGCCGCGATGCGAGGTGGCCGGCGAGGTCGAGACCTCACCGGCTGGCCTTCGCCTCTGGCCGGTCGGAGGAAGAAGATGAGCAGAAAAAGGAAAAAGAAAAAAAAGAATAAAGAAAAGAATAAAAATAAAAAGAGAAAAAAAGAAAAAATTCAAAAATATTAAAATACTATTAAAATTTGTGCACGTCAATGCCGATCAGGCCACGTCAGTTGACCGGTATCCAGTTAGCAAAATCCAGCCAAAATTCACTGGAAAGGACTGAATTGGCACAACGTAAAAAGATTTAGGACTAAATCGGCACCAAAAAAAGGTTTTTGACTAAATCGGCACAAAGCTAAAAGGTTTATGACTTTTTTGGCACTTTTCCCATCAAAATGGTGATCACATTATGTAGAAACTCATAGTGTTCCTTTAATTGGTTTGGCCCAATTGGAAATAATTGGGTTGTTATGTATGGTTTGAGTAGTATCCTTCTAATGAACATGTGGTTCGTGAGAAGACTATGCTCGTAGTTGATCTAACGAGGGTAGGGAGAAGCCAATGGGTGAGAAAGTTCAGACAAGGTGTAATTCTCGGTAGACTTTTAAGGCAGCATAAAGGGAATGAATGAGCCGAACTACATATCAAATAGGTTGAGTATCACTGGTCGTATGGTCCAACAGTGACGCAGATGTCATTGATTTTTGTGGGAGAGTACGTGACACTTGTCGACGAGCCAAGCATACATTTTTGTAAAAATAGCAAAAGCACAAAATAAAAAATAGTAAAGCACAAAATAAAAAATAGTAATAGCTAAAAAGAGAAAAGAACCCAAAGTCATTTGCCTTAGCCTATATGTTAAATCCAATTCGCTCACTTCAGCCCAGTCCATTAATACCAGCTCAGGCCCATAAGTTCATCACCCCAAGCCCATCACCGCAACAATTTAATTGGTCAATTCGTCCGGGCCCAATTCTCTCGGTGAACCGATCACGGTCAGTGGTACGCAGACGATTTTGCCTCTCCAAAAGAAACACCCCCTCTCTTGATTGCTGCTTCAGCAACCCCTACGATGCGGAGCACGCACGCAGACGCCGGACGAAGCCGAGGAAGGAGTCTGTCACTTCTATTTTTCTCTCGACTGAGACTCCACCACAAACTGCGCTCTTCTGCTCCATTATATTTCACTTTTCTTTTAGGTTTCTAATCACTAACATACTCTTATAATAATGTCTTATATAGCTATGAATATTGAATATTCCCATTTGACCGTGATACTATTTCCTTTTTTCTTGTTTATATTGCCCTTCCATTTGGATATAAAATACCTTACATATGAATAGAAAATAACAGAGTACTATAGAGTTGTCTATAACAATGATGAGGAGTCAAACAAGCAATAACCCCACATTGTTTTTGGAAATTTGATGAGTTGGCAATTGCATATGATTTTAGTGATGCGCGTAACTTTTCTATGGAAGGATTGTGAAGATCTTCCATGTATTTATATCATTTCACCGTACTTTTAACTATATCCATTTTGAAAATTTCCTGATAGAACCCATCATTCAATTTCGATGGCATTGTACATTGCAAAATCTCATTTCCACTACAAAACTCAGGTCAGGTGATTTCCATAGTTTTGAGAAAAGGGGGCTTACAGACCACTACATTGGTAAGGCACAACCGTACATGAATGAGGCATCAAGCTGCCAGTCAAATTTTCCAAAGAACTAGATTAACCACATGGAGTAATATCATGGAAAATCATAAATTCTCTAGATCTAACAACATAGTTTGCAATCCAACCAGCCCAAGTACCTCTCTCTCTATAAGAAACTTGCAACTTGACTTCCCATTTTCTCTAGATGACTAAGCAAATTTGCTTGTCAGTCATATTAAGGACAAAGTCGTAGTGGAATCCTTCTAGAGAATGACTCTACAGTGGTTCGGGTTGCAAGCTAACTGAGGCCCCTGAACAAGTGCTCAAAGCTGGGCTTTGATAGCAGATGAAATGCCAATGCAATTAGTAAAGCCTCCAAAGCACTTGGCTTCCTCCATTAGTGTCTTTATTGGAAAGATTGAATGGAGAATCAAATATGTGTGCGCGCGTGCGTGCATGCGTGTGAAGGACTTCACATGTATCAAATTTTCTACCCAATGATTTCAACATTATTGCGACTGTGAGGCAAGGATTGAGTAATTTATAATTTTGTGTATAAACACGATGTGTATTTGAATTGTTGTATCGAACTAAGCAAAGTGAAAATTGGTGCCTATTCTATTATATGCCCATTGTGCTAACATACAACTTGTGTGGATTTGATTTCATTTGAATAAAACCAACACATTTTATGTATTCAGTATTAAGTTAATATTTTTATTATCATATGTAAGATGCCACTATCATCGCTATTGTAATGACTTGGTCTACGAAGATGACGAGTGGTCATTAGGACGAAAAAGCCTGGACAAGGAGCGACTCCTAGTAGGCTTCTATGATGGCGAATAGGACAAGAATGAATCAAACTATGTACCAAACAAGGCGAAAGCAATTATGAGATATATGTGAAAATTGAAATTAACTTGCAAAAGCTCTTTTTGATGTAACATCAATGGTTAGATTTGGAATTCCAAAATTAGGCATGCTCAAGTGGAGCACTACCAGAATGAGTGACCTCTTAGGAAAGTGGCCATTTGTACGTCAAAGGACAAAACTGTGAGGTTTAGTATGGGATAAGCCAAAGCAAACAGTACATCGATGAGTTAATCTAGAAATGTCACAATATGATATTAGAGCGAAATCCCCTCCAATAGATGTGTGATTCGAGGATGAACCGTGCAGAAGCTCATGGGCCTATAACGAATTGGTTTGACGAGGGCGGAGAGTAGTCGCCGAGGCCATAGGAAAGTGGCTCCCAGTAGACTTCTATAATGTATATCTCCTAAGAAAGTGCTTGCCTATATGCAAAAGGACAAATCCATAAGATTAGGTATAGGACGGGCCAAAATGAACAATACCTCATCTCAACTCAGTAAATTAATTCAAGGTCACAACTATGATTTGAGAATGTTCAAGGTATGAGTGACAATTCTTGACATAATATGAGAACATGGCCTAATTTTTGTTTCATCGGGATGCTTGCGATCCCTAGTTGCAGGGTGTGCAATCGAAATCAGGAAATTGCAAACTTCCTAACCCCGTGAACGATTGTTCCCTCTACACTCCACATGCTCTTGAGGAGCTCATCAAGCGAGAGGCTGTATAGAGAGCCTTGCCTTAACACTGGGTGCGCCCCCATTTCACCAACAACGCCACCAATACCACCCCTTGAGCTTTCATCTTTATGGAACCAGATTGTGGGACCTAACTCGTATGATTTGTGAACCCCTTTTTGAGAATCTGGAATGATGTCGGTGTTGGGGTAGGAACAGAAAAGGAGCGATCTTGAGATCCAGCTCAGCTCTGGCAAACACTAAGCTAAAATTTGGGGCGGCAGCCCCAGATGGTGGCGGTATAAATTCAATAAATTATCGCCGTACAACACATATCTTCTATACCAAACCATCGTTGCGTTCACAAATAAGCATCAGATCTCTCATACAAAACGCTTGCAAGCCCTCTCCATGTTGCGTGACCACCAACGTGTGATGTAGACAAGGGCCTGCAAGGCCTTGCTTCCGAAAAACAAAGATCGGCGGCACTCACCAAACCTCACGACCACCCAACAGGGGTTGCCGGCCATCATTGACAGCCCAAGTAGGCCGGGTCTTCTATTCTTTAAAATAATAATAATAATAATAATAATAATAATAATAATAATAATAATAATAGAGCTAGCTTTTTTATGCTTTTCAATTGCTATACTTTTTTTCTCTCATGATCTTTTTATTTTTTATTTTTTATAATTTTTATCTTTTATTTTTTTAATATATCACAAATAATTTCTGATTTGCCACCATGTGTCTTCACAAATAAAAATGACACGTCAACATTTTCTGTTAGCAAATTTGGAGTTAATGAAGGGACTTGATTGTACTAATTTAATAAGTTTTGAAATTTCATTGCATTTTTTGAAATTTTTATGATTAATTACACTTATCAAAAGTTTTAAGACCTCTCGTACACTTAATCCAAATAATAATAATAATAATAATAATAATAAAGAGAACAAAAACATTTATAACTTTTCTTAAAACTATGTCATTTTGGGTGGTATCGTACGTGTCGGATCATCATGACTAACACAGGTTAGACCATTATGTTAGCAATTTGTGACCTAAATCAACCAAACATAGTAAATTGGAAATCAAAAGGTTTAGGACTACATTTAGGATTGAGTCAATATTCGCATAATAAATTTAGGACTTTTTGAGTTATTCCCTATCGTTACTATCAAACTAGCACAATATTGAAATGAGAAAATGATATATTAGATTCAAAGGAGTGTGCGATTTTTTATTTGACAATCAAGATTCAATAAGATATCTCTTAAAGCGTGATGCAGACAATACTTGGAACTCGGTACCGTCGTAAAAGTGCATTTTGGTTTATTAATATCAACTAAACAAAAATATTGAAAATATGTAAAGATCACCAAACTGTCAATAAATAATCAAAATGATGTGGTGTGTTGATGCATTTTGTTGGATTCACCGAATGTGTTGAGTGGTATCGTCTCGAACAAAATTCATTAAAATTGCTTTATATTTCTCTCCATGAGTGCAAACGCAACCATTTAGCCGATTTTTGGGTAAGCGAACTTATGACCAAAATTTCGACAAAAAAAAAAAAAAAAACAAAAATTTATGACCAAAATTAACAATATGAAGTCTTAACTTTGATTACGGAATGTAGCTAGGTTGATTAGACGCTAATTCCAGGTAGCTAGGTTGATCGGATGCTAATTCCATGTGTATTTTGGCTCATTTTTCCTGGTGATTAATACGCATGCAGATATTTTCATTTAAAATTTTTTGATATCATAGGTATATTTTCTTTACCTCAGTCTATATATAAGGAACGAGTGCTTATGACTATTTAAGTTGTCCCCACCCATAACACAACAAAAATGCAACCATCGATGAGTCTTCCACATGGATGTCAAATTGGTTAATCCTCAACAGAAGAATAGTGTAAGTACCAAAACTTAACACAAGAGGACACTTAAGTATCAAAACTTATGAAAGATACGCTTAAGTGTCACTTTTTTTTTTTTTTTAAATTGGGATACCTGAGTGCCAAGTTCGACAACCCTAGCCAAAAATCATACATGGCAATGTTTTATTAATATAATTTTTTATACGGTAAGGATGTTTTATTAATATAATTTGCCTACATGACTCGCCAAAAAGCTAAATCAACCAAAAAAAAAAAACCAAAAAGATGTCATTTTGCCTCTAATTTGAATATTAATATGAATATTAATTTAATTAAATTTAAAACTAAATTATTTTTAAAAAAAAAAAAAAAAAAAAAAGTTGCCGGCGCTGGGCAAGAGCTATGCAAGCCCTCACCGCCCCCTCATCACTTGTCACTAGGAAAGGCTGACAACGATGGGAGGAGGGTCGGTTGGCATTGCCGAGCCTTAGCCAAAGGCAAACAACCTTGGCTGACCAACAATGAGTGTCACCACCCGCTCAAGCAAGCCTAGCAACGTTACCTCCCCCCACCATCACCAACCTTTCCCGGTGAAAATGGCGAGGCGGCGGTGAGGGCCCGCACAACCCTCACCCAACACCTAGAACTTCCTCCTCCTCTTCTTCTTCTTCTTCCTCTTCTTCTTCTTCTTCTTCTTTTAAATTGCGATACCTGAGTGCCAAGTTCGACAACCCTAGCCAAAAATCATACATTGCAATGTTTTATTAATGTAATTTTTTATACAGTAAGGATGTTTTATTAATATAATTTGCCTACATGACTCGCCAAAAAGCTAAATCAACCAAAAAAAAAAAACCAAAAAGATGTCATTTTGCCTCTAATTTGAATATTAATATGAATATTAATTAAATTAAATTTAAAACTAAATTATTTAAAAAGAAAAAGAAAAAGTTGCAGGCGTTGGGCAAGAGCTATGCAAGCCCTCACCGCCCCCTCATCACTGTCACTAGGGAAGGCCGACAACGATGGGAGGAGGGTCAGTCGGCATTGCCAAGCCTTAGCCAAAGGCAAACAACCTTGGCTGACCAACAATGAGGGTCGCCACCCGCTCAAGCAAGCCCAAAGCAACGTTACCTCCCCCACCATCACCAACCTTTCCCGGTGAAAATGGCAAGGCGGCGGTGAGGGCCCGCACAACCCTCACCCAACACCTAGAACTTCCTCCTCCTCCTCCTCCTCCTCCTCCTCCTCCTCCTCCTTCTTCCCCACCATCACCAACCTTTCCTAGTGAAAATGGCGAGGCGGCGGTGAGGGCCCGCACAACCCTCACCCTCCTCCTCCTCCTCCTTCTTCTTCTTCCCGCACAATCCTCACCCAACACCTAGAACTTCCTCCTCCTCCTCCTCCTCCTCCTCTTCTTCCCCACCATCACCAACCTTTCCCGGTGAAAATGGCGAGGCGGCGGTGAGGGCCCGCAAAACCCTCACCCAACACCTAGAACTTCCTCCTCCTCCTCCTCCTCCTCCTCCTCCTCCTCCTCTTCTTCTTCTTCTTCTTTTTATTTATAACTATTAATTTTAGTTTTGAATTTAGTTTAACTACTATTTATATTGAAATTCAAATAAAGTCAAAATGTCATTTTCTGCTTTTCTTTTCATATTAACGTGCAAAATGACGTCATTTCGACTTATCCAACCACGTCAACATTGTTATAACTATTAATTTTAGTTTTGAATTTAGTTTAACTACTATTTATATTGAAATTCAAACAGAGTCAAAATGTCATTTTCTGCTTTTCTTTTCATATTAACATGCAAAACGACGCCATTTTCGACTTATCCAACCACGTCAACATTGCAAAACGATGTCATTTTGCACTTACTTTATCGGATGAACGTCACGTTAGTATTTTGACTGAATTTTCTCGCCGTTAGCACTAAACTAATCTATTTTGCTCCAGTTTTGGCACTTAATTGTATATTTACAAACTTTTGATACTTAAGTATCCCCGTGCCAAGTTTTAGCACTCTGGGTGTGCAACTTCTGTTAATCCTCTCGCCAAGCACTAAGACAACCATTGGCTTGACCTCTTAGAATGCTGTTCGGTTTTGTCAAGTGCAAGAAGATACATTATGGAGTGTGCACAATCAGTAAAACTCCAATTAATTCAGAGGATGACCTAATCAACCCTTGTTTGGATGTCTGTTATTGTCATTGTTGAAGGGACGGTAAAAAGAATTGTCTACCTAGCTGACAAACACAAATACCTATCTTACTCAATAGCAAACATGTCGAATCTCCATATCCTTCATCATTTGAAGGCCAGTTGTCCTGGAAAATCCGCACTTCAGGGTATCTTAGATTAGATAGCCTCTCAACTTCTTCATTTACAAAATTGTAGAGTGACTGAGCATCAAATTTTCGGCAAAGAGCTTCAATTTTTTTTGTTCCCTGAGATAGTAAAACAAAAAGGCTTAAGTATATTATCTTGAACAAATTTAATCGTTTTTCAGAACATGAAAGATAAATCTAAACATTAGTATAAACAAAAAACGAGTTACAACAATAATGATGAGGAAAAAAAAAACTTCCCTTATATAGAATTGAGCAAACACTCAAGAGTGTAAAGGCCCGAAATTTGTCCGCTTGATGAGGATAAAATAAATGAAATGCAAATTTACCTTCGTTTCTATCACCACGTCCAAACCTTCCAGATGGTTCCCCAACTGAGTCTTTTTTTTCTGTTCCTCATCACATTCTCGTCGCACAATGTCTCTACCAAGACCTCTTAACTGATCATGCATCCATAACTTATTGTCTTCACTGATTTTTATCAAAGAAAATTTCTGGAGGACCTCAAGACCTTCCTCTGGGAAAAGATTGGAATGTTTCCACAAGTGGAGCACTATCCTTTGATCAAATCCAGCGAAAAGACAAGCTATCTCAAGAAAGATAAGCTTTTGACAATCATCCAAGGTATCATAACTTATTTTTAACTTTCGTTTTACTTCACTGAGAGGAACTTGTTTCAACTTCTTCAATATCACATCCCAAACATCTTTGCTTCTGTGCCGAAGTAGTTTAGCTATAGCCTCAAGAGCAAGTGGAAGACCTCCTGTACTTTTGACCAATTCAGTGGAGAAAGCAACATACTCATCCAAAGGATAGTCTCTCCCAAAAGCATGTTTGCAAAAAAGTTGAAGAGATTGATTGAAGTCCAAACTCAAAAGCTCATATGGATAACAAACCTCAAGAACATCGATAATATCCTTGTTTCTACTAGTTATGATAATTCTACTTCTTAAACCGAACCAAGCAGGTTTTCCAATCAGTGCATCCCAATGAGTCATTTGATCAACATCATCAAGTAGCAACAAAACCTTTTTACCACATAACCTTTCTCCTATTATCTTGATTCCTTCCTCGACATTGCTAATGTTTGCCCTTTTCTTTTTGAGAACGTCAGAGATTAGTTGATTCTGCAAACCTTCGATACCCTTTCGCTCTGAAGTTTCCCTGATGTTGGAAAGGAAGCAACAAGCTTCAAAATGATGTAATAGCCGGTTGTATATGATTTTGGCAAGAGTAGTCTTTCCAACACCCCCCATACCATGGATTCCAAGAATTCTCATATCCTCCAAATCACCACACATCATTGTATCGATTTCCTTCACATGATTTTCAACTCCAACCAAGCAGTCTGTCACCAGTAGATACGCCGTTTTTAACTCATCTATAACCTTCTTGACAATCTCGTCTACCAGTTCTCCTTCACCTCTAATATTACAGAAGGAAAATGGAAAACATAATTAGAAGAAAAAGATAATATAATGTAAACACTGCGCCAAAAATGACAACCAGAAAATGACATACCTATTCTTCTTCGAATTGTCCCATCCAGTTAAATTGGCAACGTGGTTGAGAGCAGCTTTCCACTTACTGATGTTCGCACCAAATTTCTTCTTATGCAAAAGAAAGGCTTCTTCATAAGACCCAATTTGATGACGGACCTCCGCCGGAGTAACGTCATAAAAAATGGGCATAATATTCTGTCTCCTTGTTTTACTGCACTCCACCATTTGGACCAACTCATTAAGACACCATTTACTAGAGGCGTAGTCCTTGGAAAAGATGGGAATTGCAATTTTTGATTGGCTGATAGCTTTGATCAACTCAGGACCAAACTCCTCTCCAACTCGGAGCTCTTCATCATCCTTAAATGTGTGGATTCTAGCACCTAGCAACCTGGTATAGAGGAAATTTGTAATGCCTGAGCGAGTATCTGGCCCCCTAAAACTCAGGAAGACATCATAGTCATATCCAGATGACATGGACGTTGATGATGGTGAGCCGTCCTGCTGATACACTTTTTCCTGTTTTGGCAGTGTCAAATCAGGGATTTGCACCAAGTTGGAGACACCTGCAGCAGTAGCTTCTACACTGCCATTGTTGATAGCCGATGAGGATGCTGAGTCACTGACAGAAGAGACTGCTTGCCCTTCAGCTGGCAGTTCCTTGGGTTCAATATTCCTCATGCTTTTCTCTTTCCAGTTTTCCTTTTCCTCACTGGACAAATCAACCATTACGTGCGAAGTAGCAGCATCCACTTGTGAGAAAACAATCTGCTCATATGCAGAAAAGAAACATGAATTGCTTTCCAGAGTAAAAATAAAGTCAAGTAACAGATGATTAGTTTGATGTCTAACCAGTACCTCTGCCATAAATTCCTTTGAATATTGATCCTTGCGATCCCATGGGACATCCATACCATCAAACTCAAGCTTCAGAACATTATCCAATACAAATGCAGTATTAAACATTGCACGAAACATTAATTCTCCATGTTCAAGATTAGCATCCAAACTCACACACTCGAGCACAACATCGCCTTGAACATTACAATGGATGTCCAATTTATCTGTTTCACCATCTGCCTGCACTTAAATATATGAACAATTAAAATAGAGAACTAGCATGATATATATATATGGTTAAGCATTCATGATGTATGGGTGAGCTCACACATCAAAATAGATTGATGGACGAGGCATGTACCATACAATTGGTGCTCAAGAGGGAATTTTTCTCATATACTTGTATTTTTCAGAGAGTTGTAGTCATTCTATATGTAAAGCAAAACACTGTTACCAGAAAAGCAAGATAAAAGAATGATAGCCTATAAAATTCCTATGAGAGAGAAAAATAAAAGAACGATAACTCATCTTTCTGACTAGACTGGACATAAGCATGTCTGATGTTTATAGGCTCAAAATGAGACTCTCAAGAAATCACACTAGTCATATACTGAAGTTACATGCTACATACCAGGGATTACGACAAGTGCATCATCTTTGCCAAGAGGAAATTAGGCGAGTTCTCAAAATGTGGCATACTTACCTTACAACAGAATGCGATATGTAAAGCAAGGGAATAATGATGTTTTGCAGCTTGATTTCACAGTTTAACATATTAACAAAGTGAGAACTCTGTTACTAAGATATTCAAAACAGTAAGATAACCATCATTGCTTGCAGCTCCTATCTACAAATCCAGCAAGGTTTTACAAACATCTAAGGTGAAAAAGTTTGGTACCGGAAGCTGAACAATACATGGGAGAGAAAGTGGAATCAACACATGCAATCAAGGTCTCATGAATAATTTCAGGTTATATGGATTGCCAACAAAATCAAAATTACCTGTTTGTAATGCCTAACATATTCACTCCTTCTGGGGGTTGAGAACAGAACTTTGGCAGTTTGATCAGCAACCATAAATGGGTCTCGTCCCAGTATCATAACAATAGGACGACATCCCCCTTCAGCATCCAAATTAGGAGCAGACCTTAGTACAACACTTTTTATCACAAGCGCCTTATCTTGTGGAGGCCAAGCTAAGCCAGCACTCTGTGTGGAAACATAGTGGAGGTATCTCAGCTGGGAAGGCAATGGATTCAGTGTTGACGTCAGCTGCAAGAGTTCATGGGGCGCTTTCTTGTATATCATATCCAGTGTTTTCTGCTCCCCATCCGACTTCTTCCTATATAACAAGAGAGAAGCCAACATGAATGCCAAAATTGGCCATGCACCCCTTTCACAATGCATCAACAGCACATTCTGTTGCGTATCGGATGACAGCCATTCATCAGCAGATATCAAGAAGTTGTGGATAATCTCCACTCTCGGTATAGGGCAACCTCCATAGTTGTGAGGGAATTCCATGACGGTTATATCATATTCAGACAACACTTCAGCCATCTGGCTTTGGTTATCTTGCTCTCCAAAATTGAGCACCATGAACGAGGCTGCAGAAAATTGGTCTTGGAGTTTTGCAACTATGTCTCTCATGTAAAACTTATATCCATTATCCTTCAACCAGCCCACGGTAATTTGGCCAGAAAAAGACCAATCGCAAGTAAGACAGTAATCAAACACTGCATCCACATCCACATACGTAAATCGTTATTTGCATAATATTGGTATACAAAAATAGATAAAGCTAACAGAAGACATCTATTATCAAGTGTGTTCTTCCTTTGGGCTCAGTATAAACTTGATAGACCATGAAATGATTAAGGTCAAATGAAGTACTCGTGCAAGGAAGCTTCCAAATTGTAGATGATGACTTGCTATGCTGTCAAAAGTTGTTTAGAAACTAAACCACAAAAACGCATTCATAAACCGGGAAATAGTGACTAGAAAAGGTTAGAAAACCCATCTACTGCAGATCATTTCCATAGAGGTGTAGGGTGAATGATATATCAAAAGACCAGCCAATTAAACTAATGAAATGATCTCCAAAACTCGAAGGATAAGCACCTAATGAGGATCTTCTGCAGACGAACATCTTGAATGCTTATGAACTTTCACCGGCAAGTACAATTGGGAATTGCGAAATATGCATTTATTACAAGTCAGTAGCACCCACAGGAGCCTCTGGGATGAACAAGGAAGCAATTACAGAAAGTGCTTGTAGCTGATTAGCTCCATCGAAGGATACTTCTTTCTAATTCTAGGCTTTCCAGCCTTTCAAACAAAATAGCATTTTTTGTGTTTTCTTAAGTCTTTCAATGCTATGGTCTTGCGGATTGGGCACTGGACTGACCTACTCTGGTTTTGGGTTAGTCTTAATATTCTGATAGCCTAGCAATCATTGATAATTAATGGGTCTTCTTCTCTTCAATCCGGCTTGAGCTGATCTCTTCTTATCAGAGTTGAGTCCCAATGCCATTTGGCTGGTCAATACAACATTGATGCACCCTCAAAAGCTACTGAGGCTACACAGTTGCTGGAAGTTGGTTAACATGAGCATAAAGATGCTCCCAGGTTGAAGCAGGGCTGTAGGTTGTGCCAATGGTACCATTTAAATGTGGATTTGAACAGGCATCTCCTGTTAGCTGAGACAAGAAATGAACTTGCAATTGCAGGATATGAAATGTGATGACATTCTTCTGTGGAAGATGATGCTTGTGCCGAGCAGCTATCTAATCACAGTTGGTTGACTAGCAACCAACTCCTCTACAGAAATTGTATGCCTCTTCTGCAAAGTAACAAAGTCATTGATCCTGGAATTTTTAGTCTGTATTCGTTTCATGTGCCTAGAGCCCGTGTTACAACCAAAATGGAAAAAGAACCAAATACTACACTACACAAGCTTGTACGTTCTTTTGACATATTATGAGCTTCGTTCATTCCTTGTTGATACATAGGTTTTCCACCAATTCCCCTAGAGGAGGAAAATCTTAGAAAATAAGACTACAAGCTGTCAGTGCATCCGACCACTAAAATAAAGAAGCATACATAGAATCCAGGAATCTGGCAATACTGTGCATATAAACTATTGTAGTATGTTGATACTGAATATGTGAAAGCTCACCATAGACTCTGTCGGAAACTTCCAGCACCTTTCCATCAGGCAGATTCCTGTAAGAGAATATCCAGAGTAAGGCCATATTGCAACAGGATTAATCCATATGCTTCACATCAAGCATCTTGACACACCAGAATTACACTCATGTAAAACTAAAAGTCCGTGTTACTTCATCATAATGCAGGACATAACAGGAAATTTCCGGTCGAGAAACATTATCTTTGCAGACTAGGAGACATTGTAATAATTAAGTTGGGGCAACGGGTTCTACTGGCTTTGTTGTTCATTGAATGAAATGTGCATTGTAAAAGGTGCAATCGATTGTATGTTGGTAACGTTGTCATAAAGAACCTAGCCCATGCAGTTGGGAACATTGGGATTTTCTAAAAATTCACCGTGTCCTTTTAGACAAATCATCATTCACTTTGATGATCTGGTCAGGCGGCGGCTGGGACTGCCGGTCTTTAATTGTTGTCCGTAGTCCAGACAGCCAAGGAAGGATTTGCAGAGTAGTCTCAACCCCGAATTCATTCACAATCGCCTGCATTCGCCCCTGATCACTGGCCAAGCAGCGGAGCACAGTCATGGCGGCTTCCCGAGCATTGGGAGCCGAACTCTCCTTCAGGAGCTTGAGCAGCGGAGGCAGGCCACCTTCCTCCACGATAATCATCTTGTTCCTGTCATTTTCACGCCCGAGCGAAGCCAACTCATTTGCAGCCTCAATTCGAACAGGCAGGGGCCCCTTGTGAAGCGAGGCGATGAAGGACCAAACCCAAGCCAGAATCGGCTCATCACTCGCAACCGGGGGCAGCGAGAGCTCAATACCAACACCCTCACTTTCGGGATCGAAGACACTGAGCAGCCACTTCAGGTTCACGAGAGAAGCGTCGAGGAGGGCCGTGATCTTCCTAAAATTTGCGGCACTGGTCTTGGTGACGACGCGGCGGAGGATGTTGTGGTGCTTGCACTTGCGAGCTAGGGCTAGGGCTTGCTCCAGGTTCCTGGAGACCTCGGAGGCAACGCGGCGGATGGGGCGCTCGTAGAGGGACGGAGCGGAGGTGGTGAAGCGGGCGAGGGAGCAGAGCATGTCGGAGAGGCGGTCGGCCCGCTTGCCCAGCTTGGAGCACTCGGACTTGAACAACTTGGCCTCGTCCGCGGCCGAGCGGACTTGCTGCGACAGCACCTCGTCCATTCGCTTCTCCTCCGGCGCAGCCATTCCCGGAGCTCGCGATGGCGATTCAGTGACTGCGATTGGGACCGATGACGAGTCGAAGGCCTTGGGACCGATGAAGATCATGGTACAAACTTCACCACAGGAGCATAATTTCTTCGGGCTAGGAAAGCACGCCCGGTTAATATAACCGACACGTCTACAGAAGTACTCAGGTCAACTAGATACAAAAGCACGCCAGATCGATACCAACCTATGGAAGTACGGGTTAATAAAAGGGACTTGACCTAGCTGCAAAAGTACGTCAAATCAATATAAATAATACCAACTTATGGAAATACGCCAGCCAAATCGATACCAACCTATGGAAGTACACCGAGTTAATAAAAGGGACTTGACCTACCTACAAAAGCACGTCAAATCAATATAAATTATACCAACTTATGGAAATATGTCAAGTTGATAAAAGGGATTTTAAATTACGAAAGCACGTTAGGTCAATATAAAAGACATCCGATTACGAAAGCACACCAGGTTTATAAAAAAGACTCTACGTTACGAAAGCACGCCAACTCAACATAAATGACAGCTTGACCGAGTTAAGTGTCAATGCATTTAAGAGAGAATACCTGCACAATGACAAGTATTTAGAGTATAGATAAAGATATACTTACCTAATGATATATCTGATTCTTGATAATATGTCTTCTTAAATTTAGATATCCTGTAGATGTCTTCCACCTTCTGGTAGAAATAAATTTTGGAACATTCAAGATGCACTATAAATGTTCATGAAGATTTATCATCTCCTAATATCATGAGGCATTCTGAAAAGAAGCTAAATGTCAGGAGCTCTTGAATCTTTGAGAAAACATTACTTGTCATACATGATTAGACCAAAATGCATTCATCAAAGAAATAAGCAATTAAATCTATTCTGGAATGCACACTTCAAAACCAACTGAAGTTTTTATCAATTCAATCAAGGTTCATATATAATGACCTTTGCATCACCAAAATTTCCACTATAAAGAATTATCATTCAAGACAATTTTCATTAATGACATGAATTTTCTAAGAATATTAAATGAGAGACTTTCAGTCTCACTCTCATTTAAAAGGCTATTTTATGAGAATTACTCTATCTCACCATATCGACAAGGTCCGAGTATTCTCACAAGTGGTACGACATTATCAATCTAAGAGATCTTTAATAGAGACCGTAATATGGGCTTGTCAATGGTTTAACAAATATATTTTTTGAGTCAAGGCTTTTGAAAGAACAACTCCGCAGTCATCTCCGGGTTTACAAGTCAAGAACCTTGTAAAATAAGAGAAATAATCATGACCGCACTTCTTCGATCAATACTTATAAACATATGAACTTTTACATTAATTCAAGTGCTCTAATCAGAAGAGACTTTGTAAGGGAAGTAATGTAAACTAGGTTCATCGGTTGAGAAATGAAAGATTGTTAAGCTCAAAGATGTATATCAGAGTCAAAGTTGATAATCATCTAGGCATTGTTGCCGGTCTTCTCTTTCACCAAGGATTGTCATTATAAATGCACTATTGATCTTGACTCATTAATTACTGCTCCATTGGGATACAATTTTTGCAACCGATAATCATCTATTTAACACTTCTATGGGCATTTGCATTGTTTTTACTAGGCACATTGCTTTTTTTTACACTCATTTTTCATTCATTTTTTTTTCATTGGCATCAGCCTTGCTTTAATCAAGCAAACTGCTTTTTTCGAGACCCTAATTTTCATTTATCTTATGCCTATGGGCATCAACCTTGCTTTTAATAAGCACATTGCTTTTTCATGCCCATAATCTTATATCGTATGATTCAACATTTGGACTCTATCAATGCTTTGGACCATGCTCCTTGAATGATTGTCATTTGCCTTGCCCTAGTGTGTGGGATGATCACCAACTGGGTTTAAAGAAATGAAATTGCGGGCTCAAGTGAGTTATACAAAGGATATATAGAGAAATAAATACTCTTCATCATCCTAAGGCATTTAAATTACCACATGAATTCAATATAATAACATGACTTGAAGATTGATGCAAGTAAGAGCAAAAACACGTATTTCCATTTTCTCCACCTTATGGTACTGTTTTACCTCCAATTTGCCCCAATGCATGGTGGTTCTTGAAAGGGGTAGTTTGAAAAAAAATCTGCATAAGTGTATGGGGCTCAAAGAGGTTAAGTAATAAATCACCTATAGTATTTAGGATAAAGAAATAAATTGTCCCTCATTATTTCGGTTGTCGTACATTTTGTGAGAGAACTCTTTAACTTGTATAGACGAACTTTCCTACACTCACCTCACAAGTATATGAGTAGAGGACTGTGTATAGGATAAGACTTGCCTTTCATTATCCTGACACATCTCATTCAGCATTCTTAAGCATTAATGTCACTCCATTGAATTGTCTATCTTGACAAATCTCCACATGAAACTAGTGAGTTAAATAGGCAAAACCACTATCGAAATTCTCCTTTTAAAAGAGTCCGGCAGCTTTAAGCATGAAAAGCTTTTGTGATTTCAAAACAGACAATTTACCACACTCAAAGCATGGTTTTGAGCATTCATTCAAGGAATTGCCCCCACAAAGGGATTGTCTCAGCAATGGGTGTTCTTGAATTGTCTCTATCAATCAAGATTGAAAATTTGTTTTTACTCCTACACAAGAGAACATGCATGAAAAGGATACTATGCAACATCAGAGTAATTCAAATTGCACATCCATTTTGGCTCAGATTAAGATTTTATCTCAGTCGGGTCACTACCGAAATCTGCCATACCCTAAATTTGTCATCTATAAGGAAAAGAATAGAATGTCATTTCCAAAATTAATTATATTCATGAATGAAATGTACCTCTTTCACTAGAGATGGATGGTCCTCTTTTTACTTGCCCCTCATCCTCTTATTAATGGGCATGAATGAAAATTATGTCAAGCATAGAAATGCAAAACACTTTGTTTGGCTCTTCAAAATAGATATTCCAAGTGGTATCGAAATGTGACCCATATTAACTTTTTAGAATTGTGTTCTCAAACTTGTTGAGCAACAGTTGAGCCAATTGATCATGATGTGCCTTTTTAGATGCTTTCTCATCAAGCCAAGAAAGTAATGCTATAAAACATGAAGTAAATGAGTCAGAAAATTAAAGAGGGCTAACTTAATGCATGTTTTTGGAAATGGCTTGAAAAATGATTTTTTTTTATTCTCTTTTTTAGGAATTTTTTTTTTTTTTGATGAGGAAGCATGAAGAAGCCTAGTCCTTAGAATTTCTTCGTGGATGATATTTTATTTTCATTGTTGGATATCGTCACTAGGCTGGTTTGGCATATACCCCATCATGTCCTCAAAACAAAACTTGTAATTTTATTGATATTCATCAATCGAATAACATTTATTAAATGGTAAATGCAATGCCCAATCCCTAAAAGGAAAGCGAAAAAGAAGAAATAGAAAACATTTCTTAGAAAACAATAAAAATTCCCAAAGCAGGGGAATATGTGAAAGCAATAGATGAGTCACTCTCGTGGATTAGGGCCCATCTCTTCTAATGGTCCTTTGTCAACGGCGCTTATAAGGAGGTCATCGAATAGACTTGTGATTCCTTCTAATGCATTATTAGGGTTCTCTGTCTTCAGAGGTGTCAGATCGTCCATACCACCCCAACCATCTAAGACAATATCCCGATGGTCAATGTAAAAGCTGTGGGGAGCCGAATACTTCACATAGTAGTCGAATTTGCCGCTTAGTTGTCCCAATGTGTCCATCACTTCTACTCCATCGTGCATCATTCTAGGAGGGCTTGGAAATGTCTCGCGAATGTTGGGAAATAACGAGTTTTGCCTTCCTTGCCCTTGCTCAAGTGGCAAGTTTTGTCTTTCTTGTCCCTGTCCTCTAGAATTTTCTTCATTTCTTCCATGGTGCCCTAATTCAGTAGAACGGGACCTCCAAGGGGTTTCAATAGGGTTCTGAATGCCTTAACCCTTTCTTTCAAGACCATATAGTAGCATCTTGACCTAAGGAGTGGAAATGAACTGTACAACAATTTTATCATCGCATATAAAATGAGATTGACAACAAAACCTTTAATTGCAATGAAGTAAGTAAATTGCAAAGTGACAGTTCATATGACTTACTTTCATTGGGAAGGGATGACAATCACATAGGCACACGCATGAAGTGTGAGGCTCGATTTTTATCTAGACGGCTTGACAAAGTGGAGCTAAGAGAATGACCTGACCGTTACAGTCTCGCATTTAAAGTGTCAAGTCCTCTTAACTCTGGCTTAGTCGAATGGAATGCCCAATAGTCACGCAGTCTCGCGGATATGGACAAACACATTCGATACAATGAAAAACTTCCGAGGAAAAAAATGTCAACCTCTACATAGCAATCTCGCTTTTGAGGAAGTGTTCTTCTCAAAACCATCTTAAAAATCCTATCGTAGTTTAGGTCCGATAGCAGGTTGTGTGTGCAATAATATAGTGCTAAAAGCAATAAAATATGCACAACAGTTTAAATGCAAGAAATACTTCTAATCAGGGAAAAATAAATCATTAATCCCAACACCTCCTTGCAAGACAATGATTAACAAAAACTATTTCCTCTTATACCTCCCATCTGCAAGAACATTTAACAATTGATATTAGGGATGTACTTGGTATTCTCGTTGCAAAAAAATAAAAAACATTTTTAAAAGAAAAAGAAAAATTGGCCTAAGTCCACTAAAAATTTTAACACAAGTCCTCAATGGAGTCGCCAAGCTGTCGTGACCTAAATTTTGAGTGCACCACCTAGGGTTTAGGCTAATGGACTACTAAGTCTTAAACTTAGCTCGGGCTCTCCCAAGCGCATTCCAATTGACGATTTAAGTTCAAATTTTAAACATGCAAATGAATTTTATTTAAAAGTCACTACTAATCCGTTTATGGTATGTCGATTAGACACCTAACTAAAATAGTGAGATAATTATTTTACTCTTATGAGCCAAAGATTTTAGGTACGGAGATTTAGTTACACTAGACTTCTATAATATCCTTCCATTTATTTTTATTTTCAAAAATATTTTTGCAAGTAGTTTGGTTTAATTTTAACCTAAATTAATATCACGCAAAATGGTGATCATGCAGGTGCTCAATCATTATTAAACACTCAATGGATTAAGCAAATTGCATCAAAGGAATTAAATGCACAACACAAACAATTTCTTTTGGGTTTTCTTTTATTTCGAATTTAAAACATGCACTTTAACTACATGACCTAATTTTACTAACAAACTATTTCTAATTAAGTGAACCTAACATGCAAACTAATTAACATGCGCCTAATATTTTTGTATTTTTGTATTAAAATTCGTAATAAAAAGGAAACCTAATTAAACCATCTAAAATTGATATTTTTCTAATTTATTTTAATGATTAATTTGACTTAAACCATATCCTATCTTAGAAAAATATTTTTTATTTTAAGAAAATTGAAATTATTAAAATGTGCAAACATTATTTAAGACTTATCTATATAAAAAAATCATAATATATTCCAAAAATTATCTAAAAATGCAATCCTAAAAAATGCTATCCTAATTTACTAAACCAACACACTCCGATGCAATATTCGATTTTTTTTTTAATTTTTTAATGTTTTTTTAGTGTTTTTCCAAGACAAGCAATTATATCTAAATAATTAAGATATTCATCAAATAAATGATTAAAATAATTGAAAAAATAATCCGTCGTCTCACGGGTTAAATTAACAATTACTTTGACCTTAAACATCACAATATATAAAAAAATTAAAAAAAATTAAAAATTTGATCTGAAGTCTTATTGATCAAATTAATAATTATAATGATTTAATAAGTTAAATATTATCAAAATACCAAAAAATTAATATAATTAAAAAAAATTCAATATGTTACGAATCATATTAATAATTACAGTAATTTTGAGTAAAATCCTACGAATAATGCTTAGAATATTCACAAGATTAAAATAGCATTCCAATGCTCCGATTTGTACAATAATAACGGAACTTAAAAGAATAAATAAAATAAGATAACATAAAATAAATGAAAAAGATAAAAATGAAAATAAACTAAACTACCTAAGGGGGACTTGGGAAGGGCAGCAGCAGGTTGGTCGGCGCCGGACGGAGGGTGGCCGACGTCAGAGCTCCGGCGAGAGCTGGGCGGCGGAGGTGTTGCGCGGACTTGCAGGCGCGGTGGTGAGCGGGCAGGGGCGGTGTCCGCGACGGCTGCAGGTGGAGATTCGCGGGCGGATCGCGGCAGGTCGCGGGCGTCGGGCAGCGGGAGGCACGGTGGAGGTGCGGGCGCGGCGATGGCACTCGGGGTGCAGAGGCGTTGCTGCTGGTCGCGACAGAGGGGGCGCGGTGCCGGCTGAATGGCGCTCGAGCAGAGGTGCAGGCGTCGAGCAGCGGTGGCAGGAGCGAGGTGATGCTGGCGCAGCGAGCAGGTGTCGCGGGAGGTTGCAGGCGAGGCGACGGCACGGTGGCTGGTGCAGGCGCAGTGGACGATGCGGGCTCGCGGGAGAAGGCGGAGCTCCAGCGGCTGGCGGAACGGCGACCGCTTCAGGTGGGCTGACGGAGCGGCGGTGCTGCTCGGAGACCGGCGGTGCAGGCTTGCGGAGGTGATGACCGGCGAAGGCTCGAGTGCTGCGGGGGTCGAACGGCGGTGCGGGCGCAGGGCCGGCGCGGACAGGCGGTCGGCCTCCCGAGGAAGATGAACAGTTGCTACTCTTTTTCTTTTTTTTTTTTTTTTTTTCTCTCTCCTCACCTGTCCACTCGGACGTTTCTCTCGCTGTACCTCCCTGTTCTCTCTGCTGACTTTGCCCTTTTCTAGTCAGAGAAAGAAAAGGGTAATGGTTTTCTCCTTACCAAGATGGACGAAGGTTTCTTTTCCTGTACGAATTTTTCTCTCAATTTCTTGCTTCCGAATTCGCTCTCCACCCCCCCGGCGCCGGAAGCCTAGGGAATTCGGCGCACTGGATTCTCCTGGAACTAAAATAATACCCAATTAGGATTGAATCAACTTGTAATAGTTTCGACCAACAAAAAAAAAACTTGTAATAGCTCTCTCTCTAGCTTTGTCTTCATATTTTTGGCCGAATGTCGTGATACTTCAATTGGTACGTATACACACAAATGTAGGGTGTATTTATTTCACGAAAAATGTAATGATAAAAGAAAATATTTTTTTGGAAAAGCCTTTCACAAGAATACAATTAATTTTCATTTATTTAGTAATGTAAAAGAAATTATATATATATATATATATATATATATATATATATATATATATTTGGGTCTTATTAACAAATGATTTCAATCTCACATGAATTTATCTTAGGCCAAAAAAATACAGGACTTTTAAATAAATTTTTTATATTTTTAAAAATTAATTTTTTCAAACAAATTAATTTGAAATTAATTAATTTATTTTTATATTTTTTTCTTTTTCCTCCTTTCTCTATTGCAATTGGCTAGTGACAACCACAAGCGAGCTCAAACTCAAAGCTTGCTAAGATTTGGTGAGACTCAAACTTGCTGGCCTCGAGCTCGAAGTAGGCAAGAACCAACTAGGCTCGACCTTGTGCGAGGTTGGTGATTTTGAGCTGAAGCTTGCCAAATCTCGTCAAGCGTCAACCTCGTGTGAGGCGAGCAACCTCAACCTCGTGCCCGCAAGCATGAGCCTTGCCAGCCCATGCTTGTGGCCGGCCGCCGAGGCTCGACGACCAACTTAGTAAGAAATAAAAAGAAAAGGAAGGAAAAAAAGAAAGAAAATTTGAAAAATTTGAGATTAGCAACTTTGAAAAATGTTTTCACCTATTTAAATTTAAGAATTCACTTTCCTAAATTTATACATGAATATTTTCATTGACTGGAAAAGTGTTTTCGGTTGACTAGTTATTTTCTATGAACAAAGTTCATAAAACAAATCCCGAAGAACACTTTTCCAAAATAAACACACCCTTAGCTTAGACTACAGCTAGTATCTTATGCCATATATAATCCATATAACAGCAGAGTCAATCGGAATAATAGGAAAAAAATGATTGTTTCATAATTTATTTTGCATGGAATATCAAAGAATTGGTATCAATGATATGCCAACCAAAGTTCTCAGACATGTCTAAACTTGAAATTTTATAAAATCGTCAAAAAGGAGAATCTAGTTCACCACTCTTTATTTTCTTTCTAATTGTTTCTTTAATTAACTCAAGTTAATATGAAGATTGGCAGTGGGTGGTCATCATTGCAAAGAGAGGGCCCTCATGTGCAAAGGCTATGTCAACTTGTAAGCTTTTCTTATATTGATCTATGCCAGTGTTGTCGGTTGTTATCTATAGTATCATCTTACAGTTATAAAATGGAATATCTTTGAGCTGGGTTTTTTACTTCATAGTTTAGTTAGGTTTGTATGACTATATGAGTATTTATACTTCGATAGAATTGACATTGACAGAAAAAAGTGATTTAGTACATGCTATTATAGGAAATTTAGTCTAATAGTTTGTGAAGAGAGGTGCTAGAGCAAGAGTTTACCTACATAAATTTAGTGATTCTTGTTATTAATTTAATTTGTCATTAGATTGATGATTAATGCATCACTCTAATTGATAACACAACTTCTAATGAGTCTAACAAGTTTGGATTTATGACTAATCAAAATTCCTGATGCTAAAAATAATAAGTTTCCTCTTTTCTCCTCTACCTTAAATATGACTTGCCATATATGACATTCAAAGCAATTGACAAGCAGTGTTCTAGAGTCCTATGCGATTTTGCCATCCTGAAGACTACTTAATGTGGTCATCCTATTCAGGTAGTCTATCTTGAAGCTTAGTTATCATGTATTCTCGTTAATGTAGGGAGTCATAATTTTGCTTTAGAGAATGTGAACATCTTATGCCTGTCGCTCTCAGTTGGCCTACTATGGTACTATGTATGTTTTTGGTGCTTTCTACTCTTTTTCCCCCCTTTTACCGTAAGTAATGTAGCTCATGAAATTTTCACAAGCAATTTAATGCATGTCCAACCAAAATGGCAATCGACTCAAAAATTCATCCGATGCTTAATCCAATTTTATAAGATGAGATGCCACAAAATAATATAAGTTTTCATTAGTCCTCAAAATACATGCCATACCATAAAATACGAACTTTTCCTTTGGATTAAACCTTGCAATGCAACTTCACGAAATACTTAGTTAGAAATTCACCGAAGCAGCACCAGTGAAGACAAAACAAAGGGTTAGTAATAAACTTGAAAGAACTAGAAAATGTGGAAACTTTTGGTTAAAGTAAGCTACGAACCACCAAATTCAGGAATTTCAAACGTTGGGCGTTTTCTTTCTACGGGGTTAGGGCGTCCCGAAGCTATCTTCTTGTGCTTCTTTGGATCTATATCGAATAGTTGAGTCCTTGTGATATTATTCATAAGTAAGATCTACCAAAATGGTCATCACATTACGTAGAAACTCATAGTGTTCCTTTAATTAGCTTGGCCCAATTGGAACTAAGGGCCCGTTTGGTTTAACTTTAGGGAAATGACTTTGCATTTTCCAAAGTATCTTTAAAAGAATAGACATTTGATAAAGGCAAAAGTGTTTGGGTTTGCAAAGTAGTTTTGAGGTGAAAAGAAAAAAGAAAAAAAGAAAAGGAAAAAGGAGGAGATGCTGAAGCAGAGGGGAATGATTGGGAGTCAGCCGGAGCTGGTGGTTGTGGTGGGGAGGCGACCTAGGCAGAGTCGCTTAAGTTTGCGACCCGAGCGACGCCGCTTGAGGCCGTGACCCATGTGATTGTGGTGCGTGGGCGACCAAATTTGGCTGGCTGAGCTACATGGGTCGTGCGACCCAAGCGATACCGCTTGAGGTCGCAATCCACACGACGGCGGTGTGTGGGCGACCAGATCTGGCTGGCGAGCCCCATCAGAGCTCCGCCAGCTAAGCTTCACTCTTGAAGAAACAAGTCCAACGAGAAAGACAATGAACAATAATGTTTTAGGGTAAAATAGGAAAACACAATTATCAGTGAAGGTAATATTGAAAAAAAAAATCATTAAACCCCTTTTTAGCATTTTAAAAATGCTGAAAGTCCAAAGCAGATTCACTTGTTTTGAGCTTTCAGCATTTCAAAGGTAAGCATTTGGTCAAGGAGACCTTCAAATGATGCATCAAACACCTAAAAAAAAAAATTTCAATGAGCTTTGGGAGCTCAAAGCCCCTTGAAAATGCTAAATCAAACAAAGACTAACTAGGTTGTTATGTATGATATGAGCATTATCCTTCTAATGAATATGTGGTTCGTGAGAAGACTATGCCAGTAGTTGATCCGACAAGGGTAAGGAGCAATCACTAGGTGAGAAAACGCGAACAAGGTGCGGTTTTCGAGAGAATCTTAAGATGGTATAAAAGGAATGAGTTAATCGAAGTATATATCAAGTAAGAGGAGCATCGCTGGTCGTACGGTCCAACAGTGACACAGACGTCATTGATTTTTGTGGGAGAGTGTATGACAGTTGTCGACCAGCCAGGCATATAATTTGTAAAATTGTAAAAGGACAAAATAAAAAATAGTAATAGATAAAAAGGGAGGGTTCTCCGTACTCATTTGCCTTAGCCTGTATATTAAGTCTAATTCGCTCACTTCAGCCCAGTCTATTAACGCCATCTCAGGCCCATAGGTTCATTACCCCAAGCCCAATACTGCAACAATTTAATTGGTCAATTCGTCCGGGCCCAATTCTCTCAATGAGCCAATCACGTTCAGTGGGATAGATTATTTTGGGTGCGTTTGGTAACATTTTTGTTTAAAAATTATTTCGCGAACAAAAAAAAAAAAAAAGTATTTCGGCTTCCGGGAAACAATTTTTGAATAAAAAAATGCATTTGGTAGATCTGTTCCAAAATAAAATGAATAAACACATTTGATAAATTTGTATAATTTTTTTATTTCTTTTAATTTTTTAATATTTTTATTTTATTTTTTCTATTTTCTTTCTTATTTTCTTATTTATTTTTCCTTTTTTTTTTTTTTTTTCTTCTTTTGGCCGGTCGCACCGATCGACGAGGGCCGATGGCCTCGCCCGGCCACGGCGAGGCTTGTCGGCCCCCGGCGAGGCCAAGCTTTGCCGTAGCTGGGTGAGGCTTGGCCTTGCCTTGGCTGGGCGAGCTCAAGCTCGCCTAGCCTGGCGCGAGGTCGACCTTGCCAGGGGCTGGCGACACTCGACCTCGCCGGGGGCCGGCGATGCTCCAGCGAGGTCGCGGGCCCTCGACAGGCGGTCGCCGGCCATGGCTGAGGCCGGCGACCGGCCAAAGAAAAAAGAAAGAAAAAAGAAGAAGAAAAAAGAGAGAAGAAAATGGAAGAGAGAAAAGTGTTCCTAAATTTTGTTCCATAAACAAGAAATAACTTTTTTTTTTTGTTTTGTTTCCATTTCAGATGTGTTTCCGGGAACAAAAAAATAAATTTGGAACAAAAACGCAAATAAATGCGTTTATGTTCCTTTTTTGTTCCCAGGAACAAAAAAACAAAAACTTTTGTTCCTGAGAATAGAAACACATTTTAACAAATAGGCCCTTTTGCCTCTCCAAAAGAAACTCACCCTCTCTTCATCACTGCTTCAGCAAACCCTATGATACAAAGCACGCACGCAGAGGCCGGACAAAGTCGAGGAAGGTTTCTGTCACTTCTAAATTTCTCTCGACTGAAACGCCACCATGAACTGCGCTCTTCTCCTTCATTTTATTTCACTTTTGTTTTAGGTTTCTAATCATTAGCATACTCTTATAATACTGTCTTATATAGCTATGAATAAATTTTATCCGAGAGAAGTTGCAAAGTGGAGTGATTCTTCTCAGTCATATTTGAACCAGCAAACAATTTGCAGACATCTTCACTAAATCCTTGGGTAATGGGAGGATAGAACATATTTGTAACAAGCTAGGCATGATTAATATTTATGCTCCAGCTTAAGGGGGAGTGTTAGAAGTAAGAATGATAAATGGGTCTTTACCACTTTTAGGGTTTATTTTGATATATACACACACACACACACATATATATATATATTAAACTTTATTGAATAATACAATGTACATTTCCCTCACGTGTTTTAAGTCGGAAAAATTCACAAGCCTCTCTGGTCAACAATATAAAATGAGTGTCGAACATTTCCCTGTGACTGAAAGCATGCAATAAACAATTCTGCTCTCAACGTATTACCTGAGATGAGAACTTGAGGCAGTTCATTTCAATTGAGGTACCTGCACCAGACTATGTTTTAAGTCGGAAAAATTCATAAGCCTCACCGATCAACAATATAAAATGAGTGTCGAACATTTCCCTGTGACTGGAAGCATGCAATAAACAATTCCGCTCTCAACGTATTACCTGAGATGACAACTTAAGGCATCGCCAAAGATGAAGATGGTTGCTGTTTGAGGGCCAGCATTTTTGGGGGGTTCAACAATATTTTGTGTCGTAATTGCATCTTGAGACAGTTCAAAAGAAGGTATCATTGTCAAGCTTATCTCTATTCGGTTCTCCTTTGGTTCCTCATCACTGGACAAATCAGCCATTGTGAGTGAAGTAGCAGCATCTGCTTGTGAGAATAATCTGACCATACACAGATAGTGAACATGAATTACTTTCCAGGAAAAATAAATGAAGTCAAATAACAGATGGTTGGTTTGACGTCTAACCAGTACCTCTGCCATAAATTCCTTAGGAAATTGATTCTGGCGACCCCACCTGACATCCATTCCATCAAACTCAAGCTTCATAACATTATCCGATATAAATGCAGTATTAAACAATGCATGGAATATACCACCGGCCGCGGTGGCTCCACTGGATAAAATTCTACTGATTATCAACGAAGAGGTGAAGGGTTCAAAACCCAGGGGAGGCGCTAGGTGTATTAAGTGTGACTCAGGGGTGGTGGGTCTTCTTGCTTAAGTGTCACCTGGGGGTTTACGGCGCGATTGTCGGCTGCAAGCCGGTTCCTCCAGCACAAAAAAAAAAAAAAAAATGCATGGAACATTGTTTCTACATGTTCAAGACCAGCATCCATACTCATACACTCGAGCACAACATCACCTTAAACATTACAATGGATGTCCAATTTAACTGTTTCACTGAGTGCCTGCAGTAAAATATATGAACAATTAAAATAGTCAACTACCATTATATCCATCAATTTCCTTAAGCATCCATGATTCATTGGTGAACTCACACATCAAAATGGACTAGTGGATGAGGCAATGGCCCTGCAATTGGTGCTCAAGAGGGAATATCTATTTTCTTACATTCTTGTATTCCTCGGAGAGTTGTAGTCAGTACTAACTAGCGGTGAGCATGGTCTCGATTGGGCCGGTCTATCTCGTAACTCTAGGACCAACCCGCATAGCATTAGTCCTCAATTTTTTGGACTTAAGACCGACTCTATTGAGCTTGGGACCAAGGACCGGTCGGTCCGATCCGATTCCAATGTCAATTCGGGACCAACTAATAATTTTTTTAAAAATTTTTTTTTACTCCTTAAAAAACGATTGAGAACTGAACCAACCTAATGGGTTCGGTTCGGTTTTATGATCAATCTAGGACTAACCAATAATTTTTTATTTTATTTTTTATACTTCTTGAATGAGCAACAGAAGACCGTACCGATTCAATGGATTCGATAATGAGCAAGGTTAGCTAAGAAATGTAAGCGGTGAGGGTCAAGTAGGGTAAACATCGAACAGAATGAGCATTGAATGTTGAGCGAAGAGCAACAAGCCAAGCGAGCATCGATCAGCGAGCGGTATGAGTGACCCAAAGGGAGCGAGGCGAGTGTTGAGTGACGAGCGAAAAAGTTGTTTTTTTCAATTTTAGCAAACTGAAAACTAAGAGGACAAATAAGACAGAAGATAATGAATATTAAAAGAGGATGCCATAAGCTACCTTTTTGGACGCCATGAGGACTCATCTCAAAAATATTTTCCTCCTTCGTAAATTATAACTATTGATACCGTAAAAGACATTAAAAACCTAAGTTATTAAAGAATAATGTAAAATTACTTGAACTTCTCATTAAAGAGTTGTTTAGTGTTGTTGACGCCGTTTATTTTAAGGTTTTCTCTATATAAAAAATTATAAATAATATATTAGATAAATAATATATTAGATATTTAAGGTCTTCTGTCAAGGTTGGTCTGGGTTGGACTGACCCGAAACTCTCAGGACCAAGGACCGACTTGCACAGTGCTGGTCTAGGAATTCTAAGACCAAAGACCGACCCATTCTCCCTAGGGTTAACCCTGGACCGATGCTCACCTCTAGTACTAACTATGAAGCAAAACACTATTGCTAGGAAAGCAAAATAAAAGAATGATAGCCTCTAAAAATAGAAAAATAAAAGAACAATAACTCATCCTTCTGACTAGACTGCACATAAGTATGTATTCTGTTTTATATACTCAAAAGGAGACTGAACTTAGCCAGGTTCTCAAAATGCGGCATACTTGCCTTTTTTACAGAATGCGATTGTAAACCTGCGAAAACAATGATCTTTTGCAGCTTGATTTAACAGGTTTGACAGATTAACAAAGGGAGAACTCTATGACTAAGACATTCAAAACATTTAGATAACCGTGACTGCCTAAAGCTCCAATCCATAAATCCAGCAAGGATTTACAAATATATAAGGAGAAAAAGTCTGGTACTAGAAACTAATGAATACATGGGAGAGCAAGTGGAGTCATACCTAACAAACATATACGAACAAGATCTCTTGAATAATTTTAGGTTTTTTCGATTGCCAACAAAATTAGAATTACCTGTTTGTAATGCCTCACATGTTCACTCCTGGGTGTGGAGAACAGATCTTTGGGAGTTTGATCAGCAACCATAAAGGGGTCCTGTCCTGTTATCTTAACAGTAGGACGACATGCCCCTTCAACACTTTTGATTACAAGCGCCTTGTCTGGTGGAGGCCAATCTGAACCAGCATTCTGTATGGAAACATAGTGGAGGTATCTCAGCTGGGAAGGCAACAAATTTAGAGTTGATGTCAGCTGCAAGAGTTTCACGGGGCGCTTTCTTGTAAATCATGTCAAGTGTTTTCTGCTCCCCATCCTGCTTCTTCCTATATAACAAAAGAGAAGCCGACATGAATGCCAAAACTAGCCACACACCCCTTTCACAATGCATCGACAGCACATTCTGTTGCATATCAGATGACAACCATTCATCGGCAGATCTCAAAAGTTGTGGATAATCTCCACTGTCGGTATAGGGCAACCTCCATAATTTGAGGGAGTTCTATGACAGTTATATCACATCCAGACAACAAATTAGCCATTTGGCTTTGGTTATCTTGTTCTCTGAAATTGAGCACCATGAAAGAGGCTGCAGGAAATTGGTCTTGGAGTTTTGCAACTATGCCTCTAATGTAAAACTTATATTCATCATCCTACAACCAGTCTGTGGTAACTTGGCCGAAAAAAGACCAATCCCAGGTGAGACAGTAATCGAACACTGCATCAACATCCAAATAAGTAAATCATTATGTGCATGAGATTAGTGTACCAAAATAGAGAGAGCTAACAGGAGACATCTATCACCAAGTGCAATCTTCCTTTGGGCTCAGTATGAACTTGATAGACTATGAAATGAAGTACCCGTGCAAGAAAGCTTCCAAATCGTGAATGATGACTTGCTACGCAGTCAAAAGTTGTTTAGAAACTAAACCACAAAAACAGCTTCTTAAAATTCCAAGAAATAGCGACTAGAAAAGGTTAGAAAACCCATCTACTGCAGATCATTTCCATTGAGGTGTAGGGTGAGTGATATTTCAAGAGAACTGATGAATAAACTAATGAAATAATCCTCATGGAAATCTTCTGCAGATGAACATCTTGAATGCTTATGACCTTTCACTGGCAAGTTCATTTGGGAGTTGTGAAATATGCATTTATGACTAGTCAGGAGCACCCAGAGGAGCCTTACAGAGAACTTGCAGCTAATTAGCTCTCTATCGGATTATACTTCTTTCTACTTCTAGGCTTTCCAGCTTTTCAAAGAAAATAACTTCTATTTGTATTTTCTGAAGTCTTGGTGAATGACTCATGCACCTACTTTCAGTGCTATGGTCTTTTGGATTGGACACTGGACAACCTACCCTGGTTTTGGGTTTGATCTCAATATTCTGATAGCCTAGCGATCTTTGATGATATATGGGTTTTCTTCTCTTGAATCCAGCCTGAGCTGAACCCATCTCATCGGAGTTAAGCCCCAAGGCCATTTGGCTTGTCAGTAAGACATTGATGCACCCTCAAAAGCTATCAAGGTTATGCAGTTGCTGGAAGTTGGTTAAGATGAGTGTGGATATGATCCCAGGTTAAAGCAGGGCTATGGGTTGTGTGAATTGATTGGGACAAGCATTTCCTTTTAGCTGAGACAAGAAATGTACTTGCAATCAGCGGTGCTTCTATGGAAGTTAGAGCTTGTGATGTGCAGCTATTTAATCAGGGTTGGTTGACTACTCACAACAGCCCAACTAATGACATGCCAGAAAGTATATGCTTCATCTGCAAAGTAACAAAGTCATCAGCCCTAGAGTTTTTAGTCTGAAGTTGTTTCATGAACCTAGAGCCCTCTTTTATGACCAAAATGGGAAAAAGACCAAAAACTACGGTACCCAAGTTTCTCTGTTCTTTTGACATTATTACCCTCATTCATTACTTGTCACATAAGATCTCCACTAGTTCCCCTATTGTTGAAGTACTCTAGTGCTCCTAGAGGAGGAAAATCTTAGAAAAGTAGACTAGAGGCTGTTATTGCATCCAACCACAAAAATAAAGGAGCATACATAGAATCCTGGAATCTGTCAATATGGCACATATAGATTATTACAGCGTACTGATACTGAATAAGTGAAAGCTTACCACTGACTCTGTCTGAGACTTCCAACACCCCTCTGTCAGACAGATTTTTGTAAAATAATATCCATTGTAAGGCCATAGTGCACCAGGATTAGTCCACATGCTTCACATCAAGAATCTTGACACACTATAATTGCACCCATGTAAAACCAATAGTCCATGTTACTTCATTTTAATGCAGGAGATAACACGCACTTTCTGGTGGAGATTATCTCTGTAGACTAGGAGAGAATATAAGTCTGTAAACCAATAATTTGGTCAGGTGAATGGGAGCTACTTGCTGTTGTTGTTCATTGCATCAATTGTGCACAGCAAAAGATCAAATAGATCGTTTGTTGGCAATGTTTTTATACAGAATCTAGACGATTCAGGGATGAACTTTGACAGTTTCTGGGAAAGAAAAAAATAACCTTGTCCTTTTAGACAAGTCATCGTTCGCTTCAATGATCTTCTCGTGTTGTGGCTGTGACTGCCAGTCTTCAATCATCCTCTGTACTAGAGACATTGCAGGTCGCCTCTGAGAGGGGTTGGATGCGCAAGCCATCGCCACCTGCAATAGTCCCATTAACTCATCCTGGAAATTCTGGTAATTACCCAGCTCAGGATCGAAATCATCAACATCCCAGCGCTTTTCGGTTGTGGAATTAAACAAATATGCAAAATCAGCCTCACCAGGCATTTTGCCAGTTAGAAGCTCCACAAGCAATACCCCAAAGCTATAGACATCGTCCTTTTGAGGGTCAGCGGCCTTCAATGCATCTTTCGGAGGCGCCTGGATGCGGTTCGGGCCATAATCAGAAACTAACGGATCATAAGACGTTGTAAGGAGGACACTGGTTGACTTGATTTTTCCATGGAAGACATTGGGACCTTGAGAGCGCAAGTACTCTATTCCTCCGTGTAAAATGTCCATTGAAGCTTCTCAGGGCCATGTAATCGAACAACGGGAGCTTCTCGTCTCTAATGTAATAGTAATCCTTCAGGAAAAGTGGATTCTCGCGTCGCATCGCTCCCAATGCATTCATTGTCTTCCTGAATTCACCAACGGATAAGACCAAGGGCGAAGGAGGAGCTTTTTAGAGAGAGAGAGTTCTTGAGTGCGGTGCTTGAGAGACGTTCGACAAAATGCCCAACACAGAAAAACTTGAGATCTTGGAGAGGGAAACTGAGAGTGAGCGTGAGGATTAGCTGCGAGTGAGAGCGGACCGCGAGGAGAGTCGCCGGTCGCCGTCACGCCCTGTTCAAATATAAGCTGCGGTAGGTTCGGTTTACGTTGGTCCCAGTTCCTTCCGTCACGAGCCGGGAGGGAGCGTCCACAAAACATCCCCTGTTTTTAGTGCCCTGTTTTGTTCCGTTGCGGGTTCCGCCGTTTGTCTTGCGCGCATGATTTTTGGCCCCGTTCGTATATAAGCTGCGGATCTTGGGTTGTTCCTTGTCGAATGTTGCGGGACTCGGTTGGCACGTTTCCTTTTTTCCTGGTCTAATGCACCTCGCCTGATCGACGAAATGCTTGAACCAGATGTCGCTTAGGTCTCCTCTGATTCCGGGTCGGGTCTGGACGTTTGTTGATCCTTGGACATGGCTGATACGTTTCTTCCTTGGTGCGTCGTTTCCTCGTGCTTATTGTTTCTTTCGAAAGTGGGGGAACGGTCGGCGGTGACTGTAGGTTCGGCAACGTAGGCCTGGGGACCGTTGGAAGTCCAACGTGCAAGTGTGTTCAGGCGGCTTGGAGTGTTGTGCGCCTGGCCAGTCTTCGGGAGTTCTGGGCGTGCTCAAAGGAGAGCACGAGAGGGTGAAAGAAAAAGAAATAATAAAGGAATAAAAAATAAGTTATAGAAGATAAAAGGCACCTCCTTTTCTGCCAAGGCGGCTAATGAGATACTCAAAATAAAAAAATAAAAAAATACATAGGGGTGATTGGTTTTCAATTCAATCCGATTTCAAAGTAAAACTAGGAACTGCACAAATTCTCAAAATTGGGAATCGAGGAACTGGAGACTGGACCGTCAGTTCCAGTCCGATCTATTAGAACCGGCCACTTCTTTTTTTTCTTTTTACTAGAGAGTGGTCGTACTCCAGACCAATTGATCCAATTTGATTCTCGAGCGGTTTAATAGAACCAATTCAAAAGAAAAAAATAAAATAAAAAATAGGAATAAATATAAAGAGAGAAGGGCCCATACTCAATTGCCTTATATAAACCGATCTGCTTCTTATTCAAAAGAAACGCACTCTGTTGATCGATTCTTTGGCAAGCCTACTATGAAGAGCACGCACACAGGGTCCGCAAGAAGCCGAGGGAGGAGTCTATCGCTTCTTCCATTTTTCTCTGGGCTGAAACTCCACCACAACTCAGCTCTTCTCCTTCATTTTTATTTCACTTTTGTTTTAGGTTTTTAATCATTAGCATACTCTTATGATGCTGTCTTATATAGCTATAAAAATTAAGTTTTTCCCATTTGACTGTGGTACTATTCCTTGTTTTTATTTTTTTTTTTTTTGTTTCTGTTGCCCTTCCATTTTAATATTAAATACGTTATGTATACATGTGAATAGATTATAGCAGAGTTCTAAAGAGTTATCTATGACAATGACAAGTAGGAATTAAACAAGCAATAACACTACGTTGCTTTTGGAAATTTGATGACTCGGCAATTGCGCGTGATTTTAGTGATGCGCATAACCCTTTCATGGAAGGATAATGAAGATTCTCCGTGTATTTATACCATTTCCCCTTACCTTTAACCGTGTCCATTTTGAAAATTTCCTGATAGAACCCATCATTCAATTTTAATGGAATTGTACATTGCAAAACCCATATCCGCTCCAGAACTCAGGCTAGGTAATTTCCATAGTTTTGAGAAAAGGGGGCCTAGAGACCATTAAATTGGTAAGGCACAACTATACATCAACGAGGCATCAAGTTGCCACTTGAATTTTCCTATCAAAGAACTAGATAAACCACATGGAGGAATATTATGAAATAGGGGTGAGTATGGTTCGAGTGGGGCTGATCTATCTCCTAATCTTAGGACCGACCCGCACAATGTTGGTGCTCAATTTTTTAAACCAAGGACTGACCCTATTAAGCTTGGAATTGAGGACTTGACCAACCTAATGGGTTCAGTCCGATTCCAAGGTTAACTCAAGATTAACCGATAATTTTTTGTTTCAATTTTTTGTATTTCCTGAAAAGACATATCTACCATTTCAAATTACATATTCATTGACAATGAGATGTTGTGCAACCAAACTATAAATACTAATATATATTCAACAAATTTAAGATAAGACACCAATAGAACAAAAAAAAAAAAAAAAAATCGATACTGAGAATCCGCCTTAGCACACCTTACGAGTGCTCACGACCCCCGCTGGACACTAGCCAGTGAAGACCAGAGACTATACCTCGAGGGGGACTAGCACGGAATCCTACCACCCATAGCCCCCCACTTAAGTCGCAATCAACTAGTTGGGGAATCGAAGCCAAGACCTCAAGGTTGACTAAGTCCTAACCAACTAGGCTGCCTACGGGTAGGTAGACAACAATAGAAATTTTACATCTACTAAAAGCAAGAAACCATAAAAACAATTAAGATCGCTCCTCGAGATATGGGACAGGATGGAAAGTTCTTGTAATCATCTATCAATTATACTCGTGACACCATATGTAAAAGCGCTATAAATATTATATTAGATATATAATATATATGTATGTATGTATATATGTATGTATGTATAATATTTTAGATATATTATTATACATCATATTTAAAGTTAGGGTTGGTCTGGGTTAAATCGATCCTAGACTCTCAAAATCGAGGACCAACCCATACAGTATTGGTTCAAGAATCTCAAGACCAAGGACCAATCTAATCTCACCGGGAATTAGACTAGGACTGGCAAGGTTGGATTGTTCTAGGGTTAACCCTAAACCAATGCTCACCCCTATCACGGAAAGCCATACATTCTCTAGATCTAACAATATAGTTTGCAATCCAATCTGTCCCCCTCACTATAAGAAATTTGCAACTTGACTTCCCATTGCCTCTAGATGGCTGAGGGAATCTAATTAACCAAAGAAACCATGGATGACCCAGAGGAGTCAGATTGTCAATTGTATTAAGAACATAACGAAAGTGGAATCCTTCTTTAGTATGACTCTACGGTGGTTCAAGTTGCAAGCTAATTGAAGCCCCTTAACAACAACTCAAAGTTGAGCTTTGATAGGAGAGGAGATGCTATTGCAATTAGCAAAGCCTCCAAAGCACTTGTCCTCCTCCATTAGTAATCTTTTTTGGACATATTGAATGGAGAGTCAAATATATATGTGTGTGAAGACTTCACATGTAGCAAATTTTCTACCTTATGATTTCAACATTATTAGGATTGAGGCGAGGATTGGGTAAATTGTAATTTTGTATATAAACATTAGGTGTATTTGAATTGATGTATTGAAACTAGGCGAAGTGAAAACTAGTACCTATTCAATTATCCACCTAATGTACTGACACACAACTAGCATCAATTTAATTTCATTTGAATATAAATAGATATGTTTTATGTGTTCATTATCGAGTCAATACTTTTCTTTCATATGTAAAATGCCACCGTCACCGTTATGATTTGAGAATGTTCAAGGTATGGGCAACAATTCTCGACATGACATGAGAACACAGCCCAATTTTTATTTCGTTGGGGGTGCATGTGATTCCTAGTTTCAGGATGTGCAATCAAAATTGGAAAATTGCGAACTTCCTAACAATGTGAAAAATTATTCCTCTACACTCCACATGCTCTTGAGAAGCTCGTCAAGATTCATGCTTCCCAATGGTTTACCCAGTATCCCAGCTGGTTTTGGACCTCATCGAGCGTGAGGCTGTAGAGACGCTAGAGAGAGCCTTGCCTGGACGACGGGTGCGACGCAGTTTCACCACCAATGCCGCCACCAATTCCATCCCTGGAGAACCCATATTCGAGGAAAGAGACTGTGAGACCTAACCCCTATGATCCGTGGACATTGCTTGAAATGAATCAGACAACCAATTAATGAACAACCTTTTGAGGCTCTGGAGGGATGTTGGTGTTGGAACAGAAAAAGAACGATAAAAATTTGGGGCGGCAACCCCGGATGGTGGCGATATAAATTCGAGAAACCATCATGAAATAAGCATCAGGTGTCTCTTACAGAACGCTTGCAAGCCCTCCCCATGTCACGCCGCCGCCGTGTGATGCAGACAAGGCCTGCAGGTCCTCGCTTTTGAGCAACAGAGGCCGGCGGCGCTCACCGATCCTCGCGAACACCCAACAAGGGTCGTCGGCCCTCACTGACAACTTAAGGAGGCGGGGTCTTCCATTCTTTAAAAAAGAAAAAAAGGAGATAGCTTTCCTATTTTTCTAATTGCTACCCTTTTTCGTTTATGATCTTTTTTATCTTTTATTTTTTGAATATATCAAAATTATTTTCTGATCTGGTACCACATCAGTGCCACTTGTCTCGATAAAGTAATAAAAATGACATATTGGCATTCTCCGTTAATCAAATTAGATGGAGTTAACAAAGGGAATTAATTACGTAGATTTGACAAGCTTTAGAACTTAGTTGCACTTTTTGAAAGTTTAAAAATTCGATTGTACTTTTACAATAAATTTTAGGATTTTTTGTGCACTTTTTCCAAAAGACAAAAAAGACAGGAAAAGAGAACAAAAACGTTTATAATATTCCTCAAAACAACGTGGTTTTGGGTGGTGTCTTATGTGTTGAATCGTTGGTCGCACCACATAGAATGACTAGTGCTGGTTAGACTACTATGTCAACGATTTCTGGTCTAAATTGGCCGAGCGTATTATATTGGAAAATCATCATAAGGTTTAAGACTATATTGGCCAAGTTAAAAAGTTGAAAACTGAATTGATATTTTTACAATATATTTAAGACTTTTTGAGTTATTTCCCATTTGTTAATATCAAACTAGTGGAAAATTTATATTAAATTAAAATGAGTGTGAGATGTTTGATGTTGCAATAAAGACACAATAAATTATATCTTAGAGTGCGATGCTGACCATACCCTGAACATGTTTCCGTCATAAAAATATGTTTTGGAATAGTAATATCTACTAAATAAAAAAATTGAAATTATGAAAAAATCACCAAAATGCCAATAAATTTAAAATATATGTGGTGTGTTGATGAATTCTTCTAGATACATTGAATAGGTTGATGGGTATTGTCTCGAACAAAATTCATCAAAATGGCCTTATATTTCTCTCAATTAGTCCAAACGCAAAACCATTTATCTGACTTTTTAAAAGAAGCGAATGTGTGATGATAATTGACAAAATGAAGTCTAAATTTTGATTACGAAATGTTGCTAGGTTCATTAAGGCTAATTCAATATGTATTTAGCTTATTTTTCTTGGTGAAATAACATGCAGGCACATATTTTTTGCTTATAACTTTTCGATATCATAGGTATATTTTCTTTACTGCACTGTATATACAAGGAACAAGTGCTTAGGACTATTGATATTGTCCCCATCCATAATATAGCAAAAAGGCAACCAGAGAGTGTACCTATAATACGAGCCATGTCGTAAGTTCAAGAAGATCAGTGAGTCTTCCACATGGAGACATCAAAATGGTCAATCCATTCGCCAAGCACTGAGAAAACCATTGGCTCGACCTCTCAGGATGTTGTTCGGTTTTATCAAGTGTAATAGCTTTTCAGAAGATACAATATCGAGTATGCACAATGAGTATTGACATGTTGACGACCTTGATGTTGGTCTACTGCACTCAGTAAAACTCCAATTAATTCATGACGAGAGGATGAGCCCATTATCTCTTGTTTTGTACAAAATTAATAGTTGTATTTGTGGAAAATCTAATTCCACTGAGATTGTAATGACAAGAGGATGACATGATAAACTCTTGTTTAGATACAATGTGTACATTGTATATCTATTTATACTCACTATGGAAGGGCTGGCAAAAAGAACTGTCTACCTAGCATACAAACGCAAATGCCTATGTTACTCAGTCGCCAACATGTCGAATTTATATGTACTCTATTGGATATTTTGAATTTCGAGACCCATATCCTGTCAAGATGTAACTTTTTGCAATCATGTATTCGCAAAGATCTCAGTTTCTTGAAACTCGAAGTTGGATCAAGCACCTCGTCTAAAGATCTGCATCCTTGTATACACAAGTCTTCCAATGACTCCAATGTTCCTTGAATCTTCACAAGATTATGACATCGTCGTAGGTAAAGTTGTGTAAGCTTCTTCAATTTTGATAAGTTGGGCAATCTCTCAAGTAGAGGAAGTTCATCCATCTTTAATATCATCAAATTCTCCAAACCCTCAAAGCTTTTGATTTCAATCAGACCATGACAGTAACACAAGTGAAGTTCTGTAAGCTTCTTCAAATATGAAAGATCAGGTAATCTCTTCAGTAGCGGAATTTCTGTTAGCTTTAAAGTTTTGAGGTTACCCAAGCCTTCAATGCTTTGCACATCGATTAGATTATGGCAGCGCCCCAGTTGCAGTTTACTGAGCTTCTTCAAGTTTGATAGATCAGGTAATCTCTCCAGTGGCAGAATCTCTATGAGCTTCAAAATTCTGAGACTCACCAAGCCTTCAATGCTTTGAAGATCAGTTAGATTAGGGCAGTGCCCCAAATGCAGAATGACTATGTTCATCATGGAAAAATTGGTGATCTTAACTTCTATGGGAAAATGATGCCACGAAAGGCATCTCAACTTGGAAAGCATACGCGTGTTGTTTTGTAGATTGGCTTGGAAATCATTTGAAGGACAGTTATCCCGGAAAACCCTCACTTCAGGGTATCTTAGATTAGACAACCTCTCAGCTTCTTCGTTTGCAATATAGTATAGCAACTGAAGGTCAAACTTTCGGCAAAGGGCTTCGACTTTTTTGGTTCCCTGCGACAGTAAAACAGAGGGGCAAGTATATTATATTGAACAAGTATAATCGTCACTCCAAACATGAAAAATAAATCTAAGCATTACTATAACCGAAAACAAGTTTTTACAGTAATCATGAGATGAGAAATACCTTCCCTTAAATATTATTGAGCAGACAATAACAGTGAAAATGCATAAACTTTGTCAGCTCGATGGGGATAAAGTAATTGAAATGCGACTTTACCTCCATTTCCATTGCCACCTCCAAACCTTCCTCATGGTTCCAAAAACGAGTATGCTTTTCTTGTTCCTCATTGCATTCTTGACGAACAATGTCTCTACCAAGGCCTCTTAGCTGATCGTGCATCCAAATCTTATTGTCTTCTGTGATTTTTATCAAAGACATTTTCTGAAGGACCTCGAGACCTTCCTCTGGAAAGAGATTGGAATCTTTCCATAAGTGGAGCACCATCCTTCGATCAAATCCAGTGAAAAGACAAGCTATATCAAGAAAGATATGCTTTTGCCAATCATCCAAGGCATCATAACTTGTTTTCAACTTTCTTTTTACTTCATTGAGAGGAACTTGTTTCAACTTCTTCAATATCACATCCCAAACATCTTTGCTTCTGTGCGGAAGTAGTTTACCTATAGCCTCAAGAGCAAGAGGAAGTCCGCCGGTACTTTTGACCACTTCTGTGGAGAAAGCAACATAATCGTCTGAAGGGTAATCTCTTCCAAAAGCATAATGACAAAAAAGTTGAAGAGATAGATTGAAGTTCATGCTCATAAGCTCATATGGATAACAAACCTCAGAAACATCAACAATATCCCTATTTCTACTAGTTATGATAATCCTACTTCCTAGACCGAACCATGCAGGTTTCCCTATCAATGCATCCCAATGAGTCATTTGATCCACATCATCAAGTAGCACCAGAACCTTTTTACCGCATAACCTTTCTTTTATCATCTTGATTCCTTCCTCAACATTGCTAATGTTTGACTCCTTTATTTTTAGGACGTCAGAGACTAGTTGATTCTGCAAACACTCAATGCCCTTTAGCTGTGAAGTTTCTCTGACATTAGAAAGAAAGCACCTGCCCTCAAAACAATGTGATAGCTGGTTGTAAATGATTTTGGCGAGAGTAGTCTTTCCAATGCCCCCCATACCATGGATTCCAACAATTTGAATGTCCTTCGAGTTGCCACATACCATTCTATTGATTTCCTTCACATGATGTTCAATGCCAACCAAGTAGTTAGTCACCGGCAGATAAGCCCTTTTCAACTCAGCTATGACCTTCTGGACAATAAGTTTTACAAGCTCTCCTTCACGTCTTATATTGTGGAAAAAAACAAAGAAAGAAAAGGAATTATAAGTACGAAGAGATAGGTACGTAAAGCATTATATATAAAAGCTATGATGAATATGAAATGTAGAAACCACAAAACCAAGTACCTAGTGGGCATTGAATTAATGTCCCATCCTTTTAGATCACCAACCTCTGTCAGAGCAGCCTTCCACTTGCTGATAACCTCATTGTCAAATCGCTTTTCATGCGAAACAAAAGCATCTCCATAAGACCCAGTTTGATGACGAACCTCAGAGGGTGTAATATCGTAAAAAATGGGCATGATCTTTTGTCTTCTTGATTTCCTACTCGTTACCATTTGTACCAACTCATTAAGACACCATTTACTAAAAGCATAGCCCTTGGAAAATATGGGAATTGAAATTTTTGAATGGTTGATTGCTTTGAGTAACTCAGGAGCAATCTCGTCTCCAATTCTCAGCTCGTCATTATCTCTATACGCGTGGATTCCAGCAGCTAATAAGCTTGTATAGAGGAAATCTGTAATGCCTGAGCGAGTATCAGGTCCTCTAAAACTCAAGAAAACATCATAATCAAATCCAGATGACGTGGAGGTTGATGATGTGATGCCATTGAGCTGGCAAGATTTTTCTTCTTGCAGCATTGTTATTTCAGGGATTTGTGCTGAATTATGGACAAGTTCCTCAGGGGCTTCTGCACTGTCACTGCTAACAGCTGACGAGGATGCACGTTCCCTACCAGAAGTTACCTCAAAGTTAGTTGCTGTTACAGCTGCTATTCCTTCTTTCCAACTGTGAAATTTAATGCTCTTAGCTGTTTTTTCATGGAACATCATGCCAGAAAGGCCATAAAAGAATTGTGGTCATAGTTGGAAAATAGGCAATATGATACATACCTACAGCCAATTGTTACAGAAATTGGATTACAGATAGCATTAGCAGGACTTCATTGTTCAGTAAGAGAATGTTATCAAATCCTATTGCAGAGTTGCACTAGGTATAAAAAATGTTTCCCAAGTTTGTTGACTTTACTTGACAATAATTAGTAAGAACTTTTGAAAAAAATTTGTGAACCGATGCCATGAAATATGCTCCAATAATGTAGTCAAGAAGCTCTGCAGGCATAGGTCATGGCCCATAGTTGCTCAATTCATTTGCTAATTCCCAAATGAGTTTGCAACCAAAATTTAAAAATGCCCACTCTAGATTGGCAGATAAGCTAAACTCAAAGTTTGGGTTACCGGAGGGAACATCTTGAGATTTCCACAGAAGAGACCAGCTGCTGTTTGGGGGACTGCAGGGGTTCAATATTCTTTTCAGTAAGCATTGCACTGAAGCTTACAGGAGATCCATCTAGAGATAGTGAAGAGGAGGCAGAGTCTGAACTTGAAAGAGATCCATCAAGAGCTGAATACACTGGCGCTTCTAACTGGGAAGGAAGCATTGACCATTCTCGAACTTCATTATCTTCCTGAATTATCTTAGCATCTTGAGAAAGAAGCACACCAGAAACTGCTTTGTCTTCAACCTGCAGTTCTTGGGCTTCAATCTCTCTTTGCTCCTCATCATAAGATGAATCAACAGAAACTAGGGAAGCAGCAGGATTCATTTCCGAGAAAGTAATCTAATCAAACACGAATAAGCAAAGATGAATTATTTTCAAGCAAAATAAAGTCAAACTAAAGATGCTTAGTATAACAATAAAGGAATACCTCTGCACTAAATGCCCTGGAATACTGATTCTGGCGATCCCATGCAACATCCATTTGATCAAGCCCTAGCATCAGATTATTTTCTGATAGGTATGCTGTATTAAACATGACACGGAACAGCATTTCTCCATGTTCAAGACCAGCCCTTACTCTCATACACTCGAGCACAACATCGCCTTGAACAGGGCAATGGATGTCCACTTTAACCAGTTTGTGGTCTGCCTGCAATGACATATATGAACAGCATGATTACGGGCACGAGAGTAGCATTAAATCTTTACATGTGTCGGTGCATCAGTGAACCCCCACATGCAAATGAATTGATGGATGAGGCAGGTGGAACATAACCCGATCAGAGTGAATCTTATACTTCCAAGGTTTCATGCAACAGGATTGGGAGAAATAGAAAAATACAAATTGACAACTTGTCCTTCTGACAAGACCGCAAACACCACAAAAGCACATATGCAGGTTTATGGAGTAGCATCTTATCTCTCTGATACTCTTGATGATCCAAGAAAACTTACCCAATCGACTCTGTACCTGGGTTAGATGCATAGAATCATTTTTCCAACGTTAAATTATCAACAATTCACATAGGTAGTTGTCAGTTTCACCATTTTCTGTTTAGAAAATATCACAGTAACAAAACTAGCATAGTTTGACAAACTCCTGAGATGAAAACTTTTTCTGTAAGGATCCGCCACACTTGAGAGAAAGCAGAGTCTTCTCTGACAAACATATGAAATGATGCGAATTTAGGGAGAAGAAGCTTTTTGGAACCAGAAATAAATTAAATCCACCTGGTTGTACTGCTTGATATCTTTGCCCCTTTCCCGACCAGATATCTTAAACATAAGAGGGCATCCCACTTCAGCATCCAGACAAGGAATGAACCTCAGAATCACACTATCTAAAGTAAGAGACTTATATGGTAGGCACCCCTCTGAGTGCACGTTTGATGTGGCTATATAGTGGAGGTATCTCAGCTGTGAGGGCAATGGATTCAAGGGATAAATTCGATGCAAGATATTGGAAGGAGCTTTGTTGTACATCAAGTGGAGTGTTTCCTCTTCACCATTGGACTTCTTCCTATATAACAGAAGAGCAGCCAAAATGAACGCCAGAACTGGCCATCCACCTCTTTCACAATGCACCAACAGCATGTTTTTATGCTCATCAAGTGATAACCAGCCATCGGCAGTTCTGAGGAAGCGATGGATAATCTCCATGGCAAGAATGGGGCAATCACCATGATGAATTGGGTAGTTCATGACAGGCTTACCAAACAACAGTTCAGGCATTTGGCTTTGGCTCTCTTGCTCACCAAAATTGAACACCCTGAAAAGAGCATCGGGAAAATGTTGTTGCACCTTACCCACTACACCTCCAATCAAATTTTGATGATCCTCGTCCTTCAACCCATCCACTGTGAGACAGCAATCAAATACTGCATCCACATACAGCAGATCATTGAATGTGTAAGAATTGTGTATATAGATAGATTATCTTATAGGAGAAATCTGTCAACAGGAGAATTTTTTTCTTTTCCAGAGAAGAACTTGTGAGGCTATCAAATGCATCAAATTTTTTACTCCCATGGAGACAAGAATAATAAATCATCAGGTAAAATTGAATGCAAATGTAAGACGTGCAAAATCATGTTAACATGACCCAGCTATTCAAAAGTTACATAATGGACAAACCAAAAGACAAATTCATGAAGAGAGTGACTAGAAAAGGTCACTCACATAGAGGTGCAGTATGGTTCATATTTTCTGAGAGCTGACCAATCAAATAAAGAACGCAATTCCCTGAGTATTATTAATCACTGCCTGGTGCATTAGTTTCTGCTCAGTTATGCTAGAAGTGGACTCACAATTGGTAAACAAAGTTAATCAAAAGTCACTGCAAGGGCACATGAAACAATTTATTATGTTAGGTAATGCTTATGCAAGATTGCTTGTTAACCACTGTCAATGAATTCAGCAAAGTAGACCGTCAGTCAGATATTATTCTGCTTCTGCAGGAAACAGATTGTTTCTTATCCCAGACTATGAAATCCATCCTTGATTTCATGGCCCTAGAGCCTAATTTCGTAATGAAAAAAAAAAAACTAATGCTTCTGCAAAATTACTACGGTACAGTATGCCGCTAATGCTTGAGCAGAAGCATACCAGTATCCTAAACTATCTCTTGCCAAACAAAAGAGGCTTCCTGTTAATTCTCCTACTGTCGAAGTACCTTTGTCCCAAGAGAAGTTAAATCATAGAATAGAAAAGTAGAGGCCATTAATCCAGCTCGATGAATTCAGAGCACTAGAGCAAAAGAAAGTAGGTAGAATACGGTACCCTGCCAATGTTGCACTTTCAAATTACCAAAGACCAACATGGAACATTTTTAAAAACTTACCATAAACTCTTTCAGAAACTTCCAGAAACCCATCCAATGGTTTCCTGCAAAAAGTGTCTGCTGGGTAAGGCCATCGTCCAATTAAATTAAATCTCTTCAAGTTGAGCTTCTCGAAGAGCTAGAGTAACACCCACCTCGTGAAGGGAAAACCAGAAGTCATCCCAGTTCGATTGAGACATATTTTTAGGGAACGTCACACATATCTTTGGGCTAGGGGAAGCTCATTTTGAGCATAGCCTTCTCTTATTGCATGAAAGATTATCAGTAGGTAGTTAACCTTGCTAGTTCTTTCTACTATACAAGTAATCAATGGCCCTGAAACTCCTTAATATTCTTAATTGCATCAATGATGCGAAACTTACTCATTTCTCTCCCTCCTTTGCCACTCTTCTTCTTTCTATTGACATTGACTTCATCAGTAATTAACTTGTCTACAGGGAACATTGTAAATGAAAATTGATTTAACGTTGCTAAAGGTGGCCATGATGAAGTTAGGCGACTAAGTATTTTTGGAAGTCTCTAAATCAACTCACCGAGTATGCATATCCTTGTTGACTTCCCTGAATTGGTAGAGCTGCGAGCCCCTGTCAACCTGTGCACTGGGAATAAACCAAGAAGACACATCCTTGGTCCCTTTGATGACCTTGTCGGGCTGTGAGTCCCCATCTCGCTGTCCCTCGAACTCACACAATTCCTCAATCCTCCTCCGTACTTCTGACATCGGAGTCCGGAGGCCGTCATGTGAAGAAACTGCACCTGATCCACAATAGATCGCCAACTTCAACAGCTTCTCGTCCAAGTCGTCGTACCTCCCACCGAAAACTACAGCGACCCCCATCTCGAGAAAAACAGAGTGGACCGACGTAAGAAAGTCTGCTCGACCTTTGTATAAAGTTTCGGAGGGCGGCGTCACTTCTAGGAGATCCAGTAGCAACACCCCGAAGGCACGCACATCCGCATTTCTTCCCTGGGCCCAACCTGCCCGGGCTTGGTTGGCCCCATCCCCGCCGGCTCTAGTTGGGAAGAGGGTGAGGCCATAATCGGAGACCCGGGCCTCGTAGGACGGCGTGAGAAGGACCTTGGACGACTTGAGGTTCCCGTGGTGGCTATTTTGGGCGTGCAGGTGCTCGATGGCCCGGGCAGCCCCGAGGGCAATCAAAAGAGTGACTTCCCAACTCAGGGGAGTCTCTCTGTTTTGCAATTGGTCTGACAAGCTTCCCAGGTGCATGTAATCGTACAAGAGGAACTTCTGGTCTTCACTGTAGAAGTAACCCCTCAGAGGGAGCAGGTTCTCGTGGTCCATGGCTCCGATAGTTTCGACCTTGTCCCGGAAATCCTCGGCCGACGAGACCACATCCTCGAGCATCTTCACAACCACCGTGGTGATCCCGTCCTCCAGTTCAGCCTTGTAAGTCCTCTCGAGCGGTACTTTCCCCAAATTCTGCTTTCTGACCCTATTAAGGTCCGCCAAATTGAACCTCTTCGCGGGGTTCCCCAACAACACCAGCTCGTTCCTCGACAGCTTAGATTCTTGCGACTTGTTCTGGGTCGCACTTTTGTCTGGCGCGGATTTACTGCGGCTTTTCCTGGTGCCGATCCTTCGCCACAGGTCGTCCATCGGCGTCACTTCTTATCCAATGGATACAAACTGCAAAGCACACGTTTGGTTAGGCTCTGGCTTCACCACTCATAAGCACAACAGCCTTCTTCATTCTTCTCCCCCTCTTTTTGGGATGGTTCTTCTTGTCATTTGCTCATCCCATTTTTCTCCGTTTATTGCCAGTTTGTCAACGGCACGGTGCTACCTCAACTCCACGTCCATTACTTGGGCACGAAGATTGAGGAGAATGTAAAAAGAAAGATTTAGGACGTTGTTTGTTCCAACTTCTTGACATAATATATATATATTATGAAAATTATTTTAAAAAAATCAATTTGGATTTGTTTTGTGATTTAGAGTATGTCATTTTCTTTTTGCCGAAATGAGAAGTGATTTTCCCTAATCTAAACTTCTATTTTCAGTACATTTATATCGATTAGTTTTTTGTCATTTAAATACTGAAAGTCGAAAAATAATTTTCCCTAAATAGTTTTCTCCCAAACAAACGAACCCTTAAAATTATTTGTGCATTTATATGGTCCCATGCCCACTTGCCCTTGAAAATTGGCTTAGCCGGTTTCTTATTTGAATGATTAGAAAACTTACTTCATCCACAATAAATCTATTGACATGGGTACATATACCAAGTTACTTGAATATATCCAAGATTTATTAATTGTTTATTAATTTTATTTGTAAATAAAACGTTACTAATCAAATTAATCTTAATATTTCTCTGTAGTAAGGAAATTGTGTAGAACATCCAAACAACTATATTTAGGCATTCCGTTAATACTATATATAAGCCAATTGATATAACTCTAATTTTACCTAATCAATCATTAGAAACAGATGAAAACTCAACCCATCTGAAAGCTTAGGGAAGTTGGCGCACTGCATTGTCTTGGAACTAAAACAATACCCAATAAGAGATTGAATCAACTTGCAATAGCTATCTAATTCTGTCTTTATATTTTTGGCCGCATGTGGTGAACATGTATACACACAAATGTAACTTAGATTGCAGCTAGTATCTTATGTAAGGACCCAGGCCCACTGTGTGATATTGTTCGCTTTGGGTTACCCGCATTGGCGTGGACAATATCACATAGTGGACCTCGAGCCCTCTACCGGTCCGATGGTATCTGCGGTCCCGACTCCGACCTGAGGTGTGTAGGGACTACAGCAAGGACATTGTGCTCTTAAGGGGTGGAGAGTGTGACAGCCCAAAAAATGAGGTGGGTCCTCTCTAGTCCCACATTCAGGGGGTCCGGAATGCTGATTTTCAGATTTAAAAAATATATATTAAAGCTCATTTGGAATAAATTTTAAAATTTTCGCACAAGCAACATTTCAACGTGTAATTTAACATATTTTAAATCCTAAAGATATTTGCATTTGGCCAAAGACATTGTGAGGGAAAAAACCCAAGTTGGGATGGTGGTTGCATTGTCTTGGAACTAAACAATACCCAATAAGAGATTTGATCAATTTGCAATAGCTATCTAATTCTGTCTTCATATTTTTGGCCGCATGTCGTGAACATGTTATACACACAAATGGGGTAGGGATGTTACATCTTATGCCACACTTATTACAACGAAGACCATCGGAGTGTTTTGGACGCTGACAACAAACTTTAGGAGTCCTCCACACGGGTTATTTTCCACTTTCCCACCTTACATTCCCATTGGTCTTATATGGCTTCGCCCACAACTTCTGCGAAAGTTATGGGCAAGGCCATTATTGTGTCGCAAAATATCCATAATTTTTTTTTTTTTGAAAGGGACACTTTCGTGGAAATAAAGGCTACCATTCTACAATAGTGGACCGCATTCTAAAAGAAAGATGAGGCCAATTATTCAGCACATTTGCTGCACAGAATCGGAAGGAAGAGACAGCAAAGTTAAGAAAATTGCTAACTGTACGGGAAAGTCAAGTGGAACTTTAGAAATGAATTGACCTTAAAAATTTGTCAATAAGGAAAGTTAATAGCAATGTTCTGGTTGTTTAATTTGAATAGGAGATAGGAAACTTACAAACTGCATTGGAAAGTTTCGTGAAAAATTGCTGATGATATGGCCTGAAAAACTCATGAGAAAACAAGGGAGATTGATGTCATTGTCAAGGAAATTTCTGAGCAACAAAAGAATGTAGCCAATTGTAAGTGTAATCGGAGTATTAGTTATTCATGTCAAATTGAAAGAAAATGAATAATGTGAAAATGGTCAATTGTTATGTATATATAGAAAAGAATTTATTGAGCTAACTGAAACAGTTAAGGTAATTTTTAGAGTAGGAATAATATCCTCTTTAATTACTCTATTCTATATAATCATATGTACTGCCCTAATTAAGTAATGCAGAGTTGTGCTAATCACTACGTTTTGATTGTATTAAATATTCAAAATTATTCATCATTAAGATATTATAATCTATAACATGTTTGTTTAACAAATCGGTTATGGCCACCATCAACAATGATTATGCTCATAATGTTTTTTTTTTATATAATTATAGTATTGCACTTCACGAGATATTGTAATGCAAAGTATGATAATACTATTGCACTTATTTAACGTTAATATTTAAGTAATTTTAATTAACAAAATTCCTACGGAGTGAGGGGGAAAAGGTAACTAGAAATAGGCATGGGCACAGGGCATAGGCACTCGTGTCACGTGGTGCCTCCCTTAAGGGGAAAATTTTCTCACTGACAAAATGCCTCGCGAGGCATTTTGTGGCAAGCGGGGTGAGCAAGGACTGCTTTTAGCCCCACTTCACTTGAATAATTGATAACGATCTGTATATTTTATAAATTAAAACTGATGTAAATAAAAATTTGCATATGTTATGAAGGAATAATACGAACAAACAAAAATATAAATAAGTAGGGTTACGTTCATGAGATTGCGATCATTTTAATAATTATAGAATGTGAATAAGTTCAAAGCAGTATAATTCATTATTCCTACAAAAGTTCTAACAATTATTTATGTTTTATACATAATTTTTTCTAAAAAGTAATGATTTTCTTTCCAAACAGGGCACGGTGCCCGACAGGGATTAAGGATGAGTCACACTCCGCCCAAAACGCGGGGGCCGGGCAAATCTCTGCCTCACGAGGCGGTAACAAGGAATGCAATCCCCGGCCGTGGTCCATCGCTCGGACAACTTCGACCTTGTCCCGGAAATCCTCAGCCGACAAGATCACGTCAGCCTCTTCACGACCACCGTAGTGGTTTCCTCCTCCAGGTCAGCCTTGTACTGTCCCTTTCCCCCAATGCCTCGGCCCCGGCCCTCAAATGATCCTCGAAATTGAACCTCTTCGCAGGGTTCCCCAGCGACATCAGCTCATTCCTTGCCTGCTTACGCTTTTGCGGCAGCTTCTTGGTGGCATTTTTCTTCCTGTTTCCGATACTTTGACACAGTTTGTTCATCGGTGTCACTTCTTTTTCCAATAAATGCAAATTGCAATGCAGACGTTTGGTTTGGTTCTGGCCCCTCTGCCCAAGCACGACAGCTTTCTTCATTCTTCTTCCCCTCTTTTTGGTTTGGCTCTAGCTTCACGATAGTTCTTAATCACTTATGAAAAATATCAGCAAGTGAAACGTTATTAACCAAATTAATCTAAATACCTCTCTGTATTAAAATTTACTATGCATATTGTAGTGAGGGAATTGTACGGAACATTCCACTAATATCTTTTGACGTTATGGCGTGCTATGGTAGCATGAGATGGCTTCTCTCTCTTCGGCTCTTTAGTCTCGTTGGCTCTGGCGCGGATTAGCAGTTTGAGAGTTTTTGTGATATAAAAAATAGTTCGGAGCATATGTGACACGATTATATCAATTTGGGGTTTTTTTATGGTATTAATCCTTAAAAATCAAGTTGGGCATTTCAAAGCATTATTTGAGAGAAAATAAAGAGGGTTGGCAATAAATAATTTGTTTGTTGTGTGCATGCCAGCACCTCTCCCTTAAAAAAATAACAAAAATGCCACATTAGACTACACAAGCCTCAAGAAAGTAATAATAAAAAAAAAAACCATATCAGTATTTTCGGTGAGTGAAATTAAACAGAGTTAATGAAAGGGTTTGATTGCATCAATTTGATAAATTCTTTAAAATTTGATAGAATTAAAAAGAGCACGAGATGTTTAAAAGTTACAAAAGTGTTTCAATAAAATACATCTTAAAGTGTGATTTAAACTATATTTTAAACTCATTGACGTTGCAAAAAATGCTTTGTACGGTAACATTAGTTAAAAATATTTGAAAATATACAAAATGCCATAACGCCAACAAATGATTTATAATCCTTTTAGTCTGTTGAGGAACTCTATTTTGATTCACTTACTATCGATCGGTATTGCCTCGATGGCTTTATAAAATTCATTGAAATTGCTTTATTTTCTAATTTTCTTTTTATATGATATAAGTCATGTAGAAACTAATTGTGGAATCTAGTAGTCTCCTACCTTGTTTTCATTCTACGTTCCCACTTCCCATGATATCATACGGTTTTTCCACAACTTTTTGGGAAGTCTTAGTACCTAAAATCAATCGGTTGATTAAATGATCATGTCCGCGAAATTTCCATCATGTTACTGTTTTGGAGGGACTCTTCGTTTGGAGTAAACCAAGGGCCTGCATGGTAACGTTTTCGTTTCTCCCGATTTATGGTCTTTTGTTCTCTGAAACAAAAAAAAAAAAAAAAAAAAACAAAAATCCGTTTGATAACACTAACTTATTTTTCTGTTCCCCGGAATAGAAAGTTAGCTCGGGAATGATTTTGGAACAGAAATAGGGTCAATTCCAAAAAAAAGCACCAACTTTAGGTCGATGGACAAATCTGGCCCAAACTTTTTTTTGTCTCATAAAAAAGCACCAACTTTAGGTTAATGGACAAATTTGGCCTAAACTTTTTTTTGTCTCATAAAAAAGCACAAACTTTAGGTTGAGTGACAATTTTGGCCCAAATTTTTTTGTTTGAAAAAAAATCATCAACTTTTACTTAAATTCTAAATTTGGCCACCCTTTACTTATATTAATTAATTGTCCTTAATCCATGTGCACTTGTTGGCTAACACCATCCATTTTCTTTTTTGTTTGAGCCATAGCTTGAAAAATAACAGTGAAACTATGCCATCTCCTATACTTCATTAGCAAGTAAAAAAATCTCCCGATTGAATTTCTCTCGCTAGACTTTATTGTTTTGTCGTAATATGAAACTGTAGATCACTGCCTGTCAAGAGAAACCATGGATGAGATCCATCAACCTCACAGCTAGAACATTTTCTCTTGAAATAAGGTTAACTTCAAATAGAAAATTAATGGTAGGGGTTAGATTTTGGATAGGAGTGAAAATTTGTTATTTTTTATGAGACAAAACAAAAATGGGGCTAGAATTGTCACTTAACATAAAGTTTGTGCTTTTTTACGAGACAAAAAAAAGTTCGGGCCAGATTTGTCCCTCAACCTAAAGTTTGTGCTTTTTTATGAGACAAAAAAAAGTTTTGGCTACCTTTACCCAAAAAAAAAAAAAAGTTTTGGCCAGATTTGTCCATTGACTTAAAGTTGATGCTTTTTTATGGAATTAGCCCAACATAAATAAGAAGTAAAAAAAACTTACCTTTTATCCTCGGGAACAAAAATAAGAAACAACTTTTGTTCTCCCCTAAATAGAAAACCCTAACTTCTCTTTTGGCCCATTTGCCGGCAGAATTAGGAGGAAGAGAAACAGGAATTGTCTTGGACACTGACAGCGGAATTCAAAAGTCCCTCACGCGGTTTCTTTTCTACGTTCCTACTTTACTTCCCATTGAATTCAATTGGTTTTTCCTGTTACTGAACCTTCGAGGCGGATTACTAACAATTCCCAACATGAGACGGCTTCTTCCTTCTCGGATCTTTAATCTCGTTAGCTCCACGTCTTCTTCTTGTTCTTTCCCTCTTGGTCAACGTTATCACTAGTAGGAAGTTTCTTGAAACCTGACAGAAGATTTTTAGGAATCTCCCACGCAGTTTCTTATCTACTTTCGCACTGTACGTTCACGTTGATCTCACATGGCTTTTCACACAACTTATTGGAAAGTTGTGGAAAAACCCGTGATTGTGTCACGAAAGTTTCATAACATCTTTTTGCCGGGGGGATCCCTTCGTGGAAAGAAAGGCTCCCATTCTCCAATGGTGGATCGTTCTTTAAAAGAAAGATGAGGCTAATTATCTGGCATATATGCCGTACAGAGTCAGATGGAAGAGACAGCAATGGTGGACTGGAAATGCATAGCACAGTTACGAAAGTTGCGAACTGCATGGGAAATCTTCGTGGAACTTTAGGAATGAATTGACCTTAAAAAATTTATGAGTGGGGAAAGTAATGTTCTGGTTGCTTACTTTGAATAGGAGAAACGAAACTTATGAAATGCATAGGGAAGTTATGTGAAATATAACGAATGGTATGTCCTCAAAAACTTAAGATAAAACAAGGGAAATTGATGTCATTGTTGAAGAACATTCTAAACAACAAAAGAATGTTGCCAATCATAAGTGTAATCAAATTATTAGTTTTTACATGTCAAATTGAAAGAAAAAAAAATTATGTGAAAATCATCGAATGTTATGTAAATATAAAGAAAAGAATTATTGAGCTAACTAAAACAGTTAAGGTAATTATTAGACTAGGAATAATATCCTCTTCAATTACTCTATTCTATATAATCCTATGTACTGCACTAATTAAGTAATGCGGAGTTGTGCTAATCATCGTGTTTTGATTGTATTAAATATTCAAAATTATTCATCACCAAGATATTATGATCTATAACATGTTTGATTAATAAATTGGCTATGGTCATCGTCGATGATGATAAGGCTCATAATTTACATAGTAATATAATGATTTTAATTCTATTCTATGTTCCCACTCTACTTCCCATTAATCTCACATGACTTTTTTTGTTACCGAAGATACTGAGAGTTGCCGACATTATGACCTGCTATGGCAGCACGAGATAGCTTCTTTCACTTCTTTCTTCAGTCAGTTGACGACATCATTAGTAGGAAGTTTCCTGGACGCTGAGAGCAGATTATAGGAGCCTCCCACAGGGTTTCTTTTCTACATTTCCACTCTGCATTCCCATTGATCTCACATGGCTTTCTCCACAACCTTTTCAAAAGTCTAAATTCCTAAAATCAATCAGTGCATTGCATGACTGTGTCGCAAGAATTTCATAATATTTTTATTTTGCAGGTGGACCCTTTTGTGGAAATAAACGCTACCCCTCTCTACAATCAAAAGCCGCCAAAAAGGGACTTCTCTCAAAAAGGAAAAACGAAAAGAAAGATGAGGTCAACCATCTGGTGTCTGCCGTACTGAATCAGAAGGAAGAGAAACGGCAATGATGGACCGGAAGTAGGGGTGAGTAGCGGTCTAGGGTTGACCCACCGGCCCAACCCTGCCGGTCTTGGTCCGGTTCCCAAGGTGACTGGGTTGGTCCTCGGTCCTGAAATTCCAGGACCAATATTGTGCGGGTTGGTCCTCGGTCCTAAGAGTTTTGGGTCGGTCCAACCCTGGACCAACCCTATATATTATATTATATTATATATAATTCTTTTATATATTCAAATCTAAGTAAAATGTCTTTTATATAATATTATATTGAAATGTTCTATCAATAACACTAATAGTAATTTCAATTTAAAATTTTTGTTGAGTATTAATTATGTGTCATTTGTTTTGTTTTCAGGTGTTTAGAAGTTTAAGTGAATTAACAAGATGTGAAATTATATATTCATGATTTATATTAGGTATTTTGAACTTTTTATAGTTTAATTGTATTTTACTAATGAATTTCAGCTGCACTTTACTTTTCAATTTGTGTCAAATGGTAGAAGTTTTTGAAGAGTAGAGTAGTATTGCAATTGTTACGGTGATTTGCTAGTCAAGTGGTGTGAAGCTCATTTTTTGGTTGAGTGGACTCTACATGATCAAATGCAGGAAAACGCTTTTGCATATGGTGTTATGAATATTAAAGATAGATGATTACAAGAACTTTCCATCTTATCCCATATATTGATGAGCGGTTAGCAAGTACGAAATTTCTATTGTGTCATCTTAAATTTGTTAAATATGTATTGGTATTTATAATTTAGTTGCACAATGCCGCATTATCGATGGATGTGTAATTTGAATTTGTAGGTTTGCTTTTTTAGGGAGTATAAAAAATAAGACAAAAAAAATTATCGATCAGTCCCGGGTTGACCTTGGAACCGGACCGAACCCATTGGGTCGGTCCGATCCTTGGTCCCAGGCTCAATAGGGTCGATCCTCGGTTCTCAAAATTGAGGACCGACACTGTACGGGTTGGTCCTAGGGTTAGGGGGTGGCCCGGACCAACCCGGACCATGCTCACCCCTAACCGGAAGTGCATCATAAAATCTCGAACCCCACTTGTTTCTTTGGCATGAGGTGGCTTCATGTAGGGACGGCACGGGCCTTTGTACCAATAATTTTATGTTCGATCTAACGTAGTTTGAGCTTAGCCAGATCTGTTCAAAGGATACCTTTTTTTTTTTTTTTTTTTTTTTTTTTTTTTTTCAGAGATTTTTCTTATTTGTAATCTCGGTATATACACGAGGAAAGAGATTGTAACTGGAGATCTACAAGGGGTTTTTTTTTAGGGTTTTCAAAATATGTTAGTGAGTTGGATGGGGCTTTTTGAGCTTGTGAAGCTTAGGCTTACAGAAATTCCTAAGCCCAAATTTCCAATTGAATATTAGCATGAAGGATGGAACTAGAAAAAATTATCTAAAAAATTTTAAACTTATTACACTTCGCCAATTGAATCATAAACCTTTCAACATTGTTAATTGGATCACAAACCTTTCAACATTTTGTCAATTGAGTCAATTTAGCCAATTTTAACTAAAATTTACTGATGTGGATGTCGATCATCTTACGTGACACAACCGATGCTAACGTAAACAAAATTTAATATTTTCTAATATTTTTCAAAATTTTAATTATTTCTATATTTTTAATTTCTTTTTTTTCTTTAATTTCTTTTTCCTTTTCTTCCTCTAATCGGTTGTCCAACCTCTAGCAACCAGACAGAGTTGGCCTCGCGAGCCCCAGGCGAGATCGCCCTCGCTACTATCTAGCAAGGGGCGACCTTGCCATCCTCGAGTGAGGCCTGCCCTCACCAAGGCCAAGGAGGGTTAGCCTCATGAGACTTAGGTTGCCCTCGTCGGCTGTGGCCTTTGACCAGAGGATTAGGAAAAAAATGAGAGGGAGGCAGGGAGAGGGTTGTGGCCTTTGACCAGAGGATTAGAGAGAGAGAGAGAGAGAGAGAGAGAGAGAGAGAGAGAGAGAGAGAGAGAGAGAGAGAGAGAGAGAGAGAGAGAGAGAGAGAGAGAGAGAGAGAGAGAGAGAGAGAGAGAGAGAGAGAGAGAGAGAGAGAGAGAGAGAGAGAGAGAGAGAGAGAGAGAGAGAGAGAGAGAGAGAGAGAGAGGCCTGCCCTCACCAAGGGCAAGGAGGGTTAGCCTCATGAGACTTAGGTTGCCCTCGTCGGCTGTGGCCTTTGACCAGAGGATTAGGAAAAAAATGAGAGGGAGGCGGGGGAGAGGGTTGTGGCCTTTGACCGGAGGATTAGGAGAGAGAGAGAGAGAGAGAGAGAGAGAGAGAGAGAGAGAGAGAGAGAGAAGAGAGAGAGAGAGAGAGAGAGAGAGAGTTGTCAATGAGAGTTGTCAATGTTAGTGCCGATATCCACATAAGCAAATTCAGAGAGAGAGAGAGAGAGAGAGAGAGAGAGAGAGAGAGAGAGAGAGTTGTCAATGTTAGTGCCGATAGAGTTGTCAATGTTAGTGCCGATATCCACATAAGCAAATTCAGAGAGAGAGAGAGAGAGTTGTCAATGTTAGTGCCGATATCCACATAAGCAAATTCCGGCCAAAATTAGCCGAATGGATTCAATGGGCAAAAAGTGAAAAGGGTTAGGACTTAATTAGTAAAGTTAAAAGGTTTGAGACTGAATTGGCAAAAATATAATAAGTTTAGGATTTTTTGAACAATTTTCCCAATGGAACTAGCTCAGGTTGGATGAAACGATTGAGTAAGCTTTCATAAGTTGGTTTTTTTCTTTGAAATATGAAATTTGCTTTTCATTATTGTCATGGCGACCTACAGCACAAATATAATATTTTCACCTGAGGAGACCATCACGAGAAAGTCCAAATCCAAGCTTATTGATGTATTAAATTGGATACACTTTTACTTGAAAGCTTAAATTAATGAGTAGTGAAGGAGTTATCATATATTAACTTTTCCACACAGCTCAAACTTATATTTCAATAATTATGAAGAACTTAGGACCTCTCTATCGATATGAAGAGTGAAATATAGTTCATTTTGTAATTTCTAATGCAACACTGTTCTTTATTTGAAAAATTATGAGAAAAATCGAAATAATAATTAAGGTCCATACAATCTTGAGGGCAAGAAAACTCGTGACTTTGTCCCAGCCACGTGATTAGAAGGAAGAAACTTCAACTGTAGGAATAATCTGCGCAAAACATGTCGACGCCTCAAATTTTGCCATCTTTTCTAAATCAAATATTTGTACTAGAGTTCAGCTAAAGTTGGCGAAAGTTTGAACAAACAAGAAAAAGGGCACAAAAAATGTTACCTAAATATATAAGGAAGGACAAACTAGAGTTAATTAGATAATACATATAGATATGTTGAAAAAGATGAAACGAGGTTTTCCAGGGGAGTATAGGAGGGAGAGTAGTGAGACAATAAATCCGGCACTTCTTTTCTTTTTCTTTTTTTCCTTTCATTTTTTGCAATCTACTATTCATTTTCCATGTTTAAATCCCGAGAAAGTATTCTTATACTAATATTTATGCAAAGTGTTTATTTATTTTTTTTAACTACAGCTATTTTTTTCACCTTTATTTTGGTTTTATAATCTATAGTATACTCCTACAACATTGTCTCATGTAGCTGTGAAAATTAGATTTTGCCATTTTACTATGGTACTATGTCTTTTTTTCACCCTTCCGTTTGAATAGAAAATACGTTACATATACATATAAATATATAGTAACATGAACCCACCAATAGGTAGCCATGATGGTTTGCGCCTTACTACCTCATCACCGAGGGAACGGGTTCAAATCTTTGGATACTAGCCATCTTAAGTGGGGAGCCCTGGTGATGGGGTCTTGGATTAGCTTCCCTCCAGGTATTGACGATTGGTCCGAGGTGTACCATGCACTGTACGGGCCATGGCTTGCTGATTAGCGTAAGCGAAAGGCGGGCCCGGTGGATCTTGGGTATAAAAAAGAAATATATATAATAATAATAATAATAATAATAACAGGGTTCTAAAGAGTAAAATGTTGTCAATAAAAGGAGTCAAACAAGCAACCTTCACTGTTAATGGAAATTTGATGAGTTGGCAATTCCCCATATATTTGTCCCATCTTACCATACTTTTAGTTCACCAGTAATGGAATCCGTCTCATGCATTGACTATACGGTGGTTCGGAGGTTGCAAAGCCTCCAAAGCGCTTGCCCTCCTCCATGCATCAGTAATCTTTATTATCTTACATATTAGTGTGTGTGTGTGTGTGTATTTCAGCAGCGATCAAATTTTCCAATTATTGATTCTAACGTTATCAGGATTGAAGCGAGGATTGAGTACATTATAAGTTCATACATATAACGATGTTTGTTTGAATTGATATATCAAATTAAGCAAAGTGAAAATTGGTACCTTATTCTTGTACCCATCAAATGCATTAACATACTACTAGTATGGTCATGATTTCACTCGAATCAAATCAGTTAAAGATTTTTCATGATATTAACCATTTAATTAATATAGATTTGAACATATCATGTGGGTATATCTTCTGATTAAAAGAAAACATGACAAACAAAATTGCAATATTTTTCAAATTATAACATGAACACGTGAAATATTTCATGCATGTAAAGTAATATTAATAAATAAGAGCACGAAAGCATAAAATAAGAACGAAAATTCTTCGCTTGATAGCTCTCCTTAGTTTGTCAAACTTTTCACCTTTGTGCCATCGACGTGGCGTGAAAAAGGGGCGCGAACTATGTTCATATAGAAATCTAGAGGTGTTCAAGCTTCCATTTCCATATATTAAATGGTAATAAAAAAATTAGAGATAATATTCATACGAAATAAACTAAAATATAGTGATTGGAAAAATAATTGTTCAATATCTTACAGATATATGCAAAATTCAATTTGTATTTTTAGGAAAGACACATTCTTGTTTTTCCCATGAATGCATATCTAAAATTCCCTCAATTTATTTTATAATATGAATATTCACATAATTCATTTTCTTATGAAAATTTTGTTGGGTTAATATATTAACCATTAATAAGGACATGAACGAGGCATCAAGGGGGCAGTAATATCTCCGATCAAATAACTAGATTACCACATGGAGGAATATCAAGAAAAGCCATGCATTCTCTAGATCTAATAGCATGGTTTGCAATCCAATCAATACAAGTATTTGATAGAAGAGCAAATGCCAATGCAATTAGCAAAGCCTCCAAAGTACTTGCCCTCCTCCATTCATCAGTAATCTTTATTGGAAAAATTGAATGGATAATCACGTGTATGTACACACATACATGTGCGAAGGACTTCGCATGTAGCAATTTTTCTACCTAATGATTTCAATATTATTAGAATTGAGGTGAAGATTGAGTAAATTAATATCCATTGAACATGCTAACATACAACTTGTATGGATTTGATTTCACCCGAATCAAACCAATATGTTTTTTGTATCCATTATTTAGTTAATATTTTCATTTTCATATGGATACAATTGCTGTTATGAATTAATGATGTCCGTTGATACTTGAATTTTAGTTGGCAAATAAAACATTTTAAAAGAAAAATAAAAATAGGAAAAAAAATAAAATAGAAAGAGAAAATTTGATATTAAATACAAAACAGAGCGACCAGTTCTGATTGCATACATCACCACGAAACCAAGGATGACGGATTGAGACGAGCGAAGCGAAAGGGCTCGAGCAAAGCTCCCACATCGCTGAGCTGGACGTGAATAGCAGAGTCCGTTCGTTACGCACTCTCTTCCCCGTGGGCGGACGTCCGTAGCTTGTGACCGATTCTCCACTACCACGTCCGATCTCCACCGACCACACTTCCACAAGTCGTTGGCTGCTCGTCTCCGAGCGTCGACCGAGAATCGCCATGACAGAACGTAATTTTTGAATTGTAGAAAGTTCCCAGAGAGTATCCTGCCTGATTTCTCTGTTTTGCAGAACATCTTCGTCGATTCAGGCTATTATTAATGGTCGTAGCCACCGCCAAACGATGCTGTCAGCCACTTCTGAGCCTCGCCGACTGCGCCTCTGTTCTCCCCTGTTTCCTGATCAAAGTGCCTGAAGTGCCTGGCGCTCGCCCGATTCTCTTTTGCTGGCCTCGACCTTCGTTGTTGACGTTTCCAGAGCCTTCATTTTCAAGTTCCGCGATCCTTCTTAGACAACAACCTTTTCTTCAAGCTGCAATCACTCACTGGGCAGCAGGGAAAATTCGGTCACGCGTTGGGAGACTAATTTCTTTCGAGTTGTAGGAAGTTCTTAGAAAACCTTCTCACTGATTTCTCTGTTTCGCAGACTTGGTCGCAAAGGAGCCTGTCCTCTTTCTGAGCCAGTGAGCGTGGAGTACTTTAAGTTGGTTCGAGACTCTCTCGCCGGCACCAATTGTCGTCACCAACATTTCTTAGACCTCCTCTGGCCAGTTAAGCAATCGATCGCAATCAGTAATGCCCTCCGCTAGGGTAAGGCTTGGTGATGTATTTCGTCAAAGTTCGAATCTGCTGTATGGGAGGCCTTATCCATGACTTCCTAATGACTTTTGTTATCCCAGTGACATTTTAAGTTTCAATTCGCATGCATTCCTGCTTCGTTTCATTCTCCAATTCGTTGCTTACAATGAGTATGTGAAAATGCCTGAACGAAATTGTCTACGCATTTGAAAAGTGTATTACTAAATATAAAAATCCGGATGTCAATCTCATGTTCATATTGTAATACACACGTTTGATTTACTCGTTCCATCTCTGATTCCTATGAATTTAGTCTAGGACCGGGACCCCCAAATACCGCGATTGTTTCATTTTTGTCTGATCTCATATGTTCATGTTTTCTTCGATTCTGATTTACTTGGTTAGTCTTCTCGCTGGATATGGATGAACGTTAGGTAAATGAATCTTTGCCATGAGTGAGGTCGTGGGGTTGAGTAAGTCTTTGAAGTATTTTCATGGGATTAAAACTGGTTTTTGCTGGTCATGAACGTAATTCAGAAATGTCTTACGCAGAGCTACCTAAAAAAAGAGAGAGACGGTCAAAGGAAGTTCATGTTCTGTGCTAGTATTTCATTGTGATGGTCGGAGATGGTTGCGGGTGGAAGCTGCGCGTCCCAAATTTGTCCCTGCTGATCTTCTTTGTGGGTTGTTCTCTTTCTCACTGACATTGTTTTCTAATGCGTGCAGACGAGGTGGGAAAGAGTACGGATGACAAAATTTCTGGAACATAAATTGATTTCTGGTCAGAAATTAATTTCTCAATTTCTATTTCAGAAACTGAGAATTTAACTTCTGCTTTCTTCTTCAAATTTATTTATGGAATATAAATCTGTTTCAGAAATAGAGAAATTAAATTGCGTTACCAAACGGATTTATGTTCCAAATATGTTCTATAACGAGTAAATAGAGAAATCAATAAACAAAATTTTTATCATGCACAGCCAAAATTTCTGGATATGTCTTGGACTAGATTTCGAGAAAATATTGGGTGGGTTTAACCCTCCACATAGGCCAAATGTATCACCATACAAAAATCGACACCTGGCAAATTTGGGCCCACCTGTCAGCACCCACTTCTCCGTTAACTCTCTGTCTCCTCCCCTCCGTTTCCGCCCACACCTCTCTTTCCCTCTTCTCTCTTACTTCTCTTTTCTCGAGAAAATTTCCCTTGTTAGTTTGACACACGCAAGGAAAAGGAAAAGACAAGAAAAGCAGAGAGAGAGATAGATAGAGAGAGAGAGAGAGAGAGGGTGGGAAAGAAGCAAGGAAGTCTTCTTCTTCGGTCATCTTCGACCGAGTATCCCCCACTCCCGACGCCGCTGTTTCCCACCGCCTCGATGAGCTGCTCTTGACACCGTTGTTTTTCCCGGCACGCCACCGCCGCCACTGCCCCGAGCGCCGCAGCACCCTTGCTCGCCACTACGGATTTGACCCAACATTTGCAACTTGTCACTGCCTTCCCTCTTGCAGTTGATCCGCCTCCCTCAACATTATTGCCGTTCCGTCACCAGCGTCGCTAATTCTGTTCCACCATCGACGATGCTGCTGTTGTTCTGCCACCAACGATGCCAACGACGACCAGGTCGCTGTCTCGTTTGTCCGAGCAGCTGCCCACGACGTCTTCTGCCCCTACCCGCGACCCTCTATCTCCCTCTTTTCTCTCTACTTCTCTTTTCTGCAACCGCCACCATCGTCACCGACTCTCCTCCTTCCGTAATAAGCTCACTCCAAGCGCCACCGCCGGACTCGTCATCTTCCTTAAGCAAGACGATCGTCAAGGCAGTGGCGGCCACTGTGGCCAACTTGCTAGTTGTCGCGGCGATCGGACTTGGAGACGGACACAAAGTTGGAATCACCGTCGCCGTTGCCATCCTCGTCGGACTCTGATGGCTTGGAGGAATCCTCCTGGCGGCGGCGGCACCGGTGACGGAAGGAGTGGAGCAGTTCTAGGAGGGAGAAGCATAGGTGGAGAGAGAGGAGCAGCGGCGGTAGCAGCAGTAGCGGTAGGAAGAAGGAGAGAGGACGTGTGGATAGAGAGATGGAGCGGAGGAGGTCGAGGAAGGATGAGAAGAGGAGTGGCAGGAGGAGCGCTCGCGATGGATCTTTTGGTGTTTCCAATTCGGAGATGGAGAGAGTTCGCGTTGATCCGGAATCGGTTCTGAAGCGGCCATGAGCCAACTCGAGCTCAAGCCATGGTAGACGCAAGAAAAACTGAGAGAGTTCGCGTTGATCCGGCATCGGTTCTGAAGTGGCCATGAGCCGACTCGAGCTCGAGCCATGGCAGACGCAAGAAAAACGAAGAGAGTTCGTGTTGATCCGGCATCGGTTCTGAAGTGGCCATGAGCCGACTCGAGCTCAAGCCATGGCAGAAAAAAGAAAAGAGAAGTGGAGAGAGAAGAGGGGGAGAAACGGAGGGGAGGAGAGAGACGGAGTTAATGGAGAGAGTGGACCCTGACAGGTGGGCCCAAAATTTGCCACATGTCAACTTTTGTATGGTGATACATTTGGCCTACGTGGAGGGTTAAACCCACCCAATATTTTCTCCTAGATTTCAACTCTTTTGCAGTAACTTTTCTCTCAGCTATGGAATTTTTGTTAGTTTCGGCTGAGTTCTTGGGAGTTGGATTTCATTTGATTGATGTGGATTTACTTTGACAAAGCCCTTCGGTGTCTATGTTCCAGACCCTAGAAATCCACTCGTGATCCATATTCGGATTGGGCCTAAGAGCCTGGCCGGTGTCTCCGTTAAAAAAAATAAAAAAATTCCTAAAATAAAAAATTGAAAAAATAGTTTTTTTAGGCTTTGATTAGATTGTTGGATTTTAGTATTAGAATTGGTGTAGTTTCATTTAAATGTTGAACACATGGTTTAGGATAAATCATGATTTTTTTTCTCTAGTTTAGAGATAGGAAAATTATTTCTTTATAAAACTAAATTTGATTTGTACTAAGCTCATGAGATTGGCTCTTAAGGTTTAATAACAAGGCCATGTTATATTTTTTGTCCAATTGGTATGGAGCTCCTTTTTTACATCTCGCTTTTTAATCGTCTTTTCATTACTCTCTTGGATCAATTGAGTGCAGTTTTTTTTATAATGCTTTTCTGTGTTGTGATTTCTCAGTTTTTGTAGAATGGTTAGGACTATTCTAAGGACCATAATAAATCCGATGTCATGAACACATAGCGACTTAAAAGGCTTTTAGGGTTATGAATGATTGTTTGAGATATCAAAAAAAGTAATAATAGAAATTATTAGTGCAATCAAATCCTTAACCCTAAAAATTCTTTAATTACATAGGAAGTGAAACACTCTCCCTTGTCTCACTTGTTTTTGTGATGATGAATTTTTTAATCTTATAATATTATTTGCTTCCCCGACAAAGATGTTTATGCATTGTCCACTTTTAGTGAGCATTTTATTAAGCACAATTTAAAGTGATATTCATACCACTGATTTGTTGAATTTGCGCAATCACATTATGTAATTCATACATTCATTGAAGAAATATGACATATTTTGCCACTATAGGTATTCATACAGATTTTCAATTATGAAAGTTATTGCTTATTATTAGCGATGTTAGAATCGAACCGGAAAATTGAATCGAAATCGAAATCAAACCGAACTTAACTGAATTTTTGTCCATTTTTTATTCTAATAATGAAAAAAGTAACCATTCGTATTTTCGGTATGATTAACGAATCGAACTGAAAATTACCCAACAATTTACACGATGTTTCTCTTTTCTTTCACCTTTCTCAAAATCGCCATCAAGAAACACTAATCTTCATCTCTCCTCTGCTGCAGTTTCCTTCTCCTCCATCGCCTCCTCCTCTTTCTCGTCCAATAGCATCGGATTCCCGCTCGACCCGCTCTTTGCGATCAAATTCCTCTCTTGCAACGCCTACAACAGTGGAACCACGTCCGTCAACTCCCTCGAATTTCCTCCCCGAATCTGAATTCGGGGCTCTAGGATGAATCCGGAGCTTTAACCGGGCGATCTCTCGTCAAGGAGGGACTCCGTCTCGCAAGCCCACCTCTGCTCCTCGCGGAGCCACCGCTACTCCTCCTCGCGTAGCTAGCGTTGCTTTTTCCCAGAGCCAGCGAGACTCCTCGATCGTGGCTGTTAGGAGAGGTCGAGAGGACACGGAGGTGGCGCTGGGACTTGGGGAAGGGGCAGAGAGAAGAAGGTTTGGAGACTGAAGGTGAGGGAGGATGGGTGTCGGCGGTGGACCTAGTGGAGTGGTGGTGGGGTATAAAGAAGAGAGACGCAGTCCGGCTTAGAGGATAAAGAAGAAGAAGATGAGAGAGATTTTGCGGAGAACAAAAATAAATAAATAAAAAAGAAGGAAAGTGAGTTTGGGCAGGGTTAAAAAAAAAAGAAAAAAGAAAAAGTAAATACTGAAAATGCGAACAGAAGCGGATTGTATTCGGTTTAGATCACAATTTGGTTGGTAGCAAGCTCACACCTCAATGGTTCAATTTGGCTTGAATTTTCTTAAAACCTGAACTGTGGACAACCTATACACTTGGTCATACCTCAATTTTAAAATAACAAAGTAATTTAATGAACTCTCTACAAATATAGTTTTTCTACCCTTTGTTAACTTTTGTAATGATGGACATCTTTACATTTTTAACGGGAGAAGTACACTATCAGTGCCATAAGTTGTTTACAGTGCTCATTGGTGCCAAAAGTTTCCGTCGGATCACTTAAGTGCCAAATCGAAGAAAAACGATCACTTTAATGCCACCGTTGAGAAATTCCGACTAGATTAATTACGTAACTTTTATACTTAAAAAGAAAAAAAAGTCACGATGGATGGAAAATGACGTCGTTTTCCATCCTCCTCAAGAAACGACGTCGTTTTTCCGTTACACGTGGACATTCTCACAGAAACAACGCCGTATAGCTCATGGGGATTGAAATTAGGGTTTCGGGGATTGAAATTAGGGTTTCCGCCACTCGCCGCTCGGCCACCGTTGTTCGCCCGCCATCGCTCGGCTACCGTCGCTTTGCCACCATCGTAGTTGCTCGACCAAGTGAGCAAGGAGAGATTGAGATTGTTACTCAAGTAAGAAGTGGTAGGAAAAATAAGAAGCGAGGGCGGAGGAGGAGGAGGAAGAAGAAGGGTCGAAGGTGCCGCTGGTGCGCTGCAACTGCTGGTGGTGGTGTCGATGCCGAGGATGTCGTCGTTGCTGGTACGCTGCTAGTGCTATTGTTGGTGCCATTGCTAGTGCTTGCTGGTGTTGGTCTTCAAAGAAGAAGAAGATGGCATTCCTTCTTCTCTCTCTCTCTCTCTCTCTCTCTCTCTCAATTTGGGGATTTAGGGTTTCTAAGTTGGGGAAAGACGCGAAACGACGTCGTTTTGTTGTTTAGATGGCTGACTAGACTCTCCGATGAGCCACGTCGGCTTTAAAAATTAATAAAAAAATGCCACGTCGGATTTCTGGCCAATTTCGTTGGCATTGGCACTGAAATGATTGTTTTTTCAAATTTGTTGGCACTTAAATAATCCGATAGAAACTTTTGGCATCAAAGTGAATGCCGTATACAACTTATGGCACTGATAGTCTTATTCTCTCCATTTTTAACTCTTTCAAAAAGTTGTCATAATCTTAAGTCAAAATATTATAAGAAACATACTAAAGTAATTTTGAAACTTGATTTAATATATACATTAGCAATGCTACCTACCTAAAGCTCGTGGTGGGTGGAGCCCCACGGCACATTCACACGTGAGATTTACTCGGTAATTTACTTTTTGATGGTGCCGACATTAATTTTTACAAAAGTAATAATACGCACAATACTATAACAAATTATTCACACCGATCAAATTCTCTATATGTGGATTTTTATTTAATGTGGATTTATACTTATTGACACCTAAATTTTGATGTTCCATTTAGTAATTCATTACATAGAAAATTAATGCTCAACCATGTCCCCTAGCAAAAATATTAATTAAATTGGATTTGCATATTAATTGGACCAATGGTGGATGAGTCTAAGTGAAGGTCTTGAACTTAACAGATTGGACTAAGCCCTTGAGAGCGTTAAATTTTTGTCAAGGCCATGGCCAAAATCACATGAAAAATTGAGATCAAGAGAGCATGATACTACGTATCATGTGCGTCTCGTGTGTCATCCTGCCATGTCATTCATCCTATGCCACGTCATCATGCTTCGTCATTGTATGGCATGCCGTTGTGACGCATCACCATATATGCCATGTCATTGCTTGTATGTCATGTATTAATCTATATGTTTAGGTCATTTAATTAAGTTCCATGTCATATTAGAAATCGCATGTCTAGGTTCATGAAATTGTATGCCGTGCTAGAATAATATATTTAATTGTCATTAGAATTAGGACATTTAGATAAGTTACGTTGCATGTTATGTTAGATTAGTAACATGCATTTCTTATAGTATAGTTTGCATTTGAATAAATGAAAACCCCTAAAAAGATTTGAGTGAAATTACATGTTAATCAAAAATCATATTTAGGATGAAGATGTGATTTTCTACCTAACACTACAGATGCTTTTGTTGCTCTGAGATAAGCATTACCTCTTTATGCTTGCAATTTATTTACCTTTGTGCTTTATTAAGTGTTAAATAATGTTTTATATCTGCATGATCACCTTATATATTATGAGTAATTTAAAATCAATGTAAGTTGCTTGAAAAATATTTCTTTGAATAAAAGAGAAAATGTATCAAAAGGACATTAGAGAAATCTAGTGTAATCAAGTCCCCAAACTCATTTAATCTTTAGTTCGTCTAGTTCGGAGAAGTGAAGTAATTCCACCATTACTTTATTTGGATACTTAATCGATCCATTGGTAATAGATTAGTGACGACTCCATAATAATTAGAAGAGAGTCCAAGTTAGGTCTAGATTTAATAATCCATAAGCTAAACTTCTATGTGATATACTGCGAGGTTCATGGGACGTCATGACATATGTGATGATATATCTTCCAATTAAAAGAAAACATGACAAGTAGATTGCAATATTGATCAAATAATAATATGTGCATGTGCAATATTTCATGCATATAAAATAATATGAATTCATAAGAGCACGAAAGAATAAAATAAGAACGACAATTCCCCGCTCGATAGCTTTCTTTAGTTTGTCGGAACTGTTAAAATATGTCTCGAGTTTAAGCCTAAAGCGAATTACTGAATTTTGAAATATAAAATAAATTAAAGCAAAGTTTCCTCTTTGCCGCGCGGAAGCTTGTGGAATGCGAAACGAATAAGGAATCCTTGGCGTGAAGATGCACGCGTATAAAACAAAAGTGGACCCAAGTCTCCTGTTTCTTTTCTTGCGCTGCCGAATTCTTTTTGGAGTGAAGACACCGCACGTGAACGGAAAGTGGTGGGGCCCAAGGTCAATTCTTTGACCTTGGGCACACACATGCACGTATAAAAGCGGAGACAAAGGTGTAGGTTATTGGCTTTCTACCTTTTTTGAGCTGCTGAACGTATGAGTCACGTAGAAGCCGCATGCCACCGAGAGGGAGCGAAGCCACATATTGAAGCGCCGCATGAATGCTTGTTCTGCCGTTGTTGATGCAAGCAAACTTGAAGCACCAAGTATCGAGTGCTTGAAAGTGGGTTCGTTCGCGCAATTACATCAAAGAAGTTTAGTGTTTGTAGTTGATTAAATCTTGAGATAAGATTTACGTGTAATTCCTTCGTGAGATTGAGAGATTATTTTCGAGAAATTTCGAGGCTAAACACTGGGTGCGTTATTGGGTGTAATTGGGGCTTGGGAAACACCGAGAGAGTGTTTGAGTGACTCGAGTGTGTAATCTTCTTGTATCGCTTGATCTATAGTGAAATTCGCTGCTGCTCTCCCCGTGGATGTAGGCCTTTACGACTGAACCACGTAAATTTGGTGTCCGATTTATTTTTCTTCTTCCGTCTATATTTTGTTCGATCGCTTGCCCCATCGCAACAAGTGGTATCAGAGCTAGGCTTGGCTAAGTTGAAGCGAATCGATGGTGACAGAAGAAGTAAAAGTGAAAATCAATAGATTTGATGGGAAGGATTTTAGTTTCTGGAAGATGCAGATTGAAGATTATCTTTACCAGATGAATCTGCACTTGCCTTTATTTGGGGAGAAACCAGAGACGATGAAGCAAGCTGATTGGGATTTGATGGATAGACGAGCTATGGGTGTTATTCGACTGACGTTGGCTCGTAACGTCGCGTTTAACATCCTGAAGGAGAAGACCACTGCTGATTTGATGCAAGCCCTATCAGATATGTACGAGAAGCCCTCTGCGATCAACAAGGTCTGTTTGATGCGACGTCTGTTTAACTTGAAGATGAAAGAAGGTGCGTCAGTTGCAGATCATATCAATGAATTCAATGTGATTGTTAGTCAATTGAGTTAATTTGAGATTGACTTTGAAGATGAGGTACGTGCTTTGATTCTGTTATCCTCATTGCCTGATAGTTGGAATACTACCGTTACTGCTGTTAGTAATTCCTCTGGGTCAACAAGTTTGACGTTTGATGGGGTTCAAGATTTGATTCTGAGTGAGGATATTCGTAGAAGAGAATCTGGCGAACCTGTATCTGCTGCTTTAGTAGGTGAAAATAGAGGAAGATCTGTAACACGTATGAGTAATGGTAGAATTAATATGAACAGACGTAGTCAATCTAGAACTGCTAATGTTGTCTATTGGAGCTGTGGCAAGAGGGGGTATCTTAGAAGAGATTGCCTTAAGATGAAGAATGAAAATGGTAAGGGAATTATGGTTGATTCTGCAGATAATATTGCAGCTGTAGCAAATAATGCCGATTATGTCTTGTCTGTCACTAATGATTCATCACTTGATGGATGGGTTATGGATTCTAGTTGTTCTTTTCATGTCACACCAAATAGAAACTGGTTTATCACTTATCAGTGCACGGGTAGTGGTAAAGTTCAGTTAGGGAACAACGCTAAGTGCGATGTTGTGGGTGTTGGTGATGTTAAAATTAGAATGCATGATGGTATCGTGAGGACATTGACTGGAGTGAGACATGTTCTAGAATTGAAAAAGAACTTAATTTCCTTGGGTGCCCTAGATTCAGCTGGTTGCAGGTATTCTTCAAAAGGTGGAGTTCTGAAGATTGTTCGAGGTGCCCCGGTGATAATGAAAGGAATCAAGCACGATGGCCTGTATAAACTTCAAGGTGAGACAGTGATAAATTTCGCTGCAAAGACGTCGGATGCATTTGTTCGAGAGTCTATTAACTGCTCGAGGAAGACCTGGGTGTTTGTGCCAAGGCACAAGTTTGATGATGATGTTAGGATCACGCAGTCAAGAGCTTTGATTGAGACGGAGACTGATAAGTCGATCAAGTATGTGCGGATTGACAATAACATGGAGTTTTGCTCAAAGCTGGCAAATAAATTCTGCATGAAAAAGAGCCTAGTGAAACACCGCACTAGTGCTAATAAATCACAACAATTTGCAGAATTGATGAGCAGAACATTACTAGAGATGGCCCAAAAAATTATCTCTAGTGCTGGTATGGCTAGGAGATTCCTGGCTGATGTGCTAAGTACGGTAAGCTACCTGGTGAATAGATCCCTATCAACTGCTATTGAATGGCAGACTCCTGAAGAAGTGTGGTCAGGTAACGTTGCTGATTATTCTATTCTTAGAATGTTTGGTTGCCTATGTTATTTTCGAGTGAGTGATGGTAAGCTCGATGGGAGGGCAATGTGCATATTCCATGGCTATGCACAAGGTGAGCAAGGTGATCAGTTGTGGTGTCCAGATATAAATTCACCTATTAACAGCAGAGAAGTTACCCTTGATGAGTCTCAAGTACTTCTGGCTAGGAGTGATTATAGCAGTGTTAATACGGATCTGGACGGTGTTTAGCTTGAGGTGGAGTTGCGACCAGAAACTCCTGAGGTAGCGTATACAAGTACTAACAAAGTAATCGACATAGATGGTGCTCATAGCGAGGTGAAGCCTGTAGAGCCAATGGTTGCTGTGACTGCTGAAATTAACAAGGTACGTATTCGATCTCCTGACAGATATGGATGCAACAATGGTTTTGCTTTATTTGCGATTAAGGAGCTTATGTCGAAAAATCCTTGCGAAGCAGTTAAAGGTGCATGTGGAGTTGGTATTCTGGTGAGATCCTCAGTTATGACGAAGTTCAAGCGAGGCTTGGACTTGGATGATATCTGTGGCGGTTGAGCCCATCGGGGGCTATGGGAAAGTAGCAGCAGAATTTGAATTTTTTACGAAGCGATTATAATTCGGCTCAAACGTCGAGCTAAGGTGGAGATTGTTAAAATATGTCTCGAGTTTAAGCCTAAAGCGAATTACTGAATTTTGAAATATAAAATAAATTGAAGCAAAGTTTCCTCTTTGCTGCGCAGAAGCTTGTGGAATCCGAAACGAATAAGGAATCCCTGGCGTGAAGATGCACGCGTATAAAACAAATATGGACCCAAGTCTCCTGTTTCTTTTCTTGCGCTGCCAAATTCTTTTTGGAGTGAAGATGCCGCACGTGAACGGAAAGTGGTGGGGCCCAAGGTCAATTCTTTGACCTTGGGCACACACATGCACGTATAAAAGCAGAGACAAAGGTGTAGATTATTGGCTTTCTACCTTTTTTGAGTTGCTGAACGTATGAGTCACGTAGAAGCCGCATGCCGCCGAGAGGGAGCGAAGCCACATATTGAAGCGCCGCATGAGTGCTTGTTCCGCCGTTGTTGATGCAAGCAAACTTGAAGCACCAAGTATCGAGTGCTTGAAAGTGGGTTCGTTCGTGCAATTACATCCAAGAGTTTAGTGTTTGTAGTCGATTAAATCTTGAAATAAGATTTACGTGTAATTCCTTCATGAGATTGAGAGATTATTTTCGAGGAATTTCGGGACTAAACACTGGGTGCGTTATTGGGTGTAATTGGGGCTTGGGAAATACCGAGAGAGTGTTTGAGTGACTCGAGTGTGTAATCTTCTTGTATCGCTTGATCTATAGTGAAATTCGCTGCTGCTCTCCCCGTGGACGTAGGTCTTTACGACTGAACCACGTAAATCTGGTGTCCGATTTATTTTTCTTCTTCCGTCTATATTTTGTTCGATCGCTTGCCCCATCGCAACAGGAACCTTCACCTTTGTGCCATGGACTTGGTGTATTAAAAGGCGATTAAACAATTACGAATCTTCTTCGACCAAAAAAAAAAAAAAACAATTAAGAATCTTCTTGAGAGTGGAACGATTTCTGTCTCTCCACCACTTCTCCCTAGTTATGGAGAATTAGATGTGTTCAAGCTTCCAGTTCCATATATTAAATGGTAATAAAAAAAGACTAGGGATAATTTCCATACAAAGAAACTAAAATATATGGAATTGGAAAAAGAAATTGTCGTACATCTTACCGAAATATGCAATATTCAATTTGTATTTTTAGGAAATTCACAGTCTATTTTTCTCCTAGATTGCATATCTAGAATTCCTTAATCTATTATCAGAATAAGAATATTCTAATAATTCATTTTCTTTTGAAATTTTTGTCGCCAACACTTTGTTGTTGATATATTTGCAATTATTATTGCTTCGAGTTAGTTAACTTTTCCATGTTTGTATTATTTAATTTAATTATTTAATTGTATTAATATATTTAATATGTTATATAGACATTAATAGGAAAATTACCAAAAATTCATAAATATATTGTATGAATATTAATTCATTTTAAACTTTTTAATTTGACCAATGTAGTCCTAACTTTTTAATGACTTTCCAATATAATTTATCCAGCCATTTTAGTATGAAAATCAATGACGTGGCGATTTACTAAGCGTGGAATGTCCTACGTGATGTGCCAACAATATGACGGGGGCAAATTTGCTCAAAATAACTTCTTTAATTGTAATTTTTTTTTTTCATTTTGTTCTTTCTTTTTTTTACTGATCATCTTCTTCCTCAAGTACTTTTGATCCGCCCTTGTTGTGTCTTCACCGCCGCCACCAAGCCCCGCATCTACCCACAGCTTGACTTCAACCTCGCCATGCCCAACAACGAGTTACCTCCAGATCTTGATGCCTTGAGCTCCACCAAGGCATCGACCTCGACCCCCAAATTTGGCGACTTGAGGTCTGCAACGACAAGGAGCTCGAACGCCCAAATGTGGTTCTCCATTATAGGACCAGAAACCCCATGGTCGATCAAAGAAGAGTCCAACATAACAGGAAACCCAACAAAGTTCAGTAAAATTACTAAATTGTCCTAAGCTTGCATTTATGTCAATTGAGTCTTAGATCTTTTAGTTGTGTCAATTATCTCCTACATTTTTACATCTTATCAATTGAGTCCGTCTAACCACTGGGATTTACCCCAGTGGCCACTCTTCCAACATGGAAGGGGGAGGTGAGGGGTTCAAATCCCCACCTTCTCAGGGGGGATGGGGGTGAGGACGCGTAAGTTTCAAGAGTAAGTTTCAATTCCCACGCCCTACAAGAGGCAGGGCAAAAGTCTGAGAGTGAGTGTAGAGTAGGAATAGAGTATGACTGACCAAAAAAAAAAAAAAAATTGAGTCCGTCTAGCCAATTTTGATAAGAAATTACTTATGTGGATATTCTAAAATATTTTTTAATAATTATTTTATTTGTTTCCTTTCCTTTACTTTTTATTGTTTTTTGGAGTGAGAGTGGCAAACCTCATCGGCTCTAGGTGAGCACATTGTGACTCTCACCAGCTCTAGGCAAGGGTCACGAAGCCATTGACCCTCTCTAGCCAAAGCAAGGGCACATGAGCCCTTGCCAAACCTAGCCAGCAGAGGTCTTGGCAGCCCTCACTAAGTCCGGAGAGGTTTCACATGCCCTCACTTTAGTGGGCGAGAACTACCAAGTGCTTATTGGCCATAATGAGAGCTACCAAGCCCTCGCCAGCCATAGAAAGGGCCACGACGCCCTCGGGATTGCTGACCCTCGCCCCAAAAATTAAATAAATAAATAAATAAATAAATAAATAAATAAATAAGTAAAGATAAGGAAAGAAGGAAAAAAAACCAAAAATAGTATTACAAATTATAAAAAAAAAAAGTCCACATCAATATTGGTTGTGCTAGTAGGATGATTGCATGTCCATGTCAACAATTTTAGGATTGAACTGGTATTCATATAATAAAAGTGTTAAGTACTCAATTCATACAATTAAAATGTTTATGACTAAATTGGTAAATATGTAAAATAATTAAGACTTTTTTTAGTAATTTTCCCAAAAAAAGTTCAAAAAGAAGTCTTAAACAGAGGTCAAATGGTAATGAAAAAGATCGAGCATTTCAGCTGGTAATGAAAAAGTTCGAGCCCCATCAAAAAGAAGTTTTAACCCCATTAATTATGGTAGAATGAAAAAGGAGTTTCAACCCCATGAAACTATTGGAGCTCGCACTTTGATGTGCATCTGAGCTCCAACCAAGATCTTGGACACGAGCTTGATGTCACGAAGGAGTTTGGTCGAGATTTGGAGCTGCTGAGCTTGACGGCAAACAGAGGAGGGTGGAGGGGACATGAAGTGATGAAGAAGAAGAGCAGTCAATGGAGCACTTCTGTTCATTGCCGGGAAACACTGAACAGTAAAAATAAGAAAAGAAAAAAGAAAAAAAATATAAAATGTCTCATTATTGTTTTAAGTGATGTTGTATGCATCAGATTGACAGCCATGCCATATAGTACGGCCAACGTTGACTAGATTGCTATGTAAACGATTTCTGGCATAAATTGGTTGAACAAATTTTATCGGAAAATTCTTAGAAGGTTTGGGACTGCATTTATTAATTTAAAAATTTTAGGACTGAATTGATATTTGTATGATAAATTTAAGACTTTTTGAGTAATTTCCCCGACATGGATATTAAACTAGTGAAATATTTAAGGTTCCATAATTTAACGTCTTAATGAGAAAAAAATTAAATTAAAAGGAGTATGAGATGTTTGATGCTGCAATAAAATTTCGATAAGATGCATCTTAAAGTGTGATGCCAACAATACTTTGAACTTGTTGCTACAGTAACAATATATTTTGGAATAGTAACATCTACTAAACAAAAAATATTGAAAGTATGAAAAAAAACCACCAAAATGTCAATAAATAATCAAAATAATGTGGTGTGTTGATGCATCCTCGGATACACCGAATGTGTTGTTTGATATTTTCTAGAACAAAATTGATTGAAATTACCTTATATTTCTCTCAATGAGTCCACATACGTAAACCATTTATCTAACTTTTAGGCGAGCGATTCTGTGACAAAAATTAATAGTATGAGTATGAAGTCTTAATTTTGATTACCAAATGTAGATGGGCTGATTATACGCTAATTAATATGTATTCAGCTCATTTTTTCTTGATGAAATAACAAGCAGGAACATATTTTTTGTTTATACCCTTTTTTATATAATAGGTATATTTTTTTACCCACTATATATTAAGAAGCAAGTGCTTATGACTATTGAAATTGTCTCCACCTGTAATATAGCTAAAACGCAACCAGAGAGTGTACTTATAATACGAGTCATGTCTTAAGTTTGAGAAGATTAATGACTGCCGCATGGAGACATAGCAATGGTCAACCCACTCGCCAAGCACTGAGACAGCCATTGGCTCGACCTTTGAGGATACTGTTCGGTTTTATCAAGTGTGCACCATGAGTATTGACATATTGACAAGAGACCTTGATGTTGATCTATTTTGCTCGGTAAAACTCCAATTAGTTCATGACAATAGGATGACCTAATTAACTCTTGTTTAGATGCAATGTGTACATTGTTTACACTATTGAAGGGACGGCAAAAAGAACTGTTTACCTAGCTGACAAACACAAATGCCTATCTTACTTAGTAGCAAACATGTCGAATCTCCATATACTCTATCATTCAATGGCCAGTTATCTTGGAAAACCCTCACTTCAGGGTATCTTAGATTACATAGCCTCTCAACTTCTTCATTTGCAAAATTATAGAGCAATTGAGGGTCAAATTTCCGGCCAAGAGCTTCAGTTTTTTGTGTTCCCTGCGACAGTAAAACAAAAGGGCAAGTATATTATATTGAACAAGTATAATTGTCTTTCTGAACATGAAAGATAAATCTAAGTATTGGTATAAACCAAAAACAAGTTACAACAATAATCACGAGATAAAAAATAACTTTCCTTAGATATTATTAAGCAAACAATCACAGCGAAAATGCATGAAATTTGTCAGCTTACTGGGGATAAAGTAGTTGAAATGCAAACTTACCTTTGGTTCCATCGCCACGTCCAAACCTTCCGCACGGTTCCACAACCGAGTCTTCTTTTTCCATTCCTCATTGCATTCTCGACGAACAATGTCTCTACCAAGGCCTTTTAGCTGGTCATGCATCCATAACTTGTTGTCTTCCCCAATTTTTATCAAGGACATTCTCTGAAGGACCTCAAGACCTTCCTCTGGGAAGAGATTGGATTCTTTCCATGAGTGGAGCATTATCCTTTGATCAAATCCAGTGTAAAGACAAGCTATCTCAAGAAAGATATGCTTTTGACAATCATCCAAGGCATCGTAACTTATTTTCAACTTTTCTTTCACTTTCTTGAGAGGAACTTGTTTCAGCTTCCTCAATATCACATCCCAAACGTCTTTGCTTCTGCACAGAAGTAGTTTACCTACAGCCTCAAGAGCAAGAGGAAGACCTCCTGTACTTTTGACCACTTCTGTGGAGAAAGCAACATAATCATCCAAAGGGTAATCTCTTTCAAAAGCATGTTTGCAAAAAAGTTGAAGAGAATGATTGAAGTTCATGCTCATAAGCTCATATGGATAACAAACCTCAGGAACATTGACAATGTCCCTATTTCTACTAGTTATGATAATCCTACTTCCTAAACCGAACCATACAGGTTTTCCTATCAGTGCATCCCAATGATTCATTTGATCAATATCATCAAGTAGCAACAGAACCTTTTTATCACGTAACCTTTCTTTTATTATCTTAATTCTTTCCTCAGCATTGCTAATGTTTGGCCACTTTTTTTTTAGGATGTCAGAGATTAGTTGATTCTGTAAATACTCAATGCCCTTTAGCTGTGAAGTTTCTCTGACATTAGAAAGAAAGCAACAAGTTTCAAACTGATGTAGTAGCTGGTTGTATATGATTTTGGCGAGAGTGGTCTTTCCTACACCCCCCATACCATGGATTCCGAGAATTTGACTGTCCTTTAAATCACCACATACCATTCTATTGATTTCCTTCACGTGATGTTCAACACCAACCAAGCAGTCAGTTACCAGCACACGTGCCTTTTTCAACTCAGCTATAACCTTCTGGACAATTTGGTTTACAAGCTCTCCTTCTCGTCTTATGTTGGGAAAGTAAAAAAGCAAAAGAATTAGAAGTATGAAGAAAAAGTTACGTTAAACATTACGTAGAAGCTATGATGAATCCGAAAAGTAGAAACCACAAAACGAGGTACCTTGTGGTCATTGAATTAATGTCCCACCATTTTAGAGAGCCAACCTCCTTGAGAGCAGCCTTCCACTTGCTGATAGCTTTATTGTCAAATTGCTTCTCGTGCGAAACAAAGGCATCTCCATAAGACCCAGTTTGATTACGGACCTCAGAGGGGTAACATCATAAAAAATGGGCATGATCTTCTGTCCTCTTGATTTGCTACGCTCCACCATTTGTACCAACTCACTAAGACACCATTTACTGAAGGCATAGCCCTTGGAAAGTATGGGAATTGAAATTTTTGAATGGTTGATCCCTTTGAGTAAATCAGGACCGATCTCTTCTCCAATTTTCAGCTCGTCATCATCTCTATATGTGTGGATTCCGGCAGCTAATAAGCTTGTATAGAGGAAATCCGTAATGCCCGATCGAGTATCAGGTCCTCTGAAACTTAAGAAAACGTCATAGTGAGATCCAAATGACATGGAGGTTGATGATATGACGCCATCGAGCTGGCAAGATTTTTCTTCTTGCAGCATTGTCATTTCAGGGATTTGTGCTGAATTATGGACGAGTTCCTTAGTGGCTTCTATACTGTCACTACTAACAGCTGATGACGATGCACATTCCCAACCACAAGTTATCTCAAAGTCGGTTGCTGTTACAGCTGCCATTCCTTCTTTGCACCCGTGAAATTGAGTGCTCTCACCTGTTTTTCATGTAACAATATGCCAGAAAGGCATAAGAGAATATTGGTCATAGTCGCATAGGCAACGTGATAGACAATATGCGAATACCTATAACCAATTGTATAGAAATTGAATTACAGGTAACATTAGCAGGACTTTGCTGTTCAGGAAGAGAATGACATTGAATCCTGTTGCAGAGTTTCACTAGCTATAAAAGATATCTCCTAGGTTTGTTAACTTAACAATAGTTAGGAAGAAACTTAGAAAAAATAATGTGAACTGATGCCATGAATATGCTCCAACCATGTAATCAAGAAGCTCTGCAGTCAAGGGTCATGGCCCATAATTGCTCAATTCATTTGCTAAATCCCAAATGAGCTTGCCACCAAACTTTCAAAAATGCCTACTATAAATTGGCAGATAAGCTAGACTCTAAAATGGACTTGCTTGAGAAAATTTTTCGATCGTAAGGAATCCTGGTACAGTTTTATGAAATGTTGCCCGAAGAGTTAGGTAACTGTTCCAAAGAGGTTTCACCCATTAAAAGCCAAAAAAGATAGAAGATTCTCTGGTTGTTATCATGGATGCATCAAATAGTAGCACTAACCAGAACATTGAACTCATCGAGAAGTGATCTATCTGCTCCAAGTTTGTGTTGTATGATACCTCTAACTGACAGTGGGATTGAAATTTAAATGCATAAATTTGAGACATTGCTCAAGTAAAGATAGTTCATTGGTTCATGAGCCAGCATATTTTTAACTTAGAAAGTTTCACCGAACTCTCTGGCCAACATGAAACCGATGTGGAATCTTCTATGTAGGTAATGCTTATGCAAGATTGCTTGTTAATCACCGTCAATGAATTCAGCAAAGTAGACCTTCAGTCAGATATTATTCTGCTTCTGCAGGAAACAGATTGTTTCTTATCCCAGACTATGAAATCCATCCTTGATTTCATGGCCCTAGAGCCTAATTTTGTAACGAAAAAAAAAAAAAAACTAATGCTTCTGCAAAATTACTACTGTACAGTATGCCGCTAATGCTTGAGCAGAAGCATATCAGTATCCTAGAGTATTTCTTGCCAAACGAAAGAGGCTTCCTGTTAATTCTCCTACTGTTGAAGTACCTTTGTCCCAAGAGAAGTTAAATCATAGAATAGAAAAGTAGAGGGCATTAATCCAGCTCAATGAATTCAGAGCACTAGAGCAAAAGAAAGTAGGAGAATACGGCACCCTGCCACTGTTGCACTTTCAAATTATCAAAGACCAACATGGAACATTTTTAAAAACTTACCATAAACTCTGTCAGAAAATTCCAGAACCCCATCCGGTGGTTTCCTGCGAAAAGTATCTGCTGGGTAAGGCCATTGTTCAATTAAAATAAATTTCTTCAAGTCAAGCTTCTCGAAGAGCTAGAATAACACTCACCTCGTGAAGAGAAAACCAGAAGTCATCCCAGTTAGATTGAGACATATTTTTAGGGAACGTCACACATATCTTTGGGCTAGGGGAAGCTTATTTTGAGCATAGCCTTCTCTTATTGCATGAAAGATTATTAGTAGGTAGTTAACCTTACTATTTTTTTCCTACTATACAAGTAATCAATGGCCCTGAAACTCCTTAATATTCTTAATTGCATCAATGATGCGAAACTTACTCGTTTCTCTCCCTCCTTCCCCACTCCTCTTCTTTAGATTGACATTGACTTCATCAGTAATTAACTTGTCTACAGGGAACATTGTAAATGAGAATTGATTTCACGTTGCTAAAAGCAGTCATGATGGAGTTAGGCGACTAAGCATTTTTGGAAGTCTCTAAATCAACTCACCGAGTATGCATATCCTTTTTGACTTTGCGGAATTGGTAGAGCTGCGAGTCCCTGTCTACCTGTGCGCTGGGAATAAGCCAAGAAGGTATATCCTTGGTCCCTTTGATGACCTTGTCGGGCTGTGACTCCCAATCTCGCTGTCCCCCGAGCTTACACAATTCCTCGATCCTCCTCCGTACTTCTGACATCGGAGTCCGGGGGCCGTCACGTGAATTAACTCCATCTGATGCACAATCGATCGCCAACTTCAACAGCTTCTCGACCCCCGTATAGACCGACGTAAGAAAATCTGCTCGACCATTGTATAAAGTGTCGGAGGCCGACATTACTTCCAGGAGCTCCAGTAGCAACACCCCGAAGGCATGCACATCCGCCCTTTTTTTCTTGGCCCGACCTGCCCGGGCTTGGTTGGCCCCATCCCCGCCGGCTCTAGTTGGGAAGAGGGCGAGGCCATAATCGGAGACCCGGGCCTCGTAGGACGGCGTGAGAAGGACCTTGGACGAGTTGAAGTTCCCGTGATGGCTATTTTGGGCGTGCAGGTGCTCGATGGCCCGGGCAACCCCGAGGGCAACCGAAAGCCTGACTTCCCAACTCAGGGGAGTCTCTCTGTTTTGCAATTGGTCTGACAAGCTTCCCAGGGGCATGTAATCGTACAAGAGGAACTTCTGGTCTTTACTGTAGAAGTAACCCCTCAGAGGGAGCAGGTTCTCGTGGTCCATGGTCCCGATAGTTTCAACCTTGTCCCGGAATCTCTTGGCCCGCAAGACCACATCCCCGAGCATCTTCACAACCACCGTGGTGATCCCGTCGTCCAGTTCAGCCTTGTAAGTCCTCTCGAGGGGTGCTTCCCCCAAATTCTTCTTTCTGGCCCTATTAACGTCCGCCAAATTGAACCTCTTCGCGGGGTTCCCCAACAACACTAGCTTGTTCTGGGTCACATTTCTGTCCAGCGACGATTGACTGCTGCTCTTCCTGTCGCCGATCCTTCGCCACAGGTCGTTCGTTAGTGTCACTTCTTAAGAAATGAATGCAAATTGCAAAGCAAACGTATGGTATGAAATCCAGAAACCATCCCAGTTGGATATATCCAAGAAACTTTGACACGTTTTGTTTTCTGGATTGTTACACGTAACATTGGGTTAGAGGAAGCTTTGTGTCATTGATTCATTTATTTTCAGTGGAACCTTATCTTATTGCTTGTAAGATTGTTGGTAGGTAGTAACCCGTACAAGTTCCTCCTACTATACAAATAGCCAATGGCCCTGAAACTCCTTACTGTTCTTAATTGCATCAAAGATGCAAAACTCACATGTTTCTATCCCTTCTTCGCCACTTCTCTTCTTTAGTTTGACATTGATTTTCTCAGTAATTAAATTGTCTATGGGGAACATGGAAAAGATTATATTTATCTTATGTTGCTAAAGGCGTTCTTTTCTGCCAGTCTCTAAATCAACTCACCTTGTATTAGCATCTTGAGATGGCAGATTTTCTGAGGTTGTACTGTCATTTGGCGGTTTCATGAGAAAGAATACACTGGTTAAGGCCTCCTTGCACCAAGATTAAATCAAAATCCTATAAGTCAAGCTTCTTGAAAGAGCTAGATTAGAACTCGCATCGTGAAGGGAAAACCAGAAGTCATCCCAGTTCGATATATCCAAGACAATTGACACATTTGTTCTTTTTATGGATTGTCACACAAATTTGTTTTAGGGGAAGCTTTCAGTCCTTCTCTTATTGCATGAAAGATTATTAGTAGCTAGTTAACCTTACTAGTTCTTCCTACTATACAAGTAATCAATGGCCCTGAAACTCCTTAATATTCTTAATTGCATCAATGATGCGAAACTTACTTGTTTCTCTCCCTGCTTCCCCACTCTTCTTCTTTCGATTGACATTGACTTCGTCAGTAATTAATTTGTCTACAGGGAACATTGTAAATGAAAATTGATTTCACGTTGCTAAAGGTGGCCGTGATGAAGTTAGGCGACTAAGTATTTTTGGAAGTCTCTAAATCAACTCACCGAGTACGCATATCGTTGTCGACTTTGCAGAATTGGTAGAGCTGCGAGTCCCTGTCTACCTGTGCACCGGGAATAAACCAAGAAGACATATCCTTGGTCCCTATTGAAAGCTTTATTTAATTAATTAAAGGGCTTAAGGCCCTGTCCGCCCAAGCTGGGCCCAGAAAGCCCGGCCCACGGGAATAAGGCCTGTGGGAAGGGAGAGGTATAAAAGGGAGAGAGAGAGAGAGAAAAGACGTTGGTTGGATTCATTCTTACGCACGTCTTTTTCTCTCCGCGTTTTCTCTCTCAAAAGAAGAACAAGGCATACGGCTTCTAATTCTTCCCTTCAAGGCTTCATCAAATCGAATTCGACCGGATTCTCTTCCTCCATTGGCGTCGGTGTTTAACTGCGCTAACTAACAAGCGTACGCTCGAATCCGTGGTGTGCTTTACGATCGGTGATACGTGTCGTTTTCTTGGGCTGCGCTTCCGCTTGAGTTTAGGGATTCGATTTAGTGTCGAATCCGGGTTTTCGGGGATCAGTTATTCCCAACATTGGTATCAGAGCCCTAGTTCACGTTTTCCCGATCAATTTGATGTGTTTTTGATTGATTTTTCGCAAAAAGGGACTTCGGCCGTACGGATCGGGCGACAAATCCCGACACCCGAGACTTCTTCAACCATTTTCATGAGTTTTCGAATGTCAAAACCAAATTTGAAAGCACTCGGGAGAAAGAGGACGTCGAGACGAGTCCGGAGATGCCTCGAGCGCCGCCGGAGACGCCGAACGCGCCCACACGCGCGGCCGGTAGGCGCTGCGCGTGGCGCGACGCGCGCGCGGAGCGCTCGATCGCCAGCGCGTGCGGCACACGCGCCGGCGGCGACCGCGCGTGCGCGCCGCCGGCCGGCGAAGACGCGCCGGTCCGCGGACCGGCGCCGACGCGTCAAGCATGACGTCACCCAACGGCCGATAACGGCCGGGGTGACGTCATCGATGACGTCGCAATGACGTCGGTTGGCCGGCGGCGACCGACCCGCGAACCGACCCGACCCGACCCGCTGGCGATGGCACGCGCGTGGCACGTGTCGATGACGTCTGCGTGACGTCATCCCGCACGCGCACGGCACGTGCCAGCGGTCCGCTCGAACGGTCCGACCGGTCCGACGACCGTTGACCGGCGACGACCGTTGACCATTGACTTGACCGACCGTTGACCGTTGACTTGACCGTTGACCATTGACCGTTGACCGACCGTTGACCGTTGACTTTGACCGTTGACCCAAAAAAAAAAAAAAAAAAAAAAAAAGGAGGAAAAGAATGTGTTTCTTTTTCAATTAAGTCTATGTGGATTATATGTAATCCCTTATTTGTTCTGCATTTGTTGCAGGAACAATCTCCCCCGAGGTTGCGACACCTATTCGCTAGCGATGTGGGATGAACAAAAGGAAAGAACATTTGTTTAAGTTGATAATGAAATGATCGATCATCGATGGGAGAGTGGTGACTTAATTGATCACGTCCTTGAAGTCAACGGAAAATTCAACAGGTCATATGGAATGGTCGTCAGTATGTCATGATCAGAGAGATGGTGCGATTTTTCATAACCACTCTTCCACTGAATGGCAAGATGTGTTGAATCGCATATGGGATGTCAACGGAGCTGCTTCCTATAAGAAAATTGTGTTAGATTTTGTAAATGAATATTACTGTATTGTTACAAGGGAAAAGATCAAGAAATTGAACAAAAGAGGATCTTTCCCAGGTTCGTGTGTCTTGACTATGTGTTAGTTGTATTGGTCGATGTATGTTAAGTGTGCTTTGTGGACATATAATGTATTGTTTACTACCCGATTGTCATTGATGTAACAACTGATATGTTAGTTGTATTGATTGAAAGCATTATTGTTTTATTGGAATTCAATTATCTGTTGCTTTATTATTCTTTGTTCTTGTGGGTAATTAGCTATGGGTAGTTATAGAAGTTTTTTGTAGCTTCATAGAATTGATTTTGCATATGACAATCATATTAATGATAGTTTTAAGTTAGGATTTTTGGAGGATGATTGGAAACGTAGTGACCTTTTGATTCCGAAGCCTTACTTGAAATTATTTATTAATATGATGGGTCTATGCAAATAGGGATGCATAAATGATAGGCATTAATAATTCGTGCATATTTTGTCGATTTGTTCAGATCAATGGCTTGACCACAAAGAGCATAGTTGCTTTGAGCTGAACAAAGGTGAAAAGCTCAATGGAGACAACTATGAGATTTGGCAAATGAAAATCCAAGATGTCTTTGGAAGAGCAAGAAGCACTTGAGGCTCTTGTCATGACCATGGTTGAACCCGAAGATGGAACCACGAGCAGCACAAAAAGGACAAAGAAGCTTTTTCGTGTGGAAAAGAATGAACTCTCTAGCTCGCATCACGTTGCTGAGCAGCATGGAAAATGACGTCATGCGAGAGTTTCGGCGTTTTGACAATGCCAAGGAAATGTGGGAGGCATTGGAAGCTAGATTTGGTCACACTTCGGTGACTAGACTGAGGCAGCTCACTATCAGGTTTGACTCCTATAAGAAGCCTCATGGTCAGACCATGAAGCAACATCTTAGAAAGATGTCAAATATGATAACCGAGCCGAGAGACGCCGGCCATGTCCTCACGAGATGAGCAGCAAGTGCAAGCAGTGATTCGTTCCTTGCCTCAGAGTTGGGAGCATATGAAGGTGCACCTGACTCATAATGAAAACATCAAAACCTTTGAGGATGCAATGCGTCATCTTGAGCTGGAAGAGGACCGCCTGTTGGCGGCTAAGCCGGATGCTGAACTTTATCATGCTAGTTCTAGCTCAAATGGAGCTTCGAGCTCCAAGCGCAAGCGCCCTAGCTGGTTTGATAAGGGGAAAGGCAAGGAAGAAGCTGGTCCTTCAGGGAAGAAACCCAAGTTTGACCAACATGCTAGAGGAAAGCGTCCTCACATGAAGAAGTTAGCAAGGGTGAAATGCTACAACTGTGACAAGAAGGGTCACTATGCTCGCGATCGTCGTGAGCCAAAGAAGGTATGCACCCCTTGTGCTTTTCAGAACTTTGCTTATGTGTCGAGTTCGTGTTTCTAACCGAGTCTAATCCTTTGTGGACTGTGGATTCGGGAGCGACGGACCATGTAGCGAAGGATAGAGGATCCTTCGTGGAATTCCGACGAATACCAACCGGAACTAAGTGGATCTATGTGGGAAACAACTCAGAGCTGAAGTGAAAGGAATTGGCACATGCCAATTGAATATGCGTGGTGGACGCACCTTGTTTCTTCATGATGTATTGTATGCTCCGGAGATTCGTCGGAATTTAGTGTACGTATTAATGTTGGTTAAATTAGGTTTCAATATAAACTTTCGTAGTAGAGGTGTGAATTTGTTTTTGGAGACAAATTACTATGGTTGTGGCTATTTTTTGGATGGTTTTATTGTATTGGATATTGAGTATATTAATGCAAATGTTTGTTATTCCCTTATCACATCTTCTAATAAATATGATAATGATGTGAATGTGTGGCATGCTAGACTTGGTCACATTGGCCAACAGCGTATGAATAGACTAGCCAAAGAGGGCTTGTTGGGCAATATTGAAAAAGTCGATTTGTCCATATGTAAGCATTGCTTAGAAGGGAAAACGACAAGAAAACCATTTGGAAAAGGAAAAAGAGCTGAATTTCCTTTGCATTTAATCCATTTCGATGTACGTGGTCCAATGAATGTGAAAGGAAGGCATGGGGCTGTTTATTTCATCACCTTTATTGATGATTATACTCGATTCGGATATGTCTATTTGATTTCTCATAAGTCTGAAGCAATAAATTGTTTCAAAAGGTTTATGAACCTGGTAGAAAATCAATTAGACAAGAAAATAAAAACATTGAGATCCGATCGAGGTCGAGAATATTTATCGATGAGTTCAGAAAATTATGTGATGAAAAAGGAATAGAAAGACAGTTGTCTATTCCGTATACTCCTCAACAAAATGGTGTTGCGGAGAGAAGAAACAGAACCCTACCGGAAATGGTTAGGTCTATGATGGCGCATGCTAACTTACCTATCACCTTTTGGAGTGATGCATTGTTAGCTGCTGCCTATATACTTAACCGGGTGCCTTCCAAATCGAGTTACTTCCACTCCATATGAGTTATGGACAGGTAGAAAACCGGACTTAAGTTTTCTTAAGCCATGGGGTTGTGCTGCCTACACACATGAGTCCTCTCACAAATTTGGGAAATTAGGTCCCAGAGGAAAGAAGAGTATTTTCATAAGATACTCTGAACACTCAAAAGGGTATGTGTTCATTGGTGAGCAGGAAAGTGGGAGTGTAACTGAATATGAATCACGAGATGTCACATTCTTAGAGGATGAGTTTCCTAAGAAGGGCGAAATAGGGGAAGATCACTCCCTATTTGAGACTTTGGATCAAGATAATGATATTGGTGGAGTTCATCCAAGTGGGAGCGTAATAGGGAATGATGTGCAAAGTGTACAATCTCCCGTAAGGCGAACAAGTCGCCAAAGTATTCCCCGTCGACGTTTTGACATTGAAGGGGAAACTTTTATGATTGCTCCACAAGATGAGGATGAGCCAAGAAATATCAATGAGGCTCTGAAGTGCCCTAGTAAAGAAAAATGGATTCGTGCAATGGAAGAGGAAATGGAGTCAATGGAATCAAACCAAGTCTGGGAACTGGTTGATCTTCCAAAAGGACGCAGAGCTATTGGAAACAAATGGGTTCTCAAAATAAAGCGAAAGGCTGATGGCTCGATAGAAAGGCATAAGGCTCGCCTTGTGGCGAAGGGGTATAATCAACAGGAAGGAATTGATTATGAAGATACGTTTTCTCCTGTAGTGAGATTTACCTCGATTCGCATTATTCTGGCAATAGTAGCTAGTCTGGATCTTGAGTTACATCAAATGGATGTAAAGACTGCTTTCCTCAATGGAGAATTAGAGGAAGAAATATATATGGAACAACCTACTGGTTTCATAGTGAAAGGCCAAGAAGAAAAAGTATGTCGACTTTTGAGGTCGATATATGGTCTTAAGCGATCATCAAGACAATGGTATATACGTTTTCATAATGCCATAGTGGCATATGATTTTACAATGATTGATGAGGATCATTGTGTATATATCAAAAGATCCAAGGATCAATTTGTGATCATATCATTATATGTTGATGATATCCGATTGTCGGAAGCAATATGGAGTTGGTTAATACTGTCAAGAGATGGTTGTCTTCTAACTTTGAGATGAAGGATATGGGTGAGGCTGCATACATTCTTGGAGTTAAGATTTCGAGGGATCGTTCGAAGAGATCGTTGTCTCTTTCGCAAGAAACCTATATAAATAAGGTTCTTGAACGATTTCGTATGCAAGACCGTAAACCCATAGACACTCCTATTGCAAAAGGTGAAGGATTGAGCCATAGATCGTGTCGGGGACTCCACAAGAGAAGGAACAGATGAAACATGTTCCTTATGCTAGTGCTGTTGGAAGCTTGATGTACGCTATGATGTGTACAAGACCCGACATATGTTTTGCGGTTGGAATGGTGAGTAGATACCAATCCAACCCGGGTCCAACACATCGGAAAGCCGTGAAGAGAATACTAAGGTATCGAAGGAACCGCTGATTTCAAGTTGAATTATCAAGGAAAGGATCTGCGACTTGAAGGCTATTCGGATGCGATTGGGGAGGAGATTTAGATGAAAGAAAATCTACCTCAGGTTTTGCTTTCTTATTGAACAATGGCGCCATATCATGGAGCAAGAAGAAGCAAACGTGCATAGCCTTGTCCACGATGGAAGCTGAGTTCGTGGCGTTATCAGCGGTACAAGAAGCAGTTTGGCTTAAGAAATTTTTGGATCATTTAGGTGTTATTGAGAAAGTTGCAAATCCATTGTTGGTTAACCTGTGATAGCCAAGCAGCTATAGCGTACACCAAAGATCCAAAGTATCATGGCAAGACCAAACATATAGATACCAAGTATAACTTTGTAAAAGATATGGTTGCACGAAAGGATGTGAACTTGCAGTACATATCTACGCATAGAATGGTAGCAGATCCTATGACAAAGCCAATACCTAGAGATGTGTTTTGTGGTCATGTAAAATCTCTAGGATTGCGTAGAGTCTGATGTACTGAATTGTAATTTCCCTGAATTGTTCACATTTATGAAATCTTGTTTTTTTTCCATTGATTAATGCCTATGAATCTTAGTATGATCTTTATGCATCTTAATGCTCAGTGCATTATTTTAAGTTGAGAAGTATGTCGGACAGATATAAGATTAGCCCACTCACACGGGTAATCGCCTCGTTTACTATGTGATAAATAGAGATGAGACTGTTTTTAAGCTTATTATCTAAGTGATAATCGAGAGCGCAAGCTTAAAATACGTATGTCGCCTTAACTGAGTGTTAAGATGATGACATAATACTAAAGATATCTGAGAGTAAAACACCCCACATATTTTACTTTATCTGTCTATGATGCCAGATGTGAGTTCTGATGAATTTTGTGATTGAGTAGATACGTGAACTCGAGTTAGACATTGGGTATGTCTCGAACTATCATCCGTACGGTATTGAAAGGTGTAGACATACGCTCCATGGGAAAGGAGTTAATACCGTAATACGTATTTCATACTACGTATGCATGAGACGACCAATAAGAGTGGCAAAAAGTTTGATCTCAACTTTTTATGACGTGTGAGACTCTTGAGGAAAAGAGTTCCTCAATTTTGAAGTCCCCGGGACTCTTGCTTATTCTCAAGATTTCTATTTAGTGTTTGCTATCTTAGTGTGTTGCCAATGGTCATGAGATGATTCGATCTAATGGGGCATTTCTAGAAAAGCAAGCTGGACTGAAATTGAGAGTTTGAAGGAAAGAGGAAGATCGATTTTTGGAGAATCACATTGTGGTTTTGTATTCACCGGTCGACCAATTATAACTGTCTTTGTGATAATTATAATTGTGAATACAATATATATATCGTGTTTAAAAGAGATCAAGGGAGATATAAATGTGATCGATCGATCTAGGGTACAAGCATACTAAATCTACTCGGAGTGTGACGCCCATTATGAGCTGCTATATATTCCTAACGAGATGTATGTATAGCAACGAGCTCTCAAAGTATGCTGGTCGCACGGATTATTCACCGGTATGAATGTTAAAGAGAGGTAAAGAGATTCCTGTTCGCCCCACCTTGTGCGAGTGGGAGATGAAAGCTTTATTTAATTAATTAAAGGGCTTAAGGCCCTGTCCGCCCAAGCCGGGCCCGAAAGCCCGGCCCACGGGAATAAGGCCCGTGGGAAGGGAGAGGTATAAAAGGGAGAGAGAGAGAGAGAAAAGACGTTGGTTGGATTCATTCTTACGCACGTCTTTTCTCTCCCGCATTTTCTCTCTCAAAAGAAGAACAAGGCATACGGCTTCTAATTCTTCCCTTCAAGGCTTCATCAAATCGAATTCGACCGGATTTTCTTCCTCCATTGGCGTCGGTGTTTAATCTGTGGCTAACAAGGTACGCTCGAATCCGTGGTGTGCTTTACGATCGGTGATACGTGTCGTTTTCTTGGGCTGCGCTTCCGCTTGAGTTTAGGGGTTCGATTTAGTGTCGAATCCGGGTTTTCGGGGATCAGTTATTCCCAACACCTATGATGACCCCGAGCTTACACAATTCCTCGATCCTCCTCCGTACTTCTAACATCGGAGTCCGGGGGCCGTTACGTGAATTAAATGCAACTGATGCACAATCGATCGCCAACTTCAACAGCTTCTCGTCCAAGTCGTGGTACCTCCGACCGAAAACTCCAGCGACCCCCATCTCGAGAAAAACGGAGTGGACCGACGTAAGAAAGTCTGCTCGACCATTGTATAAAGTTTCGGAGGGCGGCGTCACTTCCAGGAGATCCAGTAGCAACACCCCGAAGGCACGCACATCCGCCTTTCTTCCCTGGGCCCAACCTTCCCGGGCTTGGTTGGCCCCATCCCCGCCGGCTCTAGTTGGGAAGAGGGTGAAGCCATAATCGGAGACCCGGGCCTCGTAGGACGGCGTGAGAAGGACCTTGGACGACTTGAAGTTCCCGTGGTGGCTATTTTGGGCGTGCAGATGCTCGATGGCCCGGGCAGCCCCGAGGGCAATCGAAAGCCTGACTTCCCAACTCAGGGGAGTCGCTCTGCCTTGCAATTGGTCTGACAAGCTTCCGAGGGGCATGTAATCGTACAAGAGGAACTTCTGGTCTTCACTGTAGAAGTAACCCCTCAGAGGGAGCAGGTTCTCGTGGTCCATGGTCCTGATAGTTTTAACCTTGTCCCGGAATTCCTTGGCCCGCAAGACCACATCCCCGAGCATCTTCACAACCACCGTGGTGATCCCGTCCTCCAGTTCAGCCTTGTAAGTCCTCTCGAGCGGTGCTTTCCCCAATTTCTGCTTAGTGGCCCTATTAACGTCCGCCAAATTGAACCTCTTCGCGGGTTTCCCCAACAACACTAGCTCGTTCCTCGACAGCTTAGACTCTTGCGGCTTGTTCTGGGTCGCACTTATGTCTGGCGCGGATTTACTGCGGCTTTTCCAGGTGCCGATCCTTCGCCACAGGTCGTCCATCGGCGTCACTTCTTATCCAATGGATACAAACTGCAAAGCACACGTTTGGTTAGGCTCTGGCTTCACCACTCATAAGCACAACAGCCATCTTCATTCTTCTCCCCCTCTTTTTGGGATGGTTCTTCTTGTCATTTGCTCGTCCCATTTTTCTCCGTATATTGCCAGTTTGTCAACGGCACGGTGCTACATCAAAGTCCACGTCCATTAATTGGGCACGAAGATTGAGGAGAATGTAAAACGAAAGATTTAGGACGCTGTTCGTTCCAACTTCATGACAAAAAATATATATTTTTTATGAATTTTCTTTTTTTCTTAAAATCAATTTGGATTTGTTATGTGATTTAGAGTATGTGATTTTTCTTTTTGCGAAACAGAAGTCATTTTCCCTAATCTAAACTTCTATTTTTAGTACATGAAAAACGTTTTTTCGTATATCAATTAGTTTTTTTTATCATTTAAATACTGAAAAGTCGAAAAATAATTTTCCTCAAATAGTTTTCTCTCAAACAAACGAACTCTTAAAATTATTTGTGCATTTATATGGTCCCATGCCCACTTGCCCTTGAAAATTGGCTTAGCCGGTTTCTTATTTGAATGATTAGAAAACTTACTTCATCCACAATAAATCTATTGACATGGGTATATACACCAAATTATTTGAATATATCCGAGATTTATTAATCATTTATTAATTTTATTTGTAAATAAAACGTAACTAATCAAAATTAATCTTAATATTTCTCTGTAGTAAGGAAATTGTGTAGAACATCCAAACAACTATATTTAGGCATTCTGCTAATACTGTATATAGCCAATTGATATAACTCTAATTTTACCTAATAAATCATTGGAAACAGATGAAAACTCAACCCATCTGAAAGCTTAGGGAAGTTGGCGCACTGCATTGTCTTGGAACTAAAACAATACCCAATAAGAGATTGAATCAACTTGTGATGGCTATCTAATTCCGTCTTCATATTTTTATCTTAACATGCAATTTAATTCAAAAATTATAATCTAATCCTATCATGCAATTCTATCCATGGAATCAAATCTAAATGATATGATATGCAATGCAATCTTTTTTGAATTTTTGGTATTTTTAATTATCTAAATTAAAGATAAAATCTCAACGACGCATATGCAATCTGCGAAAATTTCAAATTAAAGATTACGATAATCTAAAAAATAACTCGTTAAATAAAAAATTATGCCAATCTTAGGCAACATAATTACCCAAGTTAAAATAATTAAAAAATGATCCAATATATTTAGAGATCAAATTAGTAATTAAATCAAGCCTCAATCGATATGCCTAAGATCTCAAATATCATATATTAGATAATGATCAATCTGAATTAAGGAATCAAATATTCAAATCGAATTGGATAAAAATCGTTACCTAAATGGCTGCAGCGCACGGTTTACTCGGCTGGGCTCCTCGCGGAGGTGACCGACGTGAGGGATCAGACGATAGGCGGTGGTTGGTTTGGTGCTTGGCCCGCTGGTGGCCGAGACGGGCTCAGCGATTATGGCTCGGCAAGACCGCCTTGAGATGCAGCCAAGGACTTGGCGGCGACTGCCCTCGGTCACTGCGGTAACGCACGGATGGTGGCCTCAGTGGTGGAGAGGTGACGTTTTCGTCAGGATCGCTTCTGCAAATTCGTAGGCGTCGCTGTGGTGTTCGAAGGAGGACTTCCGAGAGCCGTCCAAATTGATTGAGGCACGCCGAACCGCTGGGACGCTGTGCTAGTCGTTGGAGAGGCCGGGCTCGCCGGGAACCCGCAGGAAATCGTTTAGAATTACTGGAAACTGCCCGGGATCGCTGGCTGGTACAGTCTGGGCGGCAGGTCCTCGTGGTCGCTTGGCTGGCTGGAGCAGAGGAGTCTTGGTCAGAGCAGGGACGAAGAGCAGGAGCGCCAATCGTCAGCCACGAGCTTGAGCTCGTTGTCAGGGACTCCTCGGTCAGTAAGAGGAGGCGTCGCGGTTCCTGATGCAGTGACGGATCAGCAGCTGGGTCGAGGTCGTGTGCGGGGGAGATTGGCCGTCGGCGCTAGTCAGGGCTCGGCCAAAAACAGGACGGGGCCGGGAGCAGGACCTCCTTGAAGCGTTGGTGAAGAGCTGGGCACGATCGGACTGCAGGGAGGCGAGAGGACAAGCGTTACAGCGAGGCTCGCTGGAGGCTGTGAAGGTCTTCGAAGGCTGGCGTGTCGCTGCAGCGGAGGCACGGTCGTGATGAGACAACTCACGAAGAAACGTGGGAGGAGGCGCAGTGATGATGAGGCACCCAGCAACAACACCGCCGAGGGGATGCTTAATGCTCTTCCCCTATCTTAAGTTTTTTTTTTTCCCTTCAATCTTTTGGCCGTCTCTCTCTCTCTCTTCCTTCTATCCGTGTATATTCTGCTGGTTAGGTGAAGCGCAGAGAGAAGAGTCACTCCCCACGATTTCTCTCTCTCCCTATCCCCTCGTGTTTTTCTATCGCGTGCTTTCTGTGAAGCTCTCTTGTGGCCCGTGTATCTTGACCGTGTGGCCTCCCCTGCGAACGTGAGTCGTTCTCTATATCCTTATTGATGAGAACAACATGTCGCTTTCTTTTCTAACTTCGACTTCTCCAGTCAGATTTCGAAATTATTCAATCTTGGCTTATCTCCTGAAGATCAAAAAATAGGATTGAATTGATAATTGCAGATTACTGCCGGAGATTGAACTTCATTAACAAAGGAGTTGAGTATGAAGTTTAAATTCGCCCCGGCTGACCACATCTTTAAGAAGTACTTTCAATTACATGTACGATGATACGTGGTAACACTATGTTCGAGCTGCATGATTCACACATATTGCAAATTTGAATTATGCTAATGATATTTTTGTTTAGAGGTCAGATCAACATCTATTTTTCTTATGCAATTATTTGTAAATTATGAGCCAAAATTTATGTGTCAACAATATTTACCCACATATATTTGGATTTTGAGATCATGTCATTGAAAACATTTGTTTTTGGTCAATTATGCTATAAAACTTGTGTATATTAAGTTCGTGTCAATTCTTATCGTAAACGTGGCAGAGATGACTGCGTGAATTGGCAAAATATTAACCACTAAATTTCCAACAACTGTAAAAGGCTGTGTATTATTTTGGCACATTTAAAGATTCATGTTAAATTTGCAACAATGGTGAAAGCTCGCATATTTTTCTGTCAATTGCCTTGTGAAAATAACTACACATTTTTTTTATATATAAAATGAATCATTGTTAATTACATTAATTAGGAAAACATGTTTTTGCAGCCAAAAAAAAAAAAGTTATTAAACAGAAATAAACCTGAAAAAGGAAAGGAAAGTAAAAATGCACATCGAGTTTTATATGGTTGATTGTTAGACCAACATCCATGGGAAGAGTACAAAATTTCATTAGAGATCAAGTGATATAGTGTAAATTACAACCTTAGTTGAATTACTCAAACACTCTCAATGCTTCTTAGGAATTAATCACTTCTAATTATCTTAAAATTTTGTAGCTCTCACAATTGTTCACAAAACAATTACTCAATCCCATGGAGGAATTCTCAAGAATCGTACCACAAACCTATTCATGACTTCAAACAGTCTTGAGATTCTCCCTAGATGAAAAACCATGAAGAGTGGCATCAATGGGGATGTAATTCAAGAGAAAAATTCTTTACCAACTAGTGGTGACTCCTAAAGTCGAAATAAGTTTCATAATTAATCTAAAATTAAGTTGCAATTGGTAGTGTTTAGGAGAACTCATGCTAGCGCCACCTCATGTGAGGAATTATTTGTGCCTGCTTAGTAACCTCTTAACTAGGGGTGAGCACTGATCCAATTCCAACCCGAGAACTGTGATTGACCATTTGTGGGTTCCGCACATCTTGACATTCTTTTCAAAGGTTTATCCAATCAAATATTTCGTTATCACTATTACATGATTCGTATTTCAGATAGATCTGCTGGCGCTATGCTGTTCTTATATTGACCTATGCCGGTGCTTTCGGTTGTTATTTGCAATTATCAAATATAGTTGATTAGTTTTGTATAATATTTGAGTATTCATACTTTGATAGAATGGACATTTACTGAAAAGTGAGATAATTCAATTGATACAAATCTCTAATGACCTATTCAATTGCTCGAAACATATGAAAACTTAAACCAGCCAGAAGCATAGGGAATTTGGCGCGTTGGATTCTCTTGGCACTAAAATAATACCCAATAAGGGATTGAATCAACTTGTAACAGCTTTCTAGTTTTGTCTTCATATTTTTGGCCGCATGCCATGATACTTCAATTGGTACATGAACACACAGATGTACGGTGTATTTGTTTCATAGAAAACTCAATGATAAAATAAAGTGCTTTCTAGGAAAACTTTTTCAAGAATGTGATTAGTTTTCCTTTATATTTTTGATAATATATGATTGTTTTTTTTTATATTTGGATATTATTATTTTAAAAAAAAGATTTCAATATCTTAGCTTTATCTTAGGCAAAAAAAAAAATTTTTTTTTTTAAATACAATTTTTTATTTTTTAAAAATTTGAATATTTAATTACTATTTAATTTTTCTTTTTTTCTCTTTTTTTTTTTCTTTTCTTCCCTTTTCCTTTTCCCCCTTTCCTCCATCACGTCGGCCAACAACAACCACAGGCGAGCTTGAGCTCACTAGCCTCAAGTGAGCTTCAAGCTCACTAAGATAGGGCAAGACTCCCATTTGCTAGGCTCGAGCTTGAAGCATAAGCATCAACCGAGGAGGCTCAACCTTGTGCGAGGTTGGCGAGCTTGAGCTTGAGCTTGTCAAATCTCAGCAAGCATCAACCTCGCACAAGGCCCGCGATCTCGACCTTGCTGGCCCATGCCTATGCCCGATTGTTGGCCAACACCAAGGCCAAAAGATCGGTTAAGAAAGCAATAAAAAGAAAAAGAAGGAAAAAGGAAAGAAAAGAAAGAAGAAGAAAAAAACTAAAATTGAAAAATTTGAGATGAGCAATTCCATAAAGTGTTTTCATATCCTTAGATTTAAGAATTCACTTTCCTAAATTTATACATAAGTATTTTTGTTAATTGGAAAGTGTTTTTGGTTGACTAGCTACTTTTTGTGTGTCGCGACCAATTTTTTGGGTGTGAACCATCTAGGATTTGGCTAATGGATTGTTAAGCCTAGACTTAACTCGGGCTCTCCCAAGCCCATACCAATTTGCGACTTAGGTTCAAGTTCTTAACATGCAAATGATATTTCAATTAGGAGTCGCCATTAATCTATTTTTGGTGGGTCGATTAGAAACCCAAGTAAAGTAGCGGGAGGTTTACTTTACTCCTACGAACAGAGATTTGTGAGTTCGGGGACTTGGTTACACTAGATTTCTCTAACGCCCTTTCGGTACATTTTCTTTAATTTTGAAAAAAAAATGTTTTGTAGGCAGTTTGGATTGATTTTAAATTTATTTCCCTAATATGTGAGGTGATCATGCGGGTGCGCAATCCACCAATTTAACACCCAGATAAACAATAAATAAATTGCAAAAGCTTATCTCAAAGCAACAAAAGCATCTGCAATGTTAAATTAGAATCCACGTCAACAACCTTAGATATGATTTCTAATTAACACGCAATTTCTTTTTTTTTTTTTTTTCACTTGATTAATGAAAATCATGCAATATGCAATTTAACCTAATGACATTAAATTTCTAGCTAAATGGACCTAACCACAATCACTAAGTAACATGCATTTCATGAATCTAATCCTATATGACATGCGCATGATTTTTTGTATTTTTTAAATAAAAATTCGTCATTAAAAATAACTAACAATAAAAATCTAACTAAAGTGAGATATTATCTATTTTAAGTTAGGAAATAGACTAATCTGGATCCTATCTTAACTTAGAAATTTATCTCGACATGCAATTTAATTCCAAGATATTATCTAACCTAGATATCATCTAAACATGCATTCTAATATAATTAAAAAGGTATCTAACTATTCTATCATGCAATTCTATATAAGAAATCAAATATAATCTACATGATATGCAAGTGCAATCTTTTTTGTATTTTCGGGATAGATAAGACAATTAAAAGATAAGCACAAAATCATTCAGAATTATCAAAGATATCACACATCATTCGAATCAAGAAACAATACCTAAATCAAACTTGATTATTTTGCTAATAAAATCGATAAATTGATCTTAAGACTTAAAGATCAAGATATCAATTTTACTCCCGCGTAATTAATTATTCCATCTAAAGCCTTATAGATGGAATAAAAAATCGATATGCAGTTGCAAACTAGGAAATAAATCCTAATTGAAAGTTATGTCTATCACTCATGGATATGAAACTAGATATAAATAGACATATATTAGGCAATAAAATATCCAAATATACTAGATATGCATCTTACCTAATTTGATGATATTCTTCCCAAATTTGGACCAAGTGCAATTGGATCGGGATCGAGACCAGCTTCTCGACGGCGAACGGCAGCAAGCATTACGTGCATGGCGACGAAGCATGGCTCCACGGTGCTTGGCTCGCTCAGAAACCTGCACAGAATAAATTCTTTCTTTTTCTGTTTTAGCAAAAACTCTCCCGCGGACACAATGCACGGGATTCCGCGGCGTGGCTACATGCGACTGGAGTTGTCCAGAGATTGGTTTGCCGAAGTCAAGCACACAGTAAAGGGTTGACCCTCAACGAGTTGCTCACGGTGGGATTATGTGTGCACGTTTTCCTTGGACAACATTCAGAACTTTCCTGGGAGTGCTTCTTCGTGGAGTGCTCATTTATTCAATATTCGTGGCCTTTATTTTCCTTTCAAGTGATGGTAGCCCAGAACTCTCCAAGTAATCCAAGTGATGGCAGAAAAAGTGAGGCCGGTTCAGACATAAAGGAAAATTCGAACTGAGGACCCTCCACTTTGACAGGCCAAGCGTTGCAGATTGACAGCACCAACTTATTTGCCGATGGAGGAGATTCGTCGTCGTCGTCGACTGCCTCTTCGTTCAGAGCTTTGCATCTCCCGTAGGCGTGGCCGGGCTTGTGAATTTCTGGGGCTCCTGAAGTCACGACGGCCGAAGCAGCAGCTTCTCGGTGTGATTGTCGTGAGGCTATTGGTTGGTACGGGTGCCGCTCGTAGTTGGGGGATCAGCGACCTGGACTCACGGTGGATCAGCAATGGATCGGCAGCCGCTTTGAGGACTTGAGGAGTCCCAAGAATTTGTTCCTTCTTGTGTCCTTTTCGTAAAGTGCACTACGAGATGGATTGAACGGGGCTAGACCGAGAATGGTCTTCTTCTTTGTGTGCGTCTATGGCAAGTGCCAAGTTTGTGCTCTCCAATGTGCCGAATGTTGATCCCAGAGAAGTCCTCCAAGTGCTGCCGCTCAGGACCTTGAAGACCCCACCTCTCTCTCGGCTCTCACTCACAATTTTTATATTGTGGCTGACCTAGATTCTGTCGCAGTGTGTTTTTCAATTGTATCGCCTCTCCCCCGAATTCCTCCTCCGGCTCACGAAAATTATGGCTCCTTTTATAGTGATTTTCGGATGGCCATTTTTATAGCAACTTTCAACTTTCCACCTTCTGTTGTATTAAATCAAGCCTGCAAATCAGAACGTGATTTCGCAATCAGCTCAATCTTACTAAGATTTCTTTCATTTTGCAAAATTCTTGCCTCTTATTCACTTGATTTTTAAATTGCTTCTAAATTTAACGAAATCCGAATGCTCATCAGAATTTCAAATTTCCATGCATAATCAATCAAATAAATTTCCCCCTTTTTTTTTCATTTTTTCCTTTTATTTGTTCCAATGCAATTTTTATTTTCCTTATTTTCCTAGATTTGCTAAAAATAGGTGTCAACATTGTGAAAATCTAGAAAATCAATTATTGGAAAACACTTTCCCCGAAACAAATGCACAAGTAGCTTAGATTGCAGCTGGTATCTTATGCCATAAATAATGTGTATAACAGAGGAGACAATCAGAATAATAGGGAAACAATATTGTTTACAATTGATTTTGCATGAAATATCAAAGAATCGGTATAAATGATATGCCAACCTGAGTTCTCGAACATGTCTTAATTTGTTATTTTATAAAATCGTCAAGAAGGAGAATCAAGTTCGCCACTTCTTTCTAAATTGTTTCTCTAATTAATTTAAGTTAATGTGAAGATGGTAGTGGGTGTTCATCATGGCAAAGAGAGGGCCCTCATGTGCAAAGGCCATGTGAACATGTAAGCTGTTCTTATATTGATCTATTCCGGTGTTATCGATTGTTATCTGTAGTGTTATCGTACAGTTATAAAATGGAATATCTTTGAGCTGGTTGTTTTACTTCATAGTTTGGTTAGGTTTGTATGACTATATGAGTATTTACACTTCTATAGAATGGACATTGACGGAAAAAAAAAAAAGTGATTTAGGACGTGCTATTAAAGAAAAATTTAGTCTAATGGTTAGTGAAGGGTGGTGCTACAGCAAGAGCTTACTTATGGAAATTTAATGATTCTTGTCATTAATTTTAACTTGTCATCGGATTGGTAATTAATGCATCCTCCAATTGATAACACAACTTCTAATGAGTCTAACAAGTTTGGGCTTATGACTAGTCAAAATTCCTGATGCTACACGAATTAAGTTTCCTTTTTTCTCCGCTACCTTAAATATGACTTGCAATATATGTCATTCAATGGAATTAACGAGTACCATTCTAGAGTCCAATGTGATCAATGCATCCCCTATAATGATCGATTGGTGTCGTGAAGACTACTTAATTTGGTCATCCCATTCAAGTAGTCTATCCCAAAGTTTACTTTTCAAAGGCTCATAATTATGCTTAGAGCATGAGAACATATTACGTCTTTCACACTTAATTGTCCTATATAGTATTATTAAAAATGTCAATGTTAGCACCAACTATGTTATGTAAGATGGCTAACATTCATGTTAGCGATTTCTAACCTAAATTAGACAGATGGACTGAATTGACACAAATGTGAAAATGTTTAGGACAAAATTGATCGATTTGAATAGTTTATAACTAGATTGGTACCAATATAATAGGTTTAGAGCTTTTTTGGTAGTTTTTCTCCAACTCCAAGATAGCCAGGATTAAATTCACAAATAGGTGCAGTTTGTTCATATGAAAGAGGAAGTTTGTGAGGGTAAGATTTACCGTGCCAATAAGTGCGTGAAAGTTTTGGTTATTGTTAGTATCATTGGTAAAATAAAGTTGATTGACAACTTCCTTGTTGGAACATCCTAAGTCCTTGGATAGATTATTTGAATAGTTCATATGTATAAGATTTATTTAATGGAACATGTAAGTTGATATCCAGAATCAAAATGGCAAATGATCATAATAATTTCCGAACAACCAAACACAAGTGGATATGTGACTGGAATACGAGTTTGTATAACAAAAGCTAGTTCATAATTCAGTTGGAGATAAGTTATTTAAAAACTTAAATTGCAGTTGGTAATTTTGTATAAAAGTTAGTAGCTCCAATACATTGGTAAGGCCAAAAGCATCAGTATCTCAATCGGTATTGAGGATTCGAGGATTTGTTGTCAAGATACCACTAATGAACCCACTTTCTTTCCATGTTTGATCAAACTGGCGGCCTTGATTCTCTCATCTTTAGATCCCAAGATTGATGTTGGCGCTTCACAAGTAAACAGAAAAATTGTGTAAATAGTGGTCTACATCATACACATAGAAAATGAAAGCTGGGATTGGAAGGGATGGCAGCACGTACGGGGGCACCCAATGGTTGAAAAGTAGGATCAGCGGGAAGCTAAGCAGGAAGATGAAGGGCCACACAGGCTTTGATTGAGTGAAAAGAACCTCGTGAGTCGTTTCGTATAATTTCCATGTTCATATTGGAAACCTGGAGAGCCTTCAATTGACTCCAATACATTCTGCAGTCATTGCCTTCTTGTGGTCTTGATTCCTCAACCGAATTGATATATTTGATGGAATTGGAATAATAAACTGGTGGATTGACTTGGACTTAGCAAGGTTCTTGGTGGTTGCCTTCTAGGCATTAATCCGTTGAATGAGCATTCCATTAATTCCTCCAAGTGGACCTTTCCTTTTCGCTTCTAGGAGCCGACGTCTGCGTGTGCTTTGTCGTTGCCTTCTACGCGTTACCCGTTGGGAGTTTGCGCGTCAAGAAGGAGCAAGTCTTGAATGCATCCGGTGCATCTGGGTTTATTCCACCTCAGCCACTGGGTCTGTGGATGTCCATATTATTTAATTACCTAGCTAGATGAAATGAGATAACGTATTTCGGGTACACACTACAATCTTTAGTATTAAGCCTTTACGACTACTTAAGGTGATTTTAAAGGGTAGTAGTTCTACCTCTATATTTTAACTCGGAAGCTATTGGTAATCAAAGAGATCTCTCTCTAATAAATAACTAAATCACTACTGAGAGCAGTAGTAATCACATGCTTAGTATAGTCTTCGCCATCTTTGTGGCCCTTGGCCCTTGATTTGCAGTAAACAAAAAGAAAAAGGAGACGCTTCGTATGTCGCCCATAAGACGAAAGATTGCCAGCTCGCCAAGTTGCAAGTATTCCTATTTGAAACCTTAGTTGTCTTGCCGTATTCGTTTACCCTTCTCGAGTCGTGCATTAGACAAAAGAATGCATGCATTGTCTTCTATTTTTCGGGGACAAACACTTGACTAATCATACCACCGGCCGCGGTGGCTCCATTGGATAAGACTCTGCTGATCTTCAACGAAGAGGTGAAGGGTTCAAAACTCAGGGGAGGCGCTAGGTATATTAAGTGTGACTCAGGGGTGGTGGGTCCTCCTGCTTAAGTGTCACCTGGGGGTTTACGGCGCGTCTATCGGCTGCAAACCGGTTCCTCCAGCACCAAAAAAAAAAAAAAAAAAAAACACTTGACTAATCATACTACTAATGCCGCCGCCAGTAAATATATGCGGTTTTTAAATTAATGCATTGAAGTCAAACATACCTTATCCAAATCCTGGTTTGCAATTTTAAATAATTTCTTGATTCATTCTTGTAAATTGCAAACTCGAGACCAATAGTTCTCTGGCTCGGGATGCTGAATTCACTAATAAGGCAGTCGCAACCTATTTAGAATGAGGCTATTCTATACAATAACAAGTTTAATGGCTTATTACTCAGGATCTTCTCGTCATCGATGATGATCTTTTTTATCAGAACGTGTCATTTGCTAATCTCTAATTTAGGGTGTTATGTATTTTAGGATAAAGTAATTTGTATTTCTTTTTCCAAGATTCAAATGTTGTGTTCTACCAAAAAAAAAAAAAAAAAAAAAAAATCAGTGTTTAGCATATCGTAATTCAACCCAAAAAAAAAGGGGAAATTTCATATGTCATCCATAAGAAAAAAAGATTAATTCAAGGATTAATACTATGAAAAAATCATAAATCGGTACACATGTGACAAATTTATTCTAAACTAACAATAAAAACTCCAAACTGATACACATATAACAAATATACTCTCTGTTTATAAAAAAATCATAAACCAATACCTCAATTAATTGTCACATATCATTAAACTTGGTAATTTGTGAATATATAACATATACCAATATATAGGTTGACCATGAGCAGTATTTATCATACCCCTACATCGGAAACCAACATGTCAAAATGAGAGTAGATATAATTTTAATGCATGTCCAACACAACCGACTCAAAAATTCATCCGATGCTTGATCCAATTTTATAAAATGAGATGCCACAAAATAATTCAAGTTTTCATTAGTCCTCAAAATACATGCCATGCCATAAAATACGAACTTTTTCTCTAGATTAGACCATGCAAGGCAACTTCACAAAATACTTTAATTAGAAATTCGCCGCAGCAGCACCAGTGAAGACAAAACCAAGGGTTAGTAATAAACACAAAAGAACTAGAATCTGTTGAAATTTTCGGTTAAAGTAAGCTACGAACCACCAAATTCACGAATTCCAAATGTTGGGCGTTTTATTTCTACGGGGTTAGGGCATCCCGAAGCTATCTTCTTGTGCTTCTTTGTTGACATCCCAAGTCCATATCGTATAGTTGAGGCCTCGTGATATTATTCGTAAGTAAGATTAACCAAAATGGTGATCACATTATGTAGAAACTCATAGTGTTCCTTTAATTGGCTTGGCCCAATTAGAACTAATTGGGTTGTTATGTATGGTATGAGTAGTATCCTTCTAATGAACATGTGGTTCGTGAGAAGACTATGCTCGTAGTTGATCTAACGAGGGTAGGGAGCGACCACTGGGTGAGAAAACTCGAACAAGATGCGATTCTTGGTAGACTTTTAAGGCAGCATAAAGGGAATGAATGAACTGAACTACATATCAAGTATATAGAGTATCGTTGGTCGTATGGTCCAACAGTGACGCAGACGTCATTGATTTTTGTGGGAGAGTACGTGACACTTGTCGACGAGCCAAGCATACATTTTTGTAAAAATAGTAAAAGCACAAAATAAAAAATAGTAATAGATAAAAAGAGAAAAGAACCCAAACTCATTTTCCTTAGCCTATATGTTTTGTCTAATTCGCTCACTTCAGGCCAGTCCATTAACACCAGCTCAGGCCCATAGGTTTATTACCCCAAGCCCATCACCGCAACAATTTGATTGGTCAATTCATCCGGGCCCAATTCTCTCGGTGAACCGATCACGGTCAATGGTACACAGACGATTTTGCCTCTCCAAAAGAAACACACTGTAATAGTAGATGGGTGGGCCCCAAAAAGAAGAAAAAGAAATGTTGAAAAGTCAAAGAAAGAGACAAAGGTAGAAGCTAAGCAAAGAGAGGAATCGAGAGTTTTCCGCAGAGAGGGAAAAGAGAAGAGAGAGGGAGAGAAAGAAAAGAAAGAAAAAAAAAAGCAAAAAGAAAAAGGAAGATATAAAAAGGAAAACCCACGTTCGGGCACAGAAAGAAAGAAAAAAAGAAGAAGAAGAAGAAGAAGAAGAAAAAAAGGAAAGGAAGGAAGGGGTTTTGACACGTGCACGCCACGGATGCTTCGCCAAGCCGACTCTACTCCATAACGCAACACCCGGTAAGGGATTAGGCCCCTCGTTCGTCCAATTGAAGTTATTTATGAGTTTAGGGCTCAAATTCGGAATTGTTGGAAAATCAAGTGGCGAAGTCCAATTTTGGAGTCGTTGAGCCGTGTATTTTTATGGGAATGATAGTTTAGGGTGTTGTGAAGCCGTGGGATTTTACGGATCGTGATTTGAGCTTGTGGTTTGTCCGAAACAAAATTTCAAAGTTTCCCGCGCGCAGTGAACAGAATGCGTCCAGCAGCTTTGGGGCCGTAGTTTGTCATCTTTTGGCTTGATTTTTGGGATGGCGAAGTTGGGACTCTTATTATATGTGTCAAGGGCTCTCTATTGACTAAAAATTTATTTAGATCGGGGTTCAGAGGAGGAAGTTAAGGCATGATCAAGTTTTACATTTAATCTCCGTGTTGCGAACGACTTGAGCAATTGCTTTAGTTATGCGATTTGTTAACGCGTAGAAGTCATTTTGTTAGAGTTAAGGCATAAGTTAGTCATTTCGTAGTTAAGATAAGAGTTTTATTAGATTTTAACATTATTCATCGATTATTTGATAGGGCCTTGAGTTCGACGATACGAGTATCGTTCGTCGTTTGGTCGTAGGCAATGAGGTGAGTGGTTCTATATCTTCTTTGATTTTAAAAAAAAAAAAAAATTTCATGTCTTAGAGTATATATGTATATACATTGAATTGAGGAGAGCATCTTTATGCATAAAAGCAAGATCGAGCAATTGCTACTCTTTGGTTGATTTTGAATGTTTGAAAAGAGTATACAAAGTAAGTGGAGAAATATATATATGAAATTGCTTTGGGATTGATTTATGGAAATGTTTATAACGATTTGAGAAATTGATATGAAATGGATGATGGGTTATGCTGCAAATGTTATTTGTTTGGTTTATGATATTAATTTATGAATTGGATTTCTGGTATTGGAGGATGGTTATTTATGCTCAATATGATTGTGAACCCAATGATGGGTTTTGGGGTATGCATACCAGGTTTAGGATATCCTTGGGCCCAGCCATCGGCTTTATAGGTGGAGACCTTGCTAAGGGGAAAAGCTTGGTCGCCTTGTCACAAGGCGTTGTGTCGTGACCATGGTGGAATATTGAGCAATAGATTAATCAATGGATGGACCATTGATATGCAATATTTGATGGAAATTCTATGTGATATTTGATGGAGAGATTATTCAATGGACTTGACCATTGATACTTGACTTTTGATGGCGATTTAAATGAATTTTCCATATTAGTATGAAGCTACGATGATATCAAATAACTTTTATATGATTTGATATGTATTTTATATTAAGTTGGCATTATAAGATTTGGTATTGCTTTGTATACATGCATAGTGGTTGTTCGATCTGCTTAGAAGATATGTACTACTCACGAGCTGTTGTTGCTCATTCCACTCCTCCTTTAATTTTTTCAGGTTCCTCGATTAGCGGCGAATAGAGCGAGTGCGCCATCGGTGGGAAACTTTTTGGGGAGTTCTATTTTGGGTATGATCAAGGAAATTGTGTACATATTCCTTGCTAATGGTTGGATTGTCTGAGTTCTAATTTTATATTTCTTTTGATGGATTATAGAAACTACGATGTTACAACCAATCGTTGGTCTATCGATATGTATATATGGTTTGATATATATATAAAAGATGATATCAGGTTGTTGGTTGTGTTGAGGCTGCGTCCTTCGTGTGGAAAGGACGGCCGTGTCATCCCCATTCTTTGTGTTTTTGGGGTGTGACATCTTTTGGTATCAGAGCCTAAGTTTTGTTCTTTTTGGATGTGGTTATGGGACGCTGTGAGGTTGTGTGATAGATTTTATTTTTCGTTAGTCTTTTAGATTCTAAGGTGTAGTTTCATTCTTGGATTCGGGTGATCATGCGTACCGACTCGAGACTCTTGCCTCGCTTCGTAGAAGCAGCAAAGGCAAACGAGTCGCTACCCCTGATGCTAGAGACATGCCTCAAGCTTCTCGAGGTGCGTCGTTGAGAAGGAGACTTGAGGACCGCTATGATAGGAGTCCTGACTTACACGAAGTCAGAGAAGAGGATCAAGAGCCAACCCGTTCAACTGAATTTGAACAAGCAATGATCCATTGGTATCGCCAAGCAAAAGAATTGACTGGAGATGGAGCGGCGCTCGTGCACTTTTGCCCAATTTAGAAAGGCGAAACCACCCACTTTTGATGGGAAAGTTGATCCTCTCGGGCCGAGCGTTGGATTAAAAAGATTGATGGGATCTTTGAAGCGAAGAGGTTTCGAGGATCGGAAGGTTAAATTTGCCACCCAATACGGAAGGTGAAGCGAGTTTTGGTGGGATGGAATGAAGCCAAGTCTTGGAGGTAGGGATGTTATTATATCCTGGGAGGACTTTAAAAAGGCGTTCAATGCTCAATTCTTCCCAAAGTCATTCCAGGCAAAGATGAAGGGTGACTTTGTACATATATCTCAGGGTGACTCCACAGTTTTGGAGTATTCAGTCCGCTTTAATCAATTGAGTAGATTTGCAGAGCACTTGGTAGCAAATGAGGAAGATAAGGCCGACCATTTCCTTGGAGGGCTCCAACCAGAGATTAATTCTGCACTTGCACCTCTTATGTTAACAACCTATAAGGATGTGCTAGAGCGAGCAATCAAAGTAGAGCAAAGCATTCTGAAGCACGGCACACAGGGGGCGCCTCAGTCCAAAAGGTTTAAGCCCACAAATGTACAAGGTAGCCATACTAATGTTAGTGGAAGGCGAAGAGGTTTCAGTCGGCCAGGACAGTTTAGAAATCCGAGTAACCAGGGCCCCTGCAATACATGTGGAAGTTATCACCGCGGTGAGTGTTATCGGAAAACTGGAGTATGCTTCTTATGTGGGAAAGCGGGACACATGCGGCGAGATTGTCCTACACAAGGGAATCCTCCTTTTGACAAGAGATCATGTTATCTATGTGGACGTCAAGGGCACCTATCACACCATTGTTCCATGCGGAGGAATACCCCTTTGGTTGGTAAGCCTCAAGAGAACCAGCAAAGACAAAGTACAAGTGGAAAAGTTTTTGCGATGACGAAGGAGGATGCGGCAGCATCTAACGCAGTTGTTGCAGGTAATATTTTTATTGCCTCACAATGTGCTTATGCGTTATTTGATCCTAGTGCTACGCACTCATTCATTTCAACTGAATTTGCAAAAAAGCTTGATGTGTTGCCTGACCCTCTTGAATGTGAATTGCGTGTTGATACTCCTACTGGCGATTTCTTAGTTGCTTATCATGTGTTCAAGAGATGTTTGATTCGGATTAATAATGTTGAAATGCCTGTGGATCTAGTGGAGTTAAATATTCGAGATTTCGATGTTATTATAGGGATGGATTGGTTATCTACCTATCGTGCTCTGTGTAGATTGTTTTTCAAAGAAAGTGATATTTAGGCTTCCAAATCAACCCGAATTCTCTTTTTCGGGAAGTTGTCAAAACACTTTTCCAAGGTTGATCTCGGCCTTGCAAGCGAGGAAACTTTTGAGAAAGGGTTGTTGTGGTTATTTAGCTTGTGTAAAAGACACAAGCAAGGTTGTAGTGAAGTTGGAAGATGTTCCTATTGTTAGAGAGTTTCCAAGTGTGTTTCCCGAGGATTTACCAGGCTTGCCCCTTGATAGAGAAATCGAGTTTTGTATTGAACTGATGCCCAGTACAGCACCAATCTCTAAGGCACCATATCGGATGGCACCCACTGAATTAAAAGAATTGAAGACGCAGCTGCAAGAGCTTTTGGACAAGGGTTTCATCGACACGGTGTTTCGCCTTGGGGAGCTCCTGTTCTATTTGTGAAAAAGAAGGATGGTAGTATGCGGCTTTGCATAGATTATCGAGAGCTTAACAAGGTAACGGTCAAAAACAAATATCCTTTGTTCCGGATTGATGATTTATTTGATCAACTTCAGGGAGCTCAGGTATTTTCTAAGATCGACCTTCGTTCTGGGTATCATTGGTTGAAGATAAAGATAGATGATGTGCCTAAAACCGCTTTCAGAATAAGGTATGGTCATTATGAATTCATGCCTTTTGGATTAACAAATGTGCTTGCTGCCTTCATGGACTTGATGAATAGAGTGTTTAGGGAATATGTAGACAAATTTATTGTGGTGTTCATTGATGACATTCTAGTGTATTCGAAGAGTTTAGAGGAACACGAATAACACTTGAGGTTTGTCTTGCAGACGTTGCATGAAAAGAAGTTGTATGCCAAATTTAGTAAGTGTGATTTCTGGCTTGATCATATATAATTCTTAGGTCATGTGATCTCTAAGGATGGCATATTAGTGGATCCAAAGAAGGTTGAAGCAATTGTTAAGTGGAATCGTCCAACTAATGCTACAGAAGTAAGAAGTTTCCTTGGGCTAGCCGGCTATTATAGGCGATTTGTAGAGGGATTCTCAAAGATTGCAGGTCCACTTACTCGTCTAACTCAGAAGAAAGTTAAATTTGAATGGTCGGACCAATGTGAACGCAGTTTTCAAGAATTGAAGAGACGGTTTGGTTTCGGCTCCTATTCTAACTCTACCTTCTGGAAGTGGCGGCTTCATAATCTATTGTGATGCATCCAAGGAAGGTTTGGGTTGTGTTCTTATGCAAAATAATAAAGTTATTGCATACGCTTTTAGACAATTGAAATTACATGAGAAGAACTACCCCACTCATGATTTGGAGTTAGCGGCTGTTGTGTTTGCCTTGAAGATATGGCGGCACTATTTGTATGGTGAAAAATGTGAAGTCTTTACCGATCACAAGAGTTTAAAGTATATCTTTACTCAGAAAGAACTGAACATGAGGCAAAGAAGGTGGCTAGAACTTTTGAAGGATTATGACTTGTCCATTAATTACCATCCGGGTAAGGCTAACGTGGTAGCAGATGCTTTGAGTCGTAAATCCTTTGGAAATATGGCAACTTTGCTCACTTATCAAAAACCCATTCTTGAAGATATGAGGAAGTTAGACTTGGAGGTATTGGTGCGTCAGCTTGGTGCTCAGTTAGCTAACCTTCAAGTACAACCTACGTTGATTGAGATAATTAAGGCTAAACAAAATGAAGATCCCCAATTACAAAAATTTAGAGAAGGTGTAGAAGATGGAAGACAAGCGGATTTTAGTTTACATGTAGATGGATCCTTGAGGTTTCGTGGGCGACTGTGTGTTCCTAAAGACTCAAAGCTGAAAAAGGAGATCCTGCAAGAAGCTCACGGCACTAGATTTTCAATTCATCCGGGAAGCACTAAAATGTATAGGGACTTAAGAGGAAACTTTTGGTGGATCAACATGAAAAAGGATATTACAAAATTTGTCGATCAATGTTTAGTTTGCCAGCAAGTGAAAATTGAGCATCAAAAACCAGGTGGACAGTTGCAACCTTTAGAGATACCTAAATGGAAGTGGGAGCATATTGCCATGGACTTTGTAGTTGGCCTACCGAGGACACCAAGTGGTAAGAATGCTATATGGGTGGTTGTTGATCGATTGACTAAATCTGCTCACTTTTTGTCATATCGATTTGGCCTTTCAATGGAAGATATGGCAAAGCGATATGTTAATGAAATAGTGAAGCATCACGGAGTTCCAGTAAGCATTGTTTCTGATAGGGATCCTAGGTTCGTATCTAACTTTTGGAAGAGTTTGCAAGGAGCATTGGGCACTAAACTCAACTTGAGTACAGCTTTTCATCCACAAACAGATGGACGAGTCGAGAGAACGATCCAGACATTAGAGGATATGTTGAGATCATGCATCATTGACTTCGGCGGTTCTTGGGATGAACATCTACATTTGGCAGAATTTTCTTATAACAACATTTATCACTCCAGCATTAAGATGGCACCCTTTGAAGCTTTATATGGCCGAAAATGCAGAAGTCCTATTTGTTGGAACGACGTTGGTGAGAAAAGACTAACTGGCCCCGAGTTCATTCAACAATCAGAAGAAAAAGTTAGGCTGGTTCGGAACGTCTCAAAACGGCTCAAAGTCGTCGAGAAGAGTTATGCGGATCTGAAAAGACGCAAGTTAGAATTTAATGTGGGGGATCACGTATTCTTAAAAGTTTCTCCTACGAAGGGTGTAATGAGATTTGACACACGTGGGAAGTTAAGTCCAAGATACGTGGGACCATTCTTGATCTTAGAGAAAATTGGTGAAGTCGCTTATAAATTGGCTTTGCCACCGGTGCTATCAGGTGTCCATAATGTGTTCCATGTTTCTTTGTTGCGGAAATATGTGCCAAATCCCGAACATGTGCTAGACTTTACACCATTGAGATTACGAGAGAACTTGACATATGAGGGCAGCCTATTCGCATTGTCGATAAGAAGGATCAGGTGTTGCGGCGACGAACTATTCCTTATGTAAAAATACAATGGCAAAATCACACCGAGAGAGAGGCTACTTGGGAACTCGAGGAGGAGGCAAGACATAAATACCCTCACTTGTTTCATGATTGAAGTACATGCAGATTTCGAGGACGAAATTTTTTTTAGGAGGGTAGAATGTAATAGTAGATGGGTGGGCCCCAAAAAGAAGAAAAAGAAATGTTGAAAAGTCAAAGAAAGAGACAAAGGTAGAAGCTAAGCAAAGAGAGAGGAATCAAGAGTTTTTCGCAGAGAGGGAAAAGAGAAGAGAGAGGGAGAGAGAAAAGAAAAAAAAAGCAAAAAGAAAAAGGAAGATATAAAAAGGAAAACCAACGTTCGGGCACCAGAAAGAAAGGAAAAGAAGAAGAAGAAGAAGAAGAAGAAGAAGAAAAAAGGAAAGGAAGGAAGGGGGTTTTGACACGTGCACACCACGGATGCTTCGCCAAGCCGACTCTACTCCATAACGCAACACCCGGTAAGGGATTAGGCCCCTCGTTCGTCCAATTGAAGTTATTTATGAGTTTAGGGCTCAAATTCGGAATTGTTGGAAAATCAAGTGGCGAAGTCCAATTTTGGAGTCGTTGAGCCGTGTATTTTTGTGGGAATGCTAGTTTAGGGTGTTGTGAAGCCGTGGGATTTTACGGATCGTGATTTGAGCTTGTGGTTTGTCCGAAACAAAATTTCAAAGTTTCCCGCGCGCAGTGAACAGAATGCGTCCAGCAGCTTTGGGGCCGTAGTTTTGTCATCTTTCGGCTTGATTTTTGGGATGGCGAAGTTGGGACTCTTATTATATGTGTCAAGGGCTCTCTATTGACTAAAAATTTGTTTAGGTCGGGGTTCAGAGGAGGAAGTTAAGGCATGATCAAGTTTTACATTTAATCTCCGTGTTGCGAACGACTTGAGCAATTGCTTTAGTTATGCGATTTGTTAACGCGTAGAAGTCCTTTTGTTAGAGTTAAGGCATAAGTTAGTCATTTCGTAGTTAAGATAAGAGTTTTATTAGATTTTAACATTATTCCTCGATTATTTGATAGGGCCTTGAGTTCGATGATACGAGTATCGTTCGTCGTTTGGTCGTAGGCAACGAGATGAGTGGTTCTATATCTTCTTTGGTTTAAAAAAAAAAAAAAATTTCATGTCTTAGAGTATATATGTATATACATTGAATTGAGGAGAGCATCTTTATGCATAAAAGCAAGATCGAGCAATTGCTACTCTTTGGTTGATTTTGAATGTTTGAAAAGAGTATACAAAGTAAGTGGAGAAATATATATATGAAATTGCTTTGCGATTGATTTATGGAAATGTTTATAACGATTTGAGAAATTGATATGAAATGGATGATGGGTTATGCTGCAAATGTTATTTGTTTGGTTTATGATATTAATTTCTGAATTGGATTTCTGGTATTGGAGGATGGTTATTTATGCTCAATATGACTGTGAACCCAGTGAGGGTTTTTGGGGTATGCATACCAGGTTTAGGATATCCTTCGGGGCCCAGCCATCGGCTTTATAGGTGGAGACCTTGCCAAGGGGAAAAGCTTGGTCGCCTTGTCACAAGGCGTTGTGTTGTGACCATGGTGGAATATTGAGCAATAGATTAATCAATGGATGGACCATTGATATGCAATATTTGATGGAAATTCTATATGTGATATTTGATGGAGAGATTATTCAATGGACTTGACCATTGATACTTGACTTTTGATGGCGATTTAAATGAATTTTCCATATTAGTATGAAGCTCGATGATATCAAATAACTTTTATATGATTTGATATGTATTTTATATTAAGTTGGCATTATAAGATTTGGTATTGCTTTGTATACATGCATAGTAGTTGTTCGATCTGCTTAGAAGATATGTACTACTCACTGAGCTGTTGTTGCTCATTCCACTCCTCCTTTAATCTTTTCAGGTTCCTCGATTAGCGGCGAATAGAGCGAGTGCGCCATCGGTGGGAAACTTTTTGGGGAGTTCTATTTTGGGTATGATCAAGGAAATGGTGTACATATTCCTTGCTAATGGTTGGATTGTCTGAGTTCTAATTTTATATTTCTTTTGATGGATTATAGAAACTCGATGTTACAACCAATCTGTTGGTCTATCTGATATGTATATATGGTTTGATATATATATAAAAGATGATATCAGGTTGTTGGTTGTGTTGAGGCTGCGTCCTTCGTGTGGAAAGGACGGCTGTGTCATCCCCATTCTTTGTGTTTTTGGGGTGTGACACACACCCTCTCTTGATCGCTGCTTCAGCAACCCCTACGATGCGGAGCACGCACGCAGACGCCGGATGAAGCCGAGGAAGGAGTCTGTCACTTCTATTTTCTCTCGACTGGGACTTCGCTCTTCTGCTTCATTATATTTCACTTTTCTTTTAGGTTTCTAATCATTAGCAAACTCTTATAATAATGTCTTATATAGGTATGAATATTGAATATTCCCATTTGACCGTGATACTATTTCCTTTTTTCTTGTTTCTATTGCCCTTCCATTTGGATATAAAATACCTTACATATGAATAGGAAATAACAGAGTACTATAGAGTTGTCTATAACAATAATGAGAAGGAGTCAAACAAGCTATAACCCCACATTGTTTTTGGAAATTTGATGAGTTGGCAATTGCATATGATTTTAGTGATGCGGATAACTTTTCTATGGAAGGATTGTGAAGATCTTCCATGTATTTATATCATTTCACTGTACTTTTCTATGAATACTTTTTTAAGTAAATGTCCATTCTATCAATGGGGAATATTTGAGTATTCATACATTGATAGAATGGACATTTACTTAAAAAAGTGGTGCAGGATGTTCTATTATTGGAAGTTCAACGTAATTGTTTGTGAAGAGAGGTGCTAAAGCAAGCGCATCATTATTCAAATTCCCCAATTCCAGTTAGAACTTTAATTTATCATCCAATTAGTGATTAATGCGTCACTCCGACTGAAAACATAACTTCTTAATGAGTCTAACGAGGTTTGGATTTATGACTAATCAAAATTCCTGACGCTACATGAAGAAGTCTCCTCTTTTCTCTACTACCTTAAATTTGACTTCCTATATATTAAAGAATATGCAGAACTAGGAATTTCTTTGAGCTGTTCTTACCATGTTATAACCCTAATATTTTGGTTTATCCAATCAAGTTAGGATTCTTTTGAAGCAAGGTTAGGCAACCAAGATCACCTTCATAAGCTTCTTTCCTCTGAAGTCGCCTTCCTCTTTGCCCCAATTTCTCAATTTAGGGTTAGAGTTTGAAGAATATATGTGATTTAGCCCCAATTAGTTAATTTAAGGAAAATAAATGGTCCAAATGTTAGGCACAATTTTGATGACTACCTTTTGCTGATGAACGAAAAGTTACTATTGAATCAATGCCACGTCAGATTTTTAATTGTGCAAATCACTGATGGTGCTCAAGTGAATAATCTTTAACAAATTTCGACCAAAAAAAAAAAAATTCAATGCGGCACTCAAGTGCTGAAAAAAAAGGTCATAACACTTAAGCGCCATATGAATATTATAACACTTATTTTCTCTTCAAACATCAAATGTGATGGTTTTAATTATTAATGTGATGGGCCTAAGCTGGCCGTCCGCCCATGTTGGACCTAAAAGCCCGCTCACAAGATTAGGGCCCATGGATGAAGGGATATGATGAAGGGACACGTTTTTTTTTTGTGGAGAGGACGTATATAAGGGGAAATAAAGAGGGAGGACTGCACCTTTTGAAGTAACATACGTTCTTCCTCCCTTTCTCCCTCAAAAACGCTCCAAAAAGAAAAATAGTAAGCAAAAGGCGACACCCATCTTCCCTTCAAGGCAAATTGACGTCATCGAATTAAACGGGATCAATTTCTCTTCCTCATATCGGCGTCGGTGTTTAATCTGTGGCTAACAAGGTACGTTTGACTCTGTGATGTACCTTAGGATCGGTGATGCATGTGTTTTTCCCGGGCTCGTCTTCCGCACAAGTTTAGGGGTTCGATTTAGTGTCGAATCCGGTTTCAAGGAATTTGACAATCCCAACATTGGTATCAGAGCTGTAGTTCTTGTTTCCCGATCCTTTTCCATGTTTTCCTGACCCCTTTCATGTTCATGGATGATTTCTTATTGATTTTTTGTGAAATCAATCGGCTGACACCGATCGGGGCGAAAAAAATCCCGATACTTGAGCACTATTCATCCATTTTTTCGAGTTTTTATAAGTCGAAATCCATTTCTGATGGCGTTGGATGGAAGGTCTCGTCGAGATGAGCGCGACGAGTGGCGGAATGCCGCCTAAGGCCGCCGGACGCGCCCCCATGCGCAGTCGGAATGAACCGGTGTCTTCGGCGTGGGCGACGCACATGCGTGTGTGCCATCGTTGGTGCATGTGAGGCACGCTCCAGCTGATGTCATCGTGACGTTAGCTGTCCACGCGTGCCACATGTGCTAGTTGGTTTGCCCGACCGGTCTGACCGGCCCGACCGATCCGTTCGGTCCGACTGGTACGACCCGGCTCGTTTGGCCCGACTCGACTCGGCGGCTCGACCCGGCGACCCGACCAGTTGACCGTTGACTGTTGACCGTTGACAAAAAAAAAAGGGGAGAGGAAAAGAATGTGTTTTTTTTTTTTTTTTTTTTTTTTTCCAATTAAGTCTATGTGGATTATATGTGATCTCTTATTTGTTCTGCATTTGTTGCAGGAACAATGCCTCTCCTTGGGTTGTGCACACCTGTTCGCGCAATTACCGATGAACAAAAGAAAAGGCTTTCTAAGTTGATAGCTGAGTTGACTGATCATTGATAAGAGAGTGATGACTTAATTGATCATGTTCTTGAAGTTAATGGGAAAATTCAAAAGGTCATATGGAATAGACGTCAATTGCCACAGTTTGAGATGGTGCGATTTTTCATGAACACTCTTCCACCAGAATGGCAAGGAGTGTTAAATCACATATGGGATGTAAACAAAGCCGCTTCATATAGGAAAATTGTGATGGATTTTATAAATGATTATTACTGGATTGTTACAAGGGAAAAGATCAAGAAATTGAATGAAAAATGATATTTCCCAGTTCGTGTACTGACTTGGTGTTAGATGTATTGGCTGGTCTTTGTTTAGTGTGCTTTGTGGATATCTTATGTAATGTTTTTCTACCTAGTTATTGTTGGTGTGGCAACTGATATGTTAGTTGTATTATATGAAAGCATTATTATTCTATTGGATGTCAAATATTATTTGCTTTTTGTTATTGTTAACTGCTGTGGATAGTTCATAGAAGTTTTTGTAACTTCATAGAATTTATTTTGCATAAAAATATTATATTAATGATAGTATTAAGTTAGGATTTTTGGAGGATGATTGGAAACATAGTGACCTTTTGATTCTGAAACCTTACTTGAAATTGTTCATTAATATGATGGGTCTGTGCAAAATGGATGCATAAATGATAGACATTAATAATTTGTGCATATATGTCTGATGTGTTCAGATCAATGGCTTCAGCCACAAAGAGCATAATTGCCGAGCTGAACAAAGGTGAAAAGCTCAATGGCGATAACTATGAAATATGGCACATGAAAATCCAATATGTGCTGGAAGAGCAAGAGGCACTAGAAGCTCTTAACCTAACTATGGTAGAACCTGAAGAAGGAAACACTGAACAGCACAAGAGAGATAAGGAAGCATTTACTGCATGGAAAAGAAAGAACTCTCTTGCTCGCATTACGTTGCTGAGCAGCATGAAAAATGACATCATGCAAGAGTTTAGGCATTTTGAGAATGCCAAGGAAATGTGACAAGCATTGGCAGCAAGATTTGGTCATACTTCGGTGACCAGACTGAGGCAACTCACTATTATGTTTGACTCTTATAAGAAGCCTCATGGTCAGACCATGAAGCAACATCTTAGAAAGATGTCAAACATGATTAATGAGCTGAAAGATGCTGGCCATGTCCTGACTGATGAATAGCAAGTGCAAGCAATGATTCGTTTCTTGCCTCAGAGTTGGGAGCATATGAAGGTGTACCTGACCCATAATGAAAATATCAAAACCTTTAAGGATGCAGTGCGTCATTTTGAGCTGGATGAGAACCGCCTCTTGACAGCTAAGCCGGAAACTGAAATCTATCATGCTGGTTCTAGCTCACATGGAGCTTCGAGCTCCAAGCGCAAACGTCCTAACTGGTTTGTAAAGGGAAAGACAAGGAAGCAGGTCCTTTACGGAAGAAACCTAAGTTTAACCAACATGAAAGAGGAAAGCGTCCTTGAATGAAGAAGCTTACAAAGGTGAGTGTTACAATTGTGACAAGAAGGATCACTATGCTCGCGACTGTCGTGAGCCAAAGAAGGTATACACCCCTTGTACTTTTTAGAACTTTGCTTATGTGTCGAGTTCTATATTCTTAACTGAGTCTAATTCTTTGTGGACTGTGGATTCACGAGCGACAGACCATATAACGAATGATAGAGAATCATTCGTGGAATTCCGACAATTACCAACTGGAACTAAGTGGATTTATGTGGGGAACAACTCCAGAGCTGAAGTAAAAGGAATTGGCACCTACCAACTGAACATGCGTAGTGGACGCACTTTATTCCTATATGATGTATTATATGCTTTGGAGATTCGTTGGAATTTAGTGTCTGTTTTAGTGTTAGTCAAGCTAGGTTTTAATATGAACTTCAATAATAGAGGTGTGGATTTGTTTTTAGATACAAATAACTATGGTTGTGGTTATTTTCTAGATGGTTTCATTGTATTAGATATTAACTATGTTAATGCAAATGTTTGTTATTCCCTTCTCACGTCTCTTAATTCATATGATAATGATGTGAATGTGTGGCATGCTAAACTTGGTTATATTGGCCAACAACGTATGAATAGACTAGCCAAGAAGGCTTGTTGGGCAATATTGAAAAAGTCGATTTGCCTATATGTGAGCATTGCTTAGTAGGGAAAACGACAAGGAAACCATTTGGAAAAGGTAAAAGAGCTGAATTTCCTCTGCATTTAATCCATTCTGACGTCTATGGTCCAATGAATGTGAGAGGAAGGCATGGGGCTGTTAATTTCATCACTTTTATAGATGATTATACTCGATTCGGATATGTCTATTTGATTTCTCATAAATCTGAAGCATTAAGTTGTTTCAAAAGGTTTATGAACTTGGTAGAAAATCAATTAGACAAGAAAATGAAAGTATGAAGATCTGAACGAGGTCGAGAATATTTATCTGATGAGTTTAAAAAATTATGTGATGAAAAAGAAATAGAAAGACAGTTGTCTATTCCATATACTCCTCAACAAAATGGTGTTGCGGAGAGAAGAAACAGAACCCTACTGGAAATGGTTAGGTCCATGATGGCACATGTTAACTAACCTATTACTTTTTGGAGTGATGCGTTGTTAACTGCTGCCTATATACTTAACCGGGTGCCTTCCAAATCAGTTACTTTCACTCCATATGAGTTATGGACAGGTAGAAAATCGGACTTAAGTTTTCTTAAACCGTGGGGTTGTGCTGCCTATACTCATGAGCCCTCTCACAAGTTTGGGAAATTAGGTCCCAGAGGAAAGAAAAATATTTTCATAAGATACTCCGAACACTCAAAATGGTATGTATTTATAGGTGAGCAGGAAAGTGGGAGTGTAATTGAATTTGAATCACGGGATGTCATATTCTTAGAGAATGAATTTCTTTAAGAAGGGCGAAATATGTGAAGATTACTCCATATTTGAAACCTTGGTTCAAGATAATGATACTAGTGAAGTTTGTCCAAGTGGGAGTAACATGAGAAGTGATGAATTAAATTCAACTCATTCTCAATTACAACCACATGATGAGATGACATCATCATTATCTAATCCTAGTGGGAGTATAATGGGGAATGATGTGCACAATGTACAATCTCTCATACGACGAACAAGTCGCAAAAGTATTCCCTGTCAACGTTTTGACATTGAAGGGGAAACTTTTATGGTTGCTCCACAAGATGATGATGAGCCAAGAAATATTAATGAGACTCTAAATTGCCCTAGTAAGGAAAAATGAATTCATGTAATGGAAGAGGATGAGTCAATGAAGTCAAACCAAGTTTGGGAACTAGTTGATCTTCTAAAAGGACGCAAAGCTATGGGAACAAGTGGGTTCTCAAAATAAAGCAAAAAGTTGATGGCTCGATAGAAAGGCATAAGGCTTGCCTTGTGGTGAAACGGTATAATCAACGGGAAGAAATTGATTATGAAGAAACATTTTCTCCTGTAGTGAAATTTACCTCGATTCGCATTATCCGGCAATAGTGGCTAGTATGGATCTTGAGTTACATCAAATGGATGTAAAGATTGTTTTCCTCAATGGAGAATTAGAGGAAGAAATATATATGGAACAACCTGCTGGTTTCATAATGAAAGGCCAAGAAGAAAAGGTATGTCGACTTTTGAGGTTGATATATGGTCTTAAGCAGTCGTCAAGACAATTGTATATACGTTTTCATAATGCCATAATGCCATAATGATATATAATTTTACAATGATTGATGAGGATCATTGTATATATATCAAAAGATTCAAAGATCAATTTGTCATATCATTATATGTTGATGATATACTAATTGCCGGAAGCAATATGGAGTTTGTTAATACTGTCAAGAGTTGATTATCTTCCAACTTTGAGATGAAAGATATGAGTGAGGCTGCATACATTCTTGGAGTTAAGATTTCAAAAGATCGTTCGAAGATATCATTATCTCTTTCACAAGAAACATATATAAATAAGGTTATTGAACGATTTCGTATGCAAGATTGTAAACCCATAGACACTCCTACTGCAAAAGGTGAAGGATTAAGTCATAGACTATGTCCAAGGACTCTACAAGAGAAGGAACAAATGAAACATGTTCCGTATGCTAGTGCTGTTGGGAACTTGATGTACGCTATGATGAGTACAAGACCCGACATATGTTTTGCAGTTGGAATGGTGAGTAGATACCAATTCAATCTAGGTCAAGCACATTGGAAAACTGTTAAAAGAATACTGAGGTATCTAAAGGGAACTACTGATTACAAGCTGCATTACCAAGGAAATGATCTGTGACTTGAAGGCTATTCAGATGCTGATTGGGGAGGAAATTTAGATGAAAGAAAATCTACCTTTGGATTTGCTTTCTTATTGAACAATGACGCCATATCATGGAGCAGTAAGAAGCAAACGTGTATAGTCTTGTCCATGATGGAAGCTGAGTTCGTGGCATTATCAGCAACAGTACAAGGAGTTTGGCTTAAGAGATTTTTGGATCATTTAAGTGTTATTGAGAAAGCTGCAAATCCATTATTGGTTAACTGTGATAGCCAAGCAGCTATAGCGTACACCAAAGATCCATAATATCATGGCAAGACCAAACATATATATACCAAGTATAACTTTGTCAAAGATATGGTTGCACGAATGGATGTGAACTTACAGTATGGTAGCAGATCCTATGACAAAGCTAATACCTAGAGATGTGTTTTGTAGTCATGTAAAATCTCTAGAATTGCATAGAGTCTAATGTACTGGATATTGTAATTTCCCTGAGTTGTTCACATTTATGAACTTGTGTTTTTTCATTATTAATGCCTACGAATCTTTGTTTGATCTTTATGCATCTTAATGCTCAGTGCATTACTTTAAGTTGAGAAAGTATGTCGGACATATATAAGATTGGCCCACTCACACGGGTAATCTCCTCTATTTACTGTGTGATAAATAGAGATGTGACTGTTTTTAAGCTTATTATCTAGGTGATAATCGAGAGCTCAAGCTTAAAATACGTATGTTGCCTTAACTGAGTGTTAAGATTAGGGCATAATACTTATTATGTTCGAAAGTAAAATAACCCACATATTTTACTTTATCTGTCTATGATGATAGATGTGAGTTCTGATGAATTTTGTGAATGAGTAGATATGTGAACTCAAGTTAGACATTGGGTATGTCTAAACTATAATCTGTACGATATTGAAGGTGTAGACATACGCTCTATGGGAAATGAGTTAATACCGTAATACGTATTTTATTCTACGTATGCATGAAACGACCAATAAGAGTGGCAAAAGTTTGATATCAACTTTTATGCTGTGTGAGACTCTTGAGGAAAAGAGTTCCTCAATTTGAGTGCCCTCATGACTCTTACTTATTCTCAAGATTTCTATTTAGTGTTTGCTATCTTAGGATGTTACCAATGGTCATGAGTTGATTCGATCTAATGGACATTTCTAGAAAAGTAAACTAAACTGAAATTGAGAGTTTGAAGGAAAGAGGAAGATCGAATATGGAGAATCACATTCTAAGTTTTGTATTCACTAGTCGACCAATTATGATTGTCTTTGGGATAATCATAATTGTGAATACAATATATATATATATATATATATATATATATATATATATCATTATTTAAAAGAGATTAAGAGAGATATAAATGTGATCAATCGATCTAGGTTACTGCATACTAAATCTACTCAGAGTGAGATGCCCATTATGAGCTGCTATATATTCCTAACAGATGTATGGCAACGAGTTCTCAAAGTATGCTAATCGCACGGATTATTCACCGGTATGAATGTTGAAGAAAGGTAAAGAGGATCCTATTCGGCCCACCATGTGCGAGTGGGAGATGATGGTTTTAATTATTAATGTGATGGGCCTAAACTGGCCCATCTGCCCATGTTGGGCCTAAAAGCCCGGCCCACAAGATTAGGGCCCATGGATGAAGGGATATGATGAAGGGACGCATTTCTTTTTTGGAGGGGACGTATATAAGGAGAAATAAAGAGGGAGGAACGCACCTTTTGAAGTAACATACGTTCCTCCTCCCTCTCTCCCTAAAAAACGCTCCAAAAAGAAAAATAATAAGCAAAAGGCGACACCCATCTTCCCTTTAAGGCAAATTGATATCTTCGGATCGAACGGGATCAGTTTCTCTTCCTCATATCGGTGTCGGTGTATAATTTGTGGCTAAAAAGGTACGTTCGATTCTGTGATGTGCCTTAGGATCGGTGATGCATATGTTTTTCTCGGGCTCGTCTTCCGCACAAGTTTAGGGGTTCGATTTAGTGTCGAATCTGGTTTCAGAGAATCCGACAATCCCAACAAAATGGTTGCACCACACTAAGATATGAGTGCAACAAAATGGTTGCACCGCACTAAGATATGAGTGCTGTTGCGACTTGCAAGGCCGTGTTTTGTGATATTGGTTGTGCTCACACTAATAGTGGAATCTAGGTGTTTCTTACACGTTCCTATTTTTACATTTTTACTCTACTTCCATTGATCTCACATAGTTTTTCCTGTCACCAAGCCTTTGCCACAGATTACTAAGAGTTCCCAACGTTTTGCTATGCTATGGCGGCATGAGAGAGCTTCTTTCTCTTCGGCTCTTCATTCTCATTAGCTTCATGTCTTCTTCTCGCTCTTTCTTCTCTTCGTCAATCAATTCAGTAGTAGGAAGTGCCTTGGACACTGACATCGCATTTCAAGAGTCTCTCACATGGTTTCTTTTCTACATTCACCCACAACTTTTGTGAAAGTCTAAATTCCTAAAATTGATTAGCTCATTGATTGATTGTGTTGCCAAAGTTCCATAAAATGGAAAAAAGAAAAGAAAGATGAGGCTAACCATTGGGCAAATTTGCTGTGTAGAATCAGAAGAGAAACAGGAATGGTGGCTAGAAGTGTAAATGCGGCACAGATTACCAATTTGGGAGTTTTTATGATATAAAAAATAGGGGATAAGTACATAATGGTGCCATAAGTTGTGTATGGTGCTCACTTTGGTGCCAAAAGTTTCTGTCTAATCACTTAAGTGCCAAATCGGAGGAAAAACTATCACTTTGGTGCCACCGGCGAGAAATTCCGGCCAAAATGATTATGTCGCTTTTATATTTTTTAAAAAAAATTGACGTGGCTTAAGATTGTTCACGGTGGATAGCATAAAACGACGCCGTTTTCCTTTCTTCGTAAGAAACGACGTCGTTTCTTGCTATCCACCTTGGATTCAAATAAGAAACGACGCCGCATTGCTCCATAGCAAAAAACGATTTCGTTGAAGAGGGAGTAAAATAGGGTTTGTATACGGTTCTCCTCGATGCCGGTCGTAGCTCGCTCACCCACCGTCGTTCGCTTGCCCACCGTCGCTCACTCGCCATTACTCAGCCACTGCTGTGTTGCGTCGTCGTTCACGACCATTCAGGTTTGTCATGTTCTTTACGTGGATCAATTTTGCTAAAAATTTAGGATTCCGACGGGTAAGTTAGGGCATTGAGGGCAAATTGAGGGCTCGGCTCAGGGGGAAAGTAGTGGGGGAAGTGGTGGGGTGTCACTTTTATGGGGGCGGAATAGAAAAATTGATTCTTCCATCGTTCGTTCGCTTTCTGTTGTGGGGACTGAATAGAAAAATAGGGTACGGAGGGGCTTGACTCGGAGGGAAACAGTGGTGAGACCAAATTTGTTTGTTTAATTAATTGGATTACTTTTGTGGGGGACCGAATGTGAATCTGATTGAATTGAAAAATGGATGGTGGGGACCTCACTTTGTTTATTTAATTCGATTTCTTTTGTTTCTGTAAATGCACCGAATTTGGGATATTTTAGTCGCATTTGTTCATTGATAACAAAACGACAATGACCTGCATGTGAAGTTGCCAATTCTGTCATGTGGTTCCAACAAAACGACAATGACTCTTTTTCTTTTTTTTCATTGGGTGTAGCATTGACATGGATGCAAATTAGGTAGGCGTCATTGTTTGATATGGTAGAGAGTTTGTTATTGGCACTGAAGATTGGGAATATAGTGGTGGAAATGAATGTATTATTTATGTTAATGTTTGAAAGCCATCATGTATTGATTTTATAAGGGATTTGGTGTATTTTTTACAATACAAAGTGCAAAAACTACATTACTGTGTTCTTGAGAAGGAATTGAAGGATGTGTTGAGATTTTTTAATGATGATAATGGTATTAAGGATATTATTTACCATTATATTCACGGTGAAGAAGTTAAGGTGTATATTGAGTATTATAGTGAGGATGAGAATGACGATGAGGATGAGCAAATCACCACTGAAGGAGGAGAAGTGAGGGATCTTGTTCAAGCGAGTAATCAGGTCGGGGATGAGTTTAGGTTAGATGAAGGAAAAAATGAGAGGGAGATAAGTCATATTAATAGAGATGAACAAAGAGGGAAATGTTCTGAAATGTTGGATGAAGATTTGGGTGAAGATGTGGGCGATGAAGATTTCATTGGATTAGAATGGGAAATTTCTTTATCTAGTGAATCGGAAGATGAATGTTTGGCTTTAGTAAATTTCCCAAGTGACGAAGATGATGATGAACTCGCACAGTCAAGACAAAAGCAAAGAGAATTTCTGAGAAAAAAACTTACAACTTCAGCAAAAAGGTCCGAGCCAGTAGATAGGGATGGAGATCCAGCTGAGGGTAATAGAAGTGAAGATGAAGAAAGCTATGGCGATAAAGTTGCTAGTTCGGAAAATGAGCTTGACAATGATGATGAAGAATCTGCTCCTCGAAGAAAAAGTAAGTACCCTTGCTATGATCCGACTATTGATAAACCTGTTTTGTCGGCGGGCATGAGATTTGACGATGCCAAACAATTTAAGGAAACTGTTGTGAAGAATTCAATTGGTGAACAAAGGAGCGTTGAATTTATTAGAAATACGAAGGAATTTGTGAGAGCTAAGTGCTCACAACCTAATTGTTCGTGGAAGCTCTATGCCGCGCTTAGTAAGAATGAGTCATTCCAGATTAGGTCCTTTCAGGAGGAACATACTTGTCCAGTTATCTTTAACAATAAAATGATAACAAGTGTTTGGTTATCAAAGCACTTTTTTCAATACTATCAAAGCAATGCCTGAGATCAAGAGTCCTCAATTTCTACAATTAGTGAAGGAGCAAGTGGGGGGTTAATGTGTCGAGGAATCAATGTAAGAGAGCTAAGATGAGGGTGATGAAGATATTGATGGGTGGGTATAAGGAACAATATGCGCAGGTATGTGATTATGCTGGTGAATGCATGTTTCAAAACCCATCTAGTAGGGTATATGTAGAGGTTGTGGAGATGCCACTCCCTGATCTTAGGCTTAGATTTGATAGATTTTGTGTCTGTTTTGATGCATGCAAATGGGGCTTCTTAACTGGTTGTAGAAGAGTTATAGGATTGGATAGATGCTTTCTAAAGGGTTTATGCAAGGGGGAGTTGTTGGCTGCTGTGAGGAGATATGCCAATAATAAAATGTTCCTGATAGTTTGGGCGGTGGTAAAGATAGAGAATAAGGATATTTGACTCTGGTTCCTAAAAAATTTAATGGCTGACCTTAAGATAACCAATGGGGGAGGATGGGCATTCATGAGCAACCAACAGAAGGTAATTTCCTAAAAGATTCACTCCATTTTAATATTAATCACTTGCATATTTTTCTTGACTTGTATTTATTGGTTTGAATTTTTGTAGGGACTTATTCCTGCATTGGCTGAGTTGATGCCACATGCTGAGTATAGAATGTGCGTGAGGCACATATATGCAAACTGGTCAAGGAACTTTAAAGGAGATATGCTGCAGAAGCAGTTTTGGCAAATAGCAAAGAGTACGAATATGGTTGATTTCAGATTAAACAAATAAGGATTATTGCAGCTGACAAATGAAGGTTTTGATGCACTCTTCCAAATAGAAGCTAAGCACTGGTGTCGAGCCTTCTTCAGCGAAGAGTTCAAATGCGATATCATTGATAACAACCTTAGTGAAGCTTTCAATTGTAGAATTTTAGAGGTTAGGTGCAAACCAATCATCAGCATGCTTGATGATATTCGAGTTAGGGTTATGACTAGATTGCATAGGCAAAGAGATGAGGTTACAAAATGGAGTAGAGACTGTGGCCCTAGGATTGTGAAGAGATTTAATGCAAATATTGCTGTTAGTAGGTTCTGCCATCCAGTTTGGAATTGAGATAATGGATATGAGATTATTCAAAATCATGATAAGTATGTTGTCAACCTGGATAGAAGAAAGTGTTCATACCAAGCCTGGCAATTGAAAGAAATTCACTGTGCCCATGCCATTTGTGCTATTCAGATGAAGCAAGAAAACCTAGATGATTACCTACATGATTGGTGCAAAAAAAAAGCTCATACCTTGCTTCATACCAATTCATAATGCAGCCTATCAGAAGCAGCAAATTTTAGAGTCAACAAATCATGAAAGCCCTCTACCTTTATTGCTGAAGAAGCAAATAAGAAGGCCCAAAAAGAGACGAAGATTGCAGCAGGAAGAGGCATCAAGTCAAAGAATGAGTATGACTGGATCAAAAATGAAATGCTTCTATTGCCGCAAGGAATGACACAATAAGAAATGTTGTGAACTGAAAAAGCAGCATCAACAACAAGATGTAATGACTGATTTAGTGCTAAGGACGGGATCTACTGAAGAGTTTCTTGTTGGGCCTATTGAAGAGAGGACAGAATGCCATGTTGTAATGCCTACTGAAGGGCAAACAAAAAGCCATGCTGTAAGGTAAGTGTCCTCTTTGTCTTAGTAACTTTACAGTTTTTATTCAATAGAGTTTGATGGTTGACCATGTGTACTGGCTTCTCTTGTGCTTTTCCTCTGTCATGCACTTGTGATTTTAGAAGTTTTCTCCATTTGTTTCCACTATGAAAATGAGTACATGTCTAATTATTCATTGTAATTGGTCATAATCCTAATACAATACATTGTTGTAAGGCCTACTAAAGGGCCAGAAAAAGGCCCTGTTATAGGCTCAAGTGCAGGGACAGGGACTGGAATGGGTAGGACAGCAATAATAACAACTAAGTCCACTGTTGAGCAAACAAGAAAAAGATATCATGTAAGTTGTACATTACTGTGTTTGGTCTTTTATGGGATAAAATTTACATTTGTTATGTGTTTCTCAAGTGAGAAGACGAGCAATTGCATAAGTTGCAGAGGTTGTTACAAGGATTGTTGTTGCTGAAAATGATGCACCACAGCGAACAAGAGGGGCTCTTGGAAAAAGATTAGGGCAATATGGTAATGAGATTTACACAGATAAAAGTTTTGGAATGACTATTTTGAATATAAGATTTATAGGCCTCATGTATTTAATTTGTTGTACTTCAATTTATTTGGTTGACAATATCACTATGTTCTTGTAGCTTGGGAGAACTTCGGAGGTACTTCTCTCTCAAGGTGAGCCAACTCAAGAATCAAGGGCATAGCTAAAGAAGAGTGCTCCAAAGAAGAAGAAAGCGGGTATAGCTGCGAAACAGCCATCTAAAAAGAACCCAGCACCAGTTCCATCTCAACCAACAATTGGGAGTAGTAGTGATGATATGGACCAACGCATGACACATGCTAGAACAAAAATAGCCCTAGTCAAAAACAAGGAAAAGGAAAATGAGGTGACAGAAAGCCCAGTTAAAGAACTTGCACATCCAGTTCGAAAAAGTGCTCGGATTATGAATCAATTCAAAGCTCAAAGAAAAAAATGAGATCAGGGTGTTGTCAATATTGACTGATGGGAGGGTGCTGGACATGGCCTCTTTTCATGTGATGGTGGACATGGTCTCTTTTCATGTTTTCTTTTTTTAAGAGTGTGTTGAATATTATATCATTGATGGTAGTTGCTGCCTACATATTGCCATTGTTTTTTTTTTTTTAAGAGAGTGTTGAACTTTTGATGATTGGGAAATAAAGTTAGACATATTTTTCTTTTCTTTTGTAAACAATCAATCAATGTTAATGGCAAGTACTGGAATGACTATTTATTTTCTCTTGTGTTGGTTTCGGTTAGAATGCTAGCAAGTCAGCTATGTATGCTGTATATTTTATTTTTGCTGTTACTACAATATTGTTGTTGCTGCAATGTTGTTGTTGTTGGTTGAAGTTGTTGATTATAATGAATTTGTGGGGTTCTGATTATGTGTGCTGCTACAAGAATGCTTTGGTGGCTGGTATATCCTGTTGCATTAACACCTGTATGGGCTGGTGCAAGAAGATGCACCAGCAACTCAACTGGTGTAAGAACAAGGTGCAAGAACAATGTGTATTTGGAATGTGACATTTGGCACTAACATGTTTTTTTTTTTAAAAAAACTTGTACAACATAAGTGATCACTTTGTAATCGCGACTAGCACTTAAATGATCACTTTTATAAAAACTTGGTATTTAAGCGATCACTATTAACAACTTATGGCACTAAAATGGTCAATCGTGAATTTGCCACCATCCTTTAATTCCAGCTATGGTTTGCAGTTACAGCAAACCAGCAAACCATTACCAAATAAAAAATGCAGCAAATCATTACCAAATAAAAAATGCAGCAAACCATTACTAAATAAACAAAAAATGCAGCAAACCATTACTAAAAGCTTTTAATGCAACAAACTATTATATTTGAAAAATGCAGCAAACCAATATATTTGAAGCAAAACTAACCAAAACAAACATTGACAATACACAACTAAATAACAAAACTTTTAAGTGCTCACAACTAATGTATTCCAAGTCCAACCTTGCATGTCTACCCATAGATTACAACAACAAAACATTATGCTCCATACAAAAATTGCAGCAAACCAAAAAACATAGTTTATTTATAAATAATCCAATACAAGTGCATATTACACATCTTCAACTATGGTAGACATACAAACATCTTCTCATTACTCACTTTACATTTGAAAAAACTACCTAAGAGAATAAGAACACAATCAACGCTCGATAAAAGTTTTTTTCAATTTTCAGCCTTGAAACCTCCCTCTTCAAATGGTCCAGCAAAGATGTTAAACCCTTCATTTGAGCTTGCCTTGAGTCGACATCCTCCAACTTTTCCATTAACATAGGTGGAGGTTGATTTTGGCATTCAAGTAACTCCAATATCACCTTTGTCACTCAATCGGAGAATTTCCTATTAACCCATTTGAAATATTGGCACTTCGAGTCTTCTCTGTATCTACCGCACCCATGGAATCTTCTCCCGGGATTCAACTGAGTCCAAGTTGTTCTTCTCGGACTCGATAACCCACAATAACAGTGATACTCATCATCTAATTCATTTTTTTTAATAGGAATATAAGCCACTGCTAAAGCTTTTGTCCTCCATTTACAAGAGCGAGCTAATAACTTTGGGAGAAAATCGAAGTATGCACTCGAAATAGTTGAATTGGGGATCAAAATTGGGGATTTATGGTTTCTTATTTGGTGGAAAATTGTAAACGGTATCGTTTTGTTCTTTGTATGTTGATTGTATTCTCCGGCGATCCACGTCGACGTCAAAAATTAATAAAAAACTGCCACATCGAATTTTCGGTCAATCAAATTGGCAATGGCACCAAAGTGATTGTTTTTCAAAATTTTTGGCACTTAAGTGATCCGACGAAAACTTTTGATACTAAAGTGAGCGCCATACACAACTTATGACACCAATAGTGTACTTCTCCCATAAAATACTTAAAAGAGTTAGAAACATGCTAGGCCACATAAAGTTGTAAGCAGGCGTTCCCTCATCCTCGCAAGGCTGAGGAAATGCCCAATTTGGATAACCCCCAATCCACTAAGGCATGGGATCTAGCATTTGCGCAAACTCAATTGAACCAGATAATCTTCCTACTAATAATAATAGCACTTTTAGATTTATCAAGCTTGAAAGATTAGGAACTGGTACCAGCATTGGACACAAGATTGCCAGAGAAGTCAAGCTCGTGGGAAGCTTAGGTGGGGAGATATTCCCAGAACCATTGAGGCACGATAATTTCAATTCTTTTATATTCTTCAAACTTTCCAGAGATTCTGGGAACTTTTTGATTCCTGTTTCCAATAGATCCAACTCAGTCAATGATCGTAATTCAATAATGGAGCATGGAAGTCTGTGTATTTCTGTGAGAGAGAGAGAGAGAGAGAGAGAGAGAGAGAGAGAGAGAGAGAGAGAGAAGGAAATGGAGGCAAATAATAGAAAAGAGAAAGAGAGGGACTGATGAGAGAGATTTTCGTGCATAATGAAGCCCCCCTAAAATGGAAATAAAATTTCACTTATATACTCTCCAAATTAAGTGATTTTAACTGTTGATTCGATTTGAAGGTTGAAATTTCGATCCAACGGTCAAAAATCGATTTTGAAGGCTCCATCATGATCTCGAGATATTGGGTAATTGATCTAGTGGCTTTGATTTGCAAAAAACCAAGCCAAAATTGGGAATTGCATCCAAATGTTCGATTATGGGTTAATCTGCAATTTCATAAAATTCGAGGATCAATATGTAAAATTTTAGGAAATTAAAGGTGTAGAAGTAAAATTGACATTGAGAGGATCCCGGAACCAGCTGCCGAAAGTCAAAAATTGGTCGGTAAAAGGTATCGGCTAGCCCCACTAGCGGCCGGTTAGACCGATTCGGTCCGGTTAGGCCAGATTTTGATAAGTTCTTGACCAATTTGGTCCGGTTCTTGTTGTTTTGTCCACTTGGGACCCTTGTGGGTCTAAAATCTATACAATTTGGTCCTTAAATGACCAAATTGAAAAGGAATTTTACTCTATTTAAGAAGAAATTGACCAATTAATGTACAATTAAGCTAATCAACCTTATGAACGTGATATATGGGTCTCCTATTGATCTAATTGAATGATTATCGTGAAAAATAACGAGTCAAAAGCATGGGTACTTTGAATTGGGCCTAAATGACTAAAATGGTAAAATTTGCAATTCAATGGGCAAAATTGCAAATTGACCAAAATTAAACTCAATTAGTGTCACAATTGCCCTATCTAATGAACTACCCATGTGCAAGATCACTTATCACATTCCAATTGACCTTGAATTGAAGCGCTTGAGCTTAGGTAAAAAATGAATCTAAGACTAATATTAAAATTGGATCTAGATTCATGAAATTAAACCATAGCCATGAGTGGGTCAATTCAAATTTTATCGATTGAAGCTTAATTACTTGATTCTCTAATGTTTGGGAGGATAAAATTCTTCAAATTGATAATTTTTTTATGTGCATTAATCAGAATTGATTTTGGATTTGGACTTATCTTAAGAAAATAAGTGAGAAATAATCCTCCGTTCACAAGTTATGAAAGATCGATTTCGATCCCCTAATTATGCCTCAAAACGACAATTTGTATTTTGACTTGATAAATCATGAAATTGAATGCACAAACAGATTTCAGATAGTCCCTAAACCAAATGTGAAATAAGGAGTTATCTGGGAAAGCCCTCACTTCAAGGTATCTCATATAAGATAGCCTCTCAACTTCTTCGTTTGCAGAAAGTATAGCAAGTGAGGGTTAGACTTTCGGCAAAGGGCTTCAATTGTTTTTGTTCCCTGCGACAGTAAAACAGAATGGCAAGTTTATTATATTGAACAAGTATAATCGTCTTTCCGAACATGAAAAATAAATCTTAGCATTAGTATAAAAAAAGAAAAAGGAAAAGAACAAGTTATAACATTAATCATGAGATAAGAAATAACTTCCCTTAAGTATTGTTGAGCAAACAATTATAGTAAAAGGCGTGAAATTTGTTTGCTTTATGGGGATGAAGTAATTGAAATGCAACTTTACCGTCGTTTCTATCACCACGTGTAGACCTTTCTTGTGGTTCCACAACTGAGTCTATTTTTATTTTTTTTTTCATTCCTTATTAAATTCTCCACAAACAATGTCTTTGCAAGACCTCTTAGCTAATCATGCATCCATAGCTTATTGTCTTCACTGATATGAAAGTCATTTTTTAAAGGACCTCAATACCTTCCTCTAGAAGAGATCGGAATCTTTCCACAAGAACTTTGATCAAATCCAGTGAAAAGACAAGTTATATCAAGAAAGATATACTTTTGCCGATAATCTAAGGCATCATAACATATTTTCAACTTTATTTTTACTTCATTAAGAGGACTTTTTTCAACTTCTTCAATATCACATCCCAAACATCTTTGCTTTTGCGTGAAAGTGGTTTACCTATAGCCTCATGGGTAAGAGGAAGACCTCCCGTATTTTTGTTGGAGCTAGTAATATCACTTAGAGAGTGGTGAATAGGTGATTTTAACAATTCTTAACAATTTAATGTGGAAGTAAAATAATCAAATTTATTATCAAAATCGAGTGAAGTTAGAGTTTGAATATTGACAATGATATGATGATATCCACCAGTGTGCAAAATTCTATAATAATAATGAGCAAGAGTTGAGAGATAGAAGAAATAGTGGTTTGGATTAGAGAGTTTATGTCTACTTTCTTACGCTGACAACCTACTAGTTGGATTTCACTAGTCAATCAATAAAAAGTTATGAAAGTGAGTGATAATACTCAAGTCTGTAATAAGTCTCACTATATCACACAATCGCCCTTTTATGGCTCATGAAAGACAAGTATGTAAGATTTAAGTTCTCTTGAACTTTGGAATAAAAAATTCTAGAGCTCTTTTCTCTTTAGCAACTCAATCTCCTTTTATACTCATTCACTTCCAATCTAACTAATGGATAGTCTTTAGAGGATTACTCTTCAAACAACCCATTGGACAAAGAAGATTGAGTAGCCATTAAGAGATAAAATTCGAATCTCCGTTGATTTGTTGCCCATACAAAATTCTCTGATTAAGAAAGGTAGTTTGCCTTTGGAGTGATTGTCAATCAATCAAGATGTCTTGTGTGAAGATTTTGTTGCAAACCAATCTTTAAGATTGAAGATGAATCAATGCTTTATTTATTGGAAATCCAAGCCAAATCACTAGCTATAATGATATAAATAATGGGGTTTGTGTCTGAACATATCAATAAGTAGATTTCATAATATGATGATATTCAGCTTTAGCATAAAATCTGAAGAAATCAAATGCTTTGATAATATTCAGGTGTAAGCTTGGATGATATCCTCATTGTTGCTCTGATGATATTTACGTATAAGCTTTGCTAATATTCTCACTGCTGCTTTGATGATATTCGCGTATAAGCTTTCATGATATTCTCGCTGCCCTGATGATATTCATGCAATAATATTGGTGATATCCACGAAATAACTGTCTTAAATTTCAGCCACAATATTCAAACAACAGTAGATAGATTCCGAATATAATTGAGACTGATATGGATTTCTCTTCATGAGTAGTTCCTAAAACAAAATACTTCTATGCAATTATCAAATTTAAGATTAGACCATGGATGGTTTTGTCAACTTCAAAATATATTAAGAGGTTTATTCAACAATCTCCCCATTTTTATGATAACAAAACTTTCAATATAGACATGATAATAATTGATTCGAATTTTTTTGTAAGTGATTGCTTGCAGCTTGTACGTTTACTACCAAATATAAGCAATAAATAAACAATTATACATATGATAAAGTCCAACTTGAAAAGTAATATGCGAAAGAGTGCTTTGAGTATGTCTAGCAAGATTTAAGGAGTCGGTAATGTTTAACCACTTCTTCCAAGATGTCCAGTATTTAGTACCATTATAGGATCATAACATCTTCCTCGTATATAAAAGAATATGGGTAACACCCCCCCTCCCCCTTCCCCCTTTTTTCCTTTTTCTTTTTGCAGAATTACAAACACACACACAATATACATACATACATACATACATACATAAATATACATATACATACATATACCTTAAATATCCAAAACAATCCTTCAAGGTACCGTCATTACAAAAATAAAAACGCCGGAAACATTTGAAAGTTCCATCTGGAAGATGAGGGTTGGTTGGGATCAGCAGCCTAGTTGCTAGGATGTGCAGGTTCGACATCCTGTGAAGGATCAAATGGGATACGGACTAGCTGATGAAACTCCAACTTAAGTAAAGTCTCTGCAACCTTCATTAGATACTAACTAAGGATATTCTCAAAGAGAACCATATTCTTTTCAACTTCTTTGTTGACATGCTGCGTCTAATTTTCTAGGTTTGACTTCATTCTCTTCATGTCATCATTCATTGCAGCCTAATTTCCTTTTACCTCCTTCAAGGCAGGATTATTGTCCTTGAGCAGCTCTATAATGAGTGAAATGCTTGGGTTAGTAGATGTGCTAACTTGAAGATTAGGAGTTTTAAGATCAAGGATTTTGTCCTTCTGAAGCTCCCCGTGAGTTTGAGCTTTCTCAGGAGTAAACATTTGGCTCTTCAAGAATGTCTACCCCAGGTCCCCAGTACCTTTTGCTGGAGATCTAGACTTACTTACAAGAACTATATGTTGATCAGCAGGAGTTTTTGAAACATCAGGATCTGTAGGGATATCATCAATTCCCATGTCAGTGACAACTTCTCATTCATTCAAAAGATGTTCCCAAAGCTCATCAATCTTTTCCCGCTAGCTCTTCAATATCTCTCCCGGCAATATCTGCTAGTCTTTATTCTTCATTCTTCTCATTTATCTCATCTTTTTCATCATTCTGTTTTTCCTCATCTTTCTTTTCCTTTTCATCCGCATCCTCATCATCTTCATACTGAGCAATTTCAATATGATCAGTACAAAACTCTCCCTCTTCAACAGAAAAATCAACTTTTTCAGGTATCTCCTCTTCATCAGATTCTCCTATCCTCCTTTTTAGCGGAGCTTTAGTACCAGCTTTCTTCTTGGATGGCTGAGAAGATTTCTCAGCAGATTTACTCTTTCTCTTCTTCCTTGATTTTTCAGTGACTTTAAAAAAAAAATTTCACTAAGTTCTATCTTAACATGTCAGTTCTTCCAACCATCATCTTCTCTCCAACTGTCATCATTTCTTGACTTGGTGCATAGTTTTGAGGGAATAGTGATATTAAAATGCTCAAATATTTTGGTCACCAATGAACCATAAGGCAGTTGCCTTTTTTTTTTTTTCAATTGTCCTATACATGTGAAATATGATTGTAAGCGGCAATGAAAAATGAACACCATTTACTATTTCCCAGATAATTTTTGCCCCATACATAGAAATATCAAATTTTGAAGTTACTTTGGGTCTAAGAAAGTTGATGATTTTGTGAGTAGCGATGTGTTTGAGTGGGAGCTAGTTATGGGAGACATTGAATTTAGAGGCACGAAAAAATCAGCGATTCTTGTGAGAACTCTATATGCAAGATCTGGAGAAATAAAGACGGATGAAAATTGATAATTCTCCGCACCAATAATTTCGGCAAAATTATTCACTTGCAAGGAGTAAAACATTATCTAAAATAGTTAACTGAACAGTGTCTGAATAAAAATATGCCGTGAGGGCTAGATACATGTGAGAGCTGCCTTTAGAAATTGAATTGCTTTCCACGCTTGGATGGTCACCTCTGGAGCCTTGAATTGGATATTGGGCATGGAATTGATGATTGACATGTTATTTGAGATTGATCGATGGAATTAACCATTAATGTGTGAATTGATGAGATTGATTAATGGACTTAATTTTTTATGTTTGAATTGTGGTAGTGGATTAAATGAGTCTTTTTATTTGTACAAAGTTTTGTTAAAATGAAGAAACTCATTTTTTTTTTTTTTATGTATACTATATTTTGGGATTGAGGTATGAGGTTCTGATATTGCTTTTTATATAAGCATTAGAGTTGCTCGATTTGCTTGGAAGAGTAGTACTTCTCACTAGGTTGTGATTGCTCATTCCATTTGTCTTTAATGTTTCTTAGGTTTCTTAGCTAGTGGCAGATAATATGATAGCACTATCCACAAAGACATTTGGGGGTTAGATTTTTGGATATGAAGATTTTGATTGAGTTGAGGTTGCTAGATTTAATTGTTAATTGGGAGTGGTAAATATTCTCTTTGATGATTATATAAACTATGATATTGTAAGTAATTTTATATATATTTGTGGATGGAAATATATATTTTGATGACAGATTATTAGTTTTTGGTTAAGGCCGCATCATTTGAGTGGAAGAATGATTGTGTCATTCCCCATTCTTGTTAGTTTTCGGGTGTGACAAATAAAAACTCCAAACTAGTACATCCATGCCATATTTACCCTAAACTAATTTTGTGTCATAAAAACTTCTAAATTGATACATCCATGTCATAACTACCCAAATTGATACATATGTGCTATATTTACCCAAACTAATTTTTGTGTCCTGAAAAAACCCAAACTGATATATTTATATCACAATTACTCCAAACTAATAAACTCATGCCACATTTGTCCAAAAAAATTCTCGATTTACCACAATTTGAGACAAATGTGGCATGGGTTTACCGGTTTAGTGTAAATGTAACACGGATGTACCAATTTGAGAGTTTTTATGATACAAAAATTAGTTTGGGGTAAACGTGACACAAATGTATCACTTTATAGGTTTTTGTCATAAAAAGCAATTTAGGGTAATGTGATACCGGTGTTCCAATTTAGATTTTTTGTGATATTAGCCCTAATAATGGGTCTTAAGTGGGATGCCGTGTGGCACCCCTAAACCCCTAAGGTCGCCATAGGTATCTATTGCTATACCTAATGAACGCTAGTCACATCTCTTAACAGAAGCATTGCAGCTCATAGGCATTTATATATATATATATCGGTTCCAACGCAACTTATTAGCGGAAGCATAATTGAAATATCATCATCACTCCCTCCATCTATCATGATACAATTGCACACCACTAAACTCCATAAAAAAAAGATAAAAGTAGAGCCAATTTTATTTACATATTTTCATGATAGATTTTCCTCGGGTCGGTATAACAAAAGAAAGGCCAAGACTTTTGACTATACTCGGCCACAACCTAAAAAAAAAAGACAACTCGACCCTCTATGTCGATCATGCAAAATCCTCAATCTACTAGTGTCGGCTATTGACCAAAAAGTTGCAGCTCCTACTTCTCGCGTGCGTGCAATCACACCCATGCCGGTGCGTCAGGCGGCGGCGGCGGCAACATCCCTCGCATCACTCCATCTCGACGGACATGAACAGATATGAACTCCTGTATGACAAGGCCCTCAGCCAGACCCACATCATACATCACTAATGCGCGAACTCGAATGAACGTCAAACCCGGGATGGTGGGACAATCGATCTCCATACACTCGACCTTCACATCCGAATGTAGGCCGTAAAAGACGCCCCACGTGACAGCAAAGAGCGGCATATTTCTAATCTGAAATGTTGGTCCTCGAATGGGTGAGTACAACCACTCAGTAGGTAAATGACCCAATAAACCACTCAATGCATCACACAATATAATCATAACAATCATAGCATAACACATATCATTCAAGCATCCATGCATAATTTACTTTGATACCATGCACATGTCATCATACATCCATGCACTTACCATCACATTTCACATATACCATCATGTCATAGGTGCACATACATCCATGCACTTACCATTATTATGTCACATGTACCATCATGCCATAGGTGCACATACATCCATGCACTTACCATCATCATGCATCCATGCATACATATGTCCATACCATGTAATTTCCAAATTTTATTCTTTCATTTTGAACCACCACATTTCTCTTTTTCCCGGGACCAGTATTTGCATCCCACATTTATCACTCGCACCCCAATTGGCATCGCGAGGAACCTCCGGCACAAACCTCCGGGCATCCGGCACAATACCTGCCAGGCATCTCGCACCCCAACTGGCATCACGAGGCATCCCCCAGCACAAACCTCCCGGCTTCCGGCTCCCCACGCTCCGGGCATCTAGAAACTCCCGAGGATCCTCCGGCATTCAGCCATTTAAGGCAACTGGGCATCCGGCCTTTACACTCCTAGCCAGGCATCCCGACACTCCCGAGGCATCGTCGGCTCACACCTCCGATGGCCTTTTCACTTATCTTAGTTCACATTTTCAATTATAGCTCAATTTCAACATGGCATATGATGTGATGGCAAACAAAATCATTTTCATCATTTGATTCTTATATGCATTTCCAATCATCATCATACATGTAGCAAGATACAACCACTTATGACAATACAATCCATGGGGTCCATACAACTTAGAATAATCCATACATCATGTCCTTTTTGAAATTTATCAAATTCCAGCTTACACAATTTCGGAAAACATATAAATTAAATATCCATATGATCTTCAAAAATCATAAAGTCAGAGTATGTAATAGAAAAGATATAAAGGTAGCAATTTCATGAAGAACACGTGCCCAAAAGAGCTTCACACAATAAGATATGGCTCACACAATACAGCATGCGAAATTCGGATAAAGTCAGATTGCGCAATTCTTGAAATATTTCGATTAAAATACCCGAATGACCTCCAAAAACTATGAAAGTTTACCAGGTTATATTCAAGACCCTAAGGTAGATTTTTCATGAAGACATCTAGGCCAGATTTGCTCTAGATAATTAACTATAGACGGTCGAAGCTCCTGTTCCTAGTACTGAACAGTCCAGTTTAGCTGTCTCCGAAAAATCGAGGTTTCGCCTACTTATCTTTCTTCATTTCCTCTGAAATTTTGATATGTTTTTCCTCAAGAGGTCCACTACAACTTTCATTAAGGGATCTAGGTGAGATTCTCAAAGGATAGTCACCCCATATTCCACGAAGTCTCGGGAGTCCAGTACCATACTTCCAGATCTGCCGTCTTCAAAAGAAAATCGTTTCACTAGGCTACACTTGCTCGTTTTACCTCAAATTTGAGTATGTTAATCTTCAGGATTTTTCTACAACTTTTGTGAAGAAGTCGAAGTGAGATTCTGGGTAAAAAGTGACATGCAACTCACAAAAACACCAAGAGGTCGACAAAACAGTTCCAGATCTAATGTTTTCGTAGAGGAAGGGTTTCACCCCTTAAAACTCAGCCATTTTTTCTCAAATTTTAGTATGTTATACTTTGAGATGTTATCTACAACTTTCATGAAGAAGTCGAAGCCAAAATCCGACTCAAAACACGCATGCAAGCCTCTACAACGTTTGGGGTCAGGCGGCACACTCGAAAACATAATACATTTTCAAGAACAACACACTCTAGCTTCGGTTCCTCATACCCTAAACATCCGAGATTTACCACCACTCAATCACACATGCAAGAGACAACATGCAAGAGCAGAATATGGATCTCAACTTGCCTCCAAAATTGAGCAAACAATGGCACACGGACGGCAACGGACAAGCGGACAGACGGCGACGGACGAGCAGACCTTCCTCCTCGCGCGGCTTCTCCCTTTCTCTCTCGGTTCCTCACTCTCTCGCAACCCTCTCTCTCTCTCACTTGGCTTGGGTGACAGCCCCCTCAACCGGCCACTCTCTCCCTTTTATTTCCCCCACAAAGCCATCATTTGCAATCATGAGAAGCCACCCACAATGGCCAATGAATGGAGTCTCCTTTTTGCCACTTGGCAAGACCCATGCATAATGGGCTTGGAAGTGGGCTGGCCACTCCCCCTCTCCATGGGCTTCATGGGCCAAGCCAATTTGGCCCACTTTAGGTCCAATACCCTTGGGCCTAAAGTTTAACCCTAATAAACCCCAATTTTACTTTTAATTATTCATCTTTAATTCTCTCTTTTATAGATTTCAAATTTTAAATTTCATATGGCCATAATCTTCTCATTTAATCTATAGGGATTAAATCTATGAGGTGTATAGCTAAGAATAAATTCTTCTCATTAATTTATCTTATAATACTAATTTTAATAACTCATGAACACAAATATATATATATATATATATATATATATACAATATATATATATAACACTTGATCTCAAAAGAAAACCAATGGCTAAAGCATAAACCAAAGGTAATTTCATTACCTAATCATGAGCTTTAATTCATCTAGAGGTTGTCCTGAATTTTGGGATGCCACATGCCGGGAGTGGTGGGTCCTCTCACGTACGTGTTCCCCTAGGTTTACTCGCCGGCTGCCGGCTGTATGGGGTTCTCGGGTCACAAAAAAAATAAAATAATAATGATGGTTTCTCTAATTTAAAAACTGCACAGATACCCATTATGAAATAATACTTTATTATATTTTGCAAGTAAATGATATTAATAAATAATAAATAAATGTCGGATAACATGATAGTTCCTCTTTAACAATTAAATGATATAAATATAATTTGTTTTGTGCTAAATAAGATGCTTACTAAGAGTTGAACAATATACTAATAAATGATATTAAAATTTCATGAAATTATTACATGACACGATAGTCAAAATTTAATGAACAAATGATACATACATACATACATACATACATACATACATACATACATACATATACACATACATACTTACATATATATACATATATACATATACACATACATATATATATACATGCACGATATAAATAAGAAGATTACACATAGTTTATAAACAACACAACATGAAGAATTAACACAAATAGTTATTGAAGAAAACACTAACTATAACTGTGCAAAACTCTAATTTTACTTAGGCATTATAAGAATTGTTATTTTTTCAAAAGCGTAAAAATTATGGGGACATTGTGCTACAATCTTCAATCCATACTCACCTGGGATGCTTTGAATTGGAGGTTCGTCTCGTTTCCTACGTAACCAGAAATTTAGGGTTGAAGACTAGTGCCTTTTCAATCCATAAATTTTGTTAATTAATATGTCAATGCAGTCTCTTGTCCACTAAGCGTCCGTGTAATGTTTTTATCTTCATTATGATCCTAAAATGAAGCCTAATTAGTCAACTACGAAAATTAGTCACAACACAAAAAATGATATAAAAGGAATCACAACAAACACATCAAAAATAGTAAAGAAGAATGAGTAAAAAAAAATACAGTGAAGTAACCCGATACGTGTCAGGTGAAGAATATCACACTGCTTTGTTATTAAGACTCATGAGAGCAATCTCCATGAGCTTAGTTTAAATAGAGTTCAATTTCTTTGCTATAGAGGGCAATGCACGCTTTTTTCTAAAGGTAGCCCTCTGTAAGACTTCTCCGAACTACCTTCACAACAAGCAAAAACCAGTTTTAAATCCATGAAAACACTTCGAAGACTCACTCAACTACAAGGCCTTACTCATGGCAAAGATTCATATCATTAACAGCCCATCCATATCGAGGGAAAAGGTTGATGGAGTAAAACAGATCGAAGACAACATGAATGTATGAGATCATACAAGAATGAAACAATAACTGTATACATGGGTCTCAGTCCTAGACTAAATCCACAGGAATCAGAGATGGAACGGGTAAATCAAACCCGTATATTACAATATGAACATGAGATTGACGTCCAGATTTTTATATTCAGAGAAATACTTTCCAAATGAGTATACAATTTCGCTCAGGCATTTTCGCAAACATATAGTAAGCAACAAATTGAAGAATGAAACAAGGCTGGAATGCATGCAAGTTCGGAACTTAAACTGTCACTGAAATAACATGTGTCATTAAAAATTATGGACATAGCCTCCCACACAGAAGATCCAAACTTTGACAAAATCACGAAATTTCATCTTCAACCTTAGTTAAAATAGAGCACTAAGCCTTACCTTAACGAGAAGCATTACTGATTTCGATCGTTTGCTTAATTTGCCAGAGGAGGTCTGAAACACGTGAGTGATGACAATGGAGGCCGGTGAGTGAATCTCGAACTAGTTCAAAGTACTTCACGCTCACTGGTTCACAAAGAGAACAGGATCCTGCGCGACCAAATCTAATGAAGAAAGTCTGCGAAAGAGCGTAATCAGTGAGAAGGGTTTTTATGAACTTTCTGCAACTAAAATAGATTTTACTCTCCCTATGCGTGACCGAACTCCCCCTGCTGCCAAGTGAGTGAATTCAGCTTGAGGGTAAGGTCGCAGGCTAAGAACGATTATCGGACCAGAAAATGAAGGTTCTGGAAATGTTGACAACGAAGATCGAGGCCAGCCAAAGAGAAATCGAGCGAGCGCGAGGCAGTTCAGGCACTTTAATCAGAAACAGGGTAGAACAGAATCGCAGTCGGCGAGGCTCTGAAGTGGCTGATGGCATCACTTGACGGTAGCCACGACGATCATTAATAGCCTGAATTGACGAAGATGCTCAGCAAAAGAGAGAAATCAGTCGGGATACTATCTATGAACTTCCTACAATTCCAAAAACAAGTTGTGTTAGGCGATTCTTGGTTAATGCTCGAAGACGAGCGGAGTGTCGCCAGTGGAGATCAGAGCTAGTAGCGGAGAATCGAGCACAAACTAGTTTCTTCGGACTCTTGGATCTCAGAAGAGACGAAGTGATACCCAATTTGCGACTCAGAATATTATTATTTTTATAGTAATCCAATGTCAGCATAACTTGAAATCTAAAAAAGTGATATGAGAACAGAATAGAATTTACTTGCTGTTTATGTTTTATTATTGATCTAAATAGAATCTATAAATAGATATGTAGTTACTTTTATTTATTAGCGAAACATGCACATTGGTGATCTTTTAGTAAAATAGTTATGAGAGTTAGAAACATGCTAGGCCGCGTAAAGCTCGCATGCAGGCGTTCCCCTAATCTCGCACATGCAAGGATGAGGGAATGCCCATATTCTCTTAATATGGACACTCGGACGCCTGAAGTGCTAAAAGTTGGCACAAATGGATTAAGTGTAAAAAGTTACGAAAGCGACACTTAAATGACAAAATTGGAGCAAAATGGATCACTTAAGTGCTACCGGTGAGAAAATCCAACCAAAACGCTGACGTAGTAATTTTCCGACAAGCTGCGTACAAAACGATGTCGTTTTGTATGTTGATATGGCTAAATAGTGTCAAAACGACGTCATTTTAACATAATTTGAATTTTAAAATAAAAATTAATAAAATTAATTTTTTAAAAATTATTTAATTAATCAATTAAAAAGGGGGGGGGAGAAGGAGGAGGAGCGAGGTAGCTGGCAGTTGAGGGCTTAGCCCTTGCTACCACCGCCGCCGCCTCCCGCCATCATTGGAAGGTGGGGACGGTTGGTTGGGATCGGTGGCCCTCGGCTAGGGCTCGGCGGCCCCAATCAACCCTCCCCCACCTTCCGGTGACGGCATGGAGACGGCGGTGGCAAGGGCTCAGCCCTTAGCCGCTGGCTGCCTTCCTCCTCCTCCTCCTCCATTTTTTTTTCAATTAATATAAATTATTATTATTATTATTATTATTATTATTATTATTATTATTATTATTATTATTATTATAAATTAAATTAAATTAATTTTTATATTATATTAAAATTTAAATTATGCCAAAATGACATCGTTTTTATGTGTGTTTTGCTGATTTGACATCTCGTGAGCCATGTAAGCGAGAAAATTAATAAAAAAATGCCACGTAAGATTTCCGGCGAGGCTGTAACATCTGAAAATTTTTGTCGACCCTTGGATGCGCGATGGTCTGTAGCTAAGTGATGGAAGTATCATTCAGACTATGTCATATATATTATTTATGGGCATTAATTCGTATTATTGTTGGATCAATACATTATGTTTAGTGAAGGTCTGATTGTAGAATAAACTATGGTCTTGTCAAGTTCATTCTCCATGCAAGTAATTAATTTGATGCTTGTGCAATGTATATAAATTTGAGGATTAAAATTCTGAAGAAATGGGTCACCCATTAGGATCATATGGCCACTGTTTTGCTGGCCCAATAAACCGAGACGCCCCCCTTAATGATCGACAAAGCAAGTCAATAACCCACATATTTTCTCCAACTTTGTTGACCGAGGGAGAGCCAGGGGAGGCCACGTCGCTTCCTTGTGGGGCTGCTAACGAAGAAGAAAACTTGGACAGCTGCTGCCACGTGACTTTGTCTTCGGTAGTCAGCGAAGGGAGAAAGAGAACCGAGCGACGGCCACGTTGCTTCCACCCGTCCTCACCCCCTTTCTGCTACCAAGACCCTCCTCGATCGTTGACTGGTTTTCAACAAAACCAGTGAGTGACCAGAAAACAGCAAGCAGTCGAGCAAAACAAAGAGCGAGAGAGGAGACCGCATGCAAGCCACGTTCCCACCCACCTGTCCTCGCCTCCTCCACCTGTCCTCCATGCATGCATCCACCAAAAATCCCCCTCTTCGTTGGCTGGTTTTTAGCAAAACCAGCGGCTAATCTGCTCGTGTAAGTGAGCAAAAGAGAGTGACTGAGCAGAACGAGAGAGAGAGAGAGAGAGAGAGTTCGAGTGAGGAAATTCGCGAGTGAGCAGCAGGCGGGTGAACAGCGAAGAGGAAGAAGGGACCACCTTCTGCGTGCTCGAGCTGCCGCCGCCGTCGCCGCCGGTCTTTGTCGCTGTTGAGCCAAGCCCAAGCTTTCGGTTTTGCTTGGTCAAGCTAAGAAATTAGAGGCAAGTAGAGTCCATCAATCTACCATTTGCTTGCTGTGATGTGTGTGTAGAAAATGGTAAATTTCGGCTGTGATGAAGTGTGAAATCTCGAAGTTACAAGAGTTGTGTTCTAGCCTAGTGTTCTGTTTCTGGGAAAAACAGTTCGACCTTTGATGATTTCGTGAGTTGCATGCAATGTTCTAGTTGGAATCTGACTTCAACTTCTTAATGAAAGTTGTAAAAAACTTCTTGTAGAATAACATATCAAAATTTGAAAGGAAACGGACAAGTATAGATCGATGAAACCATTTTTCTTTGATGAAACTAGATCTGGAAACTGTTATGTTGATCTGTTGTGATTCCGTGAATTTTGTGAAATTATCCAGTCCGAATTTGTTCTTGTGTTCTTGATGAGAGTTGTAGAAGACATATTGAGGAGAAACATACTTAAATTTTAGGATAAACGGATAAGTAATGATCAGGGAAAACAATTTTATTTGAAAAGGATGAATCTTGACAATGAACCGAGAGATATGAAGAGTTATAAAAATTATGGCTTTTAATTCAGAAGGAATTAAATTTCTATTTCTTCATAAGAATTTTTTCTATAGATCTCAGCTATAACATATCAAAATATCAGAATTTTCGGAGTTTATTTAAGGGCTTAATCAAAATTATTTCCGAAACTGTGCAAAAGTGGTGCTGAAATTTCTTTTGCTGTGATGTATGGATCTATGTGATTGATGTGGAACTTTCTAGACATGGTGTTCTTCATGAAATATCTTCCTCTGGATCTTTTTTACATCATGTTAAATTCTTAGAATTTATTGAGATTTTTACTAATTTTCCAAGAATTTTCACTAAAGAAGTGCACCCTACTTTATCCAAAATTTGCTGTATTTTCAAGAATAAATGGATTGCCCTACGAAATATGATGTCTTGAGTGATTATATATGTTGCATATACGGTGATGTTTGGCATATCATGTGACATCAAAAGATGGTTTAGATCTTTGATATTGTTGCATCAAATGCCATGATGAAAATGAAACATATATGAGATGGTATATTGTGATAATAATGAGACCATCGGAGGTGTGAGCCGCAGATGCCTCGGGAGTGTTGGGATGCCCGGAGTGTGTGTGCTGGGGGGATTCCTTGTGATGCTAGTTGAGATACGAGATGCCCGGAGGTGTGTGCCGGAGGCTCTCGCGATGCTAGGTTGGATGCGAGCGATAAATTGTGGGATGCAAACATTGGTCCCTGAAAAGAAAAATGATGTGATATAATTGAAAGATAAAGATCGAGAATTGAATCATGTGCATGGGTGTATGCATATGGCATGATGCATGATCTACTTATAAAAGTAAATTAAGGCTATTTGATATTGAAAATGTGATCATGAAGGTATGAATGGATCTCATGGTGATGTATGCTTGATAGCATGGATGATATGAGTGCATGGTGGTATATGCACGTTGCATGGTGATATATGCATGGTTGCTTGATGATATAAGTATAAGTGCATGGTGGTATATGCACGTTGTATGGTGGTATATGCATGGTTGCTTGATGATATAAATACAAGTGCATGGTAGTATATGCACGTTGTATGATGAGATATGCATGGCTGCTTGATGATATGAGTACAAGTGCATGGTGGTATTGTATGTTGTATGGTGATATATGCATGGCTGTAAGGTGAGGTATGCTCGAATGCATGAATGATATGTGTTTTATTCATGATACCTTAATTGTTATGTTTGACACATTGTGTAGTTTGGTGGATTTTTACTGCTGAGTGGTTGTACTCACCTCTTTTGGGGACTAACATTTCAGACTAGATAAGATACATCTGCTGCCATTACCACCGGTAGATGGATCAAGTGGTTGGATATGACCGCGAGGAGGAGGATAGAAAAGGAAGGAACTTTTGGACGCCGATACTGATCGATAGACTTTATGTATACGACTGTTAGAGGAGATGCCGGTCATCTTTTGAAGTATAGCCGAGTATAGAAGACTATGGCATTTTGATGTACCGATGAATGATGTCCATCTGGTTTAAGTAAATAAAAGTGTTCGGCTTTTACCTATAAATGTTTAGTTGGTGTGCATCGTTTTCTGAATCTAAGGAAGGGAGTTGATGGATGTGTTTCCACCATATAAATTGCGTAGAGACCGATCTAAAAGATATAAACCCCAGGGATTGATAGATCTTCAAGTCAAGCAAGAGAATGGTAATCAAATTGTGGCGACCCTAATGGTTCGGGGGCCGTCGAGGGGTGCCACAGAGGCTCGCCGGATGTGGTACTCAAGTATCCCATTTTTCATAAAAAGTGGCACTTAAGTGTCCCTTTGTGCCAACTTTTGGCACTTGAAGCGATTTTTGCCCCTTAATATGTTCATTTACGTGGTTCTTGAAAGAGAGTAGGGAGAAAAAGAGCCTTCACATATACCCAAAAATCTGAGTATGTAGGATATCTTTCAACACAATCTAGGAAATGTATCCTTGACATGTAACTCACAATCTCTGAGGTTGAGGCAAATCTAGAGCATTAGTACCGAGAGTTTTGTCAATCCATGCCGTTCAAATACCATTTGCGGGAAATTATTTTCTAATGTCCATCTATGACGATTCTTAGTTTTTTCTATCTTACATGCGAGCAAATTGTCTAAAAGTTCACGACCAAAAAGATCATCCAGAGGTGTAGCAAGGACATATAGTTCCGATAGGTCCTTCAAATTTGAGATATCGAGTGTGGTAAGTGACGGGCAATCTATAAGATGAAGCTTTGAGACACTTGAGGGAATCTACGGAATGCATCCTAGAGCATGGCAACGATAAAGATGAAGCGATTTCAAGTGAGGAAGCCATCCAAACTCAGGAGATAGGTTAGTCCAGTGTGGGATCGACAGGTTAGTCCAGTGTGGGATCGACAGTGTCAAGACTTCCAATTTGGATAACCCCCCAATCCACCAAGGCATGGGATCTAGAATTTGCGCCAACTCAAATGAATCAGAGGATCTTCCCACTAATAATAATAGCACTTTCAGATTGATTAGGCTTGAAAGATCAGGAACTAGTAGCAGCATTGGACACACGATTGCTAGAGAAGTCAAGCTCGTGGGAAGCTTAGGTGGTGAGATATCCCCATACCAATTGAGCCATGATAATTTCAATTCTTTTAGATTCTTCAAACTTTCCAGAGAGTCTGGGAACTCTTTGATTCTTGTTTCCAATAGATCCAACTCAATCAATGATTGTAATTCAATAATGGAGCGTGGAAGTCTCTGTATTTGGAAGCACCCATTCAAAGATAACCTTTGAAGGTTTGTTAGTGCTCCAATGTAGTCAGGAAGGTGAGTAATTAGCATCTCATCCAATGAAAGCTTCGACAAAGAAGTTAGACGATTGAGTAAATCCCCTACTTTCGTTGATGGTGAAATCTGAACATGGGGATTAGTCTGGTTCTCCATACCCCACCAAGTCGGAATCTCTTGTATTGAAGTTCCATCAAGTAAAAGTTCTGTGAGAGCTGGCAATTCACCCAACTCCAGTGGTCGATAATGGAGATCCCTACAGAAGTTTAAGTTCAAGAAAAATAAGCACTTCAATTGACCAATTGATGAGTCAATTTTAGCCAATCTTTTACACTTTTCGAGATTCAATCTCTCCAACATGAGGAATCCGGAGAAATTAATGCCTTGCACCAATGCTTCGGTTCTATTTGAAATAGTGCAGTAAAACCTTCTTTTGTCAACTGAAGCAATCCTTCTTTAGCTATCCTAAAGTTAGCCACATTCGTAATTTTTGCTAATTGCCAAAATTGCAACTGCAGCTTATCCCCTTTGTAGGTCTTTGACCAATTTCCATATATGTGCTGCACACACATTTGATGTTCAGCATGGGACAACAACTCGGCTACTGCCGGAACCAATCTTTGCAACAATTCAAAGTAAGAAATATAAGCAAATAACATGTTAATATCATAAAGCAAACAATTGATTAAATTTTTCAAAAAGCAAGCATAACCTTTTGTTAGTCACTCATGGACGCCCACCCTTCCCCGTTTGTTATTTCTTAGTCATCCATTAGATTTTTCAAGAATCAGGACTAATTGTCCTTGTTCTCAATCCTTACAATAGCCAAAGCTAGTGGGAACATTTGGTTATTCGCATCTCTTTCAATCGTTGCCAACAATTCTCCCTTACACAAGCCCTTCAAGAAACAATTATCCAATCCTATAATCTGTTTACAACCAGTTAAAAATCCCCATCTGCATGTATCAAAGCACACATAGAACTTATCGAACTTGGTCCCACTATTAGGAAGCGGCCACTCCACCACCTCTACATACACTCTACTTGAAAGGTTTTGCAGCCTACACTCCCAAATATAATCTCACACCTGCCTATATTCATTGCCATACTGACCAATAAGGGTGCGTTTGATAACATTTCTGTTTAAAAATTATTCCAGGGAACATAAATAGAAAAAAATGTTTCTATTCCGGGGAACAATTTTTGAATAAAAAAACGTATTTGATAAACTTGTTATGGGAATAAAAAATGAAAAGAAACACGTTTGGTAAATTTATGTTATTTTTTTGTTTCTTTTAATTTTTAAATATTTTTATTTTATTTTTCTTATTTTTCTTTCTTTTTTCTATTTTTTTTTTTTTCTTCTTTTGGCCGGTCGCCGGCAGCCTAGCCATGGCGAGGCCGAGCCTCATTGTGGTTGGGTGAGACTCGGCCTCCCCTTGGCTGGACGAGCTCGCCCAGCCACTAGCGAGGCTCGTCCTCACCGGGCCACTGCCAGGCTGGCGAGCCTCGCCCGGGGCCGGCGATGCTCCGGCAAGGTTGCCGACCCTCGACGACCGGTCACCGGCCATGGCCGAGGCCGGCAATCGGCCAAAGAAAAAAGAAAAAGAAAAGAAGAAAAAAAAGAGAAGAAAAAGAGAGGAGAAAGAAAATTTGTTCTTAAAAATTGTTCTAGAAACAAGAAACACGTTTTTCTTGTTTCTTGTTTCTGTTCCAAATGTGTTCTTGGGAACAAAAAAATAGATTTGAAATAAAAACGCAAACAAACGCGTTTCTATTCTTTTTTTGCTCCTTGGAACAAAAAAATAGAAATTTTGTTCAAAAACAGAAAAAAGAATGAAAACAAACAGACCCTAACTATCTTCATCACCTTTTGCTTCGATCTTTTGCACTAATTCATAGATACATTGATGCCTACACGCTCCTTCACCAGCATCCTAAAGTCAGTACTTTTCATCTTGGGCAAGATCAAAGAAGTGCTTGGACAACCATGCACTTGTTATCCTTTTGTTTTGATAATTAATGAAACAAATATGTTTCTCTTGGTAGGCTCTAATTTGGAAAGACCCACTCTTCCTAACAAATGCACCATAAATCTTCCATGGATAATTTTGCTGTAAACACCTAGCTCTTACAAAGTTCTTAATGTTTATAATGAAGTCAATATTTCTTTGTGTAGCAATAGAGTTCTTCAATATAACTTCCCTAAATTGTTTCGCATCTTGGAATTTCATACTTACTGACAAAGTAGGAGAGGCAATGGATGTATCATAGGAAGGAAACTTACTTTTCTTTCTATGCACAATTCATTTGATCTTCTTCAAGCTCATCCTGGGAAGTAGCATTCTTAACGCTTTCTTCATAATCTATCTCCTATCCAGCAACACCAGCATTTGCAGGGCCTTCGTCTCTGTTGTGGAACTTCATCAGCTACCTGTAAAGCTACAAATCTATCTAACGAAAAGTCCCTTTGTTTTTTCCTTGACTATGTAAGCTCCTTGTCATCGTCATCACTTAAGAAATTTTCAGCAGGCAACCCTTCATTGTCATCATCACCATCACTGGATTCAACTACTTCCCAATCTAATTCAATGATTGTGACATCATCTATGTCACCATCACTCTGGTGAATAGCATTTGCACCCCTCTCCTCCCCATCCTGTCTATCATGCCTTCCTTCATCCCTAACCTCAATACTAACTTGAATACCATCTCCTCCTTCTTCTACTTGGGTGCTATCTCTATCATCATCTTCATCCTCATTATCACTATTATATTCAATGTATACTTTCATCTCTTCGCCATGAAGATAATGATATAGGACATCCCTAAAACCATTATCTTCTTCTAAATTTCTCAAACCATCTCTCAAGCCTTTTCCAAGAACACTGTATAGCAATTTTTGTACTTTACAAGGTAAATATGTCACTATATTCCTAATAAATCCAATATAATATGCTTTTTTTATATCTACAAAGATAGTACCCTCATTTTCTCCCTCATACTCCCACTCATCCTCCCAGATCGCAAAATCCCCACCGTCGCAAATAATGACAGCAACATAGTCCTTATCATAAGCCATTTTTGCAATCAAAGAGGAAAAAAAAAACAATTAACTTTCAGGACCACATCCACAAAGGACAACATACAATTACATGTGGAGATCCCTACACTCTCATAGACTTTATTAAAGAAAAGAAGAAAGAGGGAAGAGATGCACAGGTCAGACGAGATTTATTAGAAAGATGCCCTCAAGACAAATAGAGGTCCCCACATGAAAGCTACTTTGTTTATGTTGCATTCCCTTAAAATATTGAGAGGTCCCCTAGATAAGCACAGGTCCTCATGACACCTATTTTAGACTTCAATTTTTAAAAAAATGCCTAGAAGTCCCCACGACAACTACTTCGAACCCTAACAATCACCAACGCACATCGCATTTCACATCCGACCCCTAAAAATTACTTTCGCAAATCACAATTCCATATCTAAGCCCTAAATCATACATCACAGTAGCATAAGGTTCTAGCACCACATCTGACCCCTAATTTTCCCCCTGCCGAGCCTACATTTCAAGGCCAAACCCTAAACTATCAATTCGAACCTCCAATAGGGTTCTAGCACCACATCTGAGCCATAAATCTCACATCAAAATACGATATAAGCCTTACATTTCCTAGCCGACCCCTAAATTTCAAGTTGGATTCCTAATAAATGAGTTGGAGCCTAATTTCACCACAAGGGAGAGGAAGAAGAGAACAAACCTGAGCGAGCGATGACAGCTAGTGACAACGGCGAGCAATGATGGCGAGCAATGATGATGAGTGATGACTTGCGAACGACGACCCGTGAACGATGATGGAGAGGATGTCAGATCTGGTGTGAACGCAAGTGACGACCAGATCTAGTTAAACCCAAAATAAGCTAAACGACGTCATTTAACACTAAGGAAAAATGATGTTGTTTAGCTTGGCCAAGCTAGAGTGGATGGGGCGATGTCGTTTTCCTTGTCCATGTGTGCATTTAAAAAAAAAAAATATTTGCCAAGTCAATAAAGCATGTTGCCAAAAAATGCCACATATGCAATTTGGCCAAATTTTCTCACTGTTGACACTTAACCGATCCATTTTGCTCTGATTTTAGTACTTAAATGTCACTTTCCAAACTTTTAGCACTTAAGTATCCCTCCATGCCAAGTTTGGCACTCCAAGTGTCTGGCAGTCTATTATATCCCTAGTTCATTCCCAATTGTCGCTATGGTTTTCCACTAATTGCCATGTTGTTGAATTACTACAATTCTTCTAGAGGAGGAAAATCTTAGATAAAAAAGATTAGAGGCTGTACCTAACCATTAAAATAAACGAGTATACATAGAATCATGGAATCTGACAATATAAAATATTGTAAGCATACCAACACTGAATAGGGTGAGTCCATAACAAATAGATAAGTCTTCGTACTAACCTTTGATATCTATCCTTATTGGCCGGCACCTGATTTGGATACTCCCTTAGTCTATGATTCTAAACTATAAGGGTGTCAGTAGGCTTACACTCCAACATTCCAACTTCTAACATGTCCAGCACACACACACGCGCTAGCGCGCGCTCACACACACACACACACACACATATATATATATATTTTAAGAAAAAAAGCACCTCCTTTCGATCTAACCACTTCAATGCCCAAAAAATACTTTGACCCTCCTAGATTCTTCATCTCCTTCAATGCCCAACAATTTCCTTGTCGTAGCCCACCACCCGATTAGATCTATAGTACTTGCACCATGTCTCTGCTTAACAACATAATAGGAAGACAAGGTTCTAGTGTGAGAGAGAGCTTTTGCGTGCAATGTGCTCTACAATGTCAAACAAATGTTCTTCCTCAACTGAAAAATCCATGGGTAGAAGATTGTCAATAAATTATCCCAATCACCAAAAGATTCTCCAAAGAATGATTGTCAAAACAATGTGACTAATAGATAAATGATGCATTTGGGCAATTTCATTTGAGGGCAACCTTTAATCTATGTTTATGCAGAAGATTCAACCTAAAGTTTTGAAAGTTCTGTCTAAATTGAAACATCTAAAGATGTTTTCGTTACCTGACAAGTGTGTATAAATAAGCTTCATAAATTCAAGGAAGTACAGGTGGACACCGCAGGTTAAGGCAAAAGAGTTCCCTTCTTTCTCATGAAAATAACTAAAACTTCCTCATGGTTCCTTTATTTGGTCTATTCTCTAGTTTAATTTTACCTTCTTCGTGAACAATGTCTCTGCCAAGGTCTCTTAGCTAAACATGCATACATAGTTTATTGTCTTCTCCAATTTTTATCAAAGACCTCTGCTAAAGGACTTGAAGATCTTCACCTGGGAAGAGATCGAAAGGCCATAGGTGAAGCACGGTCCTTTTGTCAAATCCAAAGATCGAAAGGCCATAGGTAATAACAAGATATATCTAGAAAAATCCGCTTTTGCCAGTAATCCAAAGTGTCATAACATATTTTCAACTTTTTCTTAACTTTCTCATGAGGAAATTTTTCCAACTTCTTCAACGTAATTGCCCAAAAATCTTTGCTTTTACCTTATAGTTATTAACCTATAACCTCAAGAGCAAGAGGAAGACCTCCAGTCATTTTTACCACTTTATTGGAGAGAGCAACATACTAATCCAAAGGATGATCTCTTCTAAAAAGTTGACGCTATTGATTGAAGTCCATTTAGTGAGCTCATAAGTACAACAAACCTTAGGCACATTGAAGACATCCGTGTTTCTGCTGGTGATAATTATTATACTTCCTTTTCCAAACCACACTGGCCTTCCCATAAGCACATTCAAGTGAATCCTTTCATCAACATCATCAACTAGAACCAAAACCTTTTTGCCTTGCAACCTTCCATTTATTGTACTAATTCCACATTCAACATTACTTGTCACACCCCGGAACTCCGAGCGCGCGCACATCCCTCAGTGGTTAATGAAATTGTGACGTCCCAGGATGCGTCACCAACCCATTCATTTTATTGCACATGCGGAATCGAATAAACAAATCTCCTGACAACAAACAACACGTGATAGAAAAGCAGGATAACAAATTCACAATCAAAACATGTTTTTATACACAAACTAGGTTTATATACAAGACTAGTCTGTCTACCCAAAAGATCAGCCCTAAAAAGGGAAACTGTCGTACGACCCCCTAGTCGGACACGTTCACCGACCTTTTAGACTTCACAGGCTATGGGGGCGCCGGGTCCACCACAGCACCATTGGGATGGTCAGCTGTACCCTTGCCAAAATTGGTGTCGACAACCACAGTGGGGACCTCAAAATCCTGGAGGGGACCAACTCTGTATCCATTGAGGCCGCGGCGAAACCACGCCCTAAATTGATGAGGTACCATCTGAGATAGGCTTTCATCGACCCAGATGGTGGTCATTACGAGCTCATAGACCCAGACCCCATGGCCTCTGGGAATAGGGTAGTCAGTAACCAGCTCCGTAACCCTTTGAAGCTGACCATAACGAATCGGCGGAGCCGCCATCTAAGGACCTAAAAAGAATTGAGCTCATGATGTGGTGAGACAACGTCTTAGCAAGTCCACCTCTTAAACTCCGACTAGGAAGGAAATATGCCTAGCCACATAATCACACAACCACAGAGACTTACCTCGTCTTAGATCCTCCCTGCATGTCAGCACAGTTCATATACATAACCATATGCAATAATCAAACTTAATCAATTGGAACACCACCACTTTCACCGCAATAAACATAAGGGTCCCAATTATAAGGCCAAATTGTTATGACACTTCCCATACCGTGCCACACAATTTTGTCCCATAATCAGGCGCATCAAATCAATCAATCATGCATCCCAATTGATTACGACCCAATGGCCATGGCCGACTCAACAGTCAGCGGTCTTCCGGCATAGCTAGGCATCGTCTCGCACAGCAACGTCTACATCTAGATGGCATTCCACATAGGAGCATAGGTCCAACCTCCATTGTGATCGACATTCGTTGACTTGGGGCATTCTTGAAAGAGCATCGCTCGACCCCAAAGGCTCGTGACGGCCAAAACATTATGCTTTGCACTCAAATGTCCCAATTAAAATAATGCATTTAGCCTATTTTCTTCGTAATAAAAACACACGATAAAATAGTCGTGTGTGGGTACATGATTAATTTAAACCAAAAAAATTGATACCATTCTTTTTAAAATCCCACTATTTGATATAGACTTTAAAACCATTTTCAATGTCAAAACTCGACACCCAAGATTTTCTAATTAAATAACAAAATTTCACAATTTTGGAATAAATACTCAAAATTCTAATCACCACTTAATTTGCAAAAATTAACAGTCAATTGCATAAACTAAGCACACCATTGTAATCAGCATAAAATTTCAGCCACTAGCTATCCCGGTATAATTTTCAAAAATATTAAATAACTAAATAAATACCAAAATTAATTAAATAATACAAATTAAGTACCATAACTACTTAATTAGGCCGGAAATGCTAATCTAACCACTTAAAAAGCCTAGAAAATTTCCAAACCTATCTCGATAAATAGCATGACCTCTTTAGCCCCTAATCAATCTGTTCTAACCACCTAACATGCACAATTGAATAATTAAATCACTAATCTACACTAACTAACCACCTAATCGCTAATTAGCCTAAACTAATTATCAATTAAACTTCATTAACTCCCTAAGCAGAGTTTAGCAAGTAAACTCATCGGTTTAGGGCGACACAGAGGTGAGCCTTAAACAAGCTTGGAGCGACACCAATGGAGGTCCGAATGGGCCTAAAAACGGGCCATGAACTCTCAGCTAGAGCTAAGCTTTGACCACTGCTTACTGGGCCAAGAGGGCTACTTGGGGCGGCTAGTTGGGCTGGAACAGCATAGGATAGGCGGCAACGGTTGCATCAAGGCCAGGCGGGCGACGGTGGCTGATGTCACGCCCCGATCCTCGAGCGTGTGCCCATCCCTCGGTGGTCAATTTAATTGCAATGTCCCAAGATCGCGTCACCGACTCATTCATTTTAATGGACATGCGGAAGTGTATAAATAAATCCCCAGACAGCACAAAGATGGATAGAAAAGCAGGGCCAAAATTTTTGAAAACCACAACACACTTTTATACACATCAGACTAGGTCATAAGCAATACTAGTCTATTCACAAGTCTACAAAAGACAAAAGTGCTACAAGTCCTCTAAGCGTTCGAATCCTCAACCGAAGGCTCCGGGGTCTCTGGCTCCGGGGAACTCGGGTCTACCACTGAACCACTAGGAGGGTCAGCCGTACCCTTGCCAAAAGCGATCTCTAGCATCGACATAGGAATCTCATACTCCAGTAGGGGACCTTCTCTGGGTCCATCTCGCCCGTAACGATACCACGATCTAAATTGATGAGGTACCCTCCGGGATAGACTCGCCAACCTAGGTCATAAGCAATACTAGTCTATTCACAAGTCTACAAAAGACAAAAGGGCTACAAGTCCTCTAAGCATTCGAATCCTCAATCGAAGGCTCCGGGGTCTTTGGCTCCGGGGAACTCGGTCTACCACTGAACCACAAGGAGGGTCAGCCATACCCTTGCCAAAAGTGATCTCTAGCATCGACATAAGAATCTCAGACTCCGGTAGGGGACCTTCTCTAGGTCCATCTCGCCCGTAACGATACCACGATCTGAATTGATGAGGTACCCTCCGAGATAGACTCGGGTCTACCACTGAACCATATGGGACAGAAACAAGAAACAAAAAAAAAGTTGTTTCTTGTTTCTGGAACACATTTTAAGAACACTTTTTTCTCTCTTTTTTCTCTCTTTTTTCTTCTTCTTTTCTTCTTCTATTTTCTTTCTTTTTTCTTTGGCCGGTCGCCAGCCTTGGCCATGGCTAGCTACCGGTCGTCGAAGCCAGCGATGCCGTCGAGGGCCAGCGACCTCACTGGAACGTCGCCGGCCCCCGGCGAGGTCGAGTGTCGCTAGCCCCTGGCGAGGCTCAGCCTCACCTTGGCCGCACTTGGCGATGGCCCGGCGACGCCGAGCCTCGCCAGTCGCTGGGCGAGTCGGCCTTGTCGGATCTAGGCGAGGTGAGGCCGACCTCGCACCAGGCTAGGCGAGCTCAATCTCGCCCAGATCCAGCGAGGCCGAGCTTGCCCGGCGGTCGCGGACGCCGAGCCTCGTCGGCCGGCCGGCGAGCTCGGCCTCGCCGGATGCGGGCGAGCTCAAGCTCGCCCGGCCAAGGCGAGGCCGACCTCACGCCGGGCTTAGCGAGCTCGATCTCGCCCGGATCCGGCGAGGCCGAGCTCGCCCGGCGGCCGGCGGGCTCGGCCTCGCCGAGGCCACCACCAGGTTGGCGTCGCTTGGCGGTGGCCCGGTGACGCGGAGCCTCGCCGGCCGCCGGGTGAGTTCGGCCTCGCCGGATGCGGGCGAGCTCGAGCTCGCTGGGGGCGGCGAGCCTTACCGTGGCGGGGCGAGGCCGCCGGCCCTCGTCGGCCGGTCGTTGGCCATGGCCTAGGTCGGTGACTCGGCCAAAAAAAGAAAAAAAAGGAAAAATAAAAAATAAAAATAAAAGAAAAATAAAATAAATAAAATAGAAAAATAAATAAAAATATTAAAAAATTAAAAGAAATAAAAAAATTATACAGATTTACCAAACGTGTTTCTATTCTTTTTATATTTCGGAGCAGTTACCAAACATGTTTTCTTGTTCAAAAATTGTTCCCGAAATAGAAATACTTTTTTCTATTTCTATTCCCATAAATAATTTTTAAACAGAAATGTTACCAAACGCACCTTTAGTGACCTTCTTTGGCTAGCCAAAATATTTGGGAGGAACCTCCATCTATGGACCTGAAAATGTTAGCCCACGACGGGGTGAGACGACGTCTCACATGTCCACCCCCTAAACTCCGACTAGGAATGAAATACACCTAAAGGTCATTTAACCACACACAAGATAGAGGACTTACATTTGCCTCAGTTCCTTCCTGCAAGTCAGTATGATTCATATACTCAACCAATCACTTCAATTCAAATCAAATCATCAATCAATCGATCCACTCGATTTCATACCATCAATACTGTCCATAAAATTCGATTGATTCAAGCACTGCTCACCCAAGCTGAAAATAAATGGTATAACTCATAAAAGCCGATAGAAATATAATAATGCTCACCGAAGTTGCTATATATCTATATTGCTCACCGAAGCTGACGGATAATAATTGCTTGCCAAAACTGATCGATATCTATAATGCTCACTAAAGCTGGCGGATAATATAGCTCACCGAAATTGATCGATATCTATAATGCTCACCGAAGTTGACAGATAATATATTGTTCTTTTTAACTGATAATTCACCGTTTTTATAATACCAGATAAAAATAATCATGTGTGGGTACATGGTTGACCTAAGCCAAAATACAATATTTTCCTTTTCAAAAGTCCTACCATTTAATATAGTTCACAGAGATATTTTTGGCGTTATAAACCGACGCCCGATGTTTCCTGATTAAATACTTAAATTACTCAATTTTGGGATAAATTCCCAAAATTACAATTATCACTCAAACAAAACAATTTAGCATTCAATTAAATTAACCAAGTACACCATTGAAATCATCATGAAATTTTGGTCACCGGCTATCCGGTATAATTTTCAGAAAATAATAAATAATAAATTAAATACCAAAATTAATTAAATAAATACGTTTAAATGCTATAAATGCAAACTTAGGCCGAAAAAGCCTAATTAAATACCAAAACGGGCCCGAAAAATTTCCAAACCTATCTAGATAAATAATACAACCTTTCTAATTGCTAATGAAGCTGGTCTAACTACCTAACATGCAATAACGAGTAATTAAATTGTTAATCCGTTCCAACTAACCACCTAAACCATACTTAACCTAAACTAATCAACCCTTAAGCATAATTAACTCCATAAATAGAGTTTAGCGAGTAAGCTCACCGGTGTTGAAATCCAATGAGTCCACAACAACGGCAACGCAAAGACAAGCGACAAACTTCGAAGCGGTAGCACATTACGAGGCCTAGAAGTGGTCCAAAATGGGCCTCGAAGCCAACAATGACTTGCTAGCTTCGGCTTCTGGTTGATGGGATGAGGGGCTAGAACGGAGGCCAGTTGGCATGGAAATGGTGAGAACAAGCAGTGGTGGGGCTAGGCGGCCAACGACGGTGCTTCACGACGGTGGAATGGCGACGACGGGGCTTCGGTGAGCGCGACATTGCCTGAGGAGGCTCGGGGGATAGAATAGGCTCGCGAGATAGTGATCTAGAGGCCGACGGCCAGACGGCACACAACTAGGAGAGCGAGGGCGAACAACGGGCCTAGCGGTGGTCGGACGGGCGTGCAACAGGCATGGGGTGGCTGGCTCGGTTTCTCTATAACTCTTGAGCTTCAAAGTGGCTAGAAATGGAGAAAGCAAGCTGAGCTAAGGAACAAAGGGGACGGCAGCCACTTGGAGGGTCCTTCTTGCTTCTATCCTATCTCTTTGTCCCTTAAAGAGGTCCCACCAACATGGGCTGGATTCCTCAGCCATTTTGCAGACCAACAAGCTTCCTTAGGAAGCCATTGAAGTGGTCCAAATGTGGTGATGTCCATGGCAAACAAATTTGGACTCCAAATCCCCAAAATTGAACCAACCTCTCTTCAATTGGACTTAAACCGGTCCCTATAAATCCAACCAAGATGTCCACACTTCAATTCACATTTTTCCTCGCCAATAGAACCAACTTGCATCCCAAAAATGCGATAAAAAGCGGTCCCCTGAATTTTCTGAACAAAAACGGCCCTATATTGAATTTTTGCCAATAATCTTGGTAAGCAGAAAAATCTTCAGAGGATGAGTCGACGTTCCTAAAATGACTTGTGACATGATAGAACTTTCAATTTCTAAAATCGGGTTCAAATTCGGGATTAATTTCAATCTAGTGCGATTTTAGCGTGACCTAGCCTACCGAGTAGCTTTTAGGAATTTTTAGTGCAATTTACCCGTAGTCAATTTATTTCGAGCCACAAAGTGCATCTTCGACACTTTGGCAACTCTCGATTGTCATGGGAGTCTCAAGATTTCAAATACGGGTACAGGGTACCAAAACTACAAAATGGTGGAATTTTGCAATATGGTGGAATCACCTATACTTTGGTCACATATCTCAGTCAAATCGATCTATCTCTAATCTCTGATCGATTTTTAACTGTGCCGTAATGATCTCTATAGATGAGCATGGTCAAGTAATTGATTTCTGGTCGAATTCTTAAGTCTATTGCATTAAAATCCTTTAATGGTTTCACCTGTTAGACTAGTTATCTCGTGAGTGATCAGCTTAGAGAATAAAACTATAAGCGTGTCGATGAAAGTCCCAACTTATTTAATTGAAACTAGAACTCGAAATTTAAGATGTCACAACTGCTGGACGGTGGCGAACGATGGCCAGGCGAGCTACGATGGGTTGGACAGAGGCTCGAGACAGCGGCTAGGCATGGCAGGAGGCATAGGTGAGCGGGATGAGCACGCGAGCTCGCGGGCAGCGCAACGGTGTGCGACAGTGCTGGATGGCAGCAGGGGAGACGTTCAACGGGCAAGGGTGTTGTGGTTGGTTTCTTTGGTTCTCTCAAGCTTTAACACACACTCAACAATGGATAAAGTGGGGCTGCTAAGGAAGAAGAAGCCAGCTGCAGCTTGGAGGGTCCCAAAATGCCTCAAAGTCAAGTTAAATATCTTTAATTTCTCATTGCAAAGGCCCTCCACCTTTAGCCTTCAATCCTTAGCCAATTTGTAGAACAAAACTTCCCCTAGGAGCCATTGAAGAGGTCTAAAAGTGGCTGCCCCTTGGTCCTACGAATTTTGGATCATTTCCATCCAATTTGGTGCAATTTCCCTCAGCCCTAAAATCCAGCCAAGGTGCTATCGTCTCTCTCATGATTTTTCCTCATCAATTGAACCAACTTGAATCCAAAAAATGCAACAAAAAACAGCCCTCTAATTTTCCTGATCCAAAATAACCCAACTTTGATTGTTCGTCGAAATCTCGGGTTTGCAGAAAATCTTCAGAGGATGAGTTGACGTTCCTAAAATAATCGTGATATGACAGAACTTTCAATTTATGAAATCGGGTTTAAATTCACGGTTAATTTCAACCAAGCACGATTTTAGCGTGACCTAACCTATCGGGTAACTTTTAGGAATTTTGAGTGCAATTGACCCGTTGTCGATTATTTTCGAGCCACATTGTGCATATTCGACACATTGGCAACTCTCGGTTGTCGTGAAAATCTCAAGGTTTCAAATACGAGCACAAGGTACAAAATGACAAAAAAATCGGTCTAGTGCCGTTCGACAGAAATTTTGCAATCAGGTGGAATCACCCACACACTAATCACATACCTCTGTTGAATAAACTTATTTCTGGTCTCTAATCAATTTTGGCAGTGTCGTAATGACCCTTGTAGATTAGCACGGTTAAGTACTCGATTCTTGGTCGAATTCTCAAGTCCATTACATTAAAATCCTTTAACGGCTTCACCAGATAGACTAGTTATCTCGTGAGTGATCAGCTTAGAGAATATAACTATAGGCGCGTCGATGGAAAGCCTAACTTATTCAATTGAAAATAGAACCTGAAAATCAGGATGTGACATTACTAATGTTCGGCTAGTTTCTTTTCAGGATGTCAGAGAGTAGTTCATTCTGCAAACACTCAATGTCGCTTGAATCGCCATATGGCATTCTATCAATTTCCTTCACATGATGTTCAACTCCAACCAAGCAGTCTATCACCAGTAGATAAGTCATTTTCAATTCATCTATAACCTTTGTGACAATCTCGTCTACCAATTCTCCTTCACCTCTAATATTAACAAATGAAAATGGAAAAAATAGTTAGAAAGACAAGGTATTATTATGGAAACACAACGAAAATGATAACCCGGAAAATGACATACATGTTCTTCTTCGAATTGTCCCATCCATTTAGATTGGCAACAAAGTTGAGAGCAGCTTCCCACGTACTAACATTCGCACCAAATTTCTTCATATGTGAAAGAAAGGCTTCTTCATAAGACCCAACTCATTAATCTTTTGTCTCCTTATTTTACTACACCCCACCATTTGGAACAACAACTCATTAAGACACCATTTACTAGAGGCATAGCCCTTGGAAAAGATGGGAATTGCAATTATTGATTGGCTGATAGCTTTGAGCAACTCAAGAACAAACTCTGAAAATGCTAATACTATCACCTAGAGGGGAGATGAATAGGTGTTAAAAAAATTAACAATTAAATGCAAAATATATATTAAGTTACGAGCAAAGTCTATAAAAAAAGTCAAAGTATGACTAAAAGCGTCACCAGATTTCTGAAGAAAATTCATACTCAAATAGAGATGGTTTAGAATTTTGAGAAATTTAATAGAAAATTGCAACGAATAAAGTTGAAAAGAGTTAAGGGAAGAGAAAATTGCACACGATATTTATAGTGGTTCAGCTTAGATTAAACCTACGTCTACGCTCCCACGCTGATAGCCTTCTGACTGAAATTCACTAAAGTATCAAGATATAAGTACAATGTTTTGAGTGCAAACACTTAGTCGAAGATTTCTTTTTCTCTCACTAAGTCACTCTTCTTGTGATTTTCTCTCTTGAATACAATCTATAAGCGCTTTCGTTGAAGAACAAGTGGTTGGAAAGGCTTCAAACTTTGGAATTTCAATTTTCACACTCTATCTCAAATGGACTGAATGACCTCCTTAAATACTCATTTACGCCTTACTAGCTGTTGGCATTTTCTAGAGGAATTTATTCTAATCAATCCATTGGACAAAATTGATTAAGGAAATATTGTGGTTGTTTTAAGATTGAGATGAAAATCCGTTGATTCTGGTCACCCATACAATCAGAATTTAGGTTTCCAAAAGTAGATGCTTCCCAAAAAGGAACTTATTTTCAAGATTGATTTCATCAATTCATGATTAATTCCATCAATATATTTATAAAAGGTAAGGGACATTCTTTGCCAGAAAGCCATATATTAAAGACAAATCTCTATAACATTCATATTGAATTCTCGTCGTAAGATCAATAATCCCGAGTCTAATTATATCTTCATTATGGATTTGGTTTTAGTTTGGATTACGCCAGAGTGGGAAAGACTTTTGGAATGAATAGACTTTGACAAGAGTTTTCGATATGACTTCAGAAGTCTAGTATTCTTCAGAATAAGAACAAGAACAAGAAAGTTTTATCAACATTAAAACCTAATATGAGTTTTCTCAACAATCTCCCATTTTTTTATGGTGGCAAAACTTTCATGAAGATTTAAGCATAATATGAAAGTTATCTTGCAAAACAATACTTTAGCAGCACATGATAATTGATAGAGATAACAAACAGTAAACACAATAAATTCTGCATCCACAAAACACACCAATCAAAAGTCTACATAAACCATGCTAGTATAGAAAAACTCACCAAATCAAAGCTTCAATCTACAAAATCTCTCCCCATTTTTGTTAATAGCAAAAAATAAAATCAAACAAGCACAAAGAAAAAGAGTTTGGTTCAAAAAGGATCAGGGTTGTCTAGGAACACAAACAAGTCAAAAATCCTCCAAAGTTTGCGTGGTCTCCTCAAGCTTAGTAAGGCACTGATGAAAAACAGTCTCAACTTTCGCTAGATTGTACGATGCCTGCTGATTCATAGTTTGGACTTTATCCTTAAGAGATTGTACCTTTCCGGTGAGGGACTAGGAGGTAGTACTGAAAGCAACATGCAACTTCTAGATTTCAAACTCCATCGCATATTGCTAGGCCTTAATCTTCAAAAAGAGTTCTACTATCTGAGGATAGTTTGATTCTGATTTAGTTTAGGAACTAACTTCTGCAAAGTGTATCGATGGAGTATCCAGAGGTAAAGGAACATCGACCTGAACATGTGAAATTTGTTGCTCTACCTGAACATTAGCTTCTTTGTCCTGACCCTCATGTGAGACTTCAAGGAAATGAGATGCATAAATATCTTCAGCAACGGGATGAGATCGACTAATGCCATCACTAGCAGTTGGTTCGATAAGAGGAGTTTTCTCACCTACTCCCCTTGTCTTAGTGGCTCAATCTAAGAAACAACTTCTCCTTCCTGAACTCCTTCTCTTCCAGCACTGGTTTGTTTACCAGTTCTCGTCTCCCCAACATCTTGTGCATCAATTTTTCTTGTATCTTCTCCTTCCTTGTTAATGTCCTCCTATTCCTTGTTCACATTGGCATCTCATTCTTCATGATCCGAGTCACCATTTGCACTCTCTTTTACTCCAGTTTCTTCACCATCACTTTCTTCTTTTGGTTCTTCCTCGCTTTCATCATCTTCCTCTTTCTCAGAATTAGCTATACCTCCAAGAGGATCATGCATGGCAATAGTAGAGATGGTCTTGTCTTCATCATCTTCCTCTTCTTCATCCTAAAGAAGAAGAATAGGTTGTTTTCTTTTTAGGGTTCTTAAGATAACATTTTTCCCTCTGCACTTCTTCTCAGTAGTAGATATTGGCTTAGCTTTGCTAGCAGATTCCTTCTTTAGAAGTCTCAGGGCTCCAGAGAGATCTTGTAATCTCATTTTTTGAGATCATTTTAAGTCCAATTTGCATGGAGACAATGGTTCTATAGCAAAACTTGGATGGCGGTTGAATCTAAAAGTGTTAGAAGAGTCTGGTTATCAATGCTGTGTATGGTAGTTGTCCCTTTCCCTTCATGATAGTTCTGTACATGTGCACTAGGATTGTGTGAGGGAGTGAGAAAGCAACACCATTGCAAATGGCCCACTTCATTTTTTCTTTGAATTTAGAAACATAAGTTTTTGAAGCAACCTTGGGTTTGATGTAGTTGATGACGATCTTGTGGAGTAAAATAATAGAAGCAGACATCCTAGAGTAAGTAATGCTTCCCCTAGGAATCCTGTCCTTCACTAGAAATGTCACACCCCGATCCTCCGAGCACGTGCCCATCCCTCGATAGTCGATTAAATAGCGACGCCCCAGGACGCGTCGTTGACCCTTTCATTTTAATGCACATGCGGAAGCGAATAAATAAATCCCCAGATGACACAAAGATGAGATAGAAAAGTAGGGCCACAATTTTTGAAAACCACATCACACTTATATACACATATCAAACTATGTCATTTACAATATTAGCTGACTATATACAAGGTCAGGAAGGCATTCGAGTCTTCCTCAAAATACACTAGGGACCCTCGATCCTACAGATTTGGGTCCACCATAGAACCACTATGAGGGTCTACCATGCCTTTCCCAAAAGCAACCTCCAGCACCGATATAGGGACCTCAAACTCTGGTATGGGACTTTCTCTCTGTCCATTCTGCTCACGATGGTACCATGATCTATATTGATGGGGTACCTTATGAGGTAGAGCCTCATCAACCTAGACCACAGACCTTATGAGCTCATAGACCCATCCCCTTGGGTTCCCATGAAGCAGAATATAAGATACATGCTTCGTGACCTTCTTCAGCTATCCAAAATGCTCAGGAGGCACTGCCATCTAAGGACCTGCAAATGTTATTCCACAACGAGGTGAGACAACGTCTCAGCAAGTTCGCCTCCTAAACTTCAACTAGGAAGTAAATACACCATAAGGGCTACTTAAGCACAAGTACAAGTCAGAGGACTTACCTTTGCCTCAGTTCCTTCCTACAAGTCAGTACAATTTGTCTATTCAATCAATCATTTCAATTTAGATCAACATTGATAAGTCAACTCACTCAACTCCATATCATTAAGACCATCTTTTGGTCAACCCATTCAATACTATCTATAAAGTCCGATTACATCAAGAACTGTTCATCCTAAGTTGAAGATAGATAGTATAGCTCGCCAAAAAATGATAATAGATATATATGATAATGCTCACCGGAGCTGCTATATATCTATTATGCTCACCAATGCTGTGCGATACTTAATATTCACCGAAGCTGTGCAATACTTAACACTCACCGAAGCTGTGTAATACTTAATGCTCACTAATGTTGTGCGATACTTAATGCTCACGAAGCTGTGTGATACTTAAGGTGCGATATATCGAAGGCATCGGGCCAATATAGTATACCATTCTAATCAACCATCAATTTCACCACTTTTATCATACTCGATAAAATAATCGTGTGTGGGTACACTTTCAACCTTAGCCAAAATATAATACTTTCCCCTTTTGAAAATTCCACTAATTCCAATAGTCCACACACACATTTTTGGCATTGTAAACCGATGCCTGGTACTTTTCTAATTAAATATTGAAATTATTAAATTTTGAGATAAATACCCAAAATTACAATCAACACACAAATTGCACAAATTATCATCTAGATAAATAAACCAACCACACCATTGCAATCAACACAGAATTCCGATAACCGGCTATCCCGGTCTAATTTTTGAAAAATAATAATTAATTAATTAATTCCAACAAATGCAACTTAGGTCGGAAAAGCCTAATTAAATGCCAAGATGGGCCAGGAAAATTTCCGAATCAATCTAAATAAATACTACAATTTCTCTAGTTGTTAATTAAGTTACTCTAACCACCTAAAATGGAATAATGATTAATTAAATTACTAATCCATTCTAATTAACCACATAACCAATACTTAGCCTAAACTAATCAATCCTCAAGCATAATTAACTCACTAAGTGGAGATTAGTAAGTAAACTCACTAGATTAGTGTTCCGGTGAGTTCACTTTGATGAGGACGCGGAGGCTAGCCACAAACTCCAGAGTGGGGGCACCAAGCGGGAGCCGGAAAAGGCTCGAAAACGGGCCTTGAACCCCAAAACCCTTGCTGGAGTTTCAATTATGGACGGTGGATCGAGAGAGGCTGGATGACGCTGGCTTGGGCTGGAAACGGCGCAGGTGAGGTGGACAGGCTCTAGTGGCCTAGGAGGGCGACTCCAACAATAAGCGATGGTTGAACGGCAACCCAGGGGCTTCAACATTGACCCAAGGAGCTCGTGGGACGGCAAGGAGGCACAAGAGAGGTGGCTAGACGCAAGGACAGCGGGCGGCGCACGCGGGCTCACGGTTGAGCGTGCGATGGGTAGCGATGGCATTCCAAGGCTTGGCGGGTTGCTCGACGGTCAAAGGAGGCTGTCGGCTTCCTTCTTTGCAATTTTTGAAGCTTCTTTGGTTTGGAAAATGGAGGGGTCGACCGAATGGAGAAGGAAGGGAGGAAACAACAAAGCTTGAGGGGGCCACCTTGGTCTCCACTCTATCTTCTTGTCCCCTTAACCAAGGCCCCACCATTGCTGGCTGTCTTCCTCAAAATTTGCAAACCATTAGCTTGCTTACAAAGCCTTGGAGAAGAACCAAAAGTTGAGGGGCATGGGGGGCTACGAATTTGAAGTATTTTCCCCTCAAATTGGACTAATCTCTCTCCAATTGAAGTCAATTTTGGCCCTATAAAATCTACCATGGGATCCTCGATCAAATTGATATTTTTCCACGCCAATAGAACCAACTTGCATCCCAAAAACACAATAAAAAACGGTCCCCTGAATTTCGCCAAAAATCTCGGTTTGCATAAAAATCTTCGGAGGATGAGTCAACATTCCTAAAATGACTTGTGACATGATAGAACTTTTAATTTTTTAAATCAGATTTAAATTCACGGTTAATTTCAATCTGCGCGATTTTAGCGTGACCTAACCTACCGGGTAGTTTTTAGAAATTTTTGGTGCAATTGACTCATTGTCAATTTTCTTCGAGCCACAATGTACCTTTTCAACACATTGGTGATCCTCGATTGTCGTGAAAATCTTGAGACTTCAAATACGGATACATGGTACCAAAACGACAGAAAAATCAGTGTCTAATGCCGATCAACGAGAATTTTACAATTTGGTGGAATCACCCATGTTTAGCTACACATCTCAGTCGAACCGACCTATCTTTAATCTCTAATTGATCTTTACTGTGCCGTAATGATCTCTGCAGATGAGCACGGTCGAGTATTCGATTCCTAGTCGAATTCTCTAGTCTATTGTGTTAAAATCCTTTAATGGTTTCCCTCGATAATCTAGTTATCTCATGAGTGATCGACTCAAAGAATAGCACTATGGGCACGTCGATGAAAGGCTAGATTTATTTAATTGAAAATAGAATTGAAATTTCAAGATATCACAAGAAACTTGGTGACCAGCTCATTAGACACATTTATTGGCAAGAATCCATTCCTTTCTACCCCAAGAATGTCAGCAAATAGATTAACATCAACATTAAACACTTTATCATTCACAGCAAATTTAACGTGAGTGGGATCCAAGACAAACAGGTTGGAATAAAAGTAAGTAGTCAATTCGGGGTAAGCATCATATGACTCCACATAGAACCTATCCATCTGAAGCTTGGTAAACTTTTCTCTCAAATTCACCTTGATGGAATCTAGGAAATCAAAATCTATAGTATGAGGGTTGATGACCCCCCTGTTCAACATTGTAAGTAGACTTTCTTATGATCTTTTAACCGAAACAACTTCCATTTTTCTCCAATGATTTCTGCAACAACACCCATTTTTTGTTGAACATTTTTGAACACCCTTTCATCATCTTCTTCTCTTTTGCTCTCAATCTGACCCTTTGTGCCAAAGCGATGATTAGAAGGAAAATTTGAAAATTCCTTTTTTGCTCTTCTAGCATCTATCAGTCGTAATGGCTCTCAAGAACAAGGTTTTATTCTAGTAGCCATTTTCTTTCAAGAAAGAACATATTAAATCCATGGGACTTCCCCCATTTTTCAAAAAATCATAATGCTTTAGAAGTACCTCAGGCTTTCTTACCAAAATAGGAGCTACTTCCTGAGTAACTTCTTCTTCCACTAATATCATCCTCGGAGAGATCAAAATGCATCGGACCTTCAGGGACAAACCGAGGCTTGTGACTAGCAATACGAGAGGATTTCCTCTGATAAGACATCGAAGTAAACTTGGAGGACTTTGATGACATGTTCACATGTGATCGGGTGAGAAATTTTGAAGAGAATGTGAGCCTTTAAAGAATAGCCAATAAACTCACCCAAAAAGCCCATTCGATATAAAATTGAGGAAAAGCCTTTTGACAGTCAAAGGGCTATTAGGCCAGACTTCACGTGCTCTACACTCATCATCTCTATTATGGAAGAAAAATTGTGTCACACCCCGAACCTCGAGCGCGCGAACATCCCTCGACGGTCAATTAAAAAAACAACGTCCCAGGACATGTTGCCGACCTAGTTTTTTATCTTTCGATTAAACGCATGTGGAAGCAAATTAAATAAACACACATTCAACCAACAAATCAGGGTTAGTAAAACACAACAAACGATCTCCAAAAACCGCACTTTTATTTATCCACTTGTTAACCCAAGGAGTTTAACATTTACAGACCTACAACAAAAGATAACTCCTACATGACCTATGAGCAAAAAGGGGTCAGAAAGGTCAGGGTTTTAACTCTAGCTTTACTAATGGTAAGGTCAGCCAAAAAGTGTCGCATCTCATGCCCACCACATCCGCACTTAGCAAATCTCCACACTACGGCCCTGAAAATGGTTAACAACAACGGGGTGAGATAAAATCTCACCGAGTCAACTTTCTAAACCTCAATTAGGACGCAAATTCATACGGAGGTAGCCTAATCATGCATCATCATACAAATCTTACCTCACCTTGTTACACCCTTGCTTATTAGTACGTCACATATGCCTTTATTAATATAATAAACATAAACAATAATCAGAACACATAACTCTCATACACCAAGCATCTACACGGATCCCGATTATAAGGTAAAACCTATTTTGGCACATCTCATACCATGCCTAATAGTTTTGCCCCATAATCATTCACATGTGTTTTGATTATTACAACCCCTCAAGTCATGGCCAACACACGAGTTGGCGATCTTCCGGCATGATCAGGTATCCTCCTACCCTACCAGGCACGGCATCATCTAGAACCCCCGCCTAGATGGCATTCCATAAAGAAGTATCGATCTAGCCTCAACCGCGACTCGGCGTCCAGACCCTCGCCGGGCATCCAATAAAAATCGGGCATCACCCCCAAACTTCTGTTGGGTGATAGGTTCAATTAAATGACCACACAGGCACGTCAACACTCAAGTCAATTTTTATCTTCCATCAATTAGCCCAGTGTAAAAGAGTTCGTGCTTAAATAACAAATCTCGGAAAATTTCTACATTTAAAATTCTGATAAAATAATTGCACGTGGTCACGTATTTAAAATCAACCTTATCAAACTTTGCACACTTTCATTTTAAAACATCATTGCCCCTTTTATCATGTAAAATACGGCATCTAAAAACGACACCTCAAAGTTTGCTATTTTCTTACCAATAAACTCTCTTTGAAAAATAGCATTTAAAATACATGATATGAGCAAACAACATCAAGGCATTACCTGCTCAAATGATAAGAATCAAGTGTAAATTCATCCAGTAGAACCAGCATAAAATTCTAATTAACGGCTAATCCTTCATTAATTACACTAATTGCGATTAATTAGACTAATCACGATTAATTATGCTAATTATGATTAATTAAACTAAACTCGATTAATTAGCCTAACTTTAATTAATTAAAAATTAATTGATGTTAATTAAAATAATTACGATTAATTAAATAAAAAATTAATTAAACTAAACTAATCACTGTTAATATTAAACTAACCACCCCCTAAATGCATTAATGCCCTAATCCATGATTAGGAGGTTAACTCACCGATTTCTGGCAATGGCAAGCTCGCGGCGACAGTGGCACAACGGTGACGAAGACACGAGTCTCACGGCACCAACGGTAGCATGATCGGCATGGTGGAGACGATGGTGGTCGCGGCTTAAACCCACAACCATGGTGGGGAGGCTTGGTTCGGGAGGTGGCGAGCAGGTGACTTGCGGATGGCGGTGACGGCACGGTAAACAGCGTGAGGGACACAAGCGGTGGCTTGCGGCGGCGCGACGGTTCTTGAAGCTCACGGCCAAGGGAGCCATGACCAAAGCGGCCGCAGAGGGTAGGAAGGCTGCCGAAGATAGGGAGGCCAAGAGGTGGTGTGACATCTTGATTTTCGGGTTCTATTTTTGATTGATAAGCTGGGCTTTTCATCAACGTGCCGATAGTTCCTTTCTCTAAGCTGATCACTCACATGATAACTAGTCTATTGGGTGAAGCTGTTAAGGAATCTAAACACAATAAACTTGAGAATTCAACCAGAAATCGACTACTCAACTGTGTTTATCTGCAGGGGTCAATACGGCACAGTCAAAATCAATCAGAAATTGGGGATAGGTCAGTTCGACTGAGCTATGTGATTAGAGTGTGGGTGATTCTACATAATTGCAAAATTCTCGTCGAACGGCACTAGATCGATTTTTCTGTCATTTCTGTACCCTATATTTGCATTAGAAACCTTGAGATTTTCATGACAATCGAAAGTCACCAATGACTTGAAGATGCACAATGTTGATCGAAAATAATTGACCACGGGTTAATTGCATTAGAAATTCTTAAAAACTACCTAGTAGGTTAGGTCACGGTAAAATCACGCCAAATTGAAATAAATCGTGAATTTAAACCTGATTTCAGAAATTGAAACTTTTGTCATATCACAATTCATTTTATAAACGTTGACTCATCCTCCGAAATTTTTCTGCAAACCCGAGTTTTCTGCAAAATTTCAAAGTGGGGCCGTTTTGGATCGAGAAAATTGGACCGTTTTTTAGCACACCGTAGGCCATCAAGTTGGTTCAATTGATGAGGAAAAATCACAAGATGGGCGATGGCATCTTGGCTAAATTTAAAGGGGTCAAATTGAGCTCAAATGGAGAAGGATTGAAGTGAAATTGGAAGGGGAATTGAAAGAAATGGGATGGCAAGTGTTCCAAAATTTGTAGGCCTTGTGGGGAGCAACATTTGGACCACTTGGTTGGCTTGCTAAGGAAGCTTGGCTGCTACAAATTGGCTGAGGAAGACAGCCATGCATGGTGGGGCATTTGAGATCTTTGGATAATTTGTGGACCTCTTCATCTTTAGCAACCTCCTTCATCCTCCTTGCTCCTCCTTTATCCATTGTTGAGGCATTTGAGAGCTTGTGAGAACCAGAGAAACTAGTCGTCACATCACTCTCTCTCCCCTCTTCAGCCCCAAGCAAATTCGTAGCATTTTCTCTCCTATTTTCCTTCAATGTCTGTTTTTACTCCAGCTGACTTTCTTGTGAAAAGTTGCATTGATTGTTGCCTTCCTATGAGAATCAGCCTTCGTGCCACCCACCATCGCGCTCAGAAGGCCCAAAACGTTAAGGAAGACCCGGCCGCTCGCCAAACGGGTCGGCCGGCCAGAAGAAATTGCTTGCCGGTCTATTGGTTTGTCACTCCTTCGGCTATTTCACCCGTTTCAGCCATTTTCATCCCATTTCGACCCAGCCTCCACCCATCCCAGCCACCAGCAAGTCCCCCTCAACCCCTAGGTTCCGCCGATCGTTGGCCAACCCCTTGTCGAAGCTCTGGACAAGCTTGTTCAACTCTGTTTCTCCTCCGACAATATAGTTTTCAGAGTTTCAGTCGGAGTCTGAGTTTGTGGTTGCTATTCCAACCTCGGGACCGCCTTGTATCGTCATGGTTGAGGTTCCCGAGCATAGCCTCCGTCATCACCGTCACGTCCGTGTCTCCGGCCCGTTTAATGGGTGAGTTTAGCTCCTAATCCCTTGATTAGTGCCTAAACTTACCTATGATTGCTTTAATTAGTGTTGATTCTAGTTTAGGAGATTTAATTAAGCTATGTTAGTCCTAAGATAGGTGGTTAGATGAATGGCTAGGATTAGTTTAATTTAATCTAGCTTTATGTGCTTAATTAAGCTTGGTTAACTTTAATTGATTAATTGCTTGCTTTAATTACTATTTTTAATGAATTTTGGATTTAATTTATTAGTTATTTAATTCTGGAGATTCATTGTTCGTACAAATACTGTTCACGAAACACTGTTCACACGCACTGTTCACCCGAGAATGAAAAGTATCTAATTTCATGTGCTTTGACCTTATGAGGTGATTTGAGTGTATAAATGCATGGTCATCCGCATGAATCGAGTGATTTTCACAAAAAGGGAATAATGGATTGTCCGAGGGACATTGGAGAGGCACCACTTTTATGAGAGAAGGATTTGAGGAGGTATGTTTGCATCATCACTAAGTTGAACCGTCAGTCAACGAAAGTTTGGGGGCGATACCTAATGGGAGTCGAAAGCTGGTTGCAATAGATTCTGGACCAATATCCCTTTTGGGATACCGTCCAAATAGAAGTTTTAGACGTAGCCGTGCCCAACGGGGCAAGACGAAGCCCAATTTTTATCGGTAGCCCGGCGGAAGTCGGATGATCGCTGATTGGAAAGTTAGCCATGGCCGGTGGGTCCTTAATAATTAGAGCATGCATGAGTGTTAAGGTAGATGAGCACTAATTGGAAAGTTAGCTATAGCCGGGAGGTCATCAATAAGTGGAACACGTGTGAGGGTTGAGATGGTTGGGCCTTATTATGAGGTAAAATTGTGTGGCACGGTATGAGACGTGTCATGAAGTTTTTACCTTATAATCGGGACCTGTGTGATTGATTAATACATGATAGTTGGTGCACTAAAGTGCAAGAGCGTATGAGAATCATGACGTCATTAGTTCTGGTTATACATGTTGATTACATTATTTATGGCATGCACGCATGAATCGATAACATGCAGGGTGTGGGAATGGACGGGTGAGATCGCTTGTGACACGACTCGTTTGTGATTGATAAACTGTATCATCTAATGGTCATGTGCATTGCATGCATTGTGCTGAGATTCAACGTGTAGGGTATGGCAGTCCGGATAAGGTTGCATGCAAATCGATTTGTTGATTGTTGGTTGTTAGTCATGGTTTGTTTGTGGGGTGGTTTTGGAGAGATACCCCGAGTTGAGTTAGTGTTCTAACCGAGGGCTTAGGGGAGGACTCGCTGAGATTTTAATCTCACTAGTTATTGTATAACCATTTTCGGGTCTTTAGTGTGAAGAACCAGGAGCTTGAGGCGGAAAGGTCAGGAGCATGGATGGCTTAGTAGTTCTTCTTGGAGATAGATCTCTTGTACATAGACCTTTGAGTTGGTCTCTATCTATAAACTAGTTTGTTTATGAAAAGTGTTTTGGTGAAAATGATATCTTGCTTTTCTATCCCATATTTATGTTTTTTAGCGATTGTATTATACACTTCCGCATGTATCAGGGATGAGTCTTGGGACATCGCTTTCCGGTGCGAACAGTAGAGAACTGGTGGTTAAGTTCGTTAAGGCCTTGAGCATGCTCCGAGAACCACTTCTGCAGCTCCTGCAAGAACATAGACCCGATTGCCTCATAGCTGATATGTTCTTTCCATGGGCTACAGATGTTGCTGCTGAGTGTAATATTCCTCGAATAGTTGTTAATGCTCTTTGTTTATTCTCAATGAGTGCGTATGAAACCATTAGTCGATACGAACCCCACAGGAAAGTTTCATCTGACTCAGAAGCTTTTATTGTGCCTGACCTTCCTGGGGAGATACAGCTGACGAGGCATCAACTAGCTGATCATCATAAACAAGACAATGATTTTGCCAAGTTGTTGAGAGAAGTATATGCATCGCAGTTAAAGAGCTTCGGAAATGTTGTTAACAGCTGTTATCAACTCGAAAAAGATTATGCAGATTATTTTAGGAATGTGTTGGGCAGGAAGGCCTGGCTTGTTGGTCCTCTCTTATTGTACAATAAGGACCTGGAAGATAAAACAAATAGAGGAAAGGAAGCATCTATTGACAAGGATGAGTGCTTAAAATGGCTGGACTCCAAAGAACCTAATTCTGTCATTTATGTGTGTTTCGGTAGTGAGGCCAGCTTTAATTCTCAGCAGCTTATGGAAATTGCATTAGGACTTGAAGCTTCTGAGCAAAACTTCATATGGGTCGCCGGGAAAGGGAAGAAGGAAGAGCAAAATGGAGATGATGATGATTGGCTACCGCAAGGTTTCGAGGAGAGAATGGAAGGGCAGGGCCTGATCATAAGAGGATGGGCACCCCAAATGCTGATACTTGATCACGTATCAGTTGGAGGATTCATGACTCACTGCGGGTGGAACTCAATTCTGGAAGGAATATGTGCTGGGCTTCCTATGGTTACACGACCCATGACTCATGATCACTTCTTGACCGAAAAGTTGGTGACTCAGGTGCTCCAGGTTGGGATTGGTGTTGGGGTTAAACGGTGGGTTGATATCGGGGTTGCTGGAGATATCGTCAGTAGAGACGACATCTGCAAGGCGGTGAGGCAGATTATGGTAGGTGAAGAGGCTGAGGAAATGAGAAGAAGGACAAAAGCGCTCCAGGAAATTGTTAGAGCGGCTGTTGAAGAAGGTGGATCTTCTTATACAGACTTGACTTCTTTAATTGAAGAACTGAGATTACATAGAGCCGCTACTCGTGAATAAAAGAAGTAGTGCACTGCTATGTTCTGTAGTAACATCTTTTCTTTACATGTTTGATTGTTGCCTAATCTGCAATTTTGCAGATCTAGCTACTCATATTTACTTGATTAGGAATGGCCTATGAAGCTCTTATATTTTCGAGTTGACTTTATATTTGTATTGGTAGCGACAATTATCTCTTCTTCCGAGATCATTTCTATGGCGAATGTATGCATGTCAACAAGCTACAGAAGAAGATAACAATGGCAATGTCGCGACCTCGCTAGGTGCACCACTTAGGTTTAACTAATGAACTATCAAGCTTGATCTTAACTCAGACTCTCTTAAACCCATACTAATTTGCAACTGAATTATCACTAATCAGTTTACGGTGGGCTGATTATAAATCCAAATAAAGTATTCGGAGAAATACTTTATTCCTATGATCAAGAGATTTTGGATATAATGACTTGGTTATACTAGATTTCGCTGATGCATTTTTGGTACTATTCTTTTCATGAAAAAATGTTTAGTAGGAAGCTTACATCCATTTTATTACTTCTTACTATTTGAATGCACAAACCACTAATTTAACACCCAATAAAGCAGTAAATATGTAGGATTTAGTTCAAAGCAATGAAAATATCTACAATGTTGGCTTAGAAACCACAACAACAACCTTATATATGATTTTTAATTAACAAGAAGCCACTCGATTTTTGGGATTTTCAATTATTTAATAATGAGCCCTAAAAAAAAACTATGGGCAATGCGTTTAGTGAGAATGCAATGACATGCAAAATGTGTCTATACTAAAACGACATAAGATGTCCAATCAAATAAACCTGACATACAATATAGGGAAATTTTCAAAAAATGACCTGAAGTGTATTTATTTTCTCAAATATGGGCCCGAAGTGAACTTTGTTTCAAATAAGAACTGAAGTGGCTTTGATTGTTTCAAAATAAGGACTCGACCTTGCCGGATGCCGGCCCGCTAAATTTTTCAACTGGTTAAGGGTATTTTCGTCATTTGGCAATTGCCCCTTTTTTTTTTCTTTCTTTTTCCTGATTCTTCTTCTTCCTCTTCATCGATGGCTTCCGACCATTGGCAATGCCCACAAAGGGGTGGGCGAGGGTCGCCCTTGCTAGCGAGGGCCACCCACGCCAGCCACAGGCAAGGGCGAGCGTCGCTTGGGCATGGCAACCCTCACCCTCACCCAGGGGGCTTCTACGAGGTTGGCCCTCGTTAGCTACTGGTAAGGGCCAACAAGACCATCCCTCGCCTATAGTTGGCGTGGGTGGCCCTCGTCGGCAAGGGCAACCCTCGCCTATGGTGCACCGACACGTTGCTACAACTTTTGTTCGTGTCGACACGCGGTCAACACATGTCGGGAATCTGGACACGTGGTCAACCTTTCTCGACACGTTCCGACGCGCGTGTCCGAGAGAGAGGATGACGATGGAGGGTGGAGGCGAGGCCGAGACAACGAGGGAGGGCCAAAGGAAGAGCAGGCGATCCAAAGGGCCGTGTTTGTGATGCTATGATGGAGGGTCGGCGGTGACGCTGCAGCTACGAAAGAGGGCCCTTCCAGCGAGCTACTGCGATGAGGCAACCGGGAGAGAATTGTGTGATGAGGAGGAAGGAGAGGCCGTGGTTAGGGTTTTAGCAAGGGGAGGGTGGTGGGGGATGATGGAAAGAAATCGGGCCAGGGAGGGGGTGGCGTGATGACGAAAGAAATCGGGGCCGGAGAGGGGAGGTGGTGTGGGGTGGGGGAAGAGAAACCAAGGGGGAGGCATGGGGGAAGAAACCAAAGTGGGGGGGGGGGATGGGGGTGATGATTGATGGGGGCGGGGGTTGGGGATGATTAATGGGGGCGGGGAGCAAGGGAAGCGAGTGTGCTGTCAAGGGGGAGGGGGAGAGAGAGAGAGCAGTGGAGAAATCAACATAAGATCTTGGGGTGGCGGGTGCTGTCGTGGGGGAGGAAGAGAGAGAGAGAGGACGGAAGAAATCGAGGGCAAGATTTTGGGGTTGCGTGGGGGATAGGGGAGAGAGAAATGGGGGAGGGAAACGATTTTTTGGGAACGAGAGTTTAGAAAGAAAAGAGGGGGAAATAATTTTGAGAGGTAAAGTTATTTTTGTTATAAAAATAAATAAATGAGTTAAAAAATTATTTCAAAAAATAAAAAATATTGAATGTTAAATAATAATACATTTTGATGATTATAGAATATCATAGATTTGTTTAAATAAAGTTGATTCTATTTTTTTTTTTTGTTAGTCATTAGTCTTATTCATAATTTTTATTAAAGTTAAAAATATATTTCCAAATATGGTTACGCATTAATTATGAATATGTTTTTCAAATTTTCTAAGAATAGATTTATTAATATTATTAGCATAAATTCATTGTAAACTCTTTATTTATTTATTTGTGAATTTGAATCAAATTAACTAAAAATGAAAATATTTATTTAATAATAACGTGTCCCAACATGTCGGAATTCTCTATTTTTGAGAAATGACGTGTCGGCGTATCGTGTCGTGTCATGTCATGTGTCCGTGTTGCATGTCCGTGCTACATAGACCCTCGCCCAGCCCTCTGTGAGCATCATTGGTGGTCGGCCAGCCACTGGCGAAGAGGAAAAAGAAAAAGAAAAAAAAAGGCAGAAAATGGCGAAAATGAAAAAAAGGAAGGAAAAAAAGGCGGAAAATGGCAAATGACGAAAATACCCTTAATCGCTGAAAAGTCAAGTCCTTATTTAAAACAAACATAATCACTTTAGGTCCCTCATTTGAAAGAACATCCACTTCAGGCCCTTATTTGAGAAAGTGATGGCACTTCAAGTCCCTATTTGAAACAAGGTCAACTTCAGGCCCTTATTTGAGAAAAAAGTGGGCACTTCGGGTCCCATTTTCGAATTTTCCCTACAATCTATGTGTCACGCAACATTAAATAAATGATCTAATCTAATGATGGGCAAATATTAAATGTAGCTACTTTAACATGTTGAGCATATTAATTTAAATGGTCATAAAATGTGATTTACTAAATCACGTGCAATATGCAACTAATTCTACATGACACACGCATAATATTTTTTGTGTTTTTATTTAAAATTCGAAATTAAAAATGCCCTATATTAGAACATGCCATCTAAATTAAGAAAAAGAAATCTAATTCATCCTAAAGCAATGTTTTTATATTTTTTTTATTTTGAAAATTCAAAATAAATAAATTACTTAACATGCAATCTAATCTAAGACGGACAATGTTATCAACAAGAATCAAATCAATTCAAATATATTTTTTGGGTTTTCTTTTTTATGGAAACAATCAAGCAAAAAGGATAGTATTTAATTAAATAATATAATAAACAAATTTTATCTTATTTAAATTCGGGAACAAAATAAATAAAAGATCATATCCAAGTGGTTAGGGATATTGGTGGAAGGTTATCCATTAAATTTGGAAACGGGTAAATCAACGATTGTATCCAAATAGTGAAATTATTAAAAATAGGATGTAAGATTTTCCGTGCCACCAGCATCATATCTACTAATTAGAGATTAGATAGCCATACAAGCACGTTGTTAAATTAGGAAAGTTTCCTAACTTTGGGTGATTTATTAGGATCTTGTAGATATACATTATTTAATTAAATATGCAATCGAATATAGCAAATCGCTCAAAATATGCAATAAAATATATCAAATCAATTATGAATAAGATAATTTCCTAATTTTGAGGATTACTTTCCAAATTAAACACGACATAATCGGATAGGAAAGCAACCACTGGCTCAACACTGGCGGTGGTGTGGTCAACAGTCACGGTGGTTGATGGCCAGCGGCTTACGCGGGTCAGGGCGTGGCGTGGTCGCACGGGTTGTCGAGGGCGCTGGACTCGGTTGCACGTCGACAGAAAGAACTTCAGGACCTCCCAAGTGGATTCATCTTCGGTTTTCGTTGTTGTTCTCCACCTAGTCCCTCTTGGCACTAGATTGATGATTGGTGATGGTGGGGTCTCATTGGAAAATCCAAAAATTTTAAATTAGCTGCAAGTAATCGTTGAGTGCGCTGCAATCGCAAGGGACCTACAAGAAAAGGACAACTTAACTATAATGGTTCCTGCTGGGAAACTTGATGATGAGGAGAGGACCGTAGAGAACGCTTGGATTAATGATGGCCAAAAAACTGGCGCGAGTGACGAAGCAATCGGCAATTTCGAAGGGAACCCAGTAACTGTGTGCACGGGGCTAAAATTTCTTGACTTCAGAACTTGGTCACAGGGGCAACATCTCCTCAACGAACATTTTTCCAACCTCATAAGCTTGAAATTTCTTAAAGTGGATTATGTCAATCTTTCTGGAAACTTTGATAATCTCCTTTTAGAAATAAGATGGCTTCAATGGGCATGGTTGCCTTCAACATTTTCCCATGATGAACTTTCACATGGATTAATTGGCCATCCTTGATCTATCATGAACCAAGATCACGGAAAACTGGAAAGGCTAGAATCAAATGAAGGTCGCGTACAGCACATATTCTTTATGTAATAATTTGTCTTTAATCAATATATAATATCACATATTAATTTCTTTTGGAACGATTTACATTCGCTTTTTGGAAAAGCTTGCAATGTACTCTAGGCACAAAACTTCAATACAGTATGGCATATCATCCTCAGACGGATGACCAATCTAAGAGGACGATTCAGACCTTCGAGGACATGCTAAGAGCTTGTGTAATAGACTTCAAAGGAAGTTGGGAAGATCAGCTTCACCTGGTGGAATTTATTTACAACTACAGTTATCAGCAGAGTATCCAGATGGCTCCATTTGAAGCATAGATGGCAGAGTGTGCAGGACACCAGTGTGTTGGGATGAAGTTGGGGAAAGATAACGGGCCCAGAGTTGGTCCAACAGTCAGTGGATGTCGTGGCATTTTTAAAGACCGCAAAAAGCAGACAGAAAAGTTATGCAGATAAGCGTTGAAGATTATTGGAATTCCAAGTTGGTGATCACGTTTTTTTGAAGGTGTTGCCAATGAGGGGAACTTCACGCTTTGGAAAGAAAGGAAAGTTGAGTCCAAGGTATGTAGATTTGTTTGAGATTCTTGAGAGAATCGAGACCTTAGCATATCGTCTTGCGTTACCGCCGAGATTAGTGCAAGTGCATGACGTCTTTCACGTGTCGATGTTGAGAAAGTACGAGTTTGATGCGACCCACATGCTCAATTTTGAGGAATTGAACGTGGATGACCGAGTGTCATACGTGGAAAGCTCGAATCAGATTGTGGACAGAAAGGAACAAGTATTGCGTACAAAGATCATTCCGTTGGTCAAAGTGGTCTGGTAACACCACGGTACTGAAGGAGCAACATGGGAGACTAAAAAGTCGATGAGAGAATTGTACCCCCACTTTTTTGCTTAAGTATTGTAATGATTTAAATTTCAAACACGAAATTTTTATAAGAGGAGAAGAGTTGTGACATCCAAGATTTTCAATCTTATTTTCAACTAAATAAATCCGGCATTTCATTGACGCGCTTATAGGGCTGTTCTTAGAACTGATTAGTCCCAAGATAACTAGACTATTTGGGGAAACCATTAAGGAATTTTAAGGCAATAGACTTGTGAATTTGACCAGGAATTGGCTTATCGATCATGTCCATCTTTAGAGGCCATTGACATAATTAAAAATCGATTTGAAATCAGAGATAGATTGGTTCGACAAAGATGTGTGGCTAATCGTGAGTGACACCACTAAATTGAAAAATTCTCGTTCGCTGACATTAGACTGATTTTCTTAGGGCGCGCATGGTAAAATTTCTGAAACAGAAATTGATTTCTGGCTAGAAATCAATTTCTCAATTTCTATTCCCCGGACAAGTTTCTGAGCAAAGAAACCCGTTTGATAACGACTCAAAATTTCTATTTCTGAAACAGAAATCCGTTTGATAACAGAAAAAAATTTCTATTTCTAGGAATAGAAATTGATTAGATAACAACATAGGAAATTCTCAAATATAAAATAATAGCCGAAATAATACTAAAATAATATAGAAAATCCTCAAATACAAAAAATAATCGAAATAATACTAATACATTAGAAAAGTTGAAAATACAATTTCATGGAATTTATATTACATGTGCTTACGTTTCCTATTACGTAATATTTTCTTTCGAAAAATAAACAACGTGGCAAAAAAATTGAAATTCAATTGTAGTGAATATGTCGTTGTGTTTTTGCCGAAATTGATTTCACATTAATCAAATAAGTCTAATGATAGCCATGATTATAATAGTCTAATCTCCTAAAAAAAATCCTAACTTCAAGTCTAATTCCAATTTCTTTCCAAATTTTGTTAAAAATATCCTCACTGTGTTCAAAAATCGTCACCAATTTTTTTCAAAATTATCAACACTAGGATTATTTAAAAATTTATTATCAAAATCTATATTTTCATCAACACTCTTACAAGAACAACATATTTCTTATTAGATCTCTTTTCCTTATAAAAGAAAAATCGGATGAAACTCTAATGATTTGACCCATTTTTACCGCCTTAATATGAAGTTTATGATTAAAAAAATAGTTAGCCAAATAGAGTCGTTGGCTGGCATACACGAAAGAGTAGGTGAAGAAAGACTCATTAGATATGAATATGACCAATTGACTATTACCATGCATAAAATCTCTTACGTGCAATAAATGAAGCCTTGTTCATTCAATTCTCACCATCTAGCCCAATGGTTAAGATTTTCAATCAATATTGATTAAAATGATTATATTAAAAAATCATTAAAATATTTTGGACTAAATTAACTATTTCTATTTCTATTTCAATATTATTGATCTAAAATATTTTGGACTAAATTGAAAAGTTGAGAAAAAAAATTTTATATTTCTATTTCTATTTCAGAAACTGAGAAGCTAAAAATTTCAGCTTCTGATTTCTTCGATTTCTCTATTTCTGGAATAGAAATCTGTTTCAGAAATAGAGAAATCAAATTGCGTTACCAAACGGATTTCTGTTCCAAACCTGTTCCGGGGAACAGAGAAAACAGAGATAAATTGAGAAACAGAAATTTTATCATGCGCGCCCTTATTGTTTTGGTACCCTATGTCCATATTTAAATCATCGAGAGTTTCACAATAACTGAGAGTTGCCAATGAGTCAAATGGGTTCATGGTGGCTCGAAGAAAATCGACTATAGATCATTTACACTGAAAAAAATTATGAAAGTTACTCGGTAGCCTAGATTACGCTAAAAATGCGCCAAATAGAAATTAACCGCAAACTCAACTCCAATTTCAGAAATTGAAAGTTCTGTCATGTCACAAGTCATTTTAGAAACATCGACTCATCTTTTGAGGAATTTTCGGAGATTCTGAGATTTTTGCAAAAAATCGATTCGAACGTTGCAGAAAATTAATGGAAATTCGGATTGGCCAATTTGAAGGGATTTTTGGCATCCGGTGCGAGTGAAATGGTGAATGGAAGTTGTTTGGACTTTTCTGCATTTAAATTAGATCTCAACCGGATTTGTTTGTTCAGAAAATCGGATTCCAAAAAAAAAAACAATGAATTAGAATTCGGAATTGAAGGAATGGCCGTTTTTGTTGCCCGAGATTTATATTTTGAGGGAAATTGGGTGCAAGAAAGCAAGTGAGGATCAAGTGCTTTAGTATGGGGATTTTTAAGGACTAAATTGGATTAAATGGAAGAAAGTGAGACCAAGAATTTTTATTATAAGATGTTTCCTTTTTAATTTTCCTTCCCCTCCCCCCCCCCCCCCATTCGGCTGTACATTCTCCCTCGTGTGCGCATCACCCCCTCTCCCTCACGTTTTCCCCCTCACGCACACGTTCTCTCTCTCTCTCTCTCTCTCTCTCTCTCTCTCTCTCTCTGGCAGAACCACCTCACCGACGGCTTCCTCTTCTGTTTTCCACTTTGCTTCCTCTTCTCCTTGACTTTTCAAGCCTTATCTCTCTCTCACTCATTACTCTCTTGTCGACATCCCCATTTTTTTCTCTCTTTCTCTCTCCCTCTGCTTTCTTTCTCTTTGTTTTGGCTTCGGCGAGCACCCACCCCCACGGTCTTCGCCCCTTTTTTCTTTCATTTTCCCTGGATTGGGCCGCCTGTAGCTTGGATGATCGGCTTCTGGTTTTGTTCTTCATTCCCGTCCTTTGAAGTCCCCACAGCAGCAAGCCCAGCCGTGTTATTTTCACCGAACCAACCGCTTGAAACAACCCCAGCAGCCAAGGAAAAATCCAGTAGCATCGTGGGCTTTGCGGGCCAAGTTTCGGGCCTGATTTGTGCCGTGTTGGTGTCGCCGATGTGGAGCTTTTCGAGCTTAGTGAGTAAAACTCACCTAATAGATAGTATGAGATGAGCCGACCAAGAAAAGGTCATGGTGACATGTAATCGACTAGGCTGATTGATCAATTAAGTGATTTATTATGGTGAATTGAATAACTGGGTGCCTATTGAACTGTATTGAATTGCAGGTGAAATTTAAGGCCAAGGTAAGTCCTCTGATCCGTATTGTGTATAAGCAGTCCTTATGGCGTATTGGTTCATTAATCGAGTCTTAGGAGGGTAAAACTCGTTGAGACGTAGTCTCACCTCCATTGTGGGACAACATTTCAAGCCCCTAGATGGCAGCACCTCCACCTCCTCGTCCTCCTATGCACTTCGGCATCCCAGAGGAAGCCATAGAGATAGCATACCACTTCCACATATATACTTACCCAGAACGACTAGAGTATGTGCTGGTTAAGTCAATTGTCTAGGTGGATGTGGGTCAAGACACCCTGAGGTCCCATGAATTTCGATCACGGTATTGTCATTACTATGATGGGCAAAGAGAAGGTCCTATCCCAGAGAGTGATGTACCTAGGTTTGTGCTGGAAGAAGCGTTCGGAGAAGGAACGGCAGACCATCGAGACGAGTCGATAGTGGATGCTAATAATCCTCGGGAAGAGGACAATGCTCGTACTCCCGTGTACTCAATCGATGATGACAACTAGAATGAAGAAGAAGGGGAGATCGTAGAGCAGGAGGAGTGGCAAGAGGATGAGCCTATGGAGGAGGAGCCTGTGGACGAACCGGCAAATGAGCCCGAGGACGAGCCGGGAGATGAGGAGCTAGAAGGAGAAGAAGACGAAGAGGAAGAGGAGGATGACCTCAAGGAGGATTCTGAGTACGACCCGGATAAGGACTGAGAACCCATCCTGTTTTGCAAACTCTAAGTTCTGATCAGTGTTTAGTAGATCAGACTTGTGAATAGTATTGTATTATATACTATATAGTTTACTTTATGTAAAAGTGTGGTTGCGATTTTCATGTTGAAAAATATGACCCTACTTTTCTATCACATTGTTTTATTGTTTGGGGATTTTTATTATATGTTTCCGCTTACATATTAAAAATGAAAGGGTCGGCGATGTATCCTGGGACGTTGCTATTATTCGACTAGGTGAGAGATGGGCGCACACTCGAGGATCGGGGTGTGACACAAGACTCACTCCCTCATTTTTCAATTTTGTTGGCATAGAAGTCTCACATTAATTTTTTGAGCTATAGTCACGCTAGATGAGATAAAAATTCCCTTAGCCTATGTGGAAACTTATTGTGTGATGTAAAAGGAGAAGAGGGCTTGTAGAGAAAGGCTTGTAAAAGTATTGTTACAATATGAATTAGTGTATTTTGTGTGATGTTGTCCTAGTTTTCTAGTTGTTGTTTGTCTAGGGAGTTGTTTGTTCACATTTCCGCAAATGCATGACAATAAGATAAAAAAAATCGGGACGACAATGAGACTGTACATTGCGAAAATGATCCCTGCTGCTCAAGACCTTAGAGATGGAGTTGGGGTCGTGCAACAATGTGGGTTAATGAGGACTTAGGGTATTTGGTCCCCTATCTTTTTGAGGCGTGGTTCACATGGGTCAACGAGGAGGTCTTCCGGCCCCCTGTGGTTTCAATGGTCCACTAGGTTATCCTAAGGGTTCAATGGTGAACCCTCTTGATGGCATTATGAACGACCTTGACTCCAACCTGGATTACGACCTTGAGCCCAAGCCGTGAGGAGCTAGCCTCTTGATGGGAACCATTTTTGTAGTCTCCCTCGTAGAAGAGCTAAGACTAAACCCCTATCCTTTTTGTATGTGTATCAGAATGGCCCAATAAATGGGCCTGTAAATTAGATTAGTTTTCTACTAAAATGTTGCCCTTGAAGGGCTTGAACAAAAGGTTCGCCCATAGTGGGAAGGCATACCTGCAGGAAACTGACTCCGTCTTCTCTAGTTCTAAGCCTAGGTCCATTCATGGTATCAGAGCCATGGTTTCGTTTGTAATAAGATCCGTTCCATGAGTTATGTAGGTGAATCTAATGCTAAGAAGATCTATTCACATTATGAATTAACCCGAGATACTAAAAGCTCCGATTTCTCTTACTTCATCTCCATCCTCCTCAACTCTTTTAGATTTTCGTGTGTCAAATGTTTCTAACATTAAGATTTTTGTGTGTCAAATGTTTCTAAAATTAACTATCTTTATGAAGTCTCTCTTAGTGATGAAATCAAAATCTCTGAAACTCAACTCCCCCTTATGAACCCTTATTATGCTTTTGCTAAACCTATATCATTATTTTCTCCCATCCGCTTCATTCGACAACTCATCCGCCAAACCCCAAAGGAAGTAAAAAAGTACGTCCAGTCCTCCAAGTTCGATCAACATTCCATTCCAGCCAAAGAAAATGAGTAGTTTGTTATTCTTCAAATTCCACCAGAATTTCCCAAACAGTGGACCCAACAATGATACTCTCATGTCCATTATGAAACTATCTGTCTTGCTTTGACCTTTCACGGTCGTAAAGGCTTGCTAGTCGTGGCCAAAATAGCTTTATTAGATACTTGGTTCCTAGAATACCAGCATGTCTATATTGGTACTGTCCAAACCACTTTAAATGTTGGAATGGTCTTTGTAACCTTATATCCAAACTTCAATATCGCTCTTTCAAACCCCCAGCTACTCTCATTTCTAAAAGTCCTGTCCAGCTCATTGGATCTTCCCAGACCACTAACTCTATTGCAGCAACATTGCACTACCAAATAGTTTATTGAGTGCAGAACCATGCTCTTGATTTGAATTTCCAAAATGATAATGAAAATGCTTTATTCATCTCTATGCAGAATGACCAAGCATCCTGCATTCATGTTCCTAGACAAATCCCAAGAGAAAAGTTGGCCAAGCTCCTTCCGGAAACCTGGATTATCAACTATGAAAAGCCGCATCGAATAACAAGCTCCTCTAGTCCTTAGTCTCTAAATTCATTAGGAAAAAAGATGGTACTGTTAACATCAAATTTGGCAAAAAAAATGAAAAAAATCCTTCTATTTTCCAAACCTTGTTTATGATTGAACCATGTGTTCTTGAGTCTATTTCCGAACTAGATCCCAAAGGGCTTGTTCAATACTTTCAAAGTAATGGAAACCCTGTCCATTACTATAAAGATCAATATGGTCACTGTTTTTGGGACCCCTTTTGCCAGTGTTCTTATTGTACAAACTCCCCCCACGAAGTAGACCCAAATGCAAGACCCCGTTGGAAACCCAAAAAGTCAAAGAATACTATGTACCAAAGGTACTTAAATGGAGATTCCTCCGTTGATACTCTTGGTGAAAGTGATAAATTCCAATTTGTGGTTTCTTATGCTCCAACTCCACCACTAGAGTTCACAGAGCCACTTTCCACATCCCCAGCCTCGCCACCAACACCACCACCTCCTCACAAAAAAAAAAAAAAAAACAGCTATTTCCCCGTTCTATAAGCCAATCTTGAAGTGGGCAAAATGGCACTCTTACTCACCTGAAGCTCCATAAGAGGTATCACCTAATTCTTCCATCGCTATATTCCAAGAGGCAGATTTTCTTCCTCTTACTCGAGAAAGTTTGAAACTTTCGTTCCTTGCCCCCAGAAAAATTCATTGATCCACAAGGGAGATATTGACATACTCCAAAAGTACCTGCCTCCACTGATGTGGATGAACATGGAAGACAAAAAATGACTCTTGTTGCTGAAGCCGTCATGAATTGGCAATTGGAGATTCTTTTAGCACACAACAATGTGTGCAAAACAATTGATTCCAAAATTATGAATGTGCAACGAGATCTTTGAAGATATGATGAAACTACCAAAAAAATGCTTTCGAACTTCCAAAAAAGGCTTCATGCCTTGGAATCCGGACAACATTTGGGATATCATCATCTTGAAAGCCCCTTGGAGTAAAGTGAGTATTTAGTTAAACTCTCAATGTCTTTCTAAACACTTCTTCTTCTCCGGCCTAGAAAAGTTGTATATTAGTGTATGTGTTTTCCTTGCTATCTTGTTGTTGTTTATTGATAGGGTGTTGATATTGTACGCTTCCACATGTGTTTAATTGAAAGATAAAAATTAATGGGGCAGCAACGCCTCCTAAAATGCTACAAAAATAAATCCCACAGATATCGTGTTCTCGAGGCAAGGAAAAGGTCCGGGGTGTGATAGCCTCGATCTCGATCATGATCTTGATTTGCCACTTGAATTTTCACGAGATCTCGTCTTGGCTCCTTCTCATCTTGGATTATCAGCCGCATTCGGAGAACTTCATCCACCAGTTCATTAGGAAAGAAAGACATTATACATCCACTAGCACAAGTGGGGCATATAAACAGCATACGTTGTTTCCTCTCTTCTATCCAAACAAATCAAGTAAGTTGCAATGGAGACGAAATTTTAGTAGAAGAGGAAAAGATTTTCTGCATTTGCTCAATTCTTGTTTTTTTGTGTAACTTAATATCCAGAGGATGGAGTTCACCAGATATTACACATCACACTGATCCCTAATAACTTAAGCTTTTGAAATTGCTTGTACAATCTATTTAACATTTTATGAGACCAAAAGTCTTAGACATCAATTTCTCACTCTCTTTTCATTCATGGCTTTTCTTTCTTGTCAAGCAATAGTCCAACCAACCTTTCATCATGGACGGAGTTCTACAGCTCCCGTCATCTTGTAAACCTCCGTCTGAGAGAGTTATTGAGATAAAAAAAAAAAAATTACATATTACATCGTTTTAAATTAATTGGAACAATAGCCTTTCAATTTAATAAATCCAAAGTACAGTGATTGGGTTTCACTTTTTATAAGATTGGCGTCTCTACACTTCAAAAGTATGACATAACCGTCCACAAGAATGGATCCATCCCCTTGTCCAAATGAAGAAGTTTTTAAATTAAAATATGCATGCACTATTGCACTGTGATTGATGCTTCTCCGTCGTTGATCATGCTCCCAAGGGGCCCCACATACCAGAATTGGGCCAAAACAATTTGCGAAAGGCTAAAGATGGGCTGGGAAGAGGAAAAATTAAGCCAGGACGGACGAGGTTCGCCCACTCCGGCAAAATCGGGCTGCTGACTCGGTCTGATGGGGACATTGGGTCGGTTTCAACTCTAAAATGCATTGACACTCTTCGAGAGTCTCTGTGTCGTGTTTAATACTTAAACACATGTCCGATACTCTCAAACACTTTCGGACACTTTCGATACTTAGTTAACACGTGTCGAAAAATCCAACACCTGATCAATTTTCCAGGCACTCTCCAACACTTGAGTCAAAATTCTTCATATGAGTTTTTGATAAATGATTCCGACACATGACATCAATTTAAAAAAAAAAAATTCAATAAATAATAAATCAAAATGTATATATATGAAAAAAAATAATAATAATAATAATAATAATAATAATAATAATAATAATAATAATAATAATAATAATAATAATAAATAGGGAAAGAAGAAAAATCTTGTTTTCTTTACTTTTCTGACTTTCACTTCCCGGGATACACAATTCAATCTCAAGTTTTTTTTTTTTCTCTTCTCTTCCGACACGTTTGTCATGTGGGTCCCAAATGTGATTTGTTTATTTTTTATTTTTCCAAATTTTATGGATTATTGGAATGAAGTTGAGTTTGTTAAATTGAAACTATGAATGATATTAATAAATGGTGGATTAATATTTTTAGTGTAAATTATTCAAGGCTTTTTTTTTTTTTATTTGTGAATTTGAATCAAAATTGATTGAAATAATTATATAAAATATATAAAAATATACATTTAATATACAATATCAAAATCCTCTACTTCTTGAGAAATGACATGTCAATATGTCATGTCGTGTCATATCACACGTCACACGTTGGTATTGATATTACTTAATTTGAGCTCTACAATCAATCTAATAGAAATACCGCTGTAAAAATCTTAACACAATATTAACCCATATATTAAAGCCATATCTTCGTTACTTTTTTTCTTATTTCTCAATTTGATTGATGTGAATACTCAAAGATCGAACTCCTTAAAATATAAATAACAATATATTCTATCTTAGGGATCACAACCTTTTAGTTTTATTTAAACTTATGTATAGATGATCTATTGCTTTTCAATGTAGAGGTAGCACTCAACTCACGATGTGCACCTGTCGTAGTACTTTTATGGTCATCGTGCGCAAGTTTTAGGTGAAAAAATTACGTTTTTTTCTTGGGAAAAATAGATAAAAAGAGGAGTAAATGTCGGTGGGGCCATCCACCGGTATATACAAAAGTAGCTCTTTTAAATTGGTCTGGCACAAAAGATTTGGAATAGCTCAAAGGTGTGCTATAATTGCCAGATAGTTCAGGCTTACCAGTAGTTTCGTCAACGTGGATTTTGGTCCTGCCTGTCATAAAACTTTGTCTGAAAAAACACAATGAAAGAAGATAACTTTGTCGATGAGAATACAGCTTCATTAAATTCGAGTTCCCCATCAAAAGCATACACGGTGCCATCGATGCTTATGTACCTTTCATTTGTGTGACATCATCTTCTTTCATTACACCAACAATAAAGAATGTCCTCTTCAAATTGTTTTTCCAGACAAAAGTACCAATGAAAATTTTACCACAACAGCAATTGCAATTTCCAATGGAGAAGCTTTTAAGGATTAAAAAAATGCTGAACCTAAAAGCCCTCATTCTACCACACCTTAAAATTTGCAAATAGTTGCAGCGACATTGCAGGCTCAATCTTCAAATGTATCCTAGTGTTCCTCACTCGCACAGAACTTCGTAGCCTGACAGAGACGAATCTAGAGTTCCAGCGCCTAAATGTTTCTGATGCCGTGCCAGTCCAACACCATTTTAACCAACTCCTCAATCACAGAAATATAAGATTTTTCATTGTTTTCATTTTTTTCGATCTTCCACTCTAGCAGATTGTCTAGCAGTTCACACCCGGAAAGATCCTCTACTGGTGTATCTAGAATACGAAGTTGGGATAGGGTCTTCAAATTTGAAATATCAAGTGTGGTCAGTGACCAGCAACTCATAATATAAAGCTTCGAGATACTTGAGGAGATCTGCGGAATGCATTGGAGGCTTGCGCACTGAAAGAGGTATAGAAACTTCAAGTGAGAAAGGTCACCTAGCTCAGGAGATAGACTAGTCATGTGTGGGATGCACAACACCAAGGATTGTAATTTGGATAGCCTCCCAAGCCACCAAGGCATGGGATCTTCCGCAAACTCAGACAGGCTAGGGATGTCGGGCTCTCCCATGAACAGAATCAGCAGTTCCAAGTTGATCAGGTTCGAAAGATGAGGAATAGCTTCCAAAGACATCGATGAAAGTGCCAGAGAAATCAAGCTTTTTGGAAGTTTAGGCAAAGGCAGATATACCTTCCGAGTCATACCCTTCCAATACTATCAGTGCTTTTAGATTCTCCAGACATTCCATAAAGTCAGGTAACTCTGTGATTCCTGTACAAAATAGATCTAACTCGGTCAATGACCGTAATTTTCCAATGGAGTACGGAAGTTTGTTTATGCGACATCTTTTCAAATTCAAGCGCTCAAGACTTGTCAATGCTCCAATAGAGTCAGGTAGGTGAGTTATAAATGTATTGACTAAAGAAAGCTTTGACAAAGAAGCTAGACAGTTGATTGAACCCGATGTTTTTACTGATGGGGAATTGTGAACATTGGGATTCTGCAATTTATTCAAAGCCCACCATTCGGGAATTTCTCGTATTGAAGTTCCATCAAGGAGAAGTTCTGCTAGACTTGGCAGGCCACCTAGCTCTTTTGGCAAATACTGGAGTTCCCTGCAAGCTATTAAGCTTAAGAAAATCAAGTTCTTCAATTTACCGATTGACGAGTCGATTTCAGCCAATCTATAACAATCATCAAGAATCAATCTCTCCAATGTGAGTAATTCAGACAGATCGGGAGTCTTGGTCAAGTGGGTGCAGTTCGTAAGATTAAGAACTTTCAATTTGCACACTCTCTGCAACACCAATATAGTAACACGTATATTAATTCTACGAGGAGAGAATAACAGTAGCAAGAAGATTGTTCTAGAACAAAATGTACCTTGATATGTCTCCATCCGCCCCAATCATATGTAATGTTACTCCATGAAAAATCAAGGATAACTAAATCATTCATTGAAAAATAAGTCATCGGGAGTGCCCGCAAAGGAAAAATATGCCACATGAGCCATCTTAAATTTGGAAGGAGTTGTCTGTTCCTTTTAAATAAATTCATCCGTGAAAAAATCAAAGATTTGTTATGCCAAAGTAGGGCAGCTTCTGAAAGGAAACGTTCGACTGAGTTGGAATTGAGGGATGTGCTGTCCGCTTGAAGGAACCTTAGATTTGGTAGCGTTGCAAATCTTTCAAGAGGGAAACAATACTCCAAAAATTCGTCAAATTTCAGACTGAGGGGTTCGAGCTTTTCATTTCTCTGAATATTGAAACAAGACAAATTAATGAAAAGGAAGATACGGTTAGTTAATTAAGAGAAAAATCTTGGGACAAAGTTAGAATTTCACAAGAACGGGCCTTAATTGTATTTTAGTAATCAAACTTACTATTTACCTCCTTTCTCAATAGCATGGCCAGTGCATCCTTGTGGTTCCACAATCTACTGTTTTGGATTCCCCCCCCTCACTTTCTTGAGAAGCGATTTCTCTACCAAGATTTGAAGATGATCATGCATCCACAACTCATTTCCTTTTCCAATTTTAATCAGTGACATCATTTGAAGAACTTCAAGACCATGTACTGGGCATAAACCACAATCTTTCCACATATACATAACAATATTCTTGTCATATCCAATGAAAAGACAAGCTATATCAAGAAATATTTGCCTCTGGCAAGGATCTAATACTTCGTAACTTATCATCAACTTACTTTGAATTGCCTCAATATGACCCATTTTCCACTTCTCCAAGTACTCATCCCAGATATCTTCTCTTTGTTCACACCATGATAAAGTTAAACCCATCACCTCAAGAACCAATGGAAGACCTTGGGCTATCTTCACAATTTCTCTAGACAGCTCTAATTTTTCTGGTGGAGGGTGATCTCTTCTAAAAGCATGCTTGCTGAATAGCTGAAGCGATCTATTCAAATCCATCTCACCAACTGGATAAATCAATTTTACATCAAATTCACGAAGAACAATTGCATTTCTTGTGGTTATAAGTATCTGGCTTCCTGGACCAAAGCAACATCGCCTCCCCAATAGTGCAATCAATTGACCTTTTTCATCAACATCATCAAGAAAAATAAGAGCTTTCTTACTGGAAAATCTTTCCTCTATCATCATTATCCCCTCGTCCACGCAATTAGCAAATGGAAGTGCCCGTTTTGAAAGGTCTGAAATTAGATGATTCTGCAGATATACAATTCCTTTCAAGTTTGCAATCATCAAAGTCCTGGGAAAGTTTGTTGTAGACTACTTTTACAAGAGTCGTTTTTCCGATACCACCCATGTCATGGATTCCCGTGATTTTTTTACATCATCTATGTTGGTGCTTATCATCCCTAGAATATCTTTCACATTGTTGTCAACTCCAACCAAGAAGTCAGTAATCACCAAATAAGCCTTTTTCAGCGCACTTAAAACCTTCGTAACGATATGTTTAACCAGCTGTCCTTCGTGCCTAATGATATAAACGATGAGAAAGGCCAAGGTGAATAGAAAGTAAGTTAGAATCGGCAAGCTGAAATATATGACATCAGGATTTGATATTACTACGCTGTGGAAGCCACAGGAGGGAACAAGAAGTGCAACTGCAAGTGGAACTTACGTATTGCATTGATCAGGAAGAATTAATTCATGGCCATGCGAGCCAGATGCTCAAACCTTGTGCAGATTTAGAACAGCTACGCAACCGTCAAGTACAGTAGATGATCACAAGATCTTGCTAATAAAAGGAACAAAGGATGATCTTATTACGTTTATTTCGTATGTGTACACAAGCTTCTCCTTCACAAAATAGCTTTACGATTAGCACATCGTACCCGTCTTAAGAGTTCTGAAAATAAACGATAGATCCAGCAAGTTTCTTCATTAATTTTCAGCATACAATATGATGAATATTCATATGCATCGCTCATTACGTATATATGCATAAATGTTTTCATATTATTTGTTAATAATACTTTTGGATGAAAGAAGAAATGTCGAATTAGAATGTCGAAACATTACTCGAAGAAAGGGAAATAACGTGGCTACAATTTTTCCGAGTAAAACCAAAAATAATTTTCAAACCTCGTGCGTACACTGGCTTTTTACTGTTAAGTACAACAGAATAGCATTTGTTCTTGAATTTCTTCCGTAACATAAAGACAAAGGAAAAGCATCCAATGTGCCGTGGTCTCTTGCATTCGCACCAACATGGCACAATTGCATTTGTGCAATTTCTATGGATTGATAAGAGAGAAAGATATCATGAGATTGATAGTCCCCACAGCAAAAGAAAAGCAACTGAAAGCAAGAGAGCTTCCATTTTGGCATGCAATGTAAGGATGGAAGATTCTGTACCTATCCCCGTTTTGTATGTCCCATCCCTTTAACCCTCCAACCTCATTGAGAGCAGCTCTCCACTTCCGCATGGTCTCATCGTCCACACTCTTCTTGTTTTCATGTGCAAGCATGGCCTCACTGTAACCTCCGGTTTGGTTTTGAACCTCGGATGGTTCTGGACATAGTAGAAAATGGGCATGATTATCTGTCCCTTCCTCCTACAGTCCACCATATGAGCTAGCTCATTAAGGCACCATCTGCTGGAAGCATATCCGTTAGTGAAGATGGGTATGGAGACCTTAGATTGCTCGATCGCTCCAAGAAGCTCTGGGCCAATCTCTTCACCAAAGTGAAGCTCTTCGTTGTCTTGGTATATTCGGATTCCTGCTTCTTTGAGACTTATGTAAAGATAATCGGCGATGTCTGTGCGAGTATCCGGTCCTCTGAAGCTCAAGAACACTTCATAGTCCCACCCTTCAACTGCTTCAGGTATTTGCACAGGCTTGTGCTTCCGGGAAGAACCAGCTTCTCCAATGTCATTGATGGGTGCACGGGTTTCCATTGCAACCGACTGCAGAGTAAATGAAGCACCAGAGTCGCACCAGTTCAGGAAAACAGACTCTGAACCCTATGAAGCCGAAAGGTACTGAACAAGTAGAAATATTACTGCAAATATCTTAAGGATCTTAAGACAAAATTCCTCAAGACCCCCAATCTCGATGAGGCAAGCCTTGGGGGAACTTCACCTGTGTCTGAAAGGCAGAGCCAATAGCACATGCTCTGTAGTTTTATATTGGTACTTTTGCCTTCTCGCGCAGACATTTCAAGATGCCAACACCATCAGAAAATATACTTACACGAAGACCTACGATTGAAACCAAAAGTGATATGGTTATCGATAAGCGCGTGAACAATCCTATCTGACCATATTTTTTTGTATCATTTGTCTCCAATATATTTTTCGGGTTGTCTTGGATTGTATAAACACCCAATGAGGTGCAGGTTTTATTTCTTTTGCTTTATTTTTGTTCATCATTTAGGGTTGCATGTTAGATTTACCGTTTTCCCTAAATCACCTACTTAATTGTTTACTTACTGTCTTTAAAAAAAAAAAATTCAATTCCGTACTTTCTTTTCTTTTTTCATAGAAATAGAATTGCGTGAAATCAACCATCTATGCATAATCACCTAGTTAATGTTATCGACCCGAAAAAGTAAAAAGAAATGCATTGACACCTTAGAAAACACAACAAACCGTTAGGTATGAAAGGCTGCAATAATAGAAATGTTAGCATAACTTAAGTCCTCAAACCTAGAATCTCTAGTTGCAAAGAAATTGAGGGTCAACTCCCCACTCTCGATTGGATTTTCTACTCGACCTCCAAAAACAAGGCTAGTGGCGACTCCTGTCTTTTTAGGTTTTTCTAAATAACTAGATTATAAAATAAACCCGTTGTGAGGGGTATGGGTCTCGACGAGGCTCACCATGATTTAGCATAATTTATTTGACAGTAGCCCAAAGGATGAAGTGATACCATCCTTATGGGTGAAGAGTATGATCGAGAAGACTATCATGGTAAAAATATCCCTAAAGTCAATGTCCACACCCGACATCTTCTTTCGAGGTGCATTGCTCGTGTGGGTACAAATCACAATACCTTTCATTATCACACGAGGTACGAGCTTGGGAAAGCTCGTGATCATGAACGAGAGAACTCACAAGGGTTCATTCTTAAAGACAAGGTGATGATGTCTTTTGAAACACAAACCATGAGGAAACTCTCATAGTCAAATACTCCTAAATCTGACCTTCTCTCTCTTTCCTGATGATGGGGAGGTCAAGTTGCAACACACACAACAACTCACCCTTGATCAATCCCCTAAGGAAACATCTATCTAATCCAATGATCTTCCAACATCTTGCCAAAAATCATTTCCTATGTGTATCAAAGCTAATGTAAGCCCTATTGAATAATGGTAGGAAATTTTGACTAGTAGTCTTTCAACTTCAATTTTGAATGTACTCATGTGGCTTGCATTGTAAATCTCTCCCAAGTAGTCGTACCTCTATGCATACTTCTTATAATTGCTTTGCAATTCCTTGAACACTTTTAGCTTTAAGCTCTTGTATCGACTTAAATTGATATTTTATTTTTTTGGTCATAGACTCAAAGTGATATTCACCCCCAACTATTTTCTAACTAGTTTTTTCAACTAAGGTGCATTGATTTTAGGCATTGTAGAAATGAGAATCATGAAGTGTTTAGCTAAAAAAGAAATGGACACTCTCTTGTTCTCAAAAGTGATACTATATATATGTTCATCCATGTACTTTTTCAAATGGAATGATTTGGTGTTGCTGTCAAGAGCACCACAAATCATCCAATTACAATTAGCCTAGGCACACTTGGCTCTTACAAATATAGTATTATTCTTGGCATATTTAATTGCACTTTGATCAGCCACAGAGTACCTCAAATGTCATGTCGATAATAAATACTAGATTCCTACTATTGAACATATGATGGAAACATATTCATCCTTCTTGAAATAACATCATCTTCCTCATTTTTACCTTATCATTTGAACTTGAATGAAGACTTTCTTCCTCATCTAAATGATAGTACTTTGTTTCATACCCAGAAGCATCTACCATTGGAGGGTCAATCGATAACTCTATTGGAGAGTCAATGTCTAATTGGGAGGTTTCTTCAATGTTAATTTCAATTTTGAGCCCATGTATCACTGAAAATTCCTTTAAATTTCTTCTTGCATCAACCAATTCAAAATCATCATTGTCACTTGACTGTTCCACATCCACCAAATTACATACATCGTCACCCTCACCATCCATATTCCTATTATCAACCTCAACCCGACTCCCGTCAAATTTGGCATACCCAATTACATTTTTGAATACATTACCAATCATATTATTAACACTTTCCATATCCACATCAAACAAACCTCCAATTTCCATCTCAACCCCCAATCTTAGCATTTGTCTCTTCATTATCGACATGCTTAACATACAATTCAATATTTTCATAATGAAGATAATCATAAAATAGATCTATCACACGAAAGTTATTCCATAAGTACCTAAAAGTTATCCTATCTTCAAATATACTACTTTCAAGAACTCTATAAAAGAGTTTCTCAATTATATCAATGAACCTTAATTAAGTTTATCCTCAATTAAACTACCTTTCATCTTTAGCGTTTAATAAATGTTCCTTACATGAGGATAATTGTGTATCGGGATTAGAGGAGAGATGAGTATTTAAAGAAGTTTTCAACTAGGTCATCTCATCACAAACTGGACTCAACTCAGCCCATACTAGCTAGCTCCACATTAGACTAATGAAAAAACTTTATATCTCACTTTATTAGACCAAATCTCATAAAACAGTAAATTACAATATCAATTAATATAGCCTGCATCAAAAAACTCTTACACATTGGAATATTACACAAAAAATTAAAATTAAATTGAAAAAATTAAAAAGTTCATGTCCAGAAGACGGAGCGCGAGATGATGCTCGCTGATAATTTCAAAAGCTCTCTAGAAGTATGTTTGTCGTATTATATGTTTTATATGTTCATATTGGGAATCTAGAGCGCTTCCAATTTTCACTATCTCATGTGTGTCCTTTAATTGACTAAAAAATAATTCCTTGGTCGTCGATTTCTCGTGATCCTGGACCTCGGTTTGCAGTAAACAAATGCGCTAATTATTTATAGTAAGTAGTAGTTGAAGTGGCAAGACATGGTCAGCTACCTGTAATTTCTATCTGACTAACCAAAACATACCTACCTAATTAAGAAATAATGATTCCACCTTCGTCGCCACTTGAATAATAATAACCCACACATGATTTTTGTTAGCTGTCCTAATCAAAAAATACGACCAGTAAATAAAAATGCAACATTAAACTATATCCCTTCCACTACAAACGGCAATTTCACAACATGCCTGGCCCCTTCTTGCAAATACCCGAGAAACAGACATATAGAGGCTTGCAATGAGTCAGCCTGAGTCTGCTATACGTGTGAATCGCATAATTTGAATGGTTGCGAAACTGCGACTACTGGGCACTAATATCCATTTTTCTATGGGATTGGAAAACGACCGCCGAGAATTCGAGCGTCAACCGTCAACGCGTCTCAGTTAATGGACGGTGGAGATTTTAGTAAATTATCTTTGCTGCCGGTTCGATTAAATTGTTTATTTTAATAACCCGGCAATTGTCTGCTTATGAAAAATTTTAGGTGGACTCTATTTATTTCACAGGAAATACGATATAATTAGAAAGAGTTTTTAAAGAAGTCACTTGATCAGAAAATGGCATTTTTTCCTATGTTTGATGAAGATTGTAATGCGAGTAGAAAATTATTTCAACCGTTAGGAAATAAATTATCTTTTGTGGAGTAATTTGTTGCATTGCCAGGTTTCCATGCTTTGTTTGATGGTTGTGTGTTAGAGATGCGTCTCCAATCACCGTCAATTTAAGTGAGACTTTGAGAAATTTTCACAACGCTTGTTATAACAAGCATCACAATTCAATTTGATCTTTCAGCTCCGACCATATCCATAGAGCCTACAGTAGAGAGCTAATAATAAACAAAATCCATGGGTAAGCAGAGACGAAGGCCCTAATGATGTAAATTAATTGATCAGAAAAACCAAATCTCAGGTGAAATGCCTCATGATAGGAAATATGAGAATATTGATCACCAAGAAATTCTTCTGTTCTAAAAATGTGGAAAGTTCAGGAGTGAGCTATTTCAAACAACGTAAAGCACACTGGTTTATGATCTTTTAATTTGAAACTAAGTATACAGTTTACTTGAATGTCTTAATTAAATTCGATTGTTGTACTGTAGTCTAATTGAATCTAGGTAAATGGAGGGCTTCTATTTAGAAACATCACCATCTGCCTGTTGAATTCTGATTAATATAAAAGAGGTCCTTTCTATTTTCCCAGTAAGTTTACTCGGTTAATTTCTTATCCTCAACTTGTGGCAAGATAAAAGTCCCTAAAAACATAAAGGAATTGAAGAGTCAGAGGACCTTCTTGCTTTTATGTTTTGCACATTGTTTTGGCAATCAAGAACAAGCATGGTGTTCAAGAGCAGAAAGAACCGGCATGGGGCTTGGCTTATGCACTTGATAAAAATGTTTCAAGTGCAATTGGTAAATTGGCCCTTTTCCATGGAAAGCTACATATAAAGAACATCTGTACTTTTCCGGTTAAACAAATGGTAATATATTGTTGCCTCCGAGTCCCTTGCTCTTGGATAAGTGTACCATATGGGGAAACAGTAACATTTATAACTATTAAAAAAAAAGGCATTACACATACACTAGCAAAAGAGGGGCATATAAACAGCAAACGTTGTTTCCTCTATTCTAACCAAACAATCAATTAAGTTGCAATAGAGATGAAATTTAAGTTTTTTGAAAAGGCTCACGCACTCCAATCAACATTTTCTGAGATCAATAGTCTTCAACATCGATTCGACACTTACTTTTCATTCATGGCTTTTCTTTCTAGTGTGTTTTTTGCTAGAAAAGCTTTTCTTTCTTGTTATGTAGTAGTTCAAACAACCTTTCATCGTATATGGTGTCTACAGATCCCGTCATCTCATAAACCTCCGTCATCTCTATGCTTCGAAAGAATACCAAAACTGTCCAGAAGGAGGGATCCGTTCCATTGATCTCATGAACAAGTTTGAACTAAAATTTGCATGCACTGTGATTTGATGCTTCTCTTTCATAGACTATGCTCCCATGGGCCCCTCACACACTAGAAATGGGCCAACCAAGTTGGGAAAGACTAAAGATGGGCCGGAAGCGGAAATTTTGGGCTGGGACGGACATGGTGGGCCCATTCCAGCGAAATAGGGCGGCTAACCCGACCTGATGGGGCACTGGGTCGGTTTAGGCACTATAATCAATTTAATAGAAATATCACTGTAAAAATCTTAAGACTATTAATTAAAGCCATATCTATCTAGATATAACTCATTTATAGTTATCTCACTTTGTTTCATGTTTTTTTAATTTGCTTGATGTGAATAGTAATTGTAAACATTAAATAAAGATTGAACTCCTTAAATATAACATAATAGATATTCTCTTAGGGATCACAAGCTTTTTGTTAACATGCTAAGTTAAGTTTCAATAAAATCTATGTATAGTCAATCTGTTGCTTTTCAATCTACATAACAAGAGCTAGCACTCAACCCGCAGTATGCATCTGTTATAGTACTTCTATGGTCATTGTGCGCAATTTTAAAGTGAAAAATTGGTTTTACTTTTCTTTAAATAATATTCAGTATGACGTATCAATAAGAGAATAAATCATTATTAAGAGTGGTTACATCCACACAATCATGAGTTTAGAGGCAATAGCTAATTAATACCAAAACAATATGTAGTGGAAATTTCACTATTTGATTGTTTTGGTCTAATAAAAAAATAGATAAAATATAAAATAAATGGGGAAGATTGAATGAAAACCAAAATTAATTGAAAATAATCTAAAATATACTTTCTGTACGGCATCATGTGCTCGACTGGTGTAGATAAGATTTGCAGTACGATAAGGTTTTCCGAACGTGACAAATCAAGAGAGGTTCTCAGCGAAAAGCGATTGATGATCAGGTTCCGGTGAGCTCAAGGGAATCTGCCGAAGGCATTGCAGATTTTTGCATTGCCAAAGTTGAAGATGCTTCCGGCGAGGAAGGGCGCCTTAACTCTCCGAGATAGGGCGGTGATGTGTGGAACACTCATCGAGGCAAAGGAACTCCTGAAAATACAGATGGGTCATTGGAGCCATCCACAGGCATATCCAACAGGAGCTCCTTTAAATTGGTCTGGCACAACATATTTGGAATAGTCGATAAGTGTGCTATGATTCCCTTACAGTTCAAGCTCACTTGAAGTTTACGCAAGGTGGATAAGTGCTCCAATTGAGCCATGAACGATCACCTCTCACCGGGTCAAGAACTTCTAGTTTTGGCTCCCTGTGACAAAAGTAATGATACAGTAGACAATTATAGAGCAAGGGAATGACAGCAGCAATGAGTTTTCTCCATCCATCTCCATTATATAGCATTTCTTAGCTATATTTAATTCTATTAAAGTTTGGTGGTCAAGTAGTGGATTAACTGTTGGCATTATTTATGCTCTTGAAATATAACACTTCAAAAATATGGGGGAATTGCTCTCATAGCAATTGTTGAAGCTAATGATACTATCTAGAAGGAAGTGAATATGTCGAATGAAGACTTGACGAATTTTTGCTGGATCACTTCAAGTTAAACTTTGGTAGATGCAAAAGCAGTTTAGTAATAGCAAATACAAGTGCTTCCATCGAATGGATGTAGAGATGAATAAGGAAATGGAAGATATTGGAAGAAAATATGTAGTGATTCTGCTTATCTAGCCTATGTCTACTCTTCTAGACTAACAACAAAAAATAAGCACTTCTAATAAACTTGTACACTTCTCAACTTATAAATTACAGAAAGCAACGAAAGCCTTTAACGGAGAGAATCACAAATGAGGAGCGACCGGTTTAGTAGTATAGAGAATGAGACAATACAGAGTGATAAGTTTAACCCTTGAGCATGCTTTGAATTACTTATCTAGACATTTTAATACCCACACAAGCCATTGGAGACTTGAAGTGTCTCAAGGAGGTCAAAGAGCCTTTTGACTCGGGCACAATTTGTTGAAAATAGGCCACCTATGCAATCTACTTTCACTAAAAGAAGTGAGGTTCCCTTCACTAAATGGAGTTGCTACCTTTGTCAACTATTCGTCCCTCTGGCTGCTTGTGTAAAATGGGTACAATTGCTATAATCCACTCCATGCTTCCTACGGCGAATTCCAGTCCCTGAGAACGGCTGTGTTGCCTTTTGTTTGCCCTCCGAATCAAATCAAAAGCAGTCAAGGATTTCTTATCCAGGTGGTAGAGGCACGCCAAATTATCCCCTACTTTGTTGATAAAAGGAGCTACCTCTACCAAAGATCGATTCAGTCTGTCCAAGCTGCCCATTGAAACTCACGTGCAATCTTCAATTATCCAGTCCTTTCAAGCATATTAGCAGTCATGGCTCTAATCAGCTGTTCACATTTTTATGGTCCTTAGTAATCTGCACGAACTTCTCATTCTACCAGCCTTTTTAACCTTATACTTAGGCCTAATACCTCATTCATCATTAATAGTGGTAGGGCACCCCTCATTTCAACTCACCTAACTTGGACACAATATGCATCTATCAGATAACTACCAAAGTATATTATTTCATAAGAAGGTTTTCCTACTATGTATAAACTAAAATACCATTTCATCTCTTATCTTCGAGATTTTTGACTTGTAGACCTAGTGAAGGTATTGAATTTAATATTCTTTTTTGGCCTCAAAGCAACTACCATTTACATAAATCCACGACCAAATCTACATTATAGTCCTTTGAAGTGACCTTTTAGATTGACCAAAATGTATTCACTATGAATATCTCCAAAAACTTTTGATATAGGTTATGTGAGATATTTGGAATGTTTGAAGCTAATTTCTCAAGGGTAAGTACACTATCGGTGCCAAAACTTGTATACGGTGCTCACTTTGGTGTCAAGACTTTATTTTGGATCACTTAAGTGCCAAATTGAAGGAAAAATGATCAATTTAGTCTCACTGGCGAGAGATTTCAGCCAAAATGATTATGTGACTTATATATATATATATATAAAAATTGACATGGCTTTTAAACGACGTCGTTTTCCATCATCCTTAAGAAAATGACGTTTTTTTGTCATCCTAAGTAGATGGCCTCACAAAAATGACGCCGCACAACTCATTTGGGGATTTTATTTTATTTTATTTGGGGATTGAAATTAGGGGTTTTTTGTCCAATCCTCACCCAACACCGACCTAGCTCACTCGGCCACCGTTGCTCGGCCTCCGTCATAGATGCTCGCCACCGTCGCTCAGCCGCAACTTGAGGCATGTGAGATTCCTATACTTGAGCGAGACTAGCACGAGCGCTTCGTCACCGATGCTCAACGACTTGTGGTTGCACTTGAGCGCAAGCTTCATGACCGAGTCAAACCCGTGCAAACAACGCTAAGACCGCATCCAACAGCTTCGAGTGGGCGTGGAGGGCGAGCCTCTAATGACTCTGGCCTTCAATCGCAAGCCAGCAGTGGCACACGAGGGAGCACTGGCCTCGGTCGCTGGAGCCTAGGTACTGGAAGACGCAGGCCAGGCACTCATTGGGGAGATTGGAGATGGAGAGGGAGAGATTGAGGGCGGCACACTCGTTGGCAACCTCCCCAAGCATCGGCCAGATCACAACCTTCGACTTGGCCACCGAGTGGCCGTCGTCAAGGTCAGGGTCGAGGTCAGAGCCGCGGCCGTCGAGCGAGAGTGCCGTTGAGGATGGCGACTGACCCAAAGTGAGCATCGTTTATCTCCTCTTTCTCTCTCTCTCTCTCTCTCTCTCTCTCTCTTAATTCGGGGATTTAGGGTTTTGAATTGGGGGAGAGACACCAAACAACGTCATTTTGTTTTTTAAATGCTGACTGTACTCTCCAGTGAGTCACATCAGTTTCAAAAATTAATAAAAAGTACAGCATCAAATTTTGACCAACTAGATCGGAGTTAGCATTTAAATAATCATTTTTCAAACTTTTTGGCACTTAAGTAATCAAAAAAAACTTTTGGCATTAAAGTGAGCACCGTATACACTTTTGGCACCGATAGTGTACTTTCCTCAAAAAACGTGAAGGGGGAAGGGGGATTGAGGAGAGAATAAAGGAAATGGAGAAGATGGGATTGTCGGCTGCTGCAGGAGGTCTTCACGCATGGGGGAGGGAGAGAAATGGGAGAGAGAGAGAACAAGGAAGTCAAATGAACAACCATTCAAAACCTTAGCCAAATATCTAAACCATCATCACCTATGCCTCAAAGTCCTAAGCTCATCCAATCACCATTTTTCCTCTAATTTCTCACAATCAAGGCCTTTTGGGGTAGAAAAATCCTAATTTTTCATCCCATCCGAATTTCCTTTCCATTTTCTTTTTGTCCGAAAATCGTTTTTCCGCAAAATTTCGGACTCGATGAAAATTTGCCGAAAGATGGGACGACATCCAATAAATAAATCGTGACACACTTGAACATCCAATTCTCGAAACGAATTTAATTTCGTGGTTAAAATTGACTAAATGCGACTTTCGTATGACCTAATCTACTGAGTAGCTTTTAGGGGTTTTAATGCGTTTGACTCGTGGTTAATAAATTTCGATCCACGTTTGTGCATCTTCAAATCGTAGACGACCCTCAATTGTCATAAAATCGTGAGGGTTCAATTACGTATTTTGAATATAATATCGATAGAAAATCGATTTATTGCCGTTTGACGCAAATATCATAATCATGTGGAATCACTCACAATTCGACTATGTAATTCCATCGAATTGACTTATATCCGTTCGCTAATTGTTTTATAATTGTGTTGTATTGTCCCTTGCCAATTACTATGGTTGAGCAGTCGATTTCTGATCGAATTTTCTAGTCTGTCGCATTTATATCCATAGACGGCTTCACCTAATATATTAGTTAACTTGTGAATGATCAGTTCCGAGTAAAATAACCATAAGTGCGTCGACAAAACAACCATTTCATATATTCGAAACGTGGCCAAATTTCGAGATGTCACACCAAGTATGCTTCTACTACTGGATCTTTGACATATTCCGTTAAATATAGATATACCATCTCGGAATTTCTTTGACAAATTACATGTACAATGAGTTTTTGCAGCCCATAACCTTTTCTACATGACAATCTTCCCCAATGGAGCTATCCTCTCAATCATAACACGGTGAGCTTCTCTAGCCTAGAATTCTTTCAAAAAATACATGACGGGCTTCCATTGCCCATGGTTTTTTCCTTCCACTCAATGTTCAGGTAACATCTTTGGAAATTTCTTAATGGTGATTTGTAGGTCGGTGAGCTATTGCAGCCCCGATACCTCTTCATCTCGAGATTGAATGATGACACTAGTTTCCGCCTAAGAGGTAGGACAGTCAAAGACCCTTAGTGGAAGTGATGGTTGTGCTAATCCAGCATATGTTCCCCCAAAATCTAATGTAGCAATTAATAATTAGTTTAGAGTGCCACAGTTACCTAAGGGGTAGCCTAGTCAAGTAGTCCTCGATCAAGACCCACAATTGAGGGTGAGCACTAGTCCAAGGTCAACCCTAGACTGACCTTAGATTAGCCCAACCTAGCCAATCTTGGTCCAATTTTCATGAGGACTAGGTCAGTCCTTAATCTTGAGACCCCTAGACCCTACACTTGGTCTTTGGTCCTAGGTGTTTAGGATTAGTCCAACCGAACAACCCTATATAAAAAATATATATATATATTATATTATATATCTAATAAATTATATATTATATGTTTTTGTCTACTCTAAACCCTAGCGTCTCTTTTTCTATTCTCTTCGTAGGTCAATTTGCCATGTAAATTAGATAGTAAAATGAAACCTAGCCTTTATTTGACCAAAAAAAAGAAGAAGAAGAAAAAGAAACCCTCTTCACTCGCTTCGGCCTAGGTCTCCTTGTCATGGCTTGCCTAGCTTGCCTTATTGCTTGCCTTTGTTCAAGGCAAATCGCCTTGCCGCTCAACGCTAGCCTCTCCTTGCTTATCTCAAGTGTTCATGTTTATGGTTTGTTCCTTTCAACAAATGTGAAATTTATGTTGTTACCTAATTTTATATTTATGTTTGATATGTATTGATGTTCATAGTTTAGTTGCCCAATGTCTCATAATTGATGAAAATGTAATTTGAAATAATATGTTTTTCCTATCAAGGATTACAAAAAATGAAACCAAAGAATAATTGATTGGTCCTAAATTGACCCTATAACTAGACCAAACCCATAGAGTCGATCTAGTCCTTGGTCTAGACTCAATAGGGTTGATCCTTGGTCCCAAAAATTAGGGACCAACACTATGTGGGTTAGTCCCTAGGTTAGTTGTTGGCACGGCCTGACCCAACCATGCTCACCCCTACCCTCAGCAAGTTTAGTTATTAGTGGATCAAGCAATGCAACGACTAATCTACGATGTCAAGAACGTCAAGCCTGTATATAGAAAGTCATATCCAAAATGGATGGATGCAATCCGTTATCTCAAAGGTATGAAGTGACTTCTACCTATTATTCAATGAGGGCAATCAATCGACAGTTGAACATGTTAGTCAATTTGTTGCGCAATATGGAGATGCGTCTCAAGTTGATTGTCAGAGGTTGAGATTGTTTCCTTTATCACTATCCAAGATTGCTTTTACTTGGTATACTACTATGATGACCAATTCTAGTCATACTTGAGAGCAAATGGAAACATCATTCCATACTCAACTATGTAGCTTCGTCCATGATGTGTCTATTTTAGATTTGGTTTGTAGCAAGCAGTAGAACAATAAATTGATACATAAATTTGTGGCTAGATTCAAGAGGGCTAGGAATAGATGCATTACTTTACTCCCAGAGAGACAATTGAGAAATTTGGGTTTTAGTGAATCGAAATTCAATCTTAGATAAAAATTCAAAGGTCAAAATTTAGTTGATTTATTCCAATTGGTAACAAGAGTGCCTAAGTATGAGCAACTACTTAGAGGGCCACATGAAGACTTTACACAAAATATGATTTTCGTTGAAAGATATAAGCTATATGATGAATCTAGCCAAGGTAAAACTTGGCAAGAAAAAATCAAATTTGTCAATGATAAGAGGACACATGATGATTCATGATTACCTAATTTAAAAGAATTCTTACAAAGGAGGTGTTTGTTTGCACAAAAAATATCCAATTTTTTGTTATTATTGACATGTGATAATTTGAAAAATCAACAATTTGAAAAAAAAAAATAAAGTCGATAATTTCAAATGTAATAGTTAAAGAATTAACCGTTGACGTAGCAGAATAAAACAACCATAAAGGTAGTGGAGTCAACATAACCATGCGTGGAACTTTATTTGTAATCTCCATTTGTAACTTCTCTTTGTAACCTCCCTCTGTAACTTCTTCTTGTGACATTTATTAATAACCATTGATTGTAGGCTTTAAATAGGCATATTGTACTCTTTGGAGCCTCCTCCTACATAAATCAAACAAATTTACTATCCTTCAACTTTCTTTACTTTGCTACATTGTACTTTCATTTTCCATACTCACATCGTTGATTAAATTTGGGCATGTTTCTTAGCTATAGTTTCCAAATCCGTGCCGTTGATCAAATTCTGACGTGTATCTTTATCCTTGATCTTGCATTGTTGATTAAATTCTTGCGTAATATCTTTGTGTTCTCAAGCTCTATCGTTGATTTAATTCTGGCATAATTTGCCTAGGTCTTGTTCAATTGTAATAATTGTACTTTCCAAACCTTGTCTAACTCACTATTTGTGTTTGTATAGTTCTGTTTGAATTGAAGTTGTCGATATCTCATTTTCTAGTGATGTGCACAACTTGTCTCATTTAATTAAAAACTGAAAACGACTTTCGTTGAAAGATATTTCGTCATGGGAAAAGTTCTAGCGAAACACAGTAGGAACATAACCGAAGTGGTATCCATCTCGAGTATGACTCTACGGTGGTTCAGCTTGCATAGCAAAGCAAATGCCAACGCAATTAGCTTTGAGTAAATTATAATTCATATCTAAACACAAGGCGTATTTGACTTGATAGACGCCTTGATAGCCAAAGTGAAAGTAATACCTATTCTATTATCCACACATACAACAAGTGTGGATTTGATTTCACTCGAAAAACCAATTTATTTTATGGTGCCAGACATCTAGAATGTCAAAATTTGGTACGAATGGACACTTAAGTGTTAAAATTTAGAAAAGTGACACTTAAGTGCTAAAATATGAGTAAAATGAATCACTTAGTGCCAACAACAAGAAAATCCGACCAAAATGCTAACATAGAGATTTTCCGACGAGATAAGTGCAAAATGATGTCGTTTTGCACACTGACGTGACTAGACAAATGCAAAACGACGTCGTTTTGCTATTGATATGATAGATAACTAATATAAAATTAAATTAAATTAAATTAAATTAAATTAAATTAAAAATTAAATTTATTTAAAACATTTAAAAATTAAAAAAAAAAGGTGGGGAGGGAGGAAGAATGAGGGTAAGGGCTGAGCCCTTGCCACTGCCGCCACTTCCCCACTTTGTCGTCGAGGAAGGGTCGGCGACGGTGTGGTGGAAAGGCCAAGGCCCGACAACCCCGGCCCTTCCGGGCGACGGTGGGGAGGCGGCGGAGCTCAGCCCTCAGCCATCATCTTCCTCCCTTCCCCCCCCTCCCCTTTTTTAAATTTATTTATTATTGCTTTTTATTTTTTTATTTTTAATTAATTTTTTATAATTTCATTTAATTAATTTTCATATTAAAATTCAAATTCGTACCAAAACAACATCATTTTTTGCTTCTTCTCCTTCTTTTTGTTGAGTTAGCTCTCCGAGCCACATAAGTAAGAAAAATAATAAAAAATTACCACATAAGATTTCCGGCGAGATTTGCCAAATGTAGCACTTAAGTGTTCTACTTTAAAAAAAAAAAAAAAAAAAAAAAAAAAAATGGCATTTAAGTATCATTTTCCCAACTTTTGGCATTTGGAGTATACTTCTTCCCTATTTTATGTATCTATTGAGTTTTGGTGATACCTGAATTTTCTGGATAGTCAATTTGTAAGCATTTGCGGTTCAAGATTCTCAATTGCGGTGAGTCTTTTTCTTGACCAAAAAGTTAGCTAGGCTCCTTAGTATTTTCATTCTGTATAGGTGTCGATTTAACATAGACATAAGAATTAGACCTTAAATTTCAAATTTTCATAAAATTGGACTAAGGCTGACTTTTTGGTCAAACGAAAGACAAAGAATCAACCTACAAAAAATTATTAGAATTTCACTATTTTTTAATTTTTTTTTTTAGATATTTGATTTACAGACAGCGAAATTTAAGCATCTCGGACTGAATTTAAAAAATTTCAACCTATGAAGCCGGTCAATAATCTGGAACACGATACTTGACTTCAGAAGATCTAATCACTTAACCGTACACTTCTCGTGATCACGCCAAGCGACGCAAGGACACGAAACCCTATATAAAGCCTATCATATTCTTTAGAGGTAATAAAGGTGGCGGCTAAGAGGGAGCATCCACCACATTTTGTAAAATTGATAGAAAAGAAAATATGAAGAAGAGACCATCCGCCGCGGTGGCTCAGCTGGGTAGGCGCTAGACTTTCATTGAGGAGGTCTAGTATTTGAAACTCCTACAACGCAAGTTGCAGAAAGGTTAGTTTTAAGACTCTTGGCAACTTACCCGGTGGCACGTTTGTGGTGGTTAGCACATGTCTTCCCCAGTGATTTACCTCCGGCTGCTAGCCGTGCGGGGTTCCCTGGGTCATCAAAAAAAAAAATGAAAAAGGGGAATATTAACATGATCCCAACTTTACTTACCAAAAAAAAAAAAAAAAAAAAAAAAACATGATCCCACCTTTATAATCAAAAGGCCTTTTTCATGAGGGGGTCTCTTACGGACACAAAAGGGGAGAGGAAGAGAAAGGAGAAGATAGCTCTCGAGTTTTTCCCTGCGGAACCCCACGCCCACCTCCTTCGTCTTGCCCGACTGGCCACCTCCACCGTCGCCGGACAATGACCACCGGTGGATAGCGTCCCTCGAATGATCTTTTCTCTCCCAATCCCCTGTTGCTCAGCCTTGTTTCGTTTAAGGATGGGCTGAGCTCGTTTCTTTTGGTTCTTACCCGATTTGTGTCCAAGTGAGTCGATTCCTTTGGGGTTGAGCATTTAGCTTGTCAGTTTGGGTTTAGACCCGAGTTCCGATTCTAAAAATGGCCATGTCCTGCTACATAACCAGCCGCACATAACCTATTCGATGATGCCTCGATGAAGTTGTGATACATTTTCCGTGAAAGAGTTGCTTAAATTAGTTTGCTGAAGTGTTCGCCACACGTTGAAATCACAATAGGAACCTTATTTTATAAGATCCAAATCCGAAACCGAGAATAACCCATGTATTTCAATGTTTCTCTGTTCTGAACGTCACATTTCCATGGTGTTCAATGCTGCTATGTTCTTCTTGTCCTTTCTTTCTTTTTGTTTTGGTTGGTCGTGGCTGAATGTGCGAGCGATGGACAGCTGGTGGTCAAAATGGTAGTCGATGCACAGGAGCCAAGTAGTATATGAACGTAGGCAGCAGTGATGGTGTGGTGATAGGTAAGACTTGACACTGGTTTGGTGTTCAAGTTGCCGGGATGATGGTAGTTGTCGGAGGTGAAGTTCGTTTTTAATTTCTTGACACCCAAAATTACCCTTACTATCACGAGAGATGAAAACATTCAAAATCATCCTCTCCATCTCCATCACACACAGACTGTGATTAACATCAACCAGCACATGTAAGTCATGGAAACGAAGGGTAGCCAAGGATTTCAAGAGTCCTTGAGCTAGGTTTCGATGGACCTACAAGTGGGGATATAGGATTCGACAATAAAATAGTTGATTGCCACATGTCCAAGTCAAGGAATACCACTAAAGGCATAGAATTCAGATGGAATTGATGTCAAGATTTAGGTGGGAACAGTTGATGCTTAAAAGGGCACACAAAGTTTAAGGATCAGTTAATACTTACTAAACAAGTCATGTGAGTATTGTCAAACAAGTCAAAAGACAACAAGATATGGATAAAGCGGTTAAGCAAAAAACATGGAGTAACTTTTATGGATGAAGCAACCGACCATTGACGCTTACCAAATTGGCCTATAAATATTGCAGGCAATCCAACACAGAAGCACTCCCCCGCCCCCCGGGAGCAACACAAAATTCCTTTATCTTACCCTTTTAGTTATCTTAACCTAGATTAGTTTATCTATAGCTTCAGATTCCTATCGTAAATTCAATTCTAGTGAATGTCTATATCCTAGGTAGTGCTATTGATTAAGTTCCAATGTTATCCTACCGTCTAGCGTTGTTGATTGGATTCTAACGTTGTGTCCATATCTATCTAGGAGCGATACTTACCGAGTGTTGTTTTCATCATCCAGCATAGTCTATTAGATTTCGATATTGTAACTGTCCAACATCGTCGCTTAGGTTTCGATGTTGTGTCCTCGAGCCCAATTAAGAGTAGTGCCTTCCTGATATTGTTGTTCATGTCCAATGTTGTCGAATCAGCTTGGATATTGTATAAACCACTTTGATTTTAATGGGCTTTTATAAGTATGTTGAAGTGAATTTGGATCGAACTGTTGATTAGATTTCAACATTAGTTATCATTAATTTTAAGCTTGTACTAAGCGACTCCATTAGATTCGGAACCATATATATATATATATATATTGCCATTAGTATTTTATCCTCTCTACCAATGCTAGTACGAAACCTAAGTCTCTTCTAATAAAAAATAAAATATAACACTTAGTGAAAGATATTTTGTTGCGGGATTCAAAATCGACAAAACACGGCAATATGTCAAGATGGTGGTGAGCGATTGTCTGGTGGTGCTCGTGATTCGGCGAAGGCCAAGAATGGGCGGGGACAGAGTCTGGTCTGGATTTCTCGTTCACGGCCTGGGGGTGGCCAGAGGCATGAGCTATAGTGAAATTAGGGCATAAATACGAGCCCATGAGCCCATTCTCTCTTTTAGATCGTTTGTGTTTTACCTAGCCTAGGTCCGAGGCTCACAAAACTAGAGTTTGGCCCATTTTCTGAATTAAATAATTTTTGAAAAAATTTAAAATTTTTAAAAATAATAATAGACAAATTCGAAAATAAAAAATATTAGAAAATTCTTAGAAATAGGCCTTTATTAGATTTTTAAGCTTTAGCACTAAATTTAGCTTAGTTTGATATGGTTTAGCCTTAGTTGACTTTTCTCTTGGAAATGAAGCTGAACTTAATTGGAATTTAGCTCATGGAGGATCATGTCGTAAGGCTTAAACATGACCATATGGATATATTATTTTCTTGATTTGTATCAAATTTTCTTTTCTGCATTTACTTTAAAGTCATTCCAATACTTGAGTGTTTCTTTATCGCACTACACTTAAACATATTAATTGTTCATTTCTTTTCTAGATTAGATTAGGACTAGTTTAAAAATAAGAGAAAACAAACCCACACAAACATATGCATGAATACTTAGTGGCTTTTAATATCTTTAGGATCATAATTAGTAAAAACAATGCATGATCACTTAGATAACAACCTTCCTAGTTATAGGTATCAAAAGGATGTTGATAGAAATATTAAGGTAATCAGATCCTCAAATTTAGAATCTATGGTTCTGTAGGATATGAGGCAAACTTCCTATATCTCATTTAATTTCTAGCCAATCCCAAATGACTAGAGTCGAGTGCTGCAAAGGGGCGAGAAGGCAATGGCGGTGGAGATCTAGTATTGCCAACCAAGAGGGCCCTCGGCCAATGTTGGTTGTCGACGTTGAAGGAGGAGGAGTACAAGATGAGAAACCCTCGTCCTTCATCCGAGGGTGCTTGGCCCTTGTTGATCGTGGGCATCGAAGGAGAAGGAGGACGAGATCAAAAACCCTGGGCTTTGTGAGGGCGGAGATCGGGCACCACCAGACGAGGGGGCGTTCCATTGCTGTTGATCATCAATGTCAAAGGAGGAGGATGAGGTCATAAACCCTAGGTTTCGTGAGAAAGAAGGCAAAAATGGCATCTGAGTAATTGAGCAAGGAAAGAGGGGGCAAACAAGATTGTGTGAGAGTAAGGTAAGGATGGGGAAAATGATTTCCTTTTTTCAGAAGAGAAAATCATTTTCCACAATTTTAGAAGGAGATTTTCCATTGACCTAAAAATACTTTCTTTGACCACTCATTTTTTGCCTCCCGAACACCGGAAATTCTAGAAAATATTCTCTTGGAAATTGTTTTCCACGAAACGAATGAACCTTAAAGTCTTTTTAATCAATTTAGCATCATGATCCATGGACACTGAGGGGGAAAAGGGTTTACTTTGGCATGTCTATCTCAATTAGTAGACTGTCATTTCAAAGTGCTTGGTTTTTGATCTTCTCATCATCACTTCACTATTTCCCCCTCCACCTTGTAGCTAATCTCAAACGACGAGTTCATAAGTGTCAGTCATAGAGTTCTAGCCAAGAACGTCAGGCCAAGAATTTCAGTGGCATGTTTCCTCAAGCATCTCCCTCTAGAAAATACTTCAATGTTGTATGGCCTGATTATGGAGTTGCTATCAAAAGAAAATCCCTTGATATATTGAGAAAGCACGATGAAGGACTTAGTCACTCACTACTATGCAAAAGGACTTGATGGCACATCTTCACTCAAACATTTCAAGATATGAATTATGTTGGACGTGAGAGTTTGAGGGCATTTACTATGAAATGACAATTGTACACTTGTGATCTGTATAGTTTCTCACTGTATTTGCTCCTAACAAACCCTCCGGATATAGCTAGATAGGATAAATTATATATTAATAGTGCCTAGTAAAAATATGTCATTGGATGAAATTGCACTAGACGTGAATTGTTGAGAACATCATGATAGCATAAACATCATTTTCATCATCCTAAGTGGCCACATGACATTAACAATTGAATCAAAGTGACTTAGTATCACCCATTGAATGCCATTAAGAATCTCAATGGTTAGATTGATAATGTTTAGTTTCAACCAGAAGCATGGGCACAACGGAATGTCGTGCATGGGGGCACGACACGAAATAATCTCAACGGTTAGATCAATGTGAATAACCATGTCACCATGTCTCTGATGATTGCGTCATTGTTCTTTGTTGTGTGTTGTTGAGCATGTTCCTCTAACATCATTTCCTCTCCAAGCCAAGAGGTGCGGACGATGGTCATTTCCACATTTATGTCACTCTATCTTTGCCTATTGCCCCATAATGATCCATCCGCCTACTAAGGGCCTGTTTGGTTCGGCTTTGGGGAAATGCTTTTGGGAGAATGCAAATACCTTTGAGGTAAATGGATTTTCTGAAATGTTAGACTGTTTGGTAAACTATATAACATTTTCCATTTTCATGTTGAAAGTAATGTAAAAGATATATATTAATAAATTTATTTAAAAATTATATTAAAATAATTTGATTATAGATTAAATGCAAATATCAACTTTTGGCCTAGGGTTCTTTTAGGTTTGTTTTCAACTTTGAATAATTTTTTTTAATTATTGTAGCATTAATCATCTTCGTTAATTAATTATCATTCTAGTGTATTGATAAAAAGTTGGGCTATTAATTGTCAAAAGATAAAAATGACAAAAAAAAAATGTGAACTTATTCGGTGGATGGTGAAGTGACCGATTGTGGATGCTAATTTTTTTGAGTAAGCACCACATATAAAAAGGGAGGTCCTCATTTAAGAAAAATAAAACCAAGTTTCCCTTATACAAATTTGACTAGAAAAAGTCATTTCATGATAGTAAACATGGTTATATATATCCGGAAAAAAGAAATTCATTAATAAGAGGATTGGCATTCTGCAAATGCTAAATACCCAAAGCAGGTCTCCACCTGCTTTGGGCTTTCAATATTTCAAATGTCAGCATTTGGTCAAAGACACCTCCAAATGCTGAACCAAACACCAAAATTTTTTTTCAATGGGCTTTCGGGGCTGAAAGCCCCTTGGGAATGCTGAAACAAACGGGACCTAAAGGTGGACTCTGTTGGTATGGTTGATGCTAGTGGTGTGATCATGGCATGAGCCACCATGGAACAAATAGGAAAGCAATGAAGCTTTGGCTCGAAAGTCCCTTGGGAATGCTGAACCAAACGGGGCCTAAAGGTGGACTCTGTTGGTATGGGTGACACTGGTGGTGTGATCATGGCATGAGCCACCATGGAACAAATAGGAAAGCAACGAAGCTTTGGCTTCCCACCATGGAACATATGGGAAAGCAACAAAGCTTTGGCTTCCCACCATGGCAAAACATCAACTTTTCTTCCCCTACTTTTTCAATGTTGTCCTTGTTGGAAAAATAGAAGGGGAGAAGAAGAAATGTATTGGGGAAGAACACGTAACACTATTTGTTATAACCATAAAATTAATTCGAGAAAGTGATAACAAAATGAACAAGAATTGGAGGTGAGGTATGGCTAACCCAATCTCTTAAAGACGATTAGTTCCGTCTACGGTACTAAGCATCTTCACCACTTCGTCTCCCAAGATAAAATACCTCGAATCTATTGGTATTAGCACTATACGGACATGACTCTATCAAACATTTCTTGAAACCGGCACACTTATAGAAACTTGAAGAGAGGAGATGTGGGTGTTTTTGCATCTTCTTTGGAATGAAGATTTTGAAATCCATTTATAGAGTTTTTGATGAGTATGTCTTAAATTTTTTATGGGCTTGGGCCAACTTTAGGGCTTGGGGCCATTATAAATATTATTTTTCTCAAGTTATTAAGTCAAGAAGTTAAGATAAAAAGAGTCTTAATTTTTCATAGTTAGATTTTGTATTCCTTGAATTTTTATGGTGGATTTTGCTTCTCTTCTCCTCATGGTTTTTTCTACAAGGGTTTTCCACATAAATCTAGTGTTCTTTTATTCTTCTTAATTTTAATTTTGTTATAGTTTCCACATATGCCATTACAATCTAGTATCAGAGCCTTGGGTATTTTTTTTCCTTGCTCTTTCTGGTTATTGCTTCAAGTTCAACAACGAAATTTGATATTGAGGAGTTTGATGGGAGCAATAGTTTCAACCATGGCAGGTTCTTATGTTGGCCATTTTTATGTAGTAGGGTTTCAAGAAAACTATAATTGGGTAAGGGAAGAAACAAAAAAACATGTCAGATGAAACATGAGAAGAATTGGATGCAAAGGCCTAGATTGCTATTCATTTGTGTCTCACGAATGAAGTTTTGTAGGAGACACTATATTAGAAAGTAGCTGCAGGTTTATGGAAACAAATTAGGGAGTGTTTTTTTGACAAAATCCCTTACTAATCGATTAAGACTCAAGCAGCAACTCCTCACTCTTCATATGGTTGAAGGTAGGGGTGAGCATCAGTCTAGGGTCAACCCTAGACCGGCCCAATCCTACCGGTCCTGGTCTAGTTCCCATGGAGATTGGGTCGGTCCTTGGTTCTAGAATTCCTAGACCAGCACTGTGTGGATCGGTCCTCGGTCCTAAAAGTTTTGGGTCGGTCCAACCCAAACCAACCCTGACTATATATATAATATTATAAATAATATTTTTTATAATTTTTTATATATAAAAAAACCTTAAAATAAACATCGTCAACAACATTAAACAGTTCTTTAGTGAAGACTTCAAGTAATTTTACATTGTTATTTAATAACTTAGGTTTTCAATGTTTTTTATGGTATCAATAGTCATAATTTACGAATAAGGAAAATATTTTTGTGAGGAGTCCTCATGGTGTTAAAAAAAGGCATTTTATGGCATCCTCCTCTAGTATTCGTTCTCTTCTGTCTTATTTGTCATCTTAGTCTTCAATTTGCTAAAATTGAAAAAAAAACTTCTCCGCTTATCGCTTACCACTCGACACTCGCCTCGCTTGCTTTGGGTCACTCGTGCAGCTCGCTGCTTGATGCTCACTTGACTTGTTGCTTTGCGCTCGACATTCGATGCTCATTATGTTCGACGCTCATCCCATTTGACCCTCGCTACTTATCTTTCTTAGCCGACCTTGCTCATCATTGAACCCATTGGATCGGTATGGTCCTCGGTTGTCATTTCAAGGAGTAAAAATGAAATAACAAATTATTAGTTAGTCTTGAGTTAATCTTGAAATCGAACCGAACCTATTGGGTCAGTTCGATCCTCAATTGTTTTTTAAGAAGTACAAAAAATGAAATAAAAAATTATTAATTGATACCAGGTTAACCTTGGAACCAGACCGAACCCATTGGGTTGGTCCAATCCTCGGTCCCAAGCTTAATAGGGTCGATCCTTGGTCCCAAAAATTGAGGATCATCATTATGTGTATTGGTCTTAGGGTTAGGGGGTGGACCGGCCCAACCCGGACCATGCTCACCCTTAGTTGAAGGTGCTTCTCTTAAATTTCATATTTTGATTTCAATTCTATTATATTTGAATTAAGAGTATTGACATATTGTTATTTTCACTACGTTTTTCTCATAAGAATTTTAGAGAAACCTAATCTTTGTGTAATAGCTACCAATTTTTGCATAATTGTCAAAGTCTTTTAAAACAACCTATTCACCTATCTCTAGGTTGTATTGTTAGCCCCAATATTTTAAACCTATTGTATTGGTACTAATTCAATTCTAAACTTTTCAATTTGATCAATTTATTCATAAATCTTTTCTCATTGATAACAATTCAGTCCATCCAGCTAATTTGAGCCAGATTGCAGACATGGATATTTTTCTAGATTTAAAAAAAAAATTCTAAATTTTGTAAGCTTTTTTTTTTTTTTTTTTTTTTTTTTTTTTTTTTTTTTTTTTTTAACTCTTTAGGCCGATGAGATCGCTGACCACAAGCAAATGTTGGAAGGTTTGGGCAAGTGCCTCCATGCCATTGCGTAAATCTAGGTGAGGGTTGAGATGCCCTTGCGAGATGCCCTTGCTTGGTCTTGCAAGGGGCAGAGCCCTTGCGCAAACCTTGCTTGTGGCCGATGAGAGTTGGCTAGCGACCTCACTAGTCCACAATTAGGAAAAAAAAAAAAAAAAAGAAAGGAAAGAAAAGAAAAGAAAAGAAAGTAATAATAAATTCTAAAAAATGAAAAATTTATATTAATTTTTTTAAAAAATAGTTCACATTAGCGTCGTTTATGCCATGTAGGATAACTGGCATTCACATAAGCAATTTGTGACCTAAATTGGAGGATGGACTAAATTGCTTGGTTTATGAGTAAATTGATCTAATTGAAATACTTAGGATTGAATTGATATTAATGTAATAATTTTAGAATTTTTTGGTATTTTTCTCGTTCAAATACACAAATCAAGCCAAATAATTTAATATTGTAACTATGTTTTAATTTTGTGTTTATTGAGTTTGGAATGTCCTTTAGAAACTTTCTTTTAAACTAGAGGTGGCAAAATTTTGCATCCATATTTTTCACAAATGGGTCGAATGTGGGTTATGAAGTTGTAACGGGTCATAACCCACATTCGACCCATTTTAAATTCAGTTTTATATAGGTTGAAAATTGGTCACACGTTTGACCCATTTTCGACCCATTTTTAAAACCTAAAAAACACACATTTGCTGAGTTAGCGACAGCCCTTCGACCTTCGTTCTCCGCCACTCGCCTCGCCACTCACCGCTACGGCTCGCCTTGGCTGCCGCCTTTGAGGCTCGCCTCCACCACTCCCTTGAAGGTCGCCGACGGCGGCGAGGCTCGAGCTCGTCGGCGTCGGGTGGGGCCTCGGCCTCGCTAGATCGGCGAGATCGAGCCTCTCCGACGCCGACGAGCTCGAGTCTCGCCAGATCTGGCGTGGCTCGGCCTCATCAACGACGGTGAGGCTCGAGACTCGCCGGATCTCGTGAGGCTCGTGCTCGTCGGTGTCGGGCGGGGCCTTCGCCTTGCGGATCGGCGAGATTGAGCTCGCCGGCGTCGGCCGTCGTCGTGGTCGGCGGCCGCCGAAGAAGAAGAAAAAAAAAGAGAAAAGAGAAAAATAAATGATTATTAAAAATAAAAATAATGATATTTTTAAAAATAAAAATATTATATTTTTAAAATAAAAATAAAAAATTTATATTTTTAAAATAAAAATAATTAATTTTTTTTATTTTTTTAAAAAATTAAAAGATTATATTTTAAAAAATTAAAAATTCGATTTTTTTAAAAAAATATTTTAAAATGTTATAAAAAATTTCCATTAAATTTGTAGTGCATAAAAATTGTTAAAAAATTTGTATTGCATACAAACATTTTAACAATAAGTAGGTTTTAACAATATGAGTCGGGTCGAGTATGGGTCGGGTACGGATTGAGTCGTGTATGGGTCATTAGATTTATACTGTAAGAATATGGGTCAAAACAGGTTAAATGAGTCAAATATGGGTCGACCCATTTTCGACCCACCCATTTGCCACCCCTATTTTAAACTATATATCTTCTTCTTAACGTTTAAAGTCTAAACTTACAAATGAAGGTATACTATGAATATCCAATAAATTACTAAATAATTTGTAGAAACATTAAAAATACTTTCAAAAGTCAAAGAATGATTGCAACTTCTCCCATTGAGAAAGCCTTAGAAAGCTCTAAAAATTGTCGGTTTGGTCACTTCATGCGATCAGAATTAGACATGATGTAACAAGCGATACATGTATGTTCTCAAAATATAAGAATTTAATGTAGATCTGATATGATATTATGTGAATTTCAAGTGAGGGCATCTCAAATATGATAGCAATTATCTATTGTGGAATCATGTAAACAACAAATTGATGGGACGTGCCAATGCAGAAAAAAGGGGGGGAGTGCTTGCATGTCCACAGAAAAGGTGATGTAATGCCTCCAAGAGACAGAAAATGAAACACAGAAAAGGATACATCATTATCAGCCTCAACTGGGGAATAAACAGAAACGAAAGCAAAAAACAAAGAACAACGAAGGGTCGGAAAAAAGAGAAAAACAATAGAACAGAAAGCAACGACGTCACACTCGCATTACAGACAGGGACAAAGCTCGAATCTCTGTTCCCCGCATTCCCCTAATGACGTCCTTAATCTTCCCATGCCCGTATCACAGTTTCTCTCTCCTCTCTGAAAACTGAATGATATCCCCACCTGTCTCTCCACCCCCACCCTTCTCTCTCTTCTGGGTCTTTCACTTTCCATGGATTGAAAGCTAAGTCTCTCTCTCTCGCTGACGCGCGAAAGCGAAAGTGTGGATGCGAAGCCAAAAATTTGTACCCAGAAGAAGGGAGTTTTAACCTTAAAGACCCGGCAACAATCCATGCCACATGCCCCCTCCACCCGTTCGCAGTCCCTGCCTCCAAGGCCATCATTGTCGTGTCTCAACGTTCTCGTCTTGTCTCTGTCTCCGTGACATCGTTCCTGCGATCCGACTATATATGGCCGACATGGGTTTTCGTTTCTTGTGCTATTTGGGCGTCTGAATGTGTTCTTTTCTTGGTTCATAGCCCTCGATAGGCAATGGGGTTGTTCAGGAAGTTCTTTTACAAGAAGCCGCCGGATGGGCTCTTGGAGATTTCTGAAAGAGTTTACGGTGAGCTTTTCTTTGTAGGGTGAATTATTGGTAGGTTTCACTTTTAGGAGCTTCTTTTCAGTTCATTTTAGACTGTTGGTTGTCGATGGATTGAAGTGGTGTTAAAGGAGATAGCTATCACCATCTTATTAAGGTATTCGGAGAAGCTATTTTGTTTTGTGCATGTACACGCTGGCATGGAAGAATCTGCTTGGTCTAATGAGACATATGTATTTGTGGAATGATAAGAAATTACCTTAAATTTGAACCCAATGGACATGCCAATTGTTTACCATTGCCTGGGGAAAGAGTTTCTCTGATGGTTTTTATAACTGAAATGCATAAGGCTAATTCTTCCTTAAATTTGCTTTTTAAGTGCTGTTGGGGAACTGAGGGAGTCTAGTCTTGTGGACTATGGAAGTGCAGTTATTCCTTTAACGGTGGATTCTTTTTTTCTTTTTTTTTTTGGTGAAGATAAGAGATCCTTTAACGGTGGATTCTTTGTTTGTCAGGAACTCAAATAAAATCTCGTGAAAAGGAATTACTCATGAGGTTGCAATTATGCATCATCTCTGATCGAGTAGTTTCTTTTTGTGACTTTAAGGTGTAGAGATCAACTGTCTACTTATTCTCCACGGATGATGCGTTCTAATGTAACTTGCGCTGAAAAGATTTCTACAATGAAAGGGTGTAGTTGTCTTGCCATGAATGGATTTCCTGCAATAAAGGACTGTTGCAGGCCCTCGCTTGATGTTCTTTTTTCCTATCCTTTTTAAGTAAATTCTAATCAATGTCAACATAGCTCACAGTTCTTTGTCCTCCATTTTTCTGAGATGTGCGTAACCTGCGGATTCACCATTGGTCCTCTAGGGAGTTGATTCATTTGTGTCCTGTTATCTTTTCAGATGTATCTTGCTTTTTATCATCTTCTCTAGGAATAATATTCACCAGTCTTGTTCATTTATGGTGGAATTGTAACTGCAGTGTTTGATTACTGTTTTACCACTGATGTCTTGGAGGAGGATGAATATAAAGTATACATTGGAGGTGTAGTAAGTGAGCTCCGCGACCATTCCCCTGATGCCTCTTTCATGGTGTTCAATTTCCGGGAAGGAGAGAACCAAAGCCATATTGCCAAATTATTGTCTGAATATGATATGACTGTCATGGATTACCCTCGACATTATGAAGGTTGCCCCGTACTTACAATGGAGATGATCCATCACTTCTTAAGATCCTCCGAGAGCTGGTTGTTACTTGGGCAACAGAATGTGCTACTGATGCACTGTGAAAGAGGTGGGTGGCCAGTTTTGGCATTCATGTTGGCGGCACTTCTAATTTATAGGAAGCAATATACAGGAGAGCAGAAAACATTGGATATGGTTTACAAGCAAGCGCCTCGTGAACTCTTGCAACTGATGTCATCTCTCAATCCATTGCCTTCACAGTTGAGATATCTGCAGTATGTATCAAGAAGAAATGTTGGCTCAGAGTGGCCTCCACTGGATAGGGCTCTCACATTAGACTGCATTATACTAAGATTAATTCCTACTTTGGATGCTGAAGGGGGCTGCCGTCCCATCTTTAGGATATTTGGACAGGACCCATTTATGATCGCTGATAAAACTCCCAAAGTCCTGTTTTCAACACCAAAAAGGAGCAAACTTGTTAGGCATTACAAGCAGGTAGCTTTGCTTTTATTCTGCTTCATGGAATAACCTTATATCATCATATTTCAGAATTCATCATCTACTATTATCGCTATGTCTTAATTTCCTTGTGCTTTGTTTGGATTCTCAAATCCTGCCTTAGACCCTAAAAATTGGATCGCAACCTCACTTGTGGGAGAGCAGCTGATGCACCTGCACTATTAGTGATACTTCTTCAATTTTTAAATGGCTTTCATGCTTCTCTTCTCTGCAGAAATTTTCTTTGAATTTTCTTGATGATGAGCAGCTAATTCGAATGAAAAGGATTTGTTTATATGAAAATGGACAGTTCATGCTGAATACATGCCAATCTATGATTAAACTCAGTTTCTTGTCTCTGATTTGCTATGGTCAAAATTATACATCATCTAGAGGCTATAGAGTCTTGTGAATAGCCTGGAGGTCACACCGTTGTGACTTGGAGGCCATACCTGGAAACAGCCTTTCTACAGAAGCAGGGGAAAGGTGTACACTCAACCTCCACAGACGCAATGCAGGAGTCTCGTGCACTAAAACACCTTGTATTTAGAGTGGAGACAGAGTCAAAGAAAGTCTAAGTAACAGCATGATGGGAGCTTGAACTTGGAACTTCAAGAAAAACTGCTGTATCTCTAACTGCATGAATGTATACAACCATGTTGTGGCGGTCTTGGTTCAGAGAATTGTTTCATTCATATCCATTTCCTCCCATGATGGTAGAGCCAATTTTATTTGCTTCAAGGCACTTTATGAGGGCCGCTGGAGAGTCCTCAATCATTAATCTTTTTTTTTTTTTTTTTTAATTACATCAACTACATTAGTGCTGATCCATGCTTGCATTTCATAATAAAGTCAGCACAACGCAAATGTAATATGCATATATCCCAATGCAGGCAGACTGTGAGCTAGTTAAAATTGATATCCATTGCTACATTCAAGGCGATGTTGTCCTTGAGTGTATTAGCCTGGATGATGATCTTGATCATGAAGAAATGATGTTCAGAGTGATTTTTAACACAGCTTTCATAAGGGCAAATATCTTGATGCTTAACCGTGATGAAATTGATGTGTTATGGAATTCCAAAGATCAGTATCCCAAGGATTTTAGAGCAGAGGTATGGTGTGTACCCTAAATTAATTATAAACTGATGCGAACTTATTTTGCTTACAACAATTCGTGTTCTTTAATTTGATTTTGTTAGATTCTTTTCTCGGACATGGATGCTGCTTCTTCTCTTATCCCAGTTGAGTTGCCCAGTAATGAGGAGAAAGAAGGCCTGCCTGTGGAAGCATTTGCTAAAGTACGAGAAATTTTCAGCAGTGTGGACTGGACTGATCCAAAAGCAGATGTAGCACTTAATGTGCTCCACCAAATCCAGGCAACAAGTGTCATTTCTGAAAAACTGAAAAGTGGTGGTGCTCAGTATGATATGACAAATTTGTTGTTGGACTCAAGTCTGATGAAGGAAACCAAAATGCAGAAAGAACCTGCAGACAGAAGTGGAGATGAAGCCCCTGTGAAACACTCAATGTCTCCTTCAGAACCATCTGAAGATGATTGTACAACTATCAAGAAAGTGGAAGCGCAAGAAGAACAGGCCCTCAAGCAGAGACCCATCTCTTCCTTGGAACCATCTCAAGATGCTGGCTTAATTGTTCAAAAGGTTGAGGTTAAAGAAACACAGGTTTCTGCCCAGCGACCTGATCCAGCAAAGCTTATTTCACAAAGATTACCTCGCAGTTCTTTGTCTGCTCCCATTTTGAATGCTAATATATCGCAAGGATCGTCTATTCCTGTGTCAAGGTATCATAGTGCACCTTCAGCTCTCGGCATTACAGCTTTGTTGCAAGACCATGCTGCCTCCAAGACTGATGAAATCATCGATCCATTGACAAAATCGTCTATCTCAGCTATTTCCTCTCCCATTTTAAGCATATCTAGGCCAATGCATTCCCATACAGTGTTAAATCCACTTTTGCCACAACCAATACTGGTACCGCCACAGCAGCCACCTCTATCTAGTAATTCAGTTGGGCCACACACAGCTGTAGATAAGCTTTCTCAAAATGCTCAATTAACCATGGAATCAGAAGACTCCTTGCTAAGTGAAACCTTTGGGCCAACCCTATCTCCATTAGATGACAATGCACTTGAGCATGGTGGTCGATCATCAATTTTATCCGATCTTTCACCTCAATCTTCTTTGTCAGGACCATTTAATTTTCCTGCTACCAAGATCTCATCTCTGCTTCCTTCTCCTCCTGTTCCGGCTTCTCCATCCCAAGTGGAATCTTTATCCAACATTGCAAAAAGCTTGTCTTCAAATGCCTCTTCTCCAACCCATGTCATTTCAACTGTTGCATCATCGATTGGCAATAACTCCTCTCCATCTCCTCCCCTTCCAGCATCTGAAGTTTCTGCATCAGCTGCTTCCCTCATTTCCAGGGTGCCGTCCACAAGGAGCTTGGCAGTTGTTTCCAAGCCCCCAATCCTTCCCCCACCCCCTCCCCCGCCCCCACCTCCATCTCCATCTCCACATCCTCGTACTGCCTTGGGTTCTGGGTCTGCAGTTCTAGTGCCTCCACCTCCACCTCCACCTCCACCACCTCCGCGTACTGAACCTGCCTCGGGTTTCATGACTGCGCCTCCACATCCACCTCCGCTTCCTCCTAGTTCTGACCCTGTTTCAGGTTTCGTGACTACACCTCCACCTCCTTTTTCTCGTTCTGACCCTGCTTCAGGTTTTGTGAGTACACCTCCAGCACCTCCACCTACCCCTCCACTTCCTTCTTATTCTGGCAGAGCCTTAGGTTCTATGGCTGCACCTCCTGTGCCTCTGCTTCCCTCTCCTCGATCTGCACCTCTGCCGGGTTCTATGGTTACACCTCCCCCTCCCCCACCTCAGTCTGGCTTTCTGCCAGGTTCAACTGTCACAGCTCCAGCAGCTGCACCTCTCTCTCCTCTGGGTTCTGGACCTGTGTCAGGTTCTATATCAACACCTTCGGCACCACCTCCTCCACCTCCTCCTGGTTTAACACAGAAAGTATCCATTTCTAAGAATTCTGCAACCATTCCTCCACCCCCTCCACAACCTCTCACTGGAGGGAATATTGGACCTGTACCTGCAACTCCTAATCCTCCAACTGCACCATTTCACCCAAAGGGGCGGATTTTATCGCGTTCAGGTCCAAGAAACCAGGTTCAACAAAAAAAAGCAAACCTGAAGCCTTATCATTGGTTAAAACTAACCAGGGCTATGCAGGGAAGCTTATGGGCGGAGGCACAAAAGTCAGATGATTCTTTAAAGTGAGAACTGTTCAATTTTCACTTTTTTTTACCCATTAGCCAATTTCCATGCAGCCTTTATTCTTTTTTTCCCAAGGTTTTTATATCTATTTGTTAATCTTATACAGGGCTCCAGAGTTTGACATGTCAGAGATCGAAAGCCTTTTTTCAGTAGCTTCAACTTCAGATAGCACTCGTGGAAAATCAAGTCGGGCTTCTGGACGTAAATCTGATAAAATTCAGCTGGTACTTCTGCTTTTGCTGTCTTATTATGTAATTTCGAACATCTTTTCCATTGTTTGTATGTCTTATACCTACTACATCTGTTGGCCATACACTAATTGTTTGACTTCCTATTTGCTATTTGTTTTAAGTAACCATAACCAACCTTGTATCATCTTAAGTTCAAGCAGATCTCATTGACCTGATGTCCGCTGAATTTTGCTGATCCATTTTTTTACAAGTTTTGCATGATGATTCTGAAGAAAATTCCCCTATTGTATCTGTTGGGTTGATGAGTATTGGTAATCCTAGATGGAAATGAGGCTACAGTATGCTAAGATCATCTGCAGCTGCCAAATTGGCTGCGTGTTGGTTTGAGGAAGAAGTAGATTCTTGGCAATTTTTAATGTAACTTATAAGTTAAAATGTATCTTGGCAGCTGCCAATGCCATTGCCTTTATTGCCCAAAAAGAGATAATTCTTGTGTTATAGGATGGACACATATGTTTTATGGTCTTCTGCATAGTCATTACTTTTGTACTATCTTGTCAGCGGTTTTTTGCTGGTAAGATTTCTGATGAAGTTAGAAGACTCTTTCTCACAGATTGATCTTCGGAGGGCATACAACTGTGAGATTATGCTTACAAAGGTCAAAGTTCCCTTGCCTGATTTGATGGTAAGCCAAATCTGACATAATTATGCAATTATTTGGAAGTCAAGAGCCTGGATGGGAAAAAGTGTTTCTGTGGAGTCTGTTGGTGCCATGGTTTAGATATTTCCCTTCCATATGAAAAGGTGTTGTCATATCATAAGCTAATCATTACACTATCTGATATATGTCAAGAAGTTGAAAAGTTGGGCTGGAAATGTGTTTCTGTGAGAAATAAAGTTTATCTGATGAGGTGACGCTGTTATCAGGTTATCAAGGAAACTGATGGTTTTATCATCTTTCTGAGAAACGATGTGTTTCTGATCCCTTCTCCAGTTGTTAACTAAATGGGCTGCTTTTACTTGTATTCATGTGTGGCATCATAGCAGATTGAGATTAATTATATTATGATAAAGATCTGTAATCCATAAATTTTGAGTAATGTTCCATAATGGGCTGCCATGGTTTTATACAGGGAGATGACAATAAGATGACTCTTGCTTAATTGACTGGTGTAAATTTTCCTACAGAACACATTCTGTTTGGCATGTAGCAGAATGTAGAGGGATACCAGGTGATGTTTACTCTTGGGAAGAAAACTGGGCTGGCAAAGTCTAACAAGGCAAGATAATATGACCTGAGTGGGAAAACTTACCTGAACATACTGAGAGAGAGAAAATTGGAATGGAATGCAAGATGATATTTTAACCTAATGACTTGAATGTCAACACGAACTGACGTGTATATAACTTGTTAAGACTAAAATTTTGACATTCAGTGTTAACAAAAATTGACACTAATAAGAAAGAACCTCTAGCACGGTAACTTAAATTATTGCCATCCTTAGAGTAAACTTGATTGATGCATCGCATTGTGCATTCCCATATAGGAGATTCTCACAGATCTTATGAAGGCAGTTTGAATAAACAATAGCTGCAACTTACACTAAATTGCAGCTCTGAATTATGAATTTTTTCCCCAGAAAGGAAAGATAGATGTACCACAAACAGTGGAGTTTTTTGGTAATGCTGTGTTGACCCTGCCTAAGGTATGATGGATATTGGGTAGTATACTAAAATTCGTGACCATTTAGAACCATGGCTAGCAGAAGTTATTTTGCTAATCGAAAATTAGTGACTTGGCAATAGTTTGATTTGCATTGACACTGCTTTTGCTATCTAATTTGTGTAAACCATTAATGAACTGATGGAATTTACTTCAACCTTGGCTGAAAGTTGTATCAAATCTCATTTCGATTGACATGGCTGCTTCTCTTCCTAGATAGCCCATATCAAAACTTAGCTAAATATGGTTACTGGAGGAATTTTCATGTGTCCTTTTCTCATTCGATGCACATGCATTCAAACGTCATGCAGAGTTTTGTCCTTGCCCTAGATGATTCAGCATTAGATGTGGATCAGGTCGATAACCTTATAAAGTTCTGCCCAACAAAGGAAGAGATTGACTTACTCAAGGTACTTTATGATATATGTACTCTGTCAACATGATTCTCTCCTTTTTATCCTTGAAATGAAGTTGTTGCATATTGATTATTTCGGTCATTTCTTTTATGGCTTATTGTTTTCTTATTCAAGGGTTATAATGGAGACAAGGAAACCCTGGGCAAATGCGAGCAGGTTGGCAATTTTCATCATCATTTGGCTAATTGTGACATGAGTAAACAAAAGATCACAGCTTCATGTCCACTATTTATTGTTCTTCAAACTTTCTTCTTGTAAATCTTTATAATGATTATAAGACACCATTCAGTATAAGGCTATAGCAAATCATTTTATTAAATGGAAATCACCTTTAGGGAAACTGAAAACCACTGTTGAATGTGGATGCAAATCTGGTAAAAGTCAAGTTCCTTGGCTATACCATTTTGCGCCATTTGATAATGCTTTCATATAAGGGGAATGTTGATGGCATTTTCCAAAAATATATGGAGTATAACAAAGACTTTTGGAGAAAGGGCAGTTTAGATAGCAAAGTGGTTTAAAAAATCCAGAAGAAAGGAAAGTGCTGTTCTGTTTCTACAGAACTGATTCTATTCCTTCATTCATTCCTTTTCGTCCTTTCTCCACGTAGAATCCATATGATAGAAACAAGCACCTTACAAGATAATTCTTCCAAAACTGCCTTCCTTAAGATATTGTGACGATGAATGGCCCAGGATAGATCTTACCATACAGATCCGTATGGATCCATACTAAACAATACTATTGGCATGGGCTGTAGTTATAAATCATTTTGTTGTCAATATGGTGAATATTGATTGCTAATTGCAAACACTTACTTGAAAATTGGAATCCTTGTCAAGCATTGATATTGGTATCCATCTCCTTACTTTTTGAAGATACTTTGGTATATTGATGATAAGTTGATTCCTTTCCTTTTTTGGTGGTTCTGGTTTTGTAGATGTTCATGATCGTGCAACAAACCTCTTGCATAAATTCATGTAATAACAAATACTTTGGTTTCAACTGTCTTGTTTATTATTGACAGTTCTTCCTAGAATTGATGAAAGTTCCGCGAGTAGAGGCCAAGCTTAGGGTTTTCTCATTTAAGATGCAATTTCATTCCCAGGTTAGATTCTTATTTGTGACTTAGATGTGCCACTTATTTACAAACTTTAGGTCTATACTCTTTCTAGCTTTGTTTGGTTTACTTCATCTTTCCAGGTTTCAGATCTGAGTAGTAGTTTGAATGTTGTGAATGCTGCATCGGAAGAGGCAAGCCTTTTCTCCTTCCATCTTCTATCTCTTCTAGCAAAAGCTTTAACAATTTGCATAAACATAACTCTTCTCCAATCTGATCAGATCAGGAACTCAGTCAAACTAAAGAGAATTATGCAGACAATTCTTTCCTTGGGCAATGCGTTAAACCAAGGAACTGCACGGGGTAAGAAAAATGTATAAGTTGATTGTTATTTTGTTAATCCTGCACTATATCAGAAACACTGCCAACCGCCTTGATTAAAAGCAAAGAAGCATTACCACTCATGCTTTAGTAGAAAAAAAAGAGCCTGAATTTGAACATCTAAATGATGATAAAAAGCATTACAACTTCGTGTTGTTAATTTCTCTGTTGCTTTGCCAAGAATTATTGAATACGTGGGTCTGTGTTTGGAGTAGTCGAAGGAAAAACAAGGCAATTTCAATGAACTTTGTAAAGCATTAGATGTATCCAATAATTACCTTACAGTATCACTAATGCAAAGTAAATTGACAACCCAATACTAAAATGATATAAAAAATAGTCTTCGATCAATGCAACTGCATGAGCAACTTGCTGGTGAAAATATATATAATTGGGGAGGCAAATAAGTGTCCAGGAAGATTTTCACTTGAAACTTTTTTCTAATACAATGTATAGATCTTCACTCAGAACCTTTTGTTTTGATACCACGTAAAATTCTGTGGAAGAAGAACCGAATTCTCTAAAAGCTTAAGAGTATGAAGTTATGGTTTTAATATTTTAACGATGTAGTAACAGCCTTTGCTCTTCTCTCTTCTACTTTAAGTAAATTATTCTATTTGTCTTTTTGGTTCTCTTGGGTAGCGATGTGCAATAACAGCTCAAATAATTGACCTCATTAGTTTATTTTTACTCTGCCCAAGCAGTATTTCTCATGTTAAAGTACATGGCATGTGAATCACTTATGTGTTTATGTGCTGAGCATGTGTCTATTGAGATTGATAGGGGAAGTGATCTTAACTTATTGATTAATTTGGCTCAACTTTATGGCATTATAGCTTTGTTTTGCATTATTTCTCTGAAACTCAGCTTCTACCTGCTAACAATTTTGTTGATATAATTCTGACTTGTGTAGGTTCTGCAATTGGATTCCGATTGGATAGCCTCCTTAAACTCACTGATACACGAGCCAAGAACAACAAGATAACTCTCATGCATTATCTTTGTAAGGTAGAACCCCTGGTATTCTCCTCATTTAACTGATATTTTTTGGACCCTTATTAGTTTCAAGTTCATTGACTTGAATGACATTTCCTGGAAGTGGTTGGGTTGGAGCAGTTAAAATTAACTAATGGAGTTAAAAAACTTGATTATTGTTTTCTTAGCTCTTTGCTTGAACTTTCCTGATCTAGGCTGTGACCAATTAGATAAATAAGAGGTGATGCACAAGGCAAACATGCATCCTGTATTATGCATTAAGCTAAAGAGAGAGCGCTTCTGAAACAATTCAGCAAAATACTTAAAAAGTTCTTACAAGAACAGAACTTTGTAATCAGTAAAAAAGATCATGGAAAGATATTATGAGTATTGTGCCTCTCCATGTTTGCCTGTACCAAGAAGGTTTACTGAGATAGATTTGCACCGGCAGCATTATTTTTTATGCTCATTGTAGTCAAATATTCATGATTAACTGGTCTGGGGGAACACCTTCCAAGTACGTCTTACAACGGAGGAACTCATGTATTATGAAATTGCAAGATTTTGTTTTTCATTCTTATTTGCACTTTTGGTGGGAATTAGAGAATCACCATAATAATAATAATGAGAGATTTCTTAGAAGAAAAAACTATGGGGGTAGTACCGAGTACAGCTATGATGAAAGGTTATAAATTTATGAAATAGTAATGCACTAAGAAATTTTACTAAGAACCTTTTTACTAAAGTGTTGGTGCAATTTCTTATTGGCTGTTTAAAGAAACCAATCATTCACTTCATTGGTCCCGCTTATTTCAATATCCACATGAAACTTGGCAAATCACTTAGAAAGTTTTGATAGAATTCTTAGTACATTTAGCATGATCCTTTACAGAAGTAACAGGTTGATATAATTTTTTAAAGTGTTTCTGGTAGAGAGACAGCTTTGATCGACTAAATTAGCAGATGATATGCTTACATCTGTTGTTTATACGGATTAGTGAGGAGAAATCTCATCCACCTATTGCATTTTTCTTTAATTAGTACTTCATTTGGGTAAATGTCAAATTACCCTTGTTATGTGGAAAATAAAGAAAAAGCGACATAATTCTATGAAGCTCAATTTTATATAATTATATGAGATGGTACTGCAAGAATACTGATCATTGACAATAGAAAGCAGCTGATTTTAGTTTTTTCTTGCTTCATTACACATTGATATGTTCACGCTCTGGGTATTATCCAATGAACAAGAATATATTATCTCCTTTCGAATGGTCAATTTTCTTTGTACATCTCTGCGTTGGCTCCAATAAGGGTTATCTTAAATTCAGCTTCTGATGAACATAGTTTGAACTTTGCCCCCTTCCCTAATACTTTAGCTTGGTAAGTGCCGTAGGCCTTGTTTTAATCAATTTGTTGGACAAAGTTTAGGTGCTTGCAGAGAAGCTGCCAGAAGTTATAGACTTTCCCAAAGACCTTACACATCTAGAGGCTTCAACAAAGGTGCTTATTTGTTCCTCATTTCTAATGTAACAAAGTTGTATTTTGTGTTTGCATTAAAGGCAATAACTTGTAATTTGCAGATACAATTGAAGTTCTTGGCAGAAGAAATGCAAGCCATTAGTAAGGGGCTTGAAAAAGTTATGCAGGAATTGGCTGCCTCTGAAAATGATGGACCTGTATCAGAAAACTTTTGTGAGGTTATTTTCTGCATCTGCTCATTCTGTCCTACTTGATTTTGTGTGGGGTGGTCCTGAAGTGGAGTATTGGACAGCATGATGCATGTAAGTGGCATGATGCATCCTGGTCATACGTGCAATTTGCACCGAGTTTTGTCATCAATCTCTGGGATTTATTTTCCCCAATGCGGTAAGGCTAACAGGGGCATGCTGAAGAGCATCGTTGTTGTTGCAACTTATGCTAATATTGCAAGAGACCTAATTGGTTGTGATGTCATTCACTGAGTCAGAGGTGCAACTTGTTTTCTTGACATCACATAGCTTATGTAATTTGACTATTGAACCAGTAATATCGATTGTGAACTTGATAACAGTAGCATGCTACATGTCCATCACATTAAGTGCAAATGTAATGACCAAAGTCATGTGATGAACTCTGGCTCTGTTCAATGCTCAGTAAAGTGAGTTTGACACTAGCCTACTTTTTACTAGTTCAGTGAAAATATGAGTTCCAGGAATGGTGTGTAGGTAAATGAAGACTATAAGATATTTTTTATTATCTCAAATTGGGTTTTAGGCTTCCAGATAGGTTAGAGCAATGGCAATAGACTATTGAACAAAATCCCATTGTATTGTTAAGGGAAGGAATTATAAGTAATATCCCAAGAACATTCACGTAGACCATCAATGGAAACTAACTATCAGTTTGTGCTTGAGTTATTTCTTTGTTTGATTTGAAAATGGAAAGAGAATCGTTTGCCATTTTAGGCATGTGTTGGTTTCTCGTCTTTGCTTTCGTTTCCTTGTACAGGACCTCACCTTTTTACATTGGAACCTTCAGAATCTGAAGGAGTTTCTAGGAATTGCTGAGGCGGAGGTGAGGTCGTTGGCTTTGCTTTATTCGAGTGTGGTATGTACCTTTATTGTTTGTTCAAAATGCTTATAGGTAACAATGTGGTATAATTGAGATCAATAATATTCATTGACAACTAAGTGAACTTGCATTTGTCAATCTTTTCAGGGTAGAAGTGCAGATGCATTGGCCCTCTATTTTGGGGAAGATCCAGCTCGTTGCCCATTTGAGCAAGGTTATTTTAATTTTCTGGTTTTACTGAGTGCCATTTTGCATCTCTAGTGCAAGCACTTTACTTTTTTTGAGCTCATATGTAGGGAGGTTTGGGTTGGTCCATTGCAAACTTTGCCAAAGAGGACATGTTTGGATAAGAAGTGCACTTTTTATGTTACATAGCTTTGCAAGTATCTGTATTTTGCATAGAGCTATGGATCAATGGTAAAATAGCTTTAAAGCTTCAGTAATCAGTGAGGCTTCAGTATTTCTCCTGCAATTTGTCTGAGGAGAATGTGAGAAACTAGCATTTTACCAGTAGCTGCATAACTCTCAACTTTGTGTGATTTGCATCTGCACAATAAAATTTCAGGCTAAAGAGGTGGAAAGATTAATTTTATTAGGACATTTTTAGGGTAGATTTGTGACAGAGGGCGTTTCGTTTTCCCCATCTACATCTTGTTTCGGCAGATCAGGCAGAAAAATGATGTGTCAATCAAAAGAAATAATCTTCACACCCTAATGATGCGTGCATTGGAAAGATATCTTGAGGATCCTTCAATGAATACTCTTTTGTTCTTCCCCTGAAGAACCTGAAGTTTATTTTATTGCATGCACTTCTTTATCATTCTTTCTGATTATAAACTTCCTTCATTTAGACACATGGCTGTCAAGTTTTGTGTCATCTAATATTCCTTCTTTAGCATTTTTTCAATTTCAGCTTTCTTGAATTCTTGGCAGTTGTGTCGACTCTGCTCAATTTCGTCAGAACGTTTATACGGGCACATGACGAAAACTGCAAGCAGTTAGAACTTGAAAAGAGGAAAATGCAGAAAGAGGCCGAGACACCTAAAGTGAAGACAGGTGCTCTTGAGGCAGCTTGAAGTGTTGGAAGATCATTCGAGGAATTGCAAAATGCAAAGTAAGAATAGGCGACCTTGGCAACTGCTTGGTCTGGACTTGGCGTATCGAAAATAAGTGGTGTCTATCAAACTGTGACAATGTGAAAGTGCATTCTCATCTCGAGGATTAGAAGATGCTTTTGCACTTGAGAGAGATTCTCAATACGTGTGCAAGGTGAATGGCTGGCAAGTATACATAGTGAAATGTGCAATCCGAACTGACATTCGTGGCAGATAGGAATAGATCTGACAGCAAGAACAAGCCGTAGAGAAGACAAAAGTAGCTTCTCAGATTGACAGAAAACATGATCGCTTCCTGAGTAACAAGCTTATCAACGTAGCCATCATCCTATGGTACCATTTGGGCAATACAGATCTGCCCGGTAAATAATAGTTAATTTGCTTCTGGATTGGCTCAACCACCATATATCTGATTTTGTTGTAAAAGTGTTAGCATCAGCAATGATCTTGTTCTTTATCCAATTTTTTGTTTGGTAATTCGTTCAGTGTTCATTCTGTGTATCAAGCAAATTTTGCCTCGAGAATTTCATCAATGGTGAATAGCCAAGCAAGTATGCAGTTTTGATCTTCGAACATTAGTTTCAAATGACTTCGTTTGGATGCCAAGTTTCAGAGTCATCTAAAAATCAGGAAGTTTTTGGATGATTGCTATCTCTAATAATGAGGCATTGCTTGGGAATCCAATAGTGTTGGTACATTAGCTTAATTGGAGCTCCACATTGGGATCTGCGAAACGACGAAGTCAAGCTCAAGTCAACCATATGTAAGTTCAGTGAAATATTCGTAGACAATCATCAGTTGTTGATCGTCTCGAAAGTTTAAGATGATGGATACAAAATAAAGGGATATCAACATTATTGTCCGTTTTTCTTTTGGTCTAGGCAATATTGTCCGTGGATTCAATCAAGTCATTGATTCTTTTCTTACGCTGAAGCATCCGAGTAATTGATCTAATTGATCGGTTCAGGGAAAGGAGAAAAATCGTGTGAGAAATATGCAAATTTGGAGAAAACAGAAATTGATCGCAGGAGCGAGCTATCTCTCCCCGCGTAATAAACGCGCAATTAGCGATCTCGAAAGCTTGGATCGATCCAAGGAACCAGCACATGCTTGTCCTCAGCGAGCAAGGAAGAGCCGTATCTGCAAGGAATGATGCATGTGGCGACGTCCATCATTCAAATTTTCAAGTAATTTCCGACGTCTCATTCAAGAAAAAACATGAAGGTTTAGACGAGGACCTTGCTTTGTTCTCGGTCAGTCTTTTCTCCTTGGAGGGGCTTGCGCTGATTGCCCGCGTTTCGTGTTCTCTCGGGCAAAAAACTGCAAAAAGTCCTGAGAAACCCAAAAGTCAAGAAGTCAAGCCATAGGAACGGGACCTTTCTCTCTCTCTCTCTCTCTCTCAAGGACAAGAACCAAGAAACAAGACGACGACCAGACCAAGAAGTGGGAAAGATGTGACCGTCGGTGAAGTCAACATATGCGGCTGATGCGCGTTTCTTTTCCTACAATGGTCAATGGAGAAACGTCCCTGAGTTCCTTTTCCTTTTTTCGTTGGTTGTTGACTTCTTGGTGTTCTAGGCGGGACCAATCATGAAAGAGAGAATCGATGAGTGTCGTGTTGTTCTTGGCCATGCGTGACCGATCCGGCGAGATTCCAATTGGCGCCACGTCTCTTCGCTCCAAGTTTGTGGGGGATGTTTCCCTAGTGAAAAAGGGGTCCCCCTTGCCACTGTCCATCCACAGGAATACGACCCCTAGGAATGGCCACCGCCTGCCACGACCCCTCCGCCATGGACCTCGTGGTTGCACTTGTCGGATTGCCCTGTTTCTGGAACCACATGCAAATACCAGCGTTCGAGGAAATTCCTAAGGTCGATCGATGTGACATGCACTTTTGATGGTTAAGATTTGTTGACTGATTGGTTGTTTATTCATCGCTCGATGTCATTCAACGGCTAGAATCGATGTTCTTCTTTTTTTCTTTTTGTTAATATATGAGCTCCGTCAAATTTATAATACATGTGAATATTTGGTCGCCATTGTCGTCTAATGATAAATGCATATCACGAGATCAGTGGTGCTTGGGTCTAGAGGAAAAAAAATTTCTCCAATGTCAGCAAAAAACGTGAAGGAAATTCCAATAAAAGGAGGTGGGGAGGGATGTCGCTTGAGCTCTTCCTTGGACTTCTATACAAAGGTCAAGGTAGAATTCTCCATCCTAACTAGATGAGAAAAGAAGATTCAATATTTTGTTTGGGAAGTTAGGTAATGACCCCAATAATTGTGCATATTATGTCTTTCAAATGGATATACGAAGTTATGGAGATTTATTTATCTTATTTGTAAGTCCAGCCAATAAGACAACATAGTTTCATTAAAGTATAAATATATCGAAAGTCTTAAAATTTATCATGAAAGTGCAATTGAACTCAAAAATATACAAAGAGTCCAATTAATTTCAAAATCTTGTCAAATTAGTGTAATCAAGCTCTTTTGTTAATTTTGTATAACTTGACTAATGAATGCTGACAAGGTTTTTCTTAATATTTTTTTCTCTCCTACATAATGATGATATGGCCAAAAACATAAAACATAAGATTAAAATGACATCATATTTGACAAAATCTAATTTTTAATACAAAAATTACTTAAATTAAATTGAAAATAAGCTACATTTAAAAATTTTACAAATTAAAAAAGAGAGGAAAAAGTGAAATTATAGGGCGAGGGCTTGCATTCCTTACCACTGTTGCCCCATCAAAGTCAAGAAGGGTCGACTAGGGTGGGGGATGATGGTCAACAAGGGTTGTCAGGCCTCAACTAGTGGTTGGCAAAGGCAAAAGGGGGAGGGAAAAGAAAAGCACGCACACAAAAAAAAAAAAAAAAAAATGAAAAATGAAAGCTGGTGGAGGGAGAAGAAAATGTGAGGAAATAAAGAAATGTTAAGGAAAAAGAAAAATAAACTATTGGTGTTGCCTTAGTGGTCACCCTTCCCATATGGTAAGGGGAGGTGAGGCGCTTGATTCCCCACTACTTAGGGGGGGGGGGGGTCGACTTGGGGAGAGTAAATTAAAAATTAGAATAGAATAAAACAAAACATAGGGAAAAGAAAAATAATTAAAATGACAAATTTGAACATGTCAAATGAGTAGATAGAGAGCCGCATCTCAACCATACGTAGATCGCTCCAAAAGCACCCTAATTTCTTGTATAATATTAGATTAAGGGAAGATTACCAAATTGGTCATAAACATATTGTATTAATGTTAATTTAAATCCTGAACTTTTACTTGTCCATGTATTCTAGAATGTTATCTAGGAATACAAACATAGTCATTATGATCATTTTTGCTTAAAAATATTGATCTGACGGTCCAATTATTATTGGTAGTTCTATGCAGCACAACCAATCTGACATGGATGATTTTTTTAATGACATCATTTTGTTTGATTTTTAATTTTTAAAATTTCTTTCTTTGTTATTCTTCTTCTTTCTCTCCTCCTCTCTTCTTTTCTCTCTCGGTAACAATGACATGAGTGGTCATTAATTATTACTAGATGTGGAATGTGGTTCTTGCAATGTGCTCTATGAACGTTAACTTAATATGCAATATCATTAGTTATTAACTTTTGGTACATGTTTAAACTAGTCCTTAAACTATATAAAAATATTCAATATTGGAATATTGTCCATAAACTAAATTAATGGAAGGATAGCATTGGTTATTTTCATACTATTTTCAGCATTTACCAAAAATTTAGGGACCACATTGAATAAACTAAAAATTTATGGACGACAATGCATATTGGGCTAAAGTTCAAAGATAATATTGAATAAATTGAGATTTTGACGATCATATTATATATTAAATTAAAGTTCAATTACTTTTTGAATCATTATTCTTTCCCTCTAAATGTCAAAGTTATGCTCCACCCATGGCAATCGTCACCACCGTCCATCCTACTGCCATCTCCATGCCTTCTCAACCACATCCCGTCTAGTGCTCATCTCCACCGTGAGCCTGTTGCAATGCCACTATGGGCAATCACCCATGACCGAACCACCTCTCTTTGTCTCTCTCTACCTAAAACCTGTGGCCTAGCCTCCAGGAGCTCTGATTGATGATGAATTGAGGTCATAGACCTTCTGGCGACCATCAACTGAGGCCGATCTAAAGCTACCATTCTCGGGCGACCTCGAACACCTTGATTGGAGGCCGCGTAAGGAGGAAGGGAGGGAGAGAGAATGTGTGATAACAGTTGATAGAGAGTGAGGAAGCTTGGGGTGGGTAGGTGGTGGTGAGGGTGCTTGCAATGACAACAGCTCGGTGAAACCAGTGGCAATACGGACAAAGGGTGTAGATCGGCATTGCGGCTGAGCAATCCATTACGAGGAAGAAGAAATGGGGAGGAGAGAAAGAAGATGAGTACTTACAACGAAAGAAAAGAAAAGAAAAAGAAACAGTTCTGAAAATTTGAAAAAATTTAGCAAATGGCTTCACTTAAGTTCTTTATGAGAGACATCGGTTGTGCTGTGTATAGGACGATTTGGCGAGAACTTAACTACCGTATCAGTATTTTCAAGCGAAAATTAGCTAGAATGAATGCAATGGAATTTCATGAAAATGTTAAAGATTACATTAACAAAATTGAAAAGTATAAGACTGTATCGACGTTGATATCATATGTTAAAGACTGACCTGATAATTTTTCAATTAGATTAGTTTTGGTCATATATGCTTGCATGCGAGCTATTGTTATTGTTGTGAATAATGACAAACTTAAGAAGTAAAAGTCCCCTCAAATAGATGTAGTATAAGAAGGTGAACACTCCGTCGTCAAATCACCAGACAAGTTAACGTGCAAGCTACTCAAATTCGACTAAACCTCTAAACGATCTAGTCGAGTACAAGTAGCTTGTATGTCGAAGTCAAACTAAGCTCATAAGCAGATTAACTTGCTTCTTTTGCCAATACTTAAAAGATGAGATGTTCGCGTCTTTAGTCAAAAACCCAACTATCAGCACGATCCCACTGTCAAATTTAATCCTCGAACTATATGTAAATCATCCTCAATACACAACTCGGACAAATCAATGCCCTGTCTATTCACCACTTCCCGATTCCGGCTTGGTCAACTAATTTTCCCGATATCGCAGCGGCAACTGCTGCTGTAAAATTGGGATCTCCTTTCAAGGAAGAGGTCATCTGCTGCACCAGAAACTGTTGAAATGCCGCGGTCACTTCGGCTTCTTGGCCCGTTTTTGCAGATAGAGTGTCGCAACCCAAGCGAAGCAAATCAGGAGCACTCCTAGGACTAGAAGATCTTGACTTCGAGGGCGATGGAATTGGAGGGGTGCCCAGATTCAGTCCCTGTTTGTTAGAACCTAGTGGAATCGCAGGCTGAGATGGGCTCAGGTGGTTGTGTTCTCCTTCATATGTTGCCACAAGGACAGATGGGTCACGAACACTTCTTTGTACCTGAAGAGAGTAAGATTGAATTTGTTTGGCTACTTTTCATCGAACATGCGATTTCTTGATTTATTTTTGGATTGCGATCGAGTTTGGTCTCCAGAATATAATTTCTAAGAAGTGTAACCAAGATGAGTTACCTTCTTTTTAACAGGGCAAGTTGGGGCAAAGGAACATCTGTAGTAAGCCCTCGGAGATGGGTTGTCTCTTGTGACCTTTTGACCATATTTCCTCCATTGATAACCATCCTTCACTACCTATAGCAAGTACAAATTCATAGAGGAAAAATAAAGGGAAAAAGAATCAGTATGTTGGAAATCACTTCGTACTTAGGAAAGATATCTAGAGAAACACAAAAGAACTAATATCTTACAAGGCTTATGTCGGACACATCAGTTTGGAAGTGGAGTTTAGTGGTCTTGGGTTTGAAGATGTCCTTTGCCTTCTTGCAGATCCGATCTTCCTCGTAACTGCAACTTTCTGCAGCGATATCAGCTTCATGCTTCCTCTTTCTTGATGCTCCGAGTTCACCGTCGGAGGTTTTATTCTCCAAGATGATCAATTGGTTCTGCAGGGTATTGTAGCTATCTTGCATAAGGGTCAGCATGTCGGTCAACTTCCTGTTCTCGTGGCTGACTCGGCGATACTCCTCGATTAGTGCACCAGCCTATACACAACAAAACAGATCATCTCTCAGGTTTTTTTTTTTTGTATTCAAATATTCAGTTTTCAGAATAGGTCACAGGGCTTCTTCAACTTCGTTCTTTTAGGAATCGAGTCTTCTCTATTTTAAATGAGGCCGGCCACCTACACTTTTCTTGAAGCGCAGGTTTAATTTGACTTTGCCTCTTACGATTTCATTTTCCCTCTTGTGCACTCTTGACTTCAACCGGAGTTGTCTAGAAGTACTAGAAAATTTCGGCTGGTGAACAGTAATACATAGTTGAAAATTTCGCCACACGCTTTGCATGAAACGCTTATGTTCATTTTAAAGGGCGAACATGTTGGTTCACAGACATTCTCGGCTACTCCAATAGCTGCCCTGGATTCCAATTTCAGTGACATTCTTATTAACAAAAGCAATCGTGTCATGCAGATGACCCGAGATTTGGAGTGGAATTTGCTGTACAGTTTTGACAGATCAAATCAAATACTCGAGAAGAGACTCTTAGCTCTCATTCTGGACGTTAACTGCGTACGTTAGCCATAAGATCTTCATATCATAATTTCTTAAAAATCTCTATCATTATTCGTGTCTTGATGAACTCACCTCATGCTTAATGACGGGCTCTTCTGGTCGCCCTCTTCGAGAGTTATCATTTTCCGGAACAATTTCCTTCTTCTGTTTCGAAAGAACCGTGAAGAAGAAGACAAAGACTGTGAGCCGAATATCTATAAACCTTTCATTACTTTTCACCAAAAAACAAACAGATCAGATTAATCGCTGCATATATCTTCGGAAAGATAGGTTACCGGATACGATGTGTTAAGCTCTAGGGAAGTGTCCACTATCCAATTCGATCCCATCGGACTTGCACTCGACGCCTTCAAGAACCAGAAAAAGGAAAACCTGAAGTGATGAAGGTTTAGCTCAGAAATCTTCCCAAACGGCAGATGAAGGTCCCGGACAGAAGAATGGCGTTACAATTTATAGTGGATTTGTCGGGTGAGGGAAGAAGACAGAGAAAATAAAGAAATGAAAAAACAAGAAAGGTTTACACGTTAAGGGAGTTGCCGCGAAGTATCGTTTGTAATAGAAAATTCTGGAACGAGGCGGATTTTATGTTGGCATTCGTCGACATCTAGAAACCGAAAAATAAGAAAAGAGTCAAGCTCAGGTCTGGACCCAAAAAAAAAAAAATAGCTGATTCCAAAATCAATGGGGGCCCAACAAAGAAGTTGCTTTTTCGCGGCTTTGATTTATTTATTGACTTGACTTTTAGTTAACTTCGACCAATAATTTGTACATTCTTTTACAGACATTTAGGCAATATGACCACTCGATTAAGCAAATTATATGTTTGGCCCATCCTGGATTTGCCCTGAGGCTGAGGGTAAGGGTGTTTCCAAGTTACACGCATAAGAAGAGGAGAGGTTTTGCACTAGGAATGTTCATCCGCTTCTAGATTATGGCTATTGTGTCATGATCTCGAGTTCACTTCTTAATTCTTTCTTTTTATAATATAAACAGGAAAAATTGTTCAATCAGTCCAAAATTTTTTGTGTAAATGCTAATTCAGTCATAAACTTACAAAATTTAGTCCTAAAATGAGCAAAATTCCAGTGTGATTCTTCTAGCCAATTTTCACAAGAAATCACGAGAGTGGCGAAAATTGACAAATTGTCATGCATGTAATATGTTTAGGACCAATAAAAAGAAGAGAAACAATATTATCACGTGTTTTCTAGTCCGTTTGAAAGGAGGGCTTGTCTGGGCCTAACATGTAATTTCTCAAGTGTGAAAGGTATAAACCTAGATATTTCTCGAGAAGATTCAGCAGCACACTTGACGGCTTATACAAGATGTGGCATGACACCTGCTTATATTTTTCGTCACGCGATGCCGTGTTTATCCATTTTTCTGCCAATTCACATTAGGCGGTTGACCTTGGGTAAGACCCAACCATTGGTCGACATACACAAAGTTGCCCCGGTTAAAATTTGGCTCAGGGTAAATTTGTTCCTCTCATTGCCGAATCTGATTTGTAATGTCACTCTAATCACTTACGCAACAATATTCATCATCTTGCCTAATATAATTGATCATTCTATTCAATTAGAATTTATAAAATTCATAACAAATTGTCTGCATAGTTATTGCCAAACAATTCGAGATTTGTTAGTGAATCCGATAAAATATTGGCTCTTGCTATTCGAGATTCATCACTGAATTTGTTCATTGTTGTCGCCATAACCATTTTGTAAATTGACACTAGGATTATGGAAAACCATGTATGGGGTATTTAAAGAGTAGCTTGCTCTCACAAATTAAGGTTCAGGGACTAAAGTGATCGTATATGAGTGATGACTAAGAGAGTGAAACATAGAGTTCAATCGATCGTTTTGGCTTTTGAATCCCTGTGCAAGGACTTAGTAAATACCAACTTGATGAAATATGTTTATTTCTCTCTCATAAACATAGATCTCACGTTACCAATCAAGAGGATGAGTTAGATCTTTTAAAGTGCCAATATAAGATTCACATATTTCTCATTTACTAACATTCCACATAAATTAGTCGATAGGACTACTAGAGCATTATAAAAGCTCAATATACTTAGGTGAAAGAACAATAGGAACGGTTGCGTTTAAAAAAAAAAAAATCCATATAGAAACCGAAATGCAAGTAACCTCTCTTGATCTGAGTTGAGTGAGCTCTCGTTGTTCTAAAAATATAAACTATAAGAGAGTGACGATATTTAGGGTATATTTATTTGAATGAATAAATTTCCCTTGAATAAATTTTCTAAACTTTTACGCGTTTGGTTTGTTAAAAGTCAATTAATGGCAACCATTTATGATTAATAAAAAAAGTACATGTTTAAAGTTAGGAGAATGGATTTTCTAATCTAAGCAACAACATTTTCCTAAAATCAATATTCCTTGAAACAAATACAGTTGTGAACAATAAGTTATATTTAAAAATGTGAAAACGGGAAAAGAAAAGAAAAGAAGAAGAAGAAGTTATTTCCAAGATAAGTAATCAGAATTGTGAACAATAATCTCCCACGAGTAAATCTAGAAAATAATGATGCAACTCGAATCTTCGCAGAAAAAGATGGATATGGCGACACGGTCGTGTATCGTCTGTTGAAGAGTCTGGAAGGCGCAACACGGTTTTCACTGTCATTGCGATGTCAACTGAACCAAGACTGTTTCTAAAGTTTCCATGTCTTGTTAGGAAGACATGGGAGGCAGTAACGTTGACAGCTTTGTTCCCGTTTCAAAGAGGTTTCGGGCCAGAGACTTTGTATTTGTGGAAATAAATGCGAGGCAGCGATGTTGACATGTTTTGCACCAACTGGCACTCACAATTTCTTACCTGAAAACCTCCAACCTAAATTTCGCTACAACATATAACTTGGAAAAGCTCGTAAGAGGTTTGTATCATACTATATCTTTTGGAGGTTGGTATATTCATCACGATGCTAGTGAATTCCTATACTCCCTACCAATTTTTTTTTTATTTGGAAATAACTCAGGATTTAATCCCATAGAGATGAGAAATTTTTCGCCTGTAAATTCAATGGGATGAATTACACCTCGATGATATTGAATCAGATCAATATCATGAATAACAATACCTGAGCTATCAAATCAATTCATCGTCGAGAATTTTTTTTTTCACCGGGCAGACAAGACAGGAAAGGAAGGGAGGAGTGAAAACCAGGTAAGTGAGTTTAGGAGTGGTTTCTCACTCTTTTTTTTTGTTGAGCCGGATGAAAGCAGAACTCTATGAGGGATCATCGCACGTGAAAAGAACACCACCTAACCTTGCATCGATCTTACCTCCGCTGCCCGCCCGTGCGCGGGTCGACTGATAAGAAATGCAGCTAGCTTGCCAACTAACTATTCATGTTTCAGCTTGTTGGCTTGCTCTTTCTTCATTGTTATTTAGACACTAGCAATTTACTAACTACACTTGAAAAATTTGAGGAAGGTTTGGAGACTAATTTAATAGATCTTGGTAAATTCATTTTGGTGACAGGCAGGCCCCATTTTAACTGCTGCCACAGTTTAATGAAATTGGCGCTTTGAAAGATATTGGTAACTTATTAATTTATTAGAATGTCGGTAAGCTCTTCTTAAAGTTGGTTTTTGACGTAGGGGTCTGGTGGATGATGGGAGAAGGGGCAATCGAGGAAGTGGACCTGCTGGTAAAGGTGAGGGGATCGTGGCGGAGAGGGTGAGCGAGGAGATAGAGGTGCTGAGGGAGGGAGGGAACTGTTTAGGGTTTTAGATTTCCTGTTCTACGTATGTTTGATGTGTTTCGGATTAGCTCACGTTGAACCAAACTGTGGAGATATCCATGCATTCTTACTATATTACTCGTACAGGAAGGAAACCCGATCCGAAAAGACATGAAATTTCGGTTCGGTTCAGTTTAGGCCATTTTTTTTTAACACCCCTATTTTATACAAGACTTGTAAAATTTGAAAGAAATTGGTAACAGTGTTGGTAGTTTTTGAACCACAATTGTAAAATTTTAAAAAGACGGTTACTTACAAATTTATTGAGATGCTTATGGGTAAATTTTTTTATTAAAAATACTTGCAAAGTTTTGAAGAAATTGGTAAATTACTAATTTATTCATGAGTATTGATAATTTTTTTAACTACACTTGTAAATTTTGAAATTAAACTTTCGATTAATTTGGAAGATGATAAATTAATGGTAGTGTTGACACGGCTATCTATGATTTTTCGACATTGGGGTTTTCTTTATTGGAAAGTATTAGAAACTGGAAAATTGTGAAATAATGCTAAAACATCAATGAATATCGTGTGCAATTTGAATATTCGCAATAGAAGTCCGGTCTGATGCGGTTGCTTCATAGACATGTTTATTCATCTTCAGTATATTATGCCTTGAGACAATAGAAAATCTTCAAATGGGTTGCAGCCGACCAAGGAAAACCGCGAGAGACATTCGTGGATCGAACAAATTATCAGCTGAACGAGTTGAAGATTGAAATCGTAGTCGAAACTTTAATTTTCAATGGGCGGCAATGGTTGAATTATGGATATGAACTTTGAAGTTTGACCAGCGTGAGAACCGTGGCCACTATTAATAAGAAGGCATGAAAAGTCGGCAGGTCTGATTTCATGCGTCCGCTCTTCCTTTCAAAGACACGTTTTCTCGAACAGAGTGATACATTCCTTAGTTGATAAGTAGGCCTTCTTTTATGAATTATCTGTTACTATTTCTCAAGTTGGCTTGAAGTCCTAGACTGGCAATTAGATTTCCTTTAAAAAAAAAAAAAATCTAGGCGTACATTCGCAAAAACCCAACTACCTATAAGTTCATAAAATATTATGCAAGCTGAATGAACTGGTCAAATGTAATCGCAATAGCTTCAGAATTCATTGGTGGTATTATTAAGCCAATCGGTGGCCTCACGATCCAATTTAATGGGCCTTACCCTCCAATTCAATGACATATAGGTCTTGATTTATTATCCTCTAAATAGAAACCTTTCAGTGAGAACAAATTAATACAACGCAATCGTCTTCTTTCTAAATTTAGATCCTTTTTCTAAGACTAGAGACCATGTTCAAACTATAATTTAAAAAAAAAAAAAAAAAAATTCCCCTAATGAGTAAGTTAGGATATTATGCGAACTCATATAAAATTTTAAAGTATGGTATTATGTTTTGAATTCTAAGCATAAGAGATTATAAAGAATAAATTGCTTGAGGGATAGCTATTTTATCTTTACTGGATGATTAGTTTATAAATGGGTAAAAATGGTTTTTCCTCTGATCAAATGACAGAAATGAATACCATTTTGTAGTATGGTGCCTCTAAGCACAACAAAATTGCCTTTGCATTATTAGGGTGAGCATGGTTATAAGGTAGTCTAAAACCTAAGAACTGGATTGATAGAAACTTGTCTAGTTCCAATCTCCAAGTATGCAAAATAAGTTCTAAATTCCAAAAATTAAGAGCTTGTTTCGACGGGTAGATTCCAAGTTATAGGTTGGTAGAATTGGGAATTCTAACCTGAAACTTGTAACTTAGAACTGGAAATAAATTTTTATATTTTTTTTTACCTATGTTTTTGCTCGATCCTATAGTGTTCTATATAATCTAATATTTTATTTTATAATTGATACTTTTACTTTATTAATATTTTATATATTTTCATATATCTAAATATAAATTATGGTCAGTGAATTGTAGTAGTAAGTGTGGTAATTAAATGTGATAATTTGCTACAATAATTCGATTTATATATAAGTGAAACCTGAGTAAATCTTGGAATTGGCTTTAAAATTTGTGACAAAATAGGTTCCGAGTTTTAGGATATGCATGGTAAGTTTCAAATGTTCTGTTTCATTAAATAGGCTTTAGATTCTAGGTGGAACCTGTATAGAACATAAAACTACTCACTCCTATGTTAGATTAAGATGGTCATGTCAATCATTAGGTCAATTTCAAGCTACAAGCATATGAGAGAACAAAGTAGACTCGATCACGCTAAAATTTTCACCATAATATATTTTTTAAAGGGATAAATAAATTAGAAGTTCTCAAATTTGCTTAAAATACAATAAGTCATAAAATTTGTTACATTAATACAATCAAGTCCTTTCGTTAATTTTGTTCAACTTGGCTGATGGAAATGTTGATAGAACTTGACTTGACTACAAGTCCCTTCTCAGGATGTTTAGTGGATTTATTCCTTAGAAATTTTTTCTAAAATGTTGATCAAATTTAGTGTATTTATTCCTTAAAATAATACTGAGCAGTAGGATCAGGAAAAAAAAAAAAAAGAAGAAGCTAGACTTGACTACCAGATTTGAGAGGTTTAGACGATCTTTCCTTCCGAGAAATTAGACAAATAAGCAGCCCGATTTGTTCCTGTCCCAGAAGGCCCCATGAAAATCTCTTGCACTCAATATAAAAATGTGAATTATTCTTGTGACCGGTCCGAAAGGCAAGACAATGCACGGCTGTTGACGCACGAATTGATGACGAAGGCAATGATTTCGACGGGCACTTCCCAACTAATCTCTCCACGTCTTCATCTGCTGCTAACCGTGTATAAAAAGTAATCAAAACTAAATTACAAAACAAATCTCACGACCATTCCACGCCCTCTTGCCAATCTACACATGAAGGATTCCTTTGCTGCCCTATAATCAAGACCATTGCATTTGATGACGTCAATCTTCTGTCGCCTCTGGAACGAACCATGATGAATGCACATGACCTCATTATCGTTGCCTCTTATACTTCTATTGCACGTGAAGTTCAATTGCATTACAATTTCCTGATGGACTCTTGCGTGCAGCTGCAAGCGTGTTTCTTGAGGAAACTGATTTGAAAAATCAAGAATCACGCACGTTGGAAGATGGCTAGTCTCTTTTCATATCGACCTTAAAGAAGCTGATTGAGTAATCAAGTACTTTATATGTGAAATTACTTTCTCATCATAGATCGTGGTTTGAGGAGGCTAATGACAATAATAAAAGATGACTAGTGTCTTCAATAGTCTTCTTCTATTGATTTTCTATTTCAGATCATTCATGTCTTTAACATGTATTTTGGCTTAAGCATAATAATGCATTAAAGGACCACAAAAAAAAAAAAAAAAACTAAATAGGAGACTTTGAACATGTTAATAAGTCAAGAAAACGACATTAATTTACGTGACAATGGTATTAGAAGATATGCTACTTTCCAATGTCACATCTTGGCGCGATTTGAGGTGTCCATGTTCTTTAATTATTGCGTGTAATGCTCGCTATGTCGTGTTATACAAAAGTTGCTTTGCTGCTTTTCTTTAGGGCTAATTGACGGGAAATGAAGTCTTGGTCAAGTAAAATTATAGACTTTGCACGGGACTTTACACTTGGGGTCAAGTCATGAGAACATTGCGGGATTTAGAAATGATTTTTCTGTTGATGTGACGAGGAAGTCACTGATCCCACCAACAGCAATTGTCAAATTAAAAAGATATTGTACTTGCCACGATGCCACCTTTACAATTCAAACATTAAGAAAAACCCTTGCCAACTTTTTTATATCAACGTTATACCTATACATTGGACTTTGCTCATCTTTAAAACAATTCATTGAATTTTGATTATAATAACGTAATGCATTTAATTTCTAGCTATGTCGAGGAAGTTTCTTTCAATTAAAAATGAAGATAACATAACCCTTAAATTTTTAAGGATCTTTTTCTTAGAAATTGATGCACTTTAATCAAATGCGATTATTTTTTCCTAATGAGTGATATAAAGCATTATCACTATCATGTGACATCTAATTAGCCCAAACCAAAAATATACAAATGATGAATCAACTTGAAAAGGAGAAATTAAGAAAATAAGTAAAATAGGGCATATCAACTCTCTGCTAGTGATAACATTTGAAATATGACGACTCAGCCCGACTTTAGCCCCTTTACTATGGGATATAGATGGGTTATTCATAAGTTTTTGCAACTCTGTCATATACAATGGAATCATTTGAAAATTGACATTTTCGAACTTAGAAAGAAAAGATGTGTATTATCATGCCTGGAACTTTACTCTTACCACAAGAACACGACATCCATTACGTTAGGATTAATTTGTGAAGTCCCAAGAGATGTCGATATCTCATTAATTTCATATTTTCATTAAAAACATATGAAAGCATGCAATCTCCATCATCCAATCAATAACAACAATGGATAGTAAGGAAAACACACCTATATACTATACAATTTATATGTTATTATATATATTCAGAATGTTTCATGTAGGAGCCCATATTCCTAGGGCCATTCCAATTAGTCATCCCCATGCAAAAAGATATATGGGGGAGAGGTTACAAGATCAGGGTAAGCCTATCTCCTTTAATGAGACCTAACCAAAAGCGGCTCCCTACAAGGACCTGCTACCTAAGCATCATCCACTGAATCATCTAGCGGGCCAACGTTCTCCTCCAGTTTGGATGGACCATGGAACCCATGAAGGGGTGTGAAGAGATCTTCGTCGAACCAAGCGTACTAGGCTTAGTAGCTATGTGGAACAAGGTCATGATACCCCTCATCAACCCAGATAGTAGTGGTAATCCTTCAAAAAGTAGCGTTCTTCCTAAACCCATCCATGACGATGACCTCTATGCTCATGGGTACACCGAAATGCTTGAATTGGTGAGGCAGAAGATCCATACCTATTGGCCTAGAAAAAGTTGAATAATAATAATAAATGAGTTGAAAGCTCAATAAGTAAATAACTTAAATCTCATAGAGGTGGATGCTTCACATCGAAACCTTACGATTACCTGATCCAAATATGTTGATAGCAGATCAATAGCAAAACCTATACTTTGCCTTAATTATGTACATGAGGGAACCTATTTTCTACCTAGACATCTGTCTTGTCAAAAACTACAAATATCCCTTACTGTCGAGCACGGCAACGTCTAGCACTACCCACCTAGACGGCATTCCATAAAGGAGCATTGGCTCGGCCTCTACCGCGACTAGCATCCGTTGACATGGGGTCTAAACTTAATTAGGCATCGCCTCCCGAACTCTCGTTGGGTGATGAGTTTCAATAGTGACCACATGAGCACATACTTGGCCAAGAATACCTTGCTTTACGTTCAAATATCTCGTTTTCAAATAATGGATTTTGCCACTTTTTTTTATATTAAAAATCCTGGTAAAAATAATTGTGCGTGGTCATGTATTGAAAGGCGAATTGTCAAACGTGGTACGCTCCTATTTTAAAACTCCACGATTTTATATAGTACATAAAATTGGCATAAAAAAACCTAGCACTTGGTATTTTCCTATTTAAATGCCCAAAAAATAGAGTTTTGCAATAATAATCGACAACTACCATCAAACAACTAATCTGTCACTAATTACGAAATGAATAAACACAATCGAAACAACACAGTAGAAAATTTGTTATCAAAATTCATCCAAACTTAGGCTACATTTTCATATAGAGGCGTCTTGTGAATCCATTAGAATTTGAAAAAAGTAGGAACATAATGGTAATCTTCTTACAAGATCAAGTCACAAAGAGATTGAGAACACACATGAAGAGAAAACCACTTTTCTTCTCTCTTTGCCACGCATGCCCGCATTTTCTTTTTTCCTTTTTTTCATCATTGCCTCTTTTTTTAAATTATATTTTTTCTTCTCTGGCATTCAAAGCTACTAGATCTCAATAGCTGATATATGAGGTGTAGTTTTTAATCTAAAAGCAAAATGAAGAAAAAAGACGAAAAAGCCATTACTATAAAAAAAAGTTTGGCTTCATCGGCCAACACAGCTGATATATGAGGTGTAGTTTTGCAAAATGAAGAAAAAAGACAAAAAAGCCATTACTATAAAAAAGTTTGGCTTCATTGGCCAACACAAATATGTTCATTGGGGTGATTCACCTAGGATATGATAGGATAAAATTTATTTGTTCAAAGTTATATTTAGTCCTCCAAACTTAAGTTGTTAGGTCCGGCCAATCACGAACATTGGAATATGTCTTAACATTTTAGGAAGAGTACTAGATCTCCACGTGCATGTTACATCTTGGATGTATTTGTTTCACCAAAAAATTATTAATAAAGGAAAATATTTTCTATTTCACTTGTTCGATGATTTAGGGAAAGTGATTTACTTTTTACCAAAAAGAAAAATTATTTTGCCCAATTTTAACTTCTTGTTTTCAATCCATGGACAAGGTTTTATGTAGATCAATTAGTTTTTCATCTCTTAGACACTGTAACTAAGAAAACAATAGCTCGAAAATAGTTTTCCTTTGAACAAATGGACTCCTATTTGAACTATCAAATCAACTTCCCATTTATATCAAGAAAGTTCAAATCTCCAATCTGTGTTTGTTGTCAGGATTGGGATTGAGATAGGATTAGAATGGTGAGAGATTTGTTATATCCTATATCTTGTTTGATATTGTTCGGATATAATCTAAATTATGACTGAACAAATAATAATAAATAGATTGATAACTTGAAAAACAGAAAAAACTTAACCTACTTTGCGTACAAAGCTACCACCTGTGGTGGTCGCAGTTTCCGCCGACGACCACTCTGCGACCACCATGACGTGATTGCTAACCATGGATGGGGATTGGATCTAGCTCACAAGAGGACCTGTGAGCGACGACAACATATGGTGGTCGCTGTAGCCGCAAGGTGCAACCGCTACGAGGGGTTGCCGAAAAAATTACGTAAATCTAGCCATCTAGCTCGCGACAGACAATGAAACTTTCAGGTCATAGACTTAGCACTGTTCGTATATACTCTCTTTTTTTTTTTACACTTGTATAATTTTTAAATCAAATTGAGTGGGATAATTCTAGAGGTAGGGTAGATTATCTGGCTTTTTATTTTAACATGTTCTTATTTACACCGTCCAAAATGTGTTGCCCAATGTCAGGTAAAATAAGTTTTATTCCATTAGGTCCTTATCCAGTTCAGCAAAAGCGCTCCTAAAGGATTGGTTTGGTGGTTAAACTCTTGATTTGAGGGTGGAAGATCCTGAGTTCAATTACAAAATCTTGCACATGGGGTAACACTTAGGCTGCACCTACCATCCTATGGATGAAGCTTTTACCTAACATAAAGGACGGAGAGATTTCCATGTAATTGTTCAAGCCGAAAGATTTAAATATACCGTGTGTGAACAAAAAAAATCATAAATGAAGGATCCTAACTCAATTATACATCGCTACCACCGGTTGTGGTCAATCTCCTCTGGCCAATAGAAAATTGGATACAAAAATCAGATGATGTGATCGACACTAACATCACCATACTCGCATCATTTAAATGACTTTATCTCTCTGTTTTATTCCTTGCTTATCCTTGGGTTAACAAAGAATCCACCACAAAGTCTTGGTCGTGTCAAGATAATACTGAATACATTTCCACGAAATTTTTAACAATGGTTTAGCTTGCTTCCTGGACTTCTCTTTGAAAAGTAGAAAAGTAAAGGAGTAATTGAGCGGCAATAACAAATGATGTTCGTGATAACCGAGAAGTCTTCAAATTGAATCTCAGAAACGTCAAGTTCAAGACTTAGAGAGAGATTGCGGAGTGTGACGGGGGAAATCTCAAATGATGCTTAGATAGAATGTCAAGATCGAGAGCTTGTCCGCTTTACATTATATATGCATTCCTGAGCGTCTATCAATCATGATGCAAGATTGACAAATGTGATGTTTTCATGAGGATCCCATCGGAATTTTTTTTTTGGTGGTCTCCGTTTTATCTTTCATCGGATTATATAAATATGAAAAATGAAATGAAAAAGCAAAACCCTAACAGAGAGAGGGAGAGCTGTGAAGATCGCCGACATTACGGTTGATGCCTGCGGAACGAGGCACTCGACAATGGATGTTCTTGAGCGACACTGTTGTCGATGTTGCCCTGGTTCATCTGTCTTTCTACAGATGTGATCGTGCTTTTTTTTTTTGACAAGACAGATGTGCTCGTGCTTGAGCAGCATAACTTTTTTTAGTATTTCTTTTTCCTTGGTTTATCCCAACTCCTAGACAAGTTTTTTTTTTTTCTTTTTTTTTTCCTATTAGGGGTATATGAAGTGTTATCAAATATCAAATAGAATAAAAGTTATCCCATCTATATAGCTCGAGGGAAAATTATTCAAAAAATCTTAAATTTATTATATTTTTGTTGATTCAATCTTAAAACTTTTAAAATTTACCATTAAATGCTAAATTTTTTCATGTGTTGCACTTGGCTGGAAATGTAGATATTGGCCATCTTACGTGATATAACTGGTAATGACGTGGATAATTTTTAAAATATTTTAATAATTCTTTAAAATTTTAATTATTTCTTTTTTTTTCCTTTTATCCTTTGATTTTTTTCAGTGCTTTTTGGCATCCTCCCCCGCAGCCGGCGGGGCCCACGACCCCCTCCTTACGCGTTATTGGACAACAAGAACAAGAAACAAGACAAAGACCAGACCAAGAAGTGGGCAAGAAGTTACCGTTGGTGAAGTCAACACATGCGGCTTATGCGTGTTTCTTTTTCTACAATGGTCAGTGTAGAAACATCCTTGAATTCCTTTTCTATTTTGTTGGTTGTTGACTTCTTGCTCTGGGTGGGACCGATCAAGAAAGAGAGAATCAATCAGTGTTGTGTCGTTCTTGGCCGCGCTTGACCAACTCGATGCGCAATTCCAATTGGCGCAACTGTCTCTTGCTCCAAGTTTGTGGGATGTTTCCTGAGAAAAAAAAATAAGGCCCCATTGGGACAATTCTTCCACAGGAATATAAAATCTAGGAATGGCCTCTGAATGCCATGAACCCAAACCATGGACCTCGTGGACGTACTATTCGGACACCGTGTTTCTAGAATTACATGAGACTCTAGACCTTCGAAGAAATTTCTAAGGTCGATGGATGTAACATGCACTTTCAAACGTTTGTTAACTAGTTGATTTTTTCGTCATGTAGTATTGTTCAATGGCTGACATTTAATGTTCAAAATCGTTTTCCTTCTTCTTCTTTCTTTCCAGGTATGAGCACTGTATTTCATAATACATGCGTGAATGTTTAGTCACCATTGTCATCTCATGATAAACCCATATCGTGAGATCAGTGGTGCTCGTGTCGAGGACCCAAAAAAATTTCCCCGTTGTCTGCGGAACGTGAAGGAAATTCCAATAAATGTAGAGTGCTGCTTTAACTCTTCCTTGGACTTCTATAAAAAGGTGAAGGTAGAATCCTCTATCGTAAGTAGATGATGAAAGAAGATTCCAAATTTTGTCGGGAAAGTTTGGTAATATCCCCTAATAATTGTGCAAATGATGTCTTTCAAATGGGCAAATGGACTTCAATTTTTTTTTCCTTTGCCTTGTCGTTTCCAATTTTCTTGGCCTTTATCAACCTACATCATTAATCACCAACTTTATGAATGATTTTTAGTTCCACTAATAAATAGAGAATTTCATTTTTTTTTTCAAGTGCAGAGTTTTTCATTTGGAAGTGAAAGGAAGCACACACGAAAAGGACAAAAAAAAAAAAGAACAAAAGCTAGTGGTGGGAGAACTACATGTGACGAAATAAAGAAAGCACACAAAATTTGAAATTGTCAAACGAGCATATAGCCATGCCTTTAGGAGTTTGCAATCGGGGTCTACCCTACCTGAGAAGTGGATCGAACTGCCTTGAAAATAGGGTAGGTTCATAGTTCCAAGTGAAGACCCACTTGCAAATTAGATTGACTTTGGAACCAATTTCGGATGCAGTTTCATAAAGCTATAAAAAGTAATTAAGAAAAAAAAAAAAAGAACTCTAGTTTCTTTGTTTTTAACCTATAGGCTGAAGATTTATATAAATTTATTGCAAATTCAACTATGTTGTTTGTTTAGTTTTCAGGTGGTTAGAATTTGGAGCAATATTTATATGGAATAATGAGGAATAGAGTTTTATAATGTATATTTTATAAGTGTTTGAATTTTTTATTGTATATAATTATGCATATATGACTACATATTTGTCTTGTGGATTGTTGCTTTCGACAAATAGGGACTTCTATTGTTCATCTTTTTACTTTGAATTGTTTTATTACTCATATTATTTTGTTATAAAAAATGAAACCAAAATAATGAACAACAGAAAAGTAGGTTTTAGTGTAGCCCATAAAATTGGCTTGGAAAAATAAGGTAAGTTCTAGAGTCGATTCTCAAGCAAACAAAATAGGTTCTGGATTCCAAAAACTGAGAACCGATTAAAACATGGTAAATTTTAAGTTTTAGGTTTGAAACCTATCCACTCTAGAACTAATCTCCCTTACATGCCTCAACCGTATATAGATTTCCCCAAAAACACCAGAACTACTCATATAATATTTGACTATGGGAAAATTACCAAATCAATCCTAAATTTATTATATTGATGTCAATTCAATTATAAACTTTTCAATTTCGCCAGTGTAATACTAAACATTATCAATAAATTCTAATATAGTCAATCTAACCAATTTCTTTCTAAAAATACTGACATGACGGTCTAATTATTGTCAATGGTTGTACGTGGCATAATCGGTGTTTGCTACTACAACATCATCTTGCCTAATTTTTAAATTTAAAAATTTTCCTTTCTGTATTTGTTACTTTTCTTCTCCTTTCTCTCCTTTCCTCTTCCTTTCTCTCCCTAATTGTCGAAGTCGTACTCCACCCATGGCTGTTGTCTCCACCGTCCACCCTATTGCCATGTCCATGCCTTCTCAACGACATCCCGTCTACTGTTCATATCTGCTGTGAGCCTGTTGCCATGCCACCATGGGCCAAAAGTCATGACCGACCCACCTCTTTTTGTATCTCTCTACCTAAACTTGCGGCCTAACCTCTATGAGCTCTGATTGATGACACTTTGAAGTCATTGACCTTTGACAACCATCGATTGAGGCCGATCTAAAGCCGCCAACATTGGGCAACCTCGAATAATCTTGATTGGAGGTCGCGTAAGGAGTTGGTCGATTGAGATATCGAGAGAGAGATTGATGACGATTTGAAGTCATTGACCTTTGACAACCATCGATGAGGCCGATCTAAAGCTGCCAACATAAGGCAACCTCGAATAATCTTGATTGGAGGGCGCGTAAGGAGTTGGTCAGTCGAGAGAGAGAGAGAGAGAGAGAGAGAGAGAGAGAGGGATGGGTAGGTGGTGGTGAGGGCGCATGCAATGACAACGGCTTGGTGAGGCCAGTGGCGTTGCGGTTGAGCAATTCATCACGAGAAAGAAGAAATAGGGGAGGAGAGAAAGAAGAATGGTAGTAATAATGAAAGCTAAGAAAAAAATAAATCTGAAAATTTGAAACAATTAAGCAAATGACTCATTTCGCTTAAGTTCTCTAATGTCAGTTGTTGGTTGTGCCTCAGGACGACTGGAGTTGATTAAATTGCTACATCAAATTGATCAGAATAACTACATTGGAAGTATGGGTTTAGGATTTTGTTAACAAATCTAAAATGTTTGAAACTGAATTTGGTTAAAAGCTTGGATACGTGCCATTGTTATTGTAGTTAATAATATGCAAGAAGTAAAAATCAACTCAAATGGATATGGTATAAGCAAGTGAACTCTCCGTCGTCAAATCGCCAGACAAGTTTAATATACAAGTTACTCAAATTCGACTAAACCTCTGAACGATCTTCTCGAGTATAAGTAGCTTATTTGCCGAACTCAAACGAAGCTCATGAGCAGATCAACTTGCTTCCACAGCCAATACACAAAAGTAGCTCATATGCTGACCATCGTCATGATCCGGCCGTTAAATTCAAGGCTCGAACTATACGTAACTTATGCTAAATAGACAACTCCAACGATGCCCTGTCCAATCACCACCACTCCATCCGGGCTTGGTCGAATATCCTTCCCGATATCGCAGATGTGAAAGCTGCCGTGAAATTGGGGTCTCTTTTAAAGGAAGAGGCCATCTGCTGTTCCAGAGACTGTTGAAATGCTGCCGCCTCTTCTGTTTCTTGGCCCCTTTTTGCAGATAGTGTGTCAAAGCCCAGGCGTATCAAATCAGGAGTACTCCTAGGACTAGAAGATGTCGACTTTGAGGGCAATGGAATTGGAGGGGCGCCCAGATTCAGTCCCTCCTAGTGAAATCGCTAACTGACACGGGCTCAGGTGGTTGTGTTCTCCGTCATATGTGGCCACTAGGACAGATGGGTCATCAACAGTTCTTTGTACCTGAAGATGCAAATAAAGCATGAGGGTGAGATTGAATTCGTTTGGCCTACTTTTCATTGTACATGCGATTTCTTGATTTTTGGGACTGTGATCGAGTGTGGTCTCCAGAGTATAATTTCTAAGAAGTCTAACCAAGCTGAGTTACCTTCTTTTTAACAGGGCAACCTGGGGCAAAGGAACATTTGAAGTAAGCTGTTGGAGATGGGTTGTCTCTTCTAACCTTTTGACCATATTTCCTCCAGTGATAATCCTTCACTACCTGTAGCAAGTGCAATATCGTAAAGCAACAATAAATGGAAAAAGAATCAACATGTTGGGAATCACTTCGTACAGAGTAAAGATAAATTTCTTTATGCCAACTATAGGCTAGAAAAAGACCAAAAAAAGAGGAAGTTCTGAGTTGAAACTAAGATCTTACAAGGCTAATGTCGGGCGCATCAGTTTGGGAGTGGATTTTGGATATCTTGGATTTGAAGCTGTCCTTTGGCGTCTTGAAGATTTGGTCTTCCTCGTAACGGCAACTTTCTGCGGTGACATTAGCTTCACGCTTCCTCTTTCTTCATGCACCAAGTTCACTCTTAGTTCGCAAGACAATCAAATGGTTGTGCAGCACATTGTAGCTCTCGTGCATAAGGGTCAGCATTTCGGTCAAGTTCCTGTTCTCGTGGCTAACTCGGTGATACTCCTTGACCAGTGCACCAGCCTATACACAACAAAACAGATCATCTCTCAGGTTTGATCTTTGTATTCAAATACTCCAGTTTTCAGAATCAGTCTCGGGAATTTTTTTTTTTTTTTAATAAATGTAAGAATATATTGAGCTTTAACCAACTATACAAAAGATCCGGCACCAAAAAATTTCACTCATAGTGACAACAAGTCAGAACGAGTTGAAGGGAACCAGAGTAAAAGAAAGCCAGCTGCAAACAAGGCAGCAGACAAAACAAAGAAATAGCCTAACCCACAGGTACAAAGAACAGCAAAAGATCTGCCGCTAACGCAGGAAGGAAGAAGCAAGGAACGGCAGCCTTCAAAGTAAGGAGATCCACTGCAACTCCGCACAATAAATGAAAGCTAGCCAGCCACCAAGCGGACAGATCCAAACAGCGGCACAAACCAACTCTCTGAAGTCACCAACATCGCAAACAGAAGCTTCCAGCAGCAAAACACTAGGAAGGTAGCAAACCCAATCCTCCAATGTAGCTCCAAGCCTGGAAATAGCACCAGCGAAGCAACGCATCAGGAATAACAACCAAGGCAACGAAGGCATCCAACACTAATTAGTAAGGACCAGGGCCGTAGAAGAGGAAACGGAGCGGTCGAAACCCAACTACGTTGGAGCCTCCTATTTCTTGGGTTATCCACCACATTCCTGAAGGTCAAAGTCTTGTCCCTGACCATTTTGATGAGATGGTTTTTCAAAGCCAACACCACCAGCTCTTCTCCCTTAAAAATAATATTATTTCTCTTTTTCCATATCAAATGGCACATGGCACCAAAGGAGAACCGGGCAATACAGTGAAAGAAATCCTTACCTAAAAGGAACTCAAAGCCCATTGGAGGTTCTCCGACCAAGACCTATTTTTCCATGGAAGATTGCATCTAGCAGCCGAGAAAAAAGCAAGAGAAGCCGAGATGCAACAACCAAAGAAAAGGTGGTTGATAGAGTCAGGCCTAGAGTTACAAAAGGTGCACAACGCACTGTTAAGTCTACCATAAGAGAGGAGGAGAACCTGGGTAGGTAGACGGTTTCTAGTAATCAGCTAGAGGTTGAATTGAAATCTCAGAGCGATTGAATTGTTCCAAATAAGCGAGGCCCAAGGGACACGGTCCTTCTTCCCCTAATGGCTTCCCAAGCTAAGGCAACCGTGAAGACATCGGAAGAGTTCCCAAGCCAGGTAAACCGATTAGAGGTTTGAGATAGTGTAGGGAAGGAAAAATCCCACGTCTCCAAGAAGGTCTTAATGGCGTGACCAGAAGGGGAGAAAAGGTCCGCCACCGTCGCTTGCCTAGACAGCCCCGAGCTATAGATAAGAGAGTCTGAAATAAATAAGTTCAATGGGCATCTCGGGTGCCAATGGTCAAACCATAAAGACATTGATAAGCCATGACCAACTCTTCAAATAAAGGATAACCGAAACTCCCTCCTTAGCTGTAGGATCTTCTTCCAAGCCCACAAACAAATGGTTGGTTTGCTGGCCACCCAATTTTTTTTTTTCTTTTTAAGAAGGTGAAGTGAATCCATTTGCACCACAATGATTCTTTGTTCGTAAACAAAATCCAAATATACTTGAGCATGGCAGCCTGCGAATACCCAGTCCTCCCTTATCCTTCGGGAGACACACATCTTCCTAGGAGACCTTAGCCCCACCAACACCAAGGCTAGGGCCTTTCTAGAGAAATTCTCTCAAAATTTGTTCTATGCAGTCTAACACAGAACAAGGAATGATAAACACACTAGCCCAAAAAAGCTTGGATAGAGTGAAAGACAGACCTAATCACTTAGAGTTGTCTTGCGAAGGAGAGGAACCGCTGGGCCCAAGATTGGACCCTAGATGTGATACAATCAATAAGGGTAATGCAATCCGCCTTCCCAAGCCTCGAGGAGATAATGGGCACCCCTAGATACCGCACCGGCAGCTTCCCTTCCTGGAAGCCAAGGGCCAGAAGAATATGATTTCGTAAGGAGGAGGATCCACTCGAAAGAAAAACCTCACTTTTGTTTATATTTGGCCTCATCCCACTTCAGGATGAGAAGGTATCAAGGCCTCCTTTTAAAAGAGAAATTGATGCCAAATTTGCTTGACATAAAAGGAAGACATCATCAGCGAAGAAAATGTGGGACAAGTTCAAAGCTTTGCACCTCCAAAAATATTTGAATTCCAGTAGCCTAATGCGAGAGCTCAAAACCCCAGAGAAAACCTCCATCACCAATGTAAATAGATAGAAAGACATATGGTCCCCTTGCCAAAGGCCTCAGCCATAAGAGAAAAACCCATGTAACTCCCAATTAATCGAAATGGAATACTTCGGAGTACGTACACAGACCATGATGCGCCGAATCATCCACTTAGGGAAACCAAAAGCTATAAGAGTTAGCTCAAGGAAATCACAATCAACTGTATCATATGCTTTCTGGAAATCCATCTTAATTGCACACTTGGGCAAATAAGGGTCAAGGTGGAAACATCAAAGAGTTCCTGGGCCAAAAAATTATTATCCTTGATTCTCTTACCCTTGACAAAAGCATTATGGGAGGGGCTTATTAAGTCATGAAGAATAATAGCTACTCGGTTTGCCAAAATCTTGGTGATAACTTTGTAAATGGTATTGCAGCAAGCAATGGGCCTAAAATCAAAAATTGCACATGCATTGGGAACTTTAGGCACCGAAGCTAGAATAATGTTATTTACCTCCCGTAAGAGATGGCCAAAGGTGAAGAAATCTTTCACAGCCCTAGAACCAATGGCCCTACTATCTCCCAATTACTTTTGAAGAACTCAACACTAAAACTATTTGGTCTAGGTGTCTTGCCTCAAGCTAGAGAAAAGAGGGTATCGCGGATCTCGAAATAAAAAACCGGATGAGAGAGGGCACTAACTTGCTCACAAGTAAGTGGACACCGAATGACCTCCTGTAGCTCCTACAAAGAAGGCATTGAAGGGACGGCCTGCGGCACCAAAAAGCCTCTAAAATAGGAGACGAAGACTTGCTACACCATTTTCTAGTTTCGTGACCAGGGAGCCAGAGGAATCCATAACAGAGAGGATCTTGTTCTTTAGTTGTCTTTTGTTGACGGAATGGTGGAAGAACTTGGTATTCCAGTCTCCATCCTGAAGCTATATGACTTTAGATTTTTGCCTATAAAAGGACTCTTCCTAACTTCGCAAGTCCACAAAGGTTTGACGCTGAGACTTCTCCAGTTCTGCAAGAGCATCACTAGTTGAGTCCTGCTGGAGGCCAATCTGGGTAAGCGAAGAGCATTTCTTGCTTCTACTGTCCTCTTAGAAATATTGGAGAAAGACTCTCTGTTGAGCAACTTAAGACAGCCTTTAAGGGCCTTTAGCTTGCAAATTAGTTTATACATGGGAACACCTTCCATCGGGCACTCCCATACTTGCTCGACAATAGAATGGAAAGCCGGGTGCTTTGTCCAAAAGTCAAAAAACTTGAAAGGTTTCCTCCAATGAACCGGTTGCATCACTCTGACAACCATGGGGGCATGATCAGAGATACCCGAGGGGAGGAAAGAAGCTTTCGAGAATGAGAAATCCAACCTCCATTTCGTGTTCACCAATACTCGATCTATCTTCCTTAGCTTACGACTAGCTCTAGAGGAAGTTGACTAGGTAACACGAATACCAACATACCTAAGATCTTCTAGCTCCGTCTGAGCTAAGCATTGGCTGAACTCATCAAAGTAGGGAATCCAAGTATTTGAACTACCAATCCGATCAGATGGGTCTTTGATGGCGTTGAAATCGCCAGCCACATGCCAGGCCAAATCTTGCAAAAGGTTATTCTTTTGGACGAAATCTGCCCAAATAGGCCATCGGCCTATAAAGGTATGTTTTCCATAGATCACAAAATTGCAGTAAACCAAACCGAACAAAAGAAACTTCAGGCTTCCATGGACCACCTGAGCATTAATAAAGGAGGCTTCAAAATTGACCAACTCAAGATTCCAACCAACCCAAATTCTACCCTGAGGGGAAAATTCATAATTAGCTAACCAATTCAACCCCGTCAACAGGCTCGAAGAGATGGATTGGAAGAGAGACTCTGGGACTTTAGTATCAAGGAGACCAACTAAACAAAGATTATTTGAAGAGATCAAACTCCTAACTTCAACCCACCTGATGGGGTTAATGAGACCCTTAATGTTCCAAAAAGCGATATACATTCCCAAAAAAGAGCAAGGAGGGAGGGTTACCTCTTCTTGGTAAACCTACACCGACTGGATGCTAGAGCAGGTAGAGCAAAAGGGGGCGGATCCGGGTGGAGAGTCAGCAACTTGTCTTGCATGGTTTCAGGCTTTGCAAGAATAAGAGGGGCTCTTAAAGAAGAGGGACAGGGAGAGAGTAGGTCTTTATCATCCGAGCCGCTGAAGACGCTCGCTGCCACCGAAATCATCACCCGAGCTAGTCGGGGCTACGGAAGTGCCGGCAGGGTCAGCCCTGTCCTCAACCGGGATGGAATGAGCATCATCTAACTTTGGAAGGTTCCTCGAACCTAACTAGGCCTTACGAGAAGAAGTAGTAGGCATAACCTTCCCAGAGACGAAATCCTTCAGTTTAAGAGACTGCCCACCTACGCTGGGAGGTATCGGACTAGACAGAGCAGTAACCTTCACCACGGGAGGCTTTTTCTTCTTTCCCTCAACCCCTAGAGGAGGCTCTGCAACTGCCAGAGCAAGGGGAGGACCTACTTAAGGAGCAACAAGATTGTCCATGGATTAGACTTGCTTCCATCCAACATCAGAGCAATTGGCATAAGACCTGATATCATATAGGGGATGTAAATCCCCCCCCCCCCCACCCACAACTCGACTCCTATTAGCATCCACAGCATCGGGAGCTTCAATTGCACCACTAGCTAGGGCCAATGCCAATTCTTGAGGAGCAGGGGACATGCCAACAGGAACCTGCTGGGCAACAACTTAAGTAGTTGGAAGACCGGAGGGCGTTGCACACTTATGGTTGAAAGTGCCACAGCTTGGGCACACAATTGGCCTCCACTCATACTCCACGACCACTGAACAAGATTCACTTTGATGGACAACTTCAACAGCCTCACACGTTGATTGCTTAGCTGAGATTTCAGCACAAACTCTAGCAAAAGCAAGCATCTTCATTTGCTCAGTACACAAGTTGATATAAAGTGGTTTTCCCACCACACTAGCAACAGCACTGATCCCCTATGAAGACCAGAAAGAAGAAAGCAAGGGGAAGATTCCTTTGCCTAATCCACACTGGAACAGTCGAAAGACTATCCTTCTTGTGGGTTTCCATTATCGCAAGATTAATGGAACTCTTGCAACCGTGAGAGGCCCTCCTTTCAAGACCTTCCTGCAGAAATCACCATCGGGAACATGGAAGAAATAGAACCCATGGCCATTTGCCATCACTTCCACCAGTTTTGGACCCCAAACATTCTTAAGGGCTGTTTCGGTTAGTTTGAAAGGTAGCTTCCTCCCAATAAAATAGCCCACAAGGCATTCATGCCACTTAGGATTAGTAGCTTCCAAAATATCAGCAAACAATTCAATAATAGTTTATTATTCACAAAGGAAGGAGGAATGAATTCCAAGTCATATCCCTTCACTGGAACACTCGCGACACTAGCCCAAGAACATGCAAAAGGGGTTTTTGAATCCCTTCTCTGCTAATCTCTTGGTTGAGGGTGTATACAGCTTGACCTAGCTCGGCTTCTACCTCTAGGCTTAGCATGGGCTTGCGAGGGACGGGCCACCTGCCACATTTTCATCACCAACAGAAGGCAAATGGGCTTGGGCAAAGGGGGATGAGCTTCGACCACTAAGACCATCCCCAATGTTGTGGGCCAACACCGATTTGCTAGCCATCACAGTAGAGAAACAAGTGAAGCAGAAACCCACAGAAGACCGCACAAACCCTAAACCAGCAGAAGCATCGTAGCATAAAGAGAATGTACCAAGGCGATCGCTCTTGAGGGCTTGAAGGGGGCTGCTCGACGGTCCTTCCCTCCAAAAATCAGCCTCAACCACCGGTCAAAGCTTCGGGAATTAGCTGCGCACCATAGAGCAGGAATAGTGCAAAAGTTGCCCCTCTAGAGAGCATCTGTGAACAATAAATTGGGGAGGAACAAATGGCAAAGTTTATCTCAAGGCTTTTTCAACTTCATTTTCTTTAGAAATCGATTCTTCTTTATTTTAAATGAGGTCGGTCGGCTACACTTTTCTTGAAGCGTAGGCTTAATTAGACTTTGCCTTTTACCATTTCATTTTCCCCTATTGTGCACTCTTAACTTCAACCAACGTTTTCTAGAAGTAATTGAAATATAGGTTGGTGAACAACAATACATAGTTGGAAATTTCGCCACGCAATTTAGGCAAAACGCTCATGTCCATTATAGCGGTTGATTATGTTGTTCACAGGCACATTCTAGGCTACTTTAATCAATTCCCTGGATTCCAATTTTAGTGACATTCTTATTAACAAAAACAATCATGTCGTGTGGATGCCCAAGATTTGGAATGGAATTTGCTGTAAAATTTTGATGATCGAATCATATACTCGAGAGGAGACTCTTAGCTCTCATTATGGTTGTTCACTTTGTATGTTAGCCATAGGATCTTCATATGTCATAATTATCTCTAGCATCATTGGTATGTCTTGATGCAACTTCTATTGTAGATGAACTCACCTCATGCTTAACGACTGGCTCTTCTAGTTGCCCTCCTTGAGAGTTATCATTTTCTGAAACAATTTCCTTCTTTTAATTTGAAAGAACCTGAAGAAGAAGGCGATGGCTTTGAGCTGAACATCTATAGATCTTTCATTTCTTTTCACCAGTGTTTCGCCGGTTTTGGATCCTACATCGAAGTATCTTTCCCTAAGTGTTATAATTTGGTTTTTATTAGATGATACTTAGGTTTTGTGCTAGTATTGGATAGCAATGGTCAAATGCTAACGGAGCAATACGTTATATAGTTCTGAATCTTATATAGTTGCTTAATATGAGGTCAAAATCAATAATAACCAATATCAAAATCCAACTAATAGTTTGATCCAAATTCAATTTAACATACTAATGAAAATCCATTAAAATCAAAGTGGTTTGTACAATGTTGAAGTTGGTTAGACAACATTGGATATTAACAAAAACATCTAGAAAGCATTGCTTCCAAATGAGTTTCGAGGACATAATGTCAAAACCTAATCAATGATGTTGGACATTGGGAGTGACACCTAGTAGACACTACTCCTAGGTGAATATAAGGACACAATGTTGGAATTTAATTGACAACATTGAATGGTGGTAACAACACATAGTAGACATTGCTCCTAAATGGATATGAGGACATAACGTCAGAATTTAATCGATGACGTTGGACGGTAAGTTAGTATTGAAAACTAATCAATAGCACTACCTAGGATATAAACACTCACCGGAATTAAATTTATGATGGGAATCTTAAACTGCAGCTAAACTAGACTAGGCTAAGATAAAAAGGTAAGACAAAGAAGTTTTGTGTGTTGTTCCTAGGGGGGCTCTATGTTGAATTGCCTATGGTATTTATAGGTCATTTTGATAACTATCGGTGGTCAAATGCTTCCTTCTTAAAAGTCATTCCGCGTTCCTTATTGAACTGCCTTATCCATATCTTGTCGTTTTTTGACCTGTTCAACAATGGTCTCATGGCTTATTGAGCAAGCATTAACCGCTCCTTTAATTTTGGTGCCCTTTTAAGTATCAATTGTTCCTGCCCAAATTTTGCAATCAATTCCATCTAGAAACTATGTCTTCAATAGCATCTCTTGGCTTGGACACGAGACAATCAATTGCTTTATTATCGAATCATGTATCTCTGTTTGTAAGTCCATTGAAATCCAGCACAATGACTCTTGAAATCCCTAGCCATTCTTTGTTTCCATGACTACCCTAGGCTGGGCTGGTGTAAATCGCAGCCTGCACATGTCAGCGAGGATGATTTCAAAGGCTTTTATCCCTCGTGATTCGCACGTAATAACAGGGGTATTTTTGGGTGTTACCAACCATAAAACAAACAGATATGATTAGTCACTACATATCTTTGCAAATATAGGTTCATCTCGCCGGATATGATGTCTTAAGCTCTAGGGAAGTGTCCACTATCCAATTCGATTGCAATGGAGTTGTACTTCACGCCGTCAATTACAAGAGAAAGGAAGCCTGAAGTGATGAAGTTTTAACTCAGAAATCTTCCAAAAAATTAGATGAAGGGACGGACACAAATATGGTGTTGCAATTTATAGTGAAAAAGACAGCAAATAAAAAAAATGAGAAACAAGAAAGGTGGACACGTTAAGAGAATTGCCGCGAAGTATCGTTCATAATAGAATTCTTGAACGGCACATTTTATGTCGGTATTCGTCGACATCATGGAAACCGGAAAATAATGATGAGGAAGAAGAAAACCAAGAGAAGAGTCAAACTCAGGTCTGGACCGAAAGAATAATTCTACTTGATTCCACAATCAAGCGGACCCAATAACGAAGTAGCTCTTTTGCAGCTTGGATTTATTTATTGACTTGACTTTTAATGGTTTGGTAGACTTGGAGCGGTAATTTGTACATTATTTTAGATAAACTTAGGCAATATAAGACCACTTAATTAAGCGAATTATATGTTCGATTTATCTTGGTTTTTCCCTAAGGGTAAGAGTGTTTCCCAATCATGCGCATAAGAAGCGGAGAGGTTTCGCACTAGGAATGTTCATGCGATTCTAGATTATGGAAATTGTGTGATGATCTGAAGTTCATTTGACAGTCCTTTATCTTGTACATATGCTAATTTAGTCAGTCCTAAACTTAATGTATATATGCTAATTCAATAAAATTTTCAATCTTCTAAATTTAGTCCTAAACATTTGTGCAAAATTCTAATATGGTCCATAGCTAACGATGACTTGTCTGAAAGGACTATATTTGAATTTTATGCGAAGGTTTGGGCCTAAATTGGCAAAATTGAATAGATTAGGATTGGACTAATATTTGCATAATAGGTTTGGATTAGTTCAATTAAAAAAAAAAAAGAGAAACAACATCATCACGTGTTATCATGTCCGTTCGAACAGGGCTCATTGGGGCCCGACAAGGTCACGGATGATCTGTTACTCATGGCGTGAAAGGTATAAACCTAGATTTTTCCTTACAAGATTCATCAGCACACTCGAGGGCTTGTACAAGATGCGGCGTGACGCCTGCTTATCTGTTTTTATGCCCATTCACATTAGGTTTTGACCAAGGGTTGGACTCACCCATTGGTCGACATGCACGATGTTGCTGCTGTTGAAATTTGGCTTAGGATAAATTTGCTTCTCTAGTTGCCAAATTTAACTTGTAAGTTCGCTCCAATCACTAAGCCCACAATATTCACCATCTTGCCTAAATAATTCTTTATACTATTCGAGATTTGTTATTGAATAGGATAACAAATTGACTCCTGCTATTTGAGATTTGTTAGTGAATTCCTTCATTTATGTTGCCATAACCATCTTGTAAATTGACTCTAGGATTATGGAAAACCATTTAAGGACTTAAAGACTAGCTTGTTCTTATGAATTAAAGTTCAAGGACCATAGTGTAGTATATGAGTCATAGCTAAGAGAGTGAAATAGAAAGTTCAATCGATCATTTGGCTTTTGAATCCTTGCGCAAGAACTTAGTAAATAACAAACCATGAAATATGATCATTTATTTCACATAAACATAGATCTTCAAATCACTAATAAATAGACCCAAAAAAAAAAATCCCTAATAAAAAGGATGAGTAAGGTTTTTCAAAGTGCCAAAAATAAGGATTCACATATTTCCCATGTACGAACATTCCCCCTAACATACCACCGGCCACAGTGGCTCCACTGGCTAAAACTCTACTGATTCTCAACGAAGAGGTGAATGTTCAAAACACAGGGGAAGCGCTAGGTGTATTAAGTATGACTCAGGGGTGGTGGGTTCTCCTGCTTAAGTGTCACCTGGGGGTTTACGGCGCGGTTGTCGGCTGCAAGCCGGTTCCTCCAGCACAAAAAAAAAAATTCCCCCTAACGTAGTCGATAGGACTATCAAAGCATTATACAGGCTCGATAAACGAGAGCTCAGCCTTGAGATGCCTTCTTCCTCCCTTGGCTTTATTTATTTATTTATTTACCTATTTTAATTAATTTTTTATAATTTAATTTAATTAATTTTTATATTAAAATTCAAATCTACGCCAAAACGACGTCGTTTTTACGGTTCTTTGCTGAGTCAGCTCTCCAGTGAGCCACATAAGTGAGAAAAATAATTAAAAAAATTACCATGTAAGATTTCCAACGAGCTTCACTAGAAGTGGTACTTAAGTGTCTCATTTTTTATTTTTTTTTGAAAGTGCACTTAAGTGTTACTTTTCTAACTTTTGGCACTTAAGGCTACATTTGTTTTGATTTCTTTTTTCTGTTTTTTTTTTTAAATTGTTCCTCGGAAAAAAAAAGGAACGTAAACGCGTTTGTTTGCGTTTTTGTTCCAAAATTATTTTTTTGTTCCTAGAAACACATTTGGAACAGAAATAAGAAACAAAAAAGAGTTGTTTCTTGTTTCTAGAACAAAATTTAGGAATACTTTCCATTTTCTTTTTTTCTTTTTTCTTCTTCTTTTTTCTTTCTTTTTTCTTTGGCCGGTCGCCGGCCTCGACCATGGCCGACGGCCATTGTCGAGGGCCAAAGCAACGACATCAAGGGCGGTGACCTCGCCGAAGCGTCACCAGCCCTCGTCGGCTGGTCGCGGCCATGGCCGAGGTTGGCGACCAACCAAAAGAAGAAAAAAAAAAAAAGGTAAAAATAAATAAGAAAACAAGAAAAATAAGAAAGAAAATAGAAAAAAATTTAAAAATATTAAAAAATAAAAAGAAATAAAAAAATTATACAAATTTACCAAACTTGTTTCTATTCATTTTTTATTCCGGAACAAGTTTACGAAATGCGTTTTTTTTGTTAAAAAATGGTTCCCGGAACAGAAACACTTTTTTCTATTTCTGTTTCCTAGAACAATTTTTAAACAGAAATGTTACCAAACGCGCCCTAAGTGTCCTTTTGTGCCAAGTTTTGGTACTTGGAGTGTACTTCTTTCGTGAAAAAGTAATGTGAATTGCTACCTTATAAAAAAGGGAAAACCCATATAGACATGAATATGCAAGAAACAAGCCTCAAAATCTCTCGACTCTGAGCTAAGCTAGCTGTCTTTGTTCAAAAGCTTCAAACTATAAGAGAAGGACACATCATTTAGGATGTTAGATCTAAGTATCTCTCAGATCATGATTTTGATTCTGAGCATATGTTTCATTCTAGTTATCTCTCAAATCTTAATTCTAATTGATTGTAATCCCTATTATAATATTATGTTACTATAGATAACCATTATGTAAAGCCTATAAATAGGCTCATGTGTAGTTTAATGAAACATATAGAAAATTCCACAACATTATTTTCCGCTTTACATTTATCATGGTATCAAAGCCATTATAAATTAAGAGCCCCATTGAGTCCATTACAAGGAGGTGTCTGTAGGAACATAAATCAATTGCTTGGTGTTTGTTTTTGGTTAATCCACCGCTGCTGAGTCCTGTATTGCAACCTTCTATTGTTTCTTTCACAAAATCAACACCACCAATGGACTCACCGCCTTAAAAAAAGCCAGACCTTGAAATTTCATCGCGATTTCCCACCCATATAGACTCTCATGTGCAGTCACGCGCCACCATCTTTTCGGATTCAACGACCCTGACATATTTCGGTGCTGTTTTGACATATGTCATACCATAATTTGGCAACCCAACACCACCATTAACCACTGGAATTCGCCCCAGTGGCCACCCTTCCAACATGGAAGGGGGAGGTGAGGGGTTCAAATCCCCACCTTTTTAGGGGGGATGGGGTAGGGACGCGTAAGTTTCAGGAGTGGGTTTCTACTCCCACGCCCCACAAGAGGTAGGGCAAAAGTCTGATAGTGAGTGTAGAGTAGGAATAGAGTGGGATTGATAAAAAAAAAAAAAAAAAAAACACCACCATTCACCTCTACTTCTCATGGGGAGTGAGGATCTGGGAAGATAGTCACCGTCTAACATTTCACACACCGCCACAAGCTTCTGCGAGTGGTCTTCACTCGCCACGTGCATCTCACATGATCCATCAAGCCAGCCTCAAAGTGACGTCATTTGCCATGTCATGAACATGTCATCTGCCACGTCATCAACATGCGATCTACCACGTAATCAACACGCCATTTGCCACATCATCTGAGATGCGATTGATACATCATCTAACACGTCAGCCTCTGCCCTTGACTATTGGCCGCATGTTCACCATCGTTGAGTTATGTTGACTAGTGTTGACTTCTATTGACCAACGTTGACCTAATCGGTCCACCTATTTTGATGTCCCAAATCTTTCAATGCCTTAATTTTTGCATATCAGCCCTTGAAGTATTGATTTTTCTTGAACTTAATATATAATCTTCTAGTTTTATACTAGTTTATTGCACATTATGGAAAAATTGGAAGTTTCAATACCCATTTAGACCATTTTGAATGGTCCTAATTATATCTTATGGGCTCAAGAAATATCAAGTTTTTTGAAAGGATGTCAACTTTGGCGCTATGTCATTGGTGCTATTGGTGAACCTACTTGAACTATTGGTGAAATTGAGGACAAATTTAGGGAACACTTGGAGAACTGGGATAGTAAAAACCATCAAATTCTTACATGGTTTCGGAACACTTCAATTCCCTCGATCAGACTTCGATTTAGTAGTCTTAATATGGCCAAGGAAGCTCGGGATTTACTTGCCAGCTGATATTCTACTATAGATATTTCCCATCAATATCAACTATTAGGGAATCTACATCACATGCATCAAGAGGCAAGTCAGTCCATTAATGATTTTTTTTTATCATCAATGCATGCTATATGGGATCAACTAACATTATTTAAACTACAATCGATGCAAATTCTAATGCTTGTAAGTTCACTAAATATCACAATCACATGTGTGTCATGCAATTTTGCTAGCACTTAACGATGAATTTGAACTTGTGCGAGCTTCCCTTCTACATCGAGATCCATTTCCCTATCTTGAAGCAATTGTCTCGGAGTCGTTGACTTAAGAGACTAGACTTGCTACCTTGAAGGTGCAATGCTTTGCATTTCTTGCTACTCTTGGTTCTTCCTCCTCATGTAGACAATATTGCAATAATTGTCATCGATATGGTCATATTGCATCCTACGGAGGCAAATAATTGATCTTGGTACAAAGGTCCACCTCAACCTACATGTCAATCTTCTACTGTCACCATTGATGGTTCCACCAAAGACTCATTCGTTACTCTGTCATTAAAGGATCTTCATTCTATTTTTCAAGAATCTAGTAATTTGAGTCTCTCTATCCCTAGCACTTCTGCTCTGTCAATCACTCTAGCCACTCTTGATTCATGGTTCTTTGATTCTGCCTACTATAATCACATGACTTTTGATTCCAATTTATTTAAGTCAAAATCATTCGCTTCACAAGTACCTACTATTCTTAAAACCAATAACTCGTAGATTATAGTTAGTCATACAAGGAACATTTCAACATCATAATTAAATCATACAGGCCATAGCACATTTCTGGTGCCTTAGGACATCCACTTTTATGTTTGGTGGGTTTGAGTTAATCCAAACTCTGGAAAAATACAGCATCATCATTGGAATGTCTCTCGAGAGTAAGCTTGTTAGACCACCAATAGGTATAGACCCGTTGTGTGGGTTAGTGCGACCTTTAAAATCTGAAGTTCATGTTATGAGACAAATTCTTAAAATTAACCACAATACCTGCCCACTAGCATTTTTGACTCCTTGTTTTGAAAGTTAGCCTGTAACCCTAAAAAGTGAGATTTTCCTCATAGCTTTTTTTGGGTTCATCATTTTCCCCCATAAAAAAGATGCCCTAAGTCCCTCGGTGGCATGGGTGGTTGATCGGGTTTTAAGGGGACAAAATTATGTCAACATGATTTTAGCTGAAACATTCTTGTCCCTTAATCGTTTTAAAGAAAACACGAAAAAAATCATGCGGGCCTCCCTGGAATTTACAGATATAGTTCTTTTCTCACCTAAGTGAATTTTGATGCCTTATGCATTTGTCGGATATAAATTATTTTGAAAATCCACTACGGAGATTTGAGGTTCTAGGACCATACATTCCTAACCAAAGTTGTTTTAACTGGATAAATTTCTTAAGGGACCCCACTCTTGAGACATTCCTATGATGTGCTGGTTGGGTCAATGAAAAGAGAACTCACTTTGCTTGCAAATATTGCAATCCAATTCCATTGCTTGGCCTCACTAGCACGACTCCCTATTACCCATATAGGGTGGCGTGACAGTATGGAGCCCTTCAGGAGATCCCACCGCCTTTTAAGACGAAAATCTCTCCGCTCTTTTTCATCCATCAAAGTTGTGACTATGCATTCAAGATTTTCATCATCGAGGAAATATTGAGCAAGTGCCATTGCAAGAGGATCGTGGTACCCAATGGGCTTGAGGGATAGGAAAAGGCCCATCACGCCTCTGAATCCTACATCCACAACCATTATATCTTGACAAGACTACGACCATTGGTCCCTGACCTAACCCGCAAAATCAGTCCACACGAGTAAGCAGAGCATATGCAAAGGGATTTGAGAATAAGCTGGGTACACGTCTCAGAGCCAGTCCGAGGAATCAAACATCTTCACAAGAACAAGGCTCTCCATCGCATATAAAATAGCAGCATGTGCCCTCTAGTGATAATGTTGTGAAAATTTTGTCTTAGTCCCATTGTTTAGGGACTTTTGTTTAATGCATAGTATTTCATTCTGTCATTTTAATTTCAAGTTTAGATGTCGGAAGTATGTTGTCTGTGAAATCCTCTTTTGATAAATGAAAACAATTGGACCGTTGCCATGGGTCAATCTTTATTTACTCTCGTGCTCATTCATTGTTTTTGTGACATCAAGTAATTATGAATTGCCAACTACCAATCGCCTATGAATGGCCTTAGGAAATAGTGCCTGATTAGAATGATGTACAAAACTGCCTCGCTAATGTTAAAGACAGTGTAGGACAAATGTCCATTATCCTTCAACAACTCTCGAGGTAAATGGAGTCCACTCAGGCCAAGCCTAACCACGTAGCTGCTTTAAACACACTCATGACACCTGCAAATTTGCCGGAGGATGACCAACAGGACAAAAAGTTTGTAAAGATCATGAAGAAGCTAAGCCAGCTGCGAGGGCAAGATCCCATTAATTTGTTTAATTATGTTAGTGTTAAGATCCTAGAAAAGCTCAAAGTATGCCAATGCCTCTTGCTCAGAGGCCTATTTGTAGGCCTACCTGGTCCGAATGATGATTCAATCGTACCAATTAAATCTAATTGACCCCGCCCTGCAATGGTACATTATAAGAAGGGTTAATCTCCTTAAGACTTGGAGGAAGCTGAATGATGCTTTTCGCCAAGAATATGGCATTGACATCGACACCGACATCGCCTCACCTCATGAAGAGCCAATTGTCGCAGAGATGAAGGATAATATGTTTTTAAGAACATATGTTGTGTCAGGGAGGAGCCCAACCGCCCAGGCTGACCTTCAGCCCATAGAAGAAGATATCAATGTAGCCTTGCATGATAAATGGATGACTGAACAGTATCCTATTATTGAAAAGTTTTCCATTAGGAAAGGCAAGGAACCCACATATGAAGTCAACACTACTCAAAACCGAAGCACAGTAAGACAGCTTCTCAAGCTTACCGCAAGAGTTAGGGTCCAAAGAATGCCGAGCCCATCAACTTAAGGAGCGAAGCTCCACCATCTCCTAGTCCCCCTGACAAAGTCCACTTGGCAAAACGAAGGGCTTACTCAAAAGGTTAAGACCATGAGTCAAGAAAAGAAAGCGTATGCAATTCAAGCCAACGCCTACCATTGAACGTAGGAAAAATTTGACAACAATGGACCGCCACACCAAGACTTCTAGCATCCCCTGGGGTACAATCCCGAGAGCTATTGGTATTATATCGATGTCATTCATCGAATGACTACCTCCCACCCAGTCACAACATCCAAAGCCTATTAGAAGAGGGAACATTCGTCCGTCATGACTTGTCTCCTAATGGGCTGCTAAATTTATTGCTCGACCACAAGGATGACATAAACGCCTCATCCTCGGTTGGAAATTTTGGCCTAGAAGAAAGCAATGAAATGATCTTGGTAGAGTCCATCTTTCCAGAAGTAATATAATTCACCATCACAATAAATAGGCAATGGAAAAACTAGTGGCCTAATCAAGACACGGCAGGTCTGTCTTGCCTCCAAAGGATTATGACTCCTAGAGAAATGTGGATACCTAATCTCTGCAAGTATAACTGCACGACTTGTCCCATGACCCACTTACAATATTTCCATGCTGAAATGAGTCGGGGCTACAATCGGATTGTAATAGTTAGGCCACAAGGCCCGCATTACAATAGTTCTTCATGGCAGTGATCCACCTCATGAGGGATGGGGATAAGCTGTCTGCCGCATTCTTGCATCAATACCAAAGCAAGATTGGAGATGAACTGCCCTTTGAGGATTTGGTTCGCATCAGAAGAAGACTAATGGAGGATTTTTTAGCATATGTAGAAAGGTGGGAGGCTTTCGTGATTCAAACCAACCCTCAACTAGCCAATGAAGAAATGATAAAGCTATTCATAAAAGTATTACCTGGTAAGCATTGCTTTTGGTTGCATGGATTGCACTTCCATAGTTTCAATGAAATGATCCTCTCATGTAAATACTTCAAGTCTATTTGGGGCGAAGAACTTAAAGGCGTTTGATTTTAGGACAAACACTATCAAAGTGCTCCTTTTCATAGGAGTTTTCATAGGTTTTGGTTGTTTTTATAATCTCATGTTGTCTATCCTATCTAGTGTGCTACTGTTGCATTTTCCATTCTAGTAATCTAATGTAAAGTTCTAATATTTCGTTTTGAGAACATGAGGTGGTATTCACCAACCTAGTTATGCTATTCAACCATGAAAAGAAAATATCATCCAAGGAGAATATTGAGGGCTGGGCTTCCTCATGTTTCCTCCCCCCACCCCTCGCGCCAAAAAAAAAAAATATATATATATATATACACTTTTGAAAACAAAAATATTTCATTACAAAAGCTTTTGTCAAAACATGATGATGTTAAATTTAATCCTATTTATTTTTTTGACTTATTCACTTTGTGTCTCAGAATATCATCCCCTTTGACCTAGTGTAACATGGGGCATTTAAGACTGGCACATCATGTGAACTCACCAAATTCGAAAACTTTCTTTCAAGAAAGTAGGGGAAAACAGAAAATATCATCCCATTCTAAAAAAAAGGTATGTCTTATTCCCTGAACATAATGTTAGAAATAACATCCTCTCTCTTCTATTTACACGAAATGAAAGATAGAATGTAATAGGCACAAGCATAGGGTTGAACTCGAAGCATGCATAACATGGTAGCTCAAAGCAAGGTAACCTCCTCTATGCTACTCTCAGCCTTCCCATTTTGAGAGCCGTTCTTAGAGCTCTATGCACTCCACCTCGCACCTACACAACTTTGTCTCAAGTCTGAACAATATCTTTTTCACACAACATGCCCAAGCAACTAGACGTTGCGATTTCATGGATGAGATTTTCAATTGACAAGCCAAGAAGCACAGGGAAGGAATTTCTTCTCTTCATTTCAATTGGTTACTGTCAATAGGGAAAAAATCCAAGCTGTTAAGGCGATCTCTAGACCCATATTCCAAATGATGACTTAAGAACCTGGAAACCTCACTTCTTGTTCCAGACGCATACTCTCCCTAGCAATGATTGCCATCAGAAAACTGGAGATTTTAATTGTCCATCTCAGATTCCATGGAAGCTTGAGGTACATGGCTTTGCCCAATGCTACTAATGTTCATATGATCAAAGACAAAAGAAAAATTTCACAGAAGAAAGCCATTGAAGATGAATCAACGACCATCAATCGTGCACACAATGGCCACAAATGAGGAGAGCCAATCAAAAGAGATGTTAAACTATGTCAAGACAAAAAGGCTATCATCAGCATTCAAATATCCCTAGGAGTTATCAAATTTAAACTCTGGTGAAGGGTAATTTGGTATTATTTCCAATACTCCCCATCTCTAAATTCGCTTTTGACATATTTTCACTATTGACAAGAAGCATCGGGATTCAAGAACCAAACTCAATGGTTAATTTGGAAAAATCAATATTGGCTAAGCTAGTACATGGAAGTGACTCGTATCGAATTCATCTAACTTTGTGTAAAAGGACATGTCGTCCAGAAGCCAGTTTAGTTAAATGGAAAAATAAACACTCCATGAACAATACCAGCGTCGCGTCTAGTGGCATGGGAATTGAAATGGTCCAGAGGCGTCCGAGGTCCAATCCTCAAAAGCGGCAACTAGCTGTCATATATGTAAAAAAAAAAAAAAAAATTTCTTCTTTTACATCTGCAAAAATGGGAGAGTAGGTGACCTAACAAAATGAAAGATGAAGGACTTAATGTCCTTCTCGTACTTCAAGTCTATTCAATCATTAACAAACCAAGGAAAGCTAATGTTGTATTGCTCCCAGTTGTTCAACTCCTCAGAGAGCCGTGACTAACATGTCCCCTCTTATCTATTGTAGGATCACGATCATAAAAAATACAGATAACAAGTTAATGAAAGGCATGTCAAACTCTGAAAAATTCCCCTAAGCAAAATGGCATCCTGAGTATCGCCAAAACAAATGACAGAAACCCTTCAGGCCTCAATTCACATTTAATTTTGGCCTTATTGATTGATCCATTTTTGCATCTTCTCTTTTGCAAGGGCAAAAGTAGAAAGGCCTGTCAAATCAATGATCAAATTCCCAACCCCGGCTGATCATTCTTGTGTAATCTCCCTATTGAATACGGGCAATTCGTCGATGCCCATTTATGAATAACTCACTTGATATTCAATATTTAACATATTTGTAAATACAATTATGTCAAATAAATAGCTCTAATGCTGTTAATAAAATTTTTGAGTAAATTCATTTATTTGTACAAAATCTCTCATATTTAAAATGTTGCATGCCTTTTCGAAATGGATTTTGCATGATAGTTTTGTTTGTCTAGATCACTTATTCCACTGAGGATTATCAAAATTGACAGATGAATGAAGAATATAAGATTGATCAAACATGTTGGATGAGGCACATCAAGATGACGAAAGGCAAGCCATATCCTACACACAGTCCCCTATCTATACACTTGTGAGATGAGTGCAGAAAATTCCATGTATGCAAGGTAAAGAGTTCTCTTGCAAAAGGTCGATAACCAAAACAGTGAGAGGCATTTCATTTCTCTACCCTAAACACTATAGGTTATCCATTACTTATCCTCTTTGAGCCCCATACACTTGTGAAGTTTCTTTTATACCCCTGTCACGAATCACCCCCACACTGGGGCAGATCGGAGGCAAGGCGGCATCACGAGGTGAGAAAGGGGATACAAATTTTATTGCTTACACTTACATCAATCTTCGGGTGTATTTATTACATATTAAATACTCACGATAATTTAAGTGCCATAAAATGATAAAGAACAATTTTTTCTCTATGTACTTGTACTCATTGTACAACCCAATAGAGTCTATAATTTCACCCTCATATTGAGGCAAAGCAAGAATTACTGCCATTCAAATGGCGTGATTCGAAGCACTAACTAGAGATGAAGACCCTAAGAGTCTAATAGCAGTGTTTTGCTTGAACTTGCCTAGGCTAGTTCCTTAGACAACAAAAAACTAGGGGTATGAAAAAGCAGTGTGCCTGGTAAAAGCAAGGCCGATGCCTTTAAACAAAAGTGAATTTTAGCCATCGGTACTCCCAAATAGAGCAGCGATTGTGATTCAATTAATGGAGCCTCCATGAAAAAAATTCCTAGTTGTGAGACGAAGGACTGGTGACAATGCCAAGGCAATCACTAACTCTCACCATTTTACACATTAACCCTACGTTACATCCCTCTTGTAAAAGTCTCTTCAGATCATGGCACTTTAATTAACGTAGGATTTCATATGTTTATAAGCATCGCTCGAAGAAGTACGAGCAAGATTATTCAATCTCTTTTCACAAGGTTCTTGACTTGTAAACCCGGAGATGATTGTGCTGCATTTCTTTCATCGGTCTTGACCTTGATGGTCCCCTTTAATAAGAAGCCTACATCATAGTCCCGATAAAGACCTCTCATATTGATAAAGTCATACCACTTGTAAGAATACTCGGACCCTTGTTGACATGATGACAGTGAAATAGTGTGGTCTTTATAAATCCTGCATCAATGGTTATGATAAAACAACCATTTTCCATGAGAGTAAGTGGAAAGTCCTTTCAAACTGAAAGTGCCTCATCTAGCATGTTCAAGACATTTACATTTTGAATGCAAGTTGTCTTTCAAAATTTTCCCCAGTAGAACTCAGATGATGCAAAATTGACAAAATTGTCATGCATGAATCATATTTAAATTCATGAATCTACAGCATATACGATCATTGTGCCTATTGTGTAGATAGCAAACATACTCTCAGAGATCAGAGATATCATCAGGTAAGCATATCTCTACCCTTATCCTACCCTTGAGTACCGGCCACCATCCGGGTACTCTAACTAATTGACACTTGACCTGTTCGAGTTGTCTTCTGAATTTGGGTACTTGCAATTATCCAAGTATCCCTTTGTCTTTGAGTACCCACCACTGTCCGGGTACTCCCTCTTATCAACACTTGACCTATTCGACTATTCGAGTTGTCTTCTGAGTTTGGATACTTGCGACTATCCAAATATCACATTGTATCTGAGTACTCGCCACTATTTAGGTGCTTTATCTTCTTGACACTCGACCTATTTGAGTTATCTTCTGAGTTTGGATACTTGCGGCTGTCCAAGTATCTCATTGCCTTTGGAGTACCTACCATTGTCTAGGTACTCCCTCCTATCGACACTTGATTTGTTCGAGTTGTCTTCAGAGTTTAGATACTTGTGATTGTCCATATATCCCATTGTCTTTAAATACCATCCATTATTCAGGTACTCTCTCTCATCGACACTCGACCTATTTGAATTGTCCTCATAGTATGGATACTAGTGACTGCAAGTATTCCATTGTCATTGAATACCTAACACCATGCAAGTACTCCCTCCTCATGACACTCGATTTGTCCAAGTTGTCCTCAAATTATATCATTAAAAACTAGTAGCTGTTCAAGTATTCCACTGCTTTGTGTTTCTGCGATTACCCAAGTGTTCCAGCCCTTTCGAGTGCCTGTGGCCATCTAGGTAAGCCTCATGCTACATTCAAATTTATGTTACTAGGAGGTAAGAGACCTTCATGAATAGCTGAGATGCATCCTCGATATTCCAATTACTAGGAGGTGAGACACATTCACGAATATTCAAGGCGCATCCTCGATATTCTAATTACTAGGAGATGAGAGACCTTCATGAATATTTGAGGCGCGTCCTCGATATTCCAATTTCTAGGAGGTGAGAGACCTTCACGAATATTCGAGGCGCGTGCTCAATACTCCAATTACTAGGAGGTGAGAGACTTTCACGAATAGCCGAGGTGCGTCCTCAATATTCCAACTACCAGGAGGTGAAAAACCTTTATGAATAGCTGAGGCACGTCCTCGATATTCCAATTATTAGGAGGTGAGAGACCTTCAATAGTATCCGAGACGTGTCCTCGATGTTCTATGTACCAGGAGGTGAAAAACCTTCACAAATATCCCAAGTTCATCCTAAATATTGCCCAAATTCTCTTTACTAGAAGGCAAGAGACCTTCCCGAGTATTCAAGGTTTGCAAGCATCCAAGTACCTTTTCGATGCCTGTGAATGACCAGGTTCCAGAGTTCGTATTTGTAATCATCCAAGTACCCTTTCAATGCCTACAAACATCTAGGTACTCTTTTAGTACTTGCGAATGTCTAGGTACTCTTTCAATGCCTACAGACATCCAGGTACTCTTTTAGTACTTGTGAATGTCCAAGTACTCTTTCAATGTCTGCAAATGTCTAGGTATCCTCTAAGATAAATGCCTTGAAAAAGGTCGACGCATCTCCTGAGAAAGGTCAGGTAATCAATCGATGCCCTCAGAAAGGTCGGTGCATCATTCGAGAAAGGTCGAGTAACCAACTAGTGTTCTTAATAAAGACCAAGCATCTAACAAACAGATGCCCTAAGAAAGGTTGACGCATCTCCCGAGAAAGGTCGGGTAACCAACCGGTATTCTTGACAAAGATCAAGCACCCAACAAACAGATGCCCTAAGAAAGGTCGCAGCATCCCCCGAGAAAGGTTAGCTCTAACAGGCGATCGAATAATGGTTCAAGTCCTGGAAAAGCAATATCTTAGTATGTATAATGTTATATTGTTCTTTTTCTACATAGGAAACCTGGTCCCAAATAAGATATAATCTATTGCATATGCATGGACAAAATTTAAGTATCGGTTCGTCTTTGAATGCAACCTCTGCGAGCTCACCTTCAAAGAAGGGTAGCTGTTGACACCTAAATTTTAGCTACATATTTTAAATTAATTTGCATAGAAAATTAGGGACCAATTCGATCCTAGAAAAAATGATTTCGCATCACTTAGGCCTTAATTTTTATTTTTATTTTTATTTTTTCATCCATTAAGCTTTATTTTCCTTTTTTTTTTTAAAATTTTACTTTTCACTTTTTTGGATATTTTATAATAATTTTTCCAAAAAAAAAAAAAAAAAGAAAAAAAGAGGGGCTTTGGGGTGGGCACGACCCTAACCCCTTTTTCTTTTCCTTTTCCGCATGGGCCCAAGGGCCACTACTCCTCCTTCCTTGGCTCAGCCCCCCTTTTTTCTTTCTTCTTGTTCTTTCTTCCTCCTTCCTCTTCTGCCTTTGTAGGTCTCACACAGTGATGACGACATGCTCGAGGATAGCTTATGGTGGAGAGAGAAAGAGTAGACTAGTAGCGAATGCAACATGTCTTTAAAGCAAAGCAAGTGGGCGGCTGAGGAGATGCCAGTTCGGCTGCACCAAGGTCGGTCGGCGTATGAGGACCGGCGGCCGAAGGCTTGTCGATCGGCCCCCCCTTGCCTATAAATAGATCCATCAAGGGAAAGCCAAAAACCACGATGCCGAGGGAGATCAAAGCACGCAAGCTTCAAAAGCTTCCCCCGAGAGACTTTAGGGGAGGCCTGAGAGCGAGTGAGCTTAAATTTGAATAGAGGTGGTTGAAACCATGGGAGAGAGAGGGAGAGGAAAACCGCGGGACTAACTCCTCGTCGCCTGTTGCCACCGTGGTGCCACCCACCGCCTTGAAGCCCTCTGGCCCAACACCGGTTGTTGCTGCCCCCCTCCCCCCTGCAACATAAAACCGTCACTGTTCTAGTGCTTGAAGCTTGGCACGAAGCAAAGCCCCCCGTCATGGAGTTCCCCTTTACCGTGCCATGCCGATTGGAGTCGTGTCGTACTAGGCTCATCAGGCCGACTAGCCCTGCTCACCACGGATAGGTAGCGACGAGCTCTACTCGCCTCCATCGACGTCACCCCCCATCTGCTGCCACACCCCTTGCATCTTGGTCTCAAATGGCCAAGTAACTCTGTGTTTGTTGCTGCCATGCTTTGTACCCCGATGCCAATCCCGTTGAATAGTTGGCTACTACCGTCCACTGCGTCACCGCCGTCATCAACACCAAGCTATCGCCCAGTGACACCCTAGCCCCTCCATCGACGCCGTAAATAGACAGAGAAGGATGCGACCTCATGTCGGGTTGAGGTCGGGTCAGACACGGGCACCTCACCCGGGTAGGGTTCCAGCCAATTTGGGCCAATGTGCGTGGGTCAGCTAATTCTTGGGCCAAGCATTCTTTTTGATAGAAAGTGGGCTTGGTTGGTTCAAGCTTGGATTGTTTGAAAAGAAAAAGAAAGTTTTAGGCCAAACCCGTGCTATAGGCCCATTTGGGCCACTCGAGAACGATCTAGGTTGAACCTAATCTAGGAATCCAATGCAGGCCACTGGTTTTAACGAACCGGGTCAGTCCCAACTCAGGAATCTGACCTGGGTAATTTTTTATATAATATTATAGTATTATAAAAAATAATATTTTAATAATAATAAATAATTTAATTTGTTGGAAAAAAAAAACCCAAAAATATTCTATGTTTTCCTAAAAAAATCAGAAAAATTCAAAAAGTGATTTATATTTTTGAAAAAGATCAAAAAAACCAAAAAAATGCTTTTTATGTTAAAAAATAGAAAAAGATCAAAAATGTTTTTTTTTTGTAAGGGAAAAAGGTCAAAAATGTTTTTCTCCACAAATGCACAAAAAATCCCTTGAAAATTCAAAAAGTCTTAGAGTTTAAATAAGTTTAGATATCGAAAGAGCATTAGTGATTAACTAATATAATCAAGTCCCCAATTTTAGTTTCTTTAATTGCGCATTTTAGTTTCTATAATTGCGCAGGAGCGAATATTTCTCCTAGTATTTCGCTTGGGTTTCTAATTGACCAACCCAAAATTGATTAGAGGCGACTCATTTTCAAAATTAACTTATAGATTAAAAAAAATAAAACTATTAAGTCATGAATTTGTGGGCTTGGAAGAGCCCAAGCTAAGCCTAATAGACCTAGCCAAGCCATTAACCTCCACCGGTGCCCGCCTAATCTGGCGCCAAAAAAAGAGGTCACGATAGCTAAACATATGTTATGCAGTCCAGACACAAAGTCAATTCATGCATAGTCCAAAATAGTCTAATATGAATGCTACTTTGAAGGTTGTGAAGTACTTGAAAAAATGTCCAAGACTAGGGATTCTTCTTTCTTGCAATTGCAATGTGGAGATGACAGCTTATTGTGAGGCAGATTATGTGACTTTTCCAATGAGTCGAAGGTCTATCATTGGTTTCTACATCAAACTTTGAATATTGTTACTTTTGTGGAAGACAAAGAAGTAGTCCATTATGTCCCTATCATTAGCTGATGTTGAGTACCATTCCATAGGTAAGACTATTTGTGAAGTAGTTTGATTACGAGGCCTACTTCTAGATCTTGGAGTACAAGTCAAGAGACTGACCTTGCTATTTGGTGACAATGATTTCGCACTCAAGCTTGAGACGAATCCCATTGTACATGAAAGATCGAAACACATAGAAGTCAATTGTTACTTTACCCTAAATCTCCAGTGAAAGCTGGTCCCAATCCCTCAAAATCCCAAATCACCATGCCAAATGGTAGTATTCTGGAATCCACCACCAGATTAATGGCCCTCTGCTAGCTTTACCCTTACATCAGACCTTCATGAGAGAGGTGGAGATGGCTCCTTGTTGTGATTTCCCCGATCATCTTGTTAAAGTCAACCCATGAATGATTGAAGTCTGAAGAAGGCCCTCCATCACATCCAGTTTCCTATCTCGGTCTCATCTTCAAGGTACGAAGAACGATCCTTAGTGCTCGTATAGCTTGAGCACTCCCCTGTGTATGACAGCTTTGAAGGCCTAGGTGGGTGCCATCCCTTGAATACTCTATGGTCTCTAAGATGTATACCAATTTTCCGTAAGAGAATCCTACTAAGTACGTGCCATAAACCAGTTTCTCAGAGCCATATCTTTGAGCTCCCTTCATTTCATAGCTAAATTACTGCAGTGTTTAAGCTACCAAAATAGAAAAGGAAACAGGAAGATGACTGACAGAGAAGATAATCACCTTCGATTAGTAGCGCTGTGTCGGAGAATGGGCGATCTATGGTTCGAAGAAGACATCATGGACCTAGGGGATGACATTCCTGCAGAGGAAAAGCATCAAAGTGAATTAACCCTGTATGGCAAGCTCTATTCCAAGCCAAATGTTAACTTCCTAGGCCCTCTGTAGTACTATGACGAGAGCATGGAATGCTGATTCAGTCAAATGCGAACAAATAGATACAGGTTTCTTTGCCTTTATATTCCAGTCAATTGAAGAAAAAAGGAGGGTCTTAAATTCGGGACCTTGGTCTTTCTCAAGTAACCTTTTAGTTCTCAAGGAAGGAGATCCAAATATACCCGAGCACTGCTATGAATTCACGCATTATGCGTTCTTGGTACACTTTATAGGTCTTCCTCGAGCCAGAGTAAATGAAGATGCCATATGCCTCTTAGCTTCAAAAATGGGGCAAGTAGAGGAGATTAAAATTGAGGCGAGAGGTGCCAATTCAAGAAAGAGTGGAAAAGCTAGAGTGGTGTTAAACTTGTCCAACCCGCTAAAAACAGGCTTTGTCATAACCTGTGGAGGAAAAAAATGGTGGATCGATTATAAGTATGAAAGGCTTCCGCATTTTTGCTATTCTTGTGGTCGAATCGGTCATTATGCAAACTACTGTCCTGAAATACCCTATGAAGAAACGGGATTAGCGCAGGATAAACCAGGCCGATATGGGTCGTGGCTCAAAGCGGAAGTTAGAGAAATAAGCCCTTACTGGAAGACTTTCTATGGTGATTTAGACTTGTCAGATTCAGAAGAGGAAGTAGTAATGGAGACTCAAACAGAGGCGATAGAAACAACCATGAAAATAGTAGAAGAAGAGTAGAATGCTATGGCACTTGTCCCTATCCAACCAGCGAAAATAGAGCCACTAAGTATAATTAGAAGGCATACCCCAGAGAAACAACAAGCAACACAACTCTCTGCAGCTGCGAGGAGCTGTCTTCAGAGTTTTCCAAGAAAGGGAAGGCGATCTATAAAGCTCCAGCTGCAAAAAAAAACAAAAGAAAGCCAACTGATGGATGCCCCTATTCATACTTGGGAAGGGGCGTGCACATGGGCTTTGGTGGTTAGCCCTAATAAGCCACCTCAGCAAAGATGAAGCTATTAAGCTGGAACTGTCAAGGGTTGGGCAACCCCTTGATAATCCAGCATTTTAGAGCCTTAGTGGCTCATGAGAGGCCTAACCTAGTGTTCCTCATGGAAACAAAAATCAAAATAATGTTGTTGAGAGAGTAGGAAGAGGACTCCGTTTACAAATTCTTATATCATTGAGCCAGTGGGTATAGCTGGAGGGCTAGTAGTAATGTGGGATGAGGAGGTCCAAGTCGAAGTGGAAGGCGGTTCTCGGGAACTCATAAATATTAAATGCAAGAATCTTAGCACGGGGGATATCATGCGGATTTCTTTTTTACATGCACCAACTATCTTTCAAGAGAGATTGCGATTCTGGCATCAAGTAAATAACAGCAACTATCCCAACTCTCTCCCATGGTTATGTGTTGGAGATTTCAATGAAATTCTTTACCATTGGGAAAATGTTGGTTGCAGGGAGGTGGATCGATACCGAACAACAGCTTTTCGGGGATTCTTGGATGATTGCTCTTTCATGGATCTTGAGAGTAAAGGTTGTGCCTACACCTGGTCCAACAAGCGAGAAGGTAGTGCTTTGGTTAAAAAGAAACTAGATAGGGTACTTTGTAATCTAGAATGGAGAGTGCTATACCCAAATGCTCAGGCCTTTGCTCTACCAGCAATAGGCTCGGATCACAGCCCAATCATTCTATCCCTACAACCACTAGAAAGGAGAAGACAGAAAATTTTTAAGTTTCAACCTTTTTGGCTAGAAGATCCGGAATGTGAGGAGGTGATTAATCGGGTTTGGCATGCAAACAGCTCTATTGCACTCAATTTTACTCACAAATTAAAGTTGACTGCATCAGAATTAGACAAATGGAGCAGGAGAAAGTTTCAAAACGCCCAAAAGTAGATCCACCCCCTCAAATTCAGACTTATGGAGTTAACGAACAGCACAGATGGAGAGCAAAACAGAGAGGAAATTAGTAATCTTATTCGGAAAATTGAAGAGTTATGGAGGCAAGAAGAGATGTACTGGTGTATGAAGTCAAGAATAGAGTGGTTAAAATGGGAGAGCAAAACACCAAATACTTCCATGCAACAACAGTTCAAAGGAGACAGTGAATAAAATCTCTATGCTTCGGCTAGAAGATCAAACCTGGAGTAGAGATCCCGAGACTCTTAAGCATCATATTCGCCAATTTTACCAATCTTTATTCACTTCAGCTGGTGATCGGAACTACCAACCTGTTTTAGAACAATGCCAAGAAGTGGTGAGTGAAGAAATGAATGCAGACCTTATCAAATCAGTTACAAAATAGGAAGTTAAAGATGTAGTTTTTCAGCTAGGGGCGACGAAGGCACCGGGACCGGATGGACTAACTGGCTTATTCTACCAAAATCAGTGGTCACTTATCAATGAAGACATTTTCAGCATGGTGCAGTCTTTCTTCCGACATGGTACGTTCGACCTAGAGATAAACATAACACATATTACTCTCATCCCTAAAACAACCACCCAGAGAATATCACCTAGTTCAGACCTATAAGCCTTTGCAATTTCAATTATAAAATTATTGCTAAAGTGCTAGCAAATAGGCTGAAACCATGGCTGCCAACTTTAGTTTCTGAAGAACAAACAGCATTTATAAGTGGCAGGCAGATTCAGGATAACATATTTATTGTTCAAGAGGTGATCCATCAACTAAGGGTGAGAAGGAGGAGACGAAAATTCCAGGTCATCCTCAAATTGGATATGAAAAAAGCGTATGATAGAGTCGAATGGGATTTTCTTTGTGATTATATGCTGAAAGTGGGTTTTCATGAGAGATGGGTTGAGTGGATAAAAACATGTATTTCAACAGTATCTTTCAACATACTCATTAATGGAGAGCCTACATAAAATTTCAGACCTACTAGAGGAATAAAGCAAGGGGATCCTCTTTCCCCCTACCTTTTTATCATCATGGCAAACATCTTATCGACTCTTATAAGGAAAGCTGTCCAAGAAGGGAGTATAAAAGGTATTCGCCTTAATGCTACTTGCCCAACCCTCTCACATCTCCTTATTGCAGACGATGCTATTTTCTTCCTAGATGGCACAATCCGAGAAGCACAAAGTGTCTCAAATGTGCTGAATCAGTATTGTTATGCGACAGGGCAAGCTATCAACCTCAACAAATCAGGCCTTTATGTTGGGAAAGATTGTCCTCACACCCTTAAACAGAATCTAGCCTCAGAATTGAGAGTTCCCATCTCTGAAAATCTAGGAAAGTACCTTGGAATTCCATCAGAATTGGGAAAAACAAAAAAGCAAATGTTTGCTTGGATCCTAACGAAGGTTGAACGGAAAATGGAAGGGTGAAAAGAGAAGCTGATTTCGAAGGCTGGTAAAAAATCCTTATTAAGTCAGTCATTCAAGCCATTCCCCAATATGCGATGTCCATCTTTAAAATTCCAACTTCCATTTGCCGAACTATTGAAAAGCGAGTTGCTTCCTTATGGTGGAAACAGAATGTAGACAGAAGAGGAATTCATTGGAAGAAATGGGAAGATATGAAAATCAGAAAGGATTGTGGGGGGCTAGGCTTCAAAGATTTGGTGGATTTTAATAAAGCTATGATGGGAAAACAGGCTTGGAGAATTGTCAAACAGCCAAATGCGCTATGGTGCCAAGTGTTGAAAAGCATCTATTTTCCACGAAGTGATTTATGGGCAGCAAACAGAGGACATCGGCCCTCATGGGGATGGCAAAGTATCTTGGTGGGAAGGGATGCAATTGAACCAGCTACTAGATGAGTGGTCGGAGATGGAAAAACGATAAGAATCCGAGAGGATGTATGGTTGCCTTCAGGAAGAATCATTGGCCCGGCAAACAAAGAAGATCCGAGAATAGTGGCGGAACTAATAGAGAGTGAATCGAAGGAATGGGACTTGAACAGAGTACACGCACTTTTTCAAGAAAATATAGCGCAAGAGATTTTAGCGCACCCTCTAAGCCTGCAACCTAACCCAGACAAGCTTGTTTGGACAGCAAACAGATCCGGCTCATACACAGTCAAGAGCGGATACAATAGACTACAAAGCTCAGCCATTCCCACCACTAGACAAAACCCTTCTTCATCCTACCAAACACCAAAATCACTGTGGCATCAAATATGGAATCTACCAACATCCACCAAAATCAGAGTCTTTTTCTGGAATTTATGCACTAACTCCCTCCCAACAAAGGCAAATTTGCACAAGAGACAAATAATACCTGACCCAATGTGTCAGATTTGCGGCCATGCACCAGAGACAATGGAACATATATTCATCCTCTGTAACTAGACAAAACAAATATGGGCAACCTCTGAGTTCCAAGCAAATACAAATCCAGAGAACATAACTCGAATCGAGAGCTGGATTCTCGGTAATCTCACCTCAAAACCCGAAACAAGATCAAAAGCCCTATTTGCAGCGCTCATGTGGTAAATATGGAAGACTCGAAACTCTGCGATTTTTCAAGGGAAATTGCCGGACCCGACCAGCACCCATGAAGAAGCAAGAATAACAACTGATCTGACCATGAAATGGACTGTTAAAGGGACGCATAGTAGATATAGACAGCAAGAGATTCAAAAAAGCGGGGAACACTGGAAACCACTTGACCCGCACACGCTGAAGGTAAACGTTAATGCCTCATGGTGCAGCTCGAGCTTGAAGGGATCGGTTGCAGGACTTTGTCGGAATGAAGCTGGCCTCCTCGTCGCCGGCTTCACAAAGCAAATCTCAGCACCGTCCGCCTGGATTGCAGAAGCCCTAACAGTTCACGAAGCCCTTTTGTGGGTAAAAAGTAGGCGGACAAATAGCAAAGCTCGAACTGAACTCCCGAAAGAAAGTTTAGACCAAACAGATCTGCAGGTGCACGTTTACTCTGACAACTTATCTCTCGTGAACAGCATATCAGGCCGAGAAGCAGCTCCTTGGCAAGCCCATTCCCTTATTGCTGATTGCACACAGCTCAAAGCCCAGCTGGGTGGTGTGCCCATCCTTTACAAATCAAGGGAATGCAATATCGCGGCGGATTGGGTGGCCAAATCTCACCGAAAAAATTTACTTTCGAGCAATTGGGTCTCTTTCCCTCCTCAACCTTTATTATCCATATTATGTCTAGACTCACTAGGTGATGATGCCTTTTTTACGGGCTAGTAATGAAATTTCAGCATCTTCCGTCAAAAAAAAAAAAAAAATTGTTACTTTACCCAAGAAAAAATTCAATAAGATATAATCAAGACAAGAGGAATCGGGACCACCGAACAACTTGCGGATATATACACCAAATCTTTATGTCAGAGGTAACATGCATATCTCCAAAGTAAGCTATAGGTGTCTTGAACATATAAAAGCCACCGGCTTGTGGGGAAATGTTAGAAGATATACTCAAGACATCGAAGATTTGTCCAGATTATGGTTGATATATTCGAGATGGTAATTGATTGATTGAATCAATCTAGGATTAGATTTGATATACCTGGATTAGAAGAATGTAGTCTTGCCTTTTTTATTGAATTCTTTCTGTATTATATATGCATCCTCTTATATATTGAATACACAATCAATGAAGTGCACAATATACGATTACTCTTCTATGACATCCCTCTTCTTCTTCAATCTCTTTTTCACTTCCTTCTCAATTTGTGACAATATCCATGCATGTGTCCCCAAATGCCAAGTAACATAATTTTTATTCTATTGGATCCGTATCCAAGTCACCAAATGCGCTCCTAAGGGATTAGCTTGGTGGTTAAATTCTTGATTTGGACATGAAAGATCCTAAATTCAAATTACAAAATCTCCCACTTAGACGGCACCACCTACCTTGTAAATTACCTAATATATAAGACGGAGTGATTACGGTATGGAGTGCTTACCTTACATTTGTAGAAATTAATCAATCCAAAAAATTTAGATATACCAAGTGTCCCAAAAACTATCATAAATGAAGGATTCTAAGTCAATTAAACATCTCTATCGCCGGTGGTGGTCAATCTCTTCTGGCCAATAGGAAAATCGATACAAACGTCAGATGATGTAGTCAACACTTGACATCACCATCCTCACATCATTTAAATGACTATGTCTCCCTGGTTTATTTCTTGCTGATTCTTGGGTTAACAAAGAATCCGCCACAATGTCGTGGTCGTGTCAAGATAATACTGAATACATCTCCACCAAATTGTTAACAATGTTTTGGCTGGCTTCCTGGATTTCTCTCTGTAAGGTAGAAAAGTGCAGGAGAAAGGGAACGACAATAACATAATATGTTCGTGGAGAACTGAAAAGTCTTCAAATTCAAGACTTACAGAGAGAACGCGGAGTGTGAAGGGGAAAATGTCAAATGATGCTTAGATAGAATGTCAAGATCGAGAGCTTGTCCACTTTACATTATATAAGCATTCTAGAGCGTCCACCAATCATGATGCAAGATTGATAAATGTGTCGTTGAACAGCAATGCCCACGCAAACAAAAAAGGCATCTAGGATGCTTTCCTGAGGACCCCGTTGGAATTTGTTTGTGGTCCATGTTTCATCGGATTAGATATATATATATAAAGATGAAATGAAAGAGTGAAACCCTAGTTGAGAGAGGGATAGCTAGCTGTGAACACGGCCAACACCACGGTCGATACCTCTGGAACGGGGCCACTCAACAATGGTTATTCTTGAGCGACGCGGTTGTCGATGTTGCCCTAGTTCATCTGTCTTATACTGATGTGCTCGTGCTTGAGCAGCAGAATTGTTCTGGAATCTCTTTTTCCCTGGTGTATCCCAATTCTTAGATCACTTTTTTTTTTTTTTTCCTATTAGGGACATATGGGGCGCCATCAAATACCAAATAGAACAAAAGTTGTCCTATCTAGGTTTTCCTTTGATTTTGTAAGGTGGGAAAATTATCCAAAAAATATTAAATATTTCAATATTGTCAATTTAGTCCTAAACACTTTAATCTTGTCAATTAAGTTTTAAACATTTTTAATTTTTACTTCTATTTGGCCAATTTTGGTGGAAACCATTGATGTGAAACCACGTGTTACAATTGGTATTGATGTAAATAACATCTTTAATATTTTTTGGAATTTTGATTTTTTTTTTGTTTTCCATTTTTCCCCGATTCTTTTTAACGACTCTCACCAGCCACTAGATGTGTTAAACAATTGGTAAATTGATGTAAATAATTTTTAATAATGGGTCTTTACTATTTTTTGGAATTTCGATTTATTTTTTTTTCTTTTTTTCTTTTTTATTTTTTTCTTTCTTCTTTTTTTCTTTTTTTCCATTTTTCCTTCGAGGCTCGAGCCTTGCCCGACGCCGGCGAGCCTCGAGCTTTTTTTTTTTTTCGATTCTTTTTCCCTGTCAACGACTCTCACCAGCCACGAAGGTCTCGCCCAGATTGTCCATTAAATTTGGGTATAAAATTATTTTGAGAGCCTTCGTCATAAACGGGTTAAATGGGTCGATTTGGGTCGGACCATTTTATGACCCGACCCAAACCCGACCCGACCCAACCCGCTGGCCACGGGCCCCTCCTCCTCTCTCGGACAACAAGAACAAGTAACAAGTAAAGAAGCAAGACGAAGACCAGACCAAGAAGTGTGCAACACCGTTGGCGAAGTCAACACATGCGGCTATGCGTGTTTTTTTTTCCTACAATGATCAATGTAGAAACATACCGAATTCTTTTTTCCTTTTCGTTGGTTGTTGACTTCTTGTTCTAGGTGGGACCAATCAATAAAGAGAGAAAGTATTTCTAGAACTACGTAAGAATCCAGATCTTAGAAGAAATTCCTAAGGTGAATCGACGTGACATGCACTTTTAGCCGTTGAGATTTGTTAACTAGTAAGTTTTTTCTTCATGCAGTATTATTCCACGTTATTTAGTGTTAGAGAATCCTTTTTCGTTCTTTTTCTTCCACATATGAGCATCATATTTCATAATACATGTGAATATTCAGTCGCCATCATCATCTTATAATAAACATATATCATGAGATAAGTGTTGCTTGTGTCAAAAGCAAAAAACATTTCCCCATTGTCCGCGGAACGTGAAGGAAATTCCAACTAAAGAAGGTAGGGAGGGATGTTGCTTGAACTCTTCCTTGGACTTCTATAAGAAGGTGAAGGTAGAATCCTCTATCCTAAGTAGATGATGAAAGAAGATTCCAAATTTTGGCTGGAAAGTTTGGTAATATCCCCTAATATGGAGATATTTTTTTTTAATTTATATGTAAGTCCATCCAAAGAGACAACATAATTTCTTTAATGAACTCCAACTTTTTTCCGTGCCTTGTCCTTTCTAAGTTTCTTGGCCTTTATCAACCTACATCATTAGTCACCAACTTTATGAATGATTTTTAGTTCCACTAGTAAATAGAGAATTTCAATTTCTTTTTCCAAATGCTCATTTACAAGTGAAAGGAAGCACGCGCAAAGGAAAAAAGACAAAAGCAAGCGGAGGAAGCAGAACGTGCGAGGAAATAAAGAAAGCACTCAAAAATTGGAATTGTCAAATTGAGCAAATAGTGATTTCAAGTAAAGACCCACCTGCGAACCGGACTAACTTTGGAACCAATTTCGAAACCGGTTTCATATAGCTGAAAAAAGTACAAACAAAGGAAAAATTCCCTTTCCTCTATATTGAACCTCTAGGCTGAAGTTTTATATAAGTTTATTGCAAATTAAACTATGTTGTTTGTTTTGTTTTCAGGTGATTAGAATTTGGAGCAATATTTGTATGGATAAATTAAGAATGGAGTTTTATAATATATGTTTTATATTAAATGTTTGAACTTTATAGTGTATATAATTATACATGACTATGTGTTCATTTTACGGATTGTTGCTTTCAGCAGATAGTGATTTCAATTGTTCATCTTTTACTTTAAATTGTTTTATTACTCATATTATTTTGCTATTAATGAAACCAAAAAAATGAATAACAGAACAATAGGTTCTAGTGTAGACCCTAGAACTAGCTTGGAAAAATATAGTAAGTTCTAGAGCCGATTTCCAAGGACATATGGTAAGTTCCAAGTTTCAAAAATTGAGAACCGGTCATAACATGATAGGTTTCTAATTTTAAGTCCGAAACCTATCCACCCTAGAACTAATCACTCCTAAATGCCCCAACCATACATATAGATTTCGCCATATGCACTAGAACTACTCATATAGTATTAGACAATGGAAAAATTACCAAACCAATCCTAAACATATAATATTAATGTCAATTCAATTTTAAACTTGTTAATTTCACTAGTATAATTCTAAACATTATCGAGAAATTCTAATGTAACCAATCTAACCAATTTCTTTATAAAAGTACTTATATGACGGTCCAATCACTGCCAATGGTCCTACGTGGTATAATCGGTATTTGATATGGACAATTTCTGATAATAGAACATCATTTTGCCTAATTTTTAACTTTTTTTTTTCTTTTCCTTTTTGTCATTGTTACTTTACATCTTTCTCTCCTTCCCTCTTCCTTTCTCTCCCTAATTGTCGAACTCGTAATCCACCCATGGCCGTTGTCACCACCGTCCACCCTACTGCCATGTCCATGCCTTCTCAACCACATCGCGTCTGCCGTTCATCTCCGTTGTGAGCCTGATGCCATCCCACCATGCGCAAACACCCATGATCGAGTCACCTCTATTTGTCTCTCTCTACCTAAACTTGCGGCCTAAGCTCTATGAGCTCTGATTGATGATGAAAGAGAGAGAGAGAGAGAGAGAGGGACATAGGATGGCTAGGTAGTGGTGAGGGCGCTTCCAATGGCAACTGCTTGGTGAGGCCAGTGACAGTACGAACCGATTGGCATTGCGGTTGAGCAGCTCATCACGAGAAAGAAGAACTAGTGGAGGAGAGAAAACAGATGAGTAGTAACAACGAAAGCAAAGAAAAGAATAAATCTGAAAATTTGAAACAATTAAACAAATGACTCATTTCGTTTAAATTCCCTAATGTCAGTTGTTGGTTGTGCCATGTAGGACAATTGAAGATGATTAAATTGCTGCATCATCATTTTCAGGTAAAAATTGGACAAAATAACTACATTTGAAGTACATGAAAAGGTTTAGGATTTTGTTAACAAAATTGTAAAGTTTGAGATTAAATTCACATATGTACAACAGTCTAAAAGCTTGCATGCGTGCCATTGCTATTGTAGTTAATAATGGCAAATGCAAGAAGTAAAAATCGACTCAAATAGATATAGTATAAACAGGTGAACTCTTCGTTAAATCGCCAGGCAAGTTTAATATGCAAGCTAATCAAATTCGACTAAACCTCTAAACAATCTTCTTGAGTATAAGTAGCTTATTTGCCAAACTCAAGCTAAGCTCATGAGCAGATCAACTTGCTTTCTCAGCCAATACACAAAAGTAGCTTATATGCTGACCATCGTCATGATCCGACTATTAAATTCAAGGCTCGAACTATACGTAAATTATGCTAAATAGACAACTCCAACGATGCCCTGTCCATTCACCATTACTCCATCCGGGTTTGTTCGAATATCCTTCCCGATATCACAGCCGCGAGTGCTGCCATGAAATTGGGATCTCTTTTCAGGGAAGAGGCCATCTGCTGCACCAAAAGCTGTTGACATGCCACCGCCTCTTCTGTTTCTTGGGCCCTTTCTGCAGATAGTGTGTCAAAACCCAGGTTTATCAAATCAGGAGTACTCCTAGGACTAGAAGATCTCAACTTCGAGGGCAACGGAAATGGAGGGGCGCCCAGATTCAGTCCCTGTTTGTCAGAACCAAGTGGAATCGCCGACCAACACGGGCTCGAGTGGTTGTGTTCGCCTTCATATGTGGCCACTAGGATAGATGGGTCACTGGCACTTCCTTGTACCTGAAGATGCAAATAAAGCATGAGAGAGAGATAGAATTCATTCAGCTACTTTTCATCGTACATGCGATTTCTTGATTTTGATTTATTTTTGGACTGCGACTGTGTGGTCTCCAGAATATAATTTCTAAGAAGCCTAACCAAGCTGAGTTACCTTCTTCTTAACAGGGCAAGCTGGGGCAAATGAACATTTGAAGTAAGCTCTTGGAGATGGGTTGTCTCTTGTGACCTTTTGACCATATTTCCTCCATTGATAACCATCCTTCACTACCTTTAGCAAGTGCAAATTGATAAAGCAAAAAAAAAAAAAAAAACCAATATGTTGGGAATCACTTCGTACTGAGAGAAGATGAATTTCTATACGCCAACTATAGGCTAGAGGAACACAAAAAGAAAAAAAAAATGTTCTTAGTTGAAACTAAGATCTTACAAGGCTCATGTCAGACGCATCAGTTTGGAAGTGGATTTTGGAGATCTTGGGTTTGAAGCTGTCCCTTGGCGTCTTGAAGATTTGATCTTCATCGTAACCACAACTTTCTGTGGTGACATTAGCTTCATGCTTCCTCTTTCTTGATGCACTCGTATTTTGCAAGAGAATCAATTGGTTATACAGAACATTATAGCTCTCGTGCATATGGGTCAGCATTTCGGTCAACTTTCTGTTCTCGTGGCTAATTCGGTGATACTCCTCGACCAGTACACCAGCCTACACACAACAAAACAGATCATCTCTCAGGTACGATCTTTGTATTTAAATACTCCAGTTTTCAGAATCAGTCTCAGGGCTTCTTAAACTTCATTTTCTTTAGAAGTCGATTCTTCTTTATTTTAAATTAGGCCAGTCAGCTACACTTTTCTTGAAGCGTAGGTATAATTTGACTTTGCCTCTTACCATTTCATTTTCCCTATTGTGCACTCTTGACCTCAACCGGAGTTTTCTAATAGTACTTGAAATTTAGGCTGGTGAACAGCAATACATAGCTGGAAATTTTGCCAAGCACTTTGCGTGAAACACTCATGTCCATTACAAGGTTGAATAGGTCGGTTAACAGACACATTCTGGGCTACTCTAGTCGCTTCCCTGGATTCCAATTTCAGTGACATTCGTATTAACAAAAGCAATGATGACCCAAGATCTGGAGTGGAATTTGCTGTAAAATTTTGATGATCAAATCATATACTCGAGAAGAGACTCTTAGCTCTCATTCTTGATGTTCACTGCGTATGTTAGCCATAAGATCTTCATATTTCACAACTATCTCTAGCATCATTCGTATGTCTTGATGCAACTTCTATTGTAGATGAACTCACCTCATGCTTAACAACCAGATCTTCTTGTTGCCCTCCTCGAGAGTTATCATTTTCTGGAACAATTTCCTTCTTCTGATTTTAAAGAACCGTGAGGAAGAAGACAAAGACTGTGAGCTGAACATCTAAAGATATTTCATTTCTTTTCACCAAAAAACAAGCGGATAAGATTAATCACTGCATATCTTCGCAAATATAGGTTCATCTCACCGGATACGATGTGTTAAGATCTAGGGAAGTGTCCACTATCCAATTCGATTCCATCGGACTTGCAGTCGACGCCATCAAGAAAACCTGAAGTGATGAAGTCTTGACTCAGAAATCTTCCAAAATAGTAGATGAAGGGACGGACGCAAGAATGTTGTTGCAATTTATTTTGAACTTATAGGGTGGATGGAAAAGACAGAACAATAAAGAATTGCAAAACACAAAAGGAGTACGCGTCCATAGAGTTTCCGCGAAGTATCGTTTATGATGGCATTAGTCGACCTCAAGCAAACCGCAAAATAATAATGAGGAAGAAGAAAAATAAGAGTCAATCTCAGGTTTGGACCGAAAAAGGAATTCTAATTAATTCCAAGACCAATCGGAGCGCAACCAAAAATTGCTTTTGGCAGCTTGGATTGTTTTGGTTAACTTTGAGCAATAACTTGTACATTCTTTTCAGATAAATTTAGGTATTTTGGCCACTTGGTTAAGCAAATTATTTAATCGACCCATGTTGGATTTGCCCTTAGGATATGGGTGTATCCCAATCACACGCATAAGGAATGCTCGTCCGGTTCCTGATCATGATGATTATGTGATGATTTCGAGTTGAATCATCAATTCTTTCTCCATACGATGAAAAAGAGAGAGAACGTTTTCACATGCTTCCTAGTCAGTTTGAACGGGAGGGCTTGCTTCCGCCTGACATGGTCATGGATGATCTATTACTCACGGTGTGAAAGGTCGAAAACTAGATATTTCCTTACAACATTCATTAGCATTGTATATCTATTTTTCTGTGGATTCACATTAGGTGGTTGACCAAGGGATGGACTCAACCTATGGTCGACATACACATTGTTGCTGCGGTTGAAATTCAGCTTAGGGTAAATTTTCTTCCCTCATTGCCCAATTTGAATTGTAATTTCACTCTAATCACTAAACTCACATATTCATCATCTTGCCTAAAATAATTCGTTATACTATTCAAATAAAGTCGATAACAAATTGTCAGCACGGTTATCACCATGCAATTCAAGATTTGTTGGTAATTCCAATAACAAATTGACTCTTGCTATTAAAGATTCATTAGTGCATTATTTCATTTATGTCATTATAAACATATTGTAAATTGACTCTTAGATTATGGAAAACCGTTTGAGGGCTTAAAGAGTACCTTGATCTCACAAATTAAAGTTCAGAGACTAACCTGATAGTATATAAGTGATAACTAAGAGATTGAAATATTAAATTGAGTCGATTTCTTGGCTTATGAGTCCCATCACGCAAGAACTTAGTGAATAATAAACCGATAAAATATGTTCATTTTTCTCATATAAGCCTAGATCTTCACATCACCAATAAAGAAGATGAATCAGATCTTTTAAAGTGCCAAAATAAGGATTCACATATTTCTCATGTACTAACTTCCACCTATTAGTGATCGGACTGTTGAGACATAACACAAGATTGATACACATAGGTGAAAGAAGAAACATGAATTGCTGCCTTATAAAGAAGGGAAAACCCATATATAGATACGAAAAAGCAGGAACCAAGCGACATCTCTTGACTCTGAGTTGAATGAGCTATTGTTGTTGTAAAACTTTAAACTGTAAGAGAATAACAAAATTTAGGGTATGGTATGGTTATTTGCATGAAAAAATTTCCCGCGAATTGAGTTTGTAGACTTTCACGCATTTGATTTGTTGAAAATGACCACTTAAAAGAAAAAATTTTTTACAGTTAATGAAAATTTATATACTTAAAGTTAGAAAAAAATGATTTCCCTAATCTGAAAAGGAGAACTTTTTTCTGAAAAATAATTTCATTTGAAAAGTATTTTTTATAATAAAGTTTTCACTCAAATTAAACACACCCCTATTTTCTATCATACACTCATACATGGGGGAAAAAGGTTCTCTCCCAGTCAAGTAACCCGAAACATGGGGAAAGATCTGCCATTATGAATCTAGAAACTGATGACGATGCAACTCGAATCTTCGCAGAAAAAGATGAATACGGCGACAAGCATTGTCCGGTTCGTGTATTGACTTCGAAATGCGCAAACACGGCTTCCATCATCATTTCGGCTTTGCCCTAAAATGTCTAGCGGATCAGGACTCCGTTTCTGAAAGTTTCCATGGCTTGTGGGGAAGACATGCGAGGCAGCGACGTTGACAGCATTGTTCTCGTTTCAAAGTGGTTTTGGGTCTGAGAGTCGCGAAAACATTGGGTGCGATTGTGACCCCACGTGGAATTGCACTAATCCATTCAGCGAGCGACACGTGTTGCTCACAGCCCACATGTCATGTAACCCGCAACCTCTCCCGATGTCCACATCATTCCCTCCCCCGTGCAAAGGATTTGTCCTCAAATCATCACTGGCATCAAAAAGAGTCAAGTCAGAAACTGGCACTCCTCTCTTCATAGTCTCTCTCTGATGGCTTTGTCCACCAATTCCTCCAATTCAACATAGTGTTGCAGCTCTACCACCCTTGCTATGTCTCGACTCAAACCACTCAAAAATCTTGACATTGTGGCCTCACGATCCTCCATCACATTAGCACGGATCATGGCAATCTCCATCTCCTTGTGATACTCTTCCACGCTCTTATTGCCTTGTGTGAGATTTTGTAACTTTTGAAACAAATCTCGGTGGTAATGACTAGGTACAAAACGTCTTCTCATCACCGCTTTCATCTCATCCCACGTCTCTATCGGTCTTTCACCATTGCGCCTCCTACTAGTCACAAGTTGATCCCACCAAATTATAGCATAATCAGTAAATTCAACAGCTGCAATTTTTACCTTTTTGAGCTCGAGTATCGTTGGCAATCAAATACCATCTCCATGCGTTTCTCCCACTCTAGATACGCATCGGGATCATTCTTCCCTTGGAAGGAAGGAATCTTCATCTTGATGTTGCCAAGTTCATCATCCTCCGTCCCTTGTAAATCACACGCTACTCTCTCTCCCTCCCTCCCGTCGACTTAACTTTGCTCTCTCATCCGCCTCCGCCATCGCCTCATCCAACACCCTCACGGCCAACCCCTAGGTCCAAGAACAAGACCAATTCCCCCGCTGTCATCACCTGCGACCTTGAGCTCTCCCTCAGCCCCTACATCCTTAAGATCCCTTGTAACTTTGATGCCGTTGCCTCCCTCCATAGGTCGTTTGCCACCCACATAGCAGACCCCTCCCTCCCTCCCTCCCTCCCTCCCTCCGTCCCATTCCAAGAACAAGCCAAAGCCTCGCATCATCTGCCACCCCGAGGCCTCCCTCAACCCTTGCATCATCAAGGTCCCTTACTGCTCCGATGTTGTTGCCTTCCAACACAACTTCTGAATCCAGCGAACTAAATTCGGCGATGGTAACCTCCGCCTGTGGTTGGTGAGGGCGGCGACACCCTCACCGGCCCTCGCCTCTAGCTGGTCACGTGGCCATGGCTAAGTGTCAGCCTCAAGCTAAAGGGAAAGAAAGGAGAAAAAAGAAAAAGAAAGAGGAAGAGACAATAAAAATATAAGAGAAACAAAGGTGCGAGAGAAGAAAAACTGCTGAGTGTAGAGAGAAGAAAGATGGACTTGTGAGCGACATACGTGTCGCTCTTTAAATGGACTAGTGCAATTATGATGTGACGTCACAATGGCACCCAATGTTTTCTCGAAAGACCCAAGATTTTTGGCCAACAAGCCAATTAAAGGTCATGAGGTTCATGGAGCTGGGGCCACGTGAGCTGAGCGCAAGGATTATGTCATAATCATGTTGAGAGTACGTAGAATATATCCTCCGACATATAACTGAAGTTGATTTCTTATGTGGCGTCAATTTGCCTGATAAATTTAGAGAACTTCATTTTTTTATAATAATATCCACAAGATCCTGATCTTGGGGCAAGAGGGGCTTCATTATGTTTATGCAATGTAATAGAGGAAGAACATATTTTATTTGTATTCGTGAAAATACATGAAGATCCTTTTCACCTTTTGCACCTATGGCACTCTAAATTTCTTGGCTTAAAACCTCTAACTTAAATTTCTAGACAAAATATAACTTGGTGAAAGTCTGTAAAACGTTCTTATCATACTATATCTTTTGGAAGTTCATCACAATGCTGGTAAATTTCGAAGTCACTGATAAGATTTGAAAGAAGATGGTAATCTACTAACTAAACTTGTAAATTGGTTTTTAACCAAAGCATCGCTGTAGATTCTCCCTTCCTACTTTAACACAGACTAGATTGGAGCTTGCCTTAAACTTGTAGACTTAACAATGGAGCTGCTCATGCGCTTGCAAATTGGTTTTTAATCTAAGCATCACATCCTCTTTTCTTTTCCACAATCTCCCACCTAGAGCTAAAAATATAGTATTAATAGAGTTTTCTTCTATTTAGCATCCTAATGTAGGTACGACCTCCAATTTGTAATGTTTTGTTTGAAATTAAATGTTAATTTCTAGCCAAAAAATGGGATATGTCCAACTAGAAGTCCTAAAACTTGTCACGGAAGTACAATGTGCAGTTGAGTCAAAAAACTTTTAGAATGTGCAATCAAATATTAAAACTTATCAAATTGTTACAAGCAAATCCTTATGTTAACTCCATCAAATGTGGTTAATAGAAAAATGCTAACATAGCTTGTTTTTTTTGTTACTTTCTCTCTTCTACATGACACTAATGTGACTAACCAGAAAAATATGCCAAAACCGACGTCATTTTGGTCCAAATTTGATTTCTAGTAATAATATTTATTAGATTTATAAATAAACTAAAATTTATAATAAAAAAATAGGGAGGGCTTGCACAAGGCCTTGCAGGCCTCCACCACTGTTGCCCCACCAACGCCAAATGGGGTTGGCAATGGTGGGGTGAGGGTTGGCTAGGGTCATCAAACCCTAGCTAGTGGCCGATGACCCTAATCGACCACAAGTGAGGGTAGTGGCCCTCCGCCAGATCGAGTGAGGATTGTCGACCCTCGCCTAGATTAAGTCAAAGGCAGCTACTAGTTGGGGTGAAGTCACCGACCACTAGCCCCATTATAACTAGTGGCAACCCTTGGCTCGATCTAGGCAAGGGCCTACAGGCCATCTCTTATAGCCAACCAAAGTCGTCGATCACTAGCCAAGGTTCAACGACCCTAGGCCCCAGCTAACCTTGCCCATCGTTGTCGACCCTTTCTAGTGATGGTGTGGTGATGGTAGTGAGGGCGCCTCACTGGCTTGCTACCTTAGCTATTTTTTAATTAATTTAATAAATATTTATAGTAATAATTAAATTTGGACCAAAAACAACGTCGTTTTGGGTTATCCTACTTGCTTTGGTTACGTTAGCACCATGTAGGAGAGAGAAAGCATTAAAATAAGCCAATCAGTATTTTCTAGTAGCCAAATTGAACAGAATTAATAAAAGAACTTGATTGTACCAATTTGACAAGTTTTAAGACTTGATTGTTCTTTCTAAAAGTTTTAGAACTTGATTACACTTACGTAATAAGTGTTGGGATTTCTCATAAACATATCCAAAATAAAAAGTAGGCCTTCTTATCAAAATTACCTATTTTTTATTCTTTCTTCTTTTCTTTTTTTTCCTTTTAAGTTGGCTTTAAGTCCTAGGCTAGAAATTAAATTCCCCATTTTTTTCTCTAATCTAGGGATACAAATGCATAGATTTGATTGTAGATAGGCTCATAGGATATTGTCACAGTTCATGATTCTCTCATACCCACGAACCTTTGGGAGCGAAGGTTGGGGTTATCGAGTGAGGAGTGAGGATGCAGAGTGAATGAACTCAACTAGTTTGTGGGAGTGGCGTCGGGATGGTCGATGCTAGGAGTTCTAGGATAAAATGATTATATTACTTAGAAACTCCAAAGACGAGGTTAGCCTCCTGTGCACAAACTAGTCGAGAGCTGGTGCTGCTCTCCTGACAAGGCCATAGCAGGTCCAAACCAATTGTTGAGTCTAAAGAGATCTGCTATCTCACTTGATGGATTAGACGCTTGAGCAAAGCTGGGCATGGCACGATCTCACATAAAAAAGCCATTCATCGTATTGTTCACTAGAACAACTATAAAAGGAAAACTAGCCTAGCTAGTTCTACTCGCTAGGCGCCGCATGGGTTAATCCATGGCCAAGGATATTTGAGATTGCAATATCATGCGAGTTCCATGAATTGGTTAGATATAATTGCAATACTTTCATAATCCATTTGTGGTATTATTTAGCAAAACTTTGACCTCAAACTCCAATTATTCAAATAAAGGTTTTGATTTATTAACCTTAAAGTAGATAATATTTTAGTAAAGAAAAAATGACTATTATGCAATCGTCTTCTTTCCAAAATTAGATTGGTTTTGTTAGATTTGAGATTACATTCCCTTGATAATATGGAGAAAGAAATCTCCCTAATCACTAATTTAGGATATTATGCAAATTCAATTAAAATTAAAGTATGGTATTATGTCCTAAATACCATGCATAAGAGATTGTATAGCTTAAACACAATTGCTTAAGGTCTAGTTATCTTAACTTAGCTAGATGATCAGTTTCAACGTGTAAATAGTTTAAAAAGGATATTTTCCACTTATCAAGTGATACAAATGTATACCTTTCTGTAGTGTCATACCTCTAAGCACAACAGAGTCACCATGCGGTATCTCAACCATCGAATTGAGATAGTCATGTTAGCCATTGGGTCAATTTTGAGCTACAAGCTTCTGAGAGAACAAAGTGGACTTGATCACGCTTAAATTTCCGTCAAAATAATTCTTTCAAAACAATAATGAGCAGAAGGTTCAGAAAAAAGCAAGACTTGAATAATGGGTTTGAGACCCAATGCACGCCAAAAGAGAGGTTCAAACAGCTTAGATGGTCTTTCCTTCCAAGAAATTTAAGCATATAAGCAGCACGATTTGTGCATACTATATGACCTGGGACAAAGCTCTCGTCCCGGAAGGCCTCTTGAAAATGTCATGGGTAGGTAGTTTATTGGCCACGAAATAACCCATGCGGTACTTGGCGAGCCAAATTTGCCAGGCCAACCTTCCTTCTATAGTTGTTCCAGTGAACAATACAGCAAATAACTCTTTTATACGAGAACGTATCACACCCAACTTTGCTCGAGTGTCTAGTCCATCAAGTGAAACAACGAATCTCCTTAAGCTCAACAACTCGTTTCGACTTGATATGGCCTTATCAAAAGAGTGGCACTAACTTCCGACCAGTTTGTGTACAAGGGGAGGTCAACCCTACCTTCAAAGCTCCTAGGTAATATAATCGTTATATTCTAAAACTCCTAGAATTAACTGTCTTGATACCACTCTCACACACCAATTGTGTTTATCCTCTATACATCCTCACTCTTCACTCAATAATTCCAAGGTTCATGAGTACGAGAGAATCACGGACCATGACAAACTCCCCCGCTCAATTTCGCAACACCCTCGTTGTGGACTGTTTTATCGCTTTCCTGCGTTTCCCTAACCATCAAGGCCACTCCTTGGGACTTACATAGATGACAATGCTCGTCCAACAAAATAGGTCCCTCCACTCCATCAGTTGTTTCCCCCAATTAAAGCCGTTTGCAAATCTTCAATCACTTGTACTCCTCGGCAAGTGTGGCACCCCTAGCCAACTGCATCCTTGTGACAACACCTTCTTTCATCTACTAAGCACCTCATGATCTTTGCAAGCTAACAGAGGGTCCCCCTTGGTGGAAACGTGATTATAGACCTCTTTTTAAGATTTGCCCATTAATCTAAAAACGTTATCACCATTCAGTGAGCAATTCGGTTCCTTCTTATGGCCCAATTGCCATCCTAGAAGCTAGACGAGAATCGCATGTTGTCTGAGCCTCCTCTAGCACCTCACTCTTTGCTCTCACAAGACCAAGAAGACCACATGTTTTTCCTTGAATCACCCACCTACTGGAGAGATCCCCACTCTGATACCATTTGTCATGGGTCAATAGTTCCTTGGCCACATAATAACCCATGCACTACTTGGCAAGCCAAATTTGCTAAGTCAGCCTTCCTTCTATAGTTGTTCCAATGAACAATACAGCGAATAACTCTTTTATACGAGATCGTATCACACTCAACTTCAATCAAGCGTCTAGTCTATCAAATAAGACAACAGATCTCCTCAAACTCAACAATTGGTTTTGGCTGGCCATGACCTCATCAGGAGAGCGGCATCAACTCCCAACTAGTTTGTGCACGAGAGGCCAACCCCACTTTCAGAGCTCATAAATAATATAATATTTCTATTCTAGAACTCCTAACACTAACCATCATGACACCACTCCCACAGACCAATTGTGTTCATCCTCTCTTTATCCTCACTCTTCACTCAATAATCCCAAGATTCATTCACAAAGGTTCATGGGTACAGGAGAATCACGGACCGTGACAAAAGTCTCTCACTTTAAAAAAAAAAAAAATGGATAAATGTATTTGAAGTCCAAAAACTTGTTATAAAAATAAAACTGAGTCTTATAACTTTCAAAAAATAAAATAATGAATTTCTAAAACTTTCAAAAAGTCTAATCAAATCCTAAAACTTATCACAAAAAAGTGTAATCAAGTCCTTAATTTTCAAAAATTGCAATAATCAAAAGAACCTAGATTTGATAGATTTGATAAGTTCTAGGGCCTATTACACATTTTGAAAGTTCCAAGACTTAATTATACTTTCATAACAAGTTCTAACACTTTCAATGCATTTATTCCAAATAAAAATGTGTGATGTTGCTTGAGACCGGTCCCCAAAAGACAACATAGTGCATGGCTGATGATGCGCATCTTTATCTATTGATTTTGACGGACGCATTCCAAATAATCTCTTCACGTCCTTATCTACTACTAATCGCATTTAAAAAGTAATCAAAACACAATTACAAAACAAATCTTACAATTTTTTCACACTTTCTTGCCACTATATACATATGACTGATTCCTATGGTGCACTATAATGAAGACCTTAGCATTTGATGACGTCAGTCTTCTGACTTCTCTGGCATGAATGACAATGCACATGACATCATTGTCGTTGCCTCTTATACTATTGTTGCACGTGAGGTTCAATTGCTACACAATTTCCTAATGGACCTTGTAGCTGCAAGTGTGTTTCTTGAGGCAATCGATTTAGCTAACCAAGCCTCCTCTGTCCCTTGGGACCAACAAGGGGTAGTATAGGAATATCCACCTCTTGCCCATCAACTACGCCTTTCGGCCTAATCTTAGGCCCTAACTGACCCTTCGTGAACGAAGCTCGCAAAGGAATCCTTGAGTTTTCACCAAGATTTGCATTAATTGTGTTACAAAATCGTGTGGTGATTCTAGAAAAATACCACAAGCAAAGACATAATTTAATAAAAGAATATAATAAAAAGAATACGCTAGAAAATTTGTTAGTGAAGTTCACCTAAATTTGGGCTACATCTTCATATAGGCACTCCGCAAATCCATTAAACTTTGAAGAAAGTTGGAATAAGAAATTGGGAACCCTCCCAAAGAAAAAGCTCACTTTTTTCTTATCTCCTTTTCTTTCATCTTTATTTTCTTTCTCAATGTCTTGACCACTAATATCTTGCTATCGATAATAAAGGTATAGCTTTTAACTTAAAAGCAAATCTATTTGACAAGACAAAAAAAAGCCTCTAAAAAAGATTTGGCTTTATCTACAACAATCTTCCACTTGAAGAAAAATATAGCTTATGTACCAAGCAACTTTACATTCATTTTCCTCAAAAACTAGTAATTGAAAAACTTGTGCCTCTATGATACTCCTCATCAATTAATATGGAGTAATACTAATGGTAGTGTCGCGACCTCTTTTTTTCCGGTGCCCGCAATCGGTACGAGCGCCTAAGGAGGCTAATGGCTCGGCTGAAATTAATTATGCCCGGACCCTCCCAAGTCCACAAATTCACGACTTTAATAGTCTAAATTTTTTAACCTGTAAATCAATTTTTAAAATGGAGTCGCCACTAATCGATTTGGGGTGGGTTGATTAGAAACCCTAGTGAAGTATCGGGAGAAATACTCACTCTTGCGCAACCAGAGAAATTAGGATCGGGGACTTGATTACACTAGTTAATCACTAATGCCCTTTGATACCTAATCTTGTTTAAACCCTGAGGTTTTTTGGATGTTCGAGGGATTTTCAATGCATTTTTGGGAGGAAAAACATTTTTTGAGTCATTTTCCAATTTTTTGGACACAAAAGGGATTTTTTTGGCCTTTTTTTTTTTTTTTTTTGGAAAAATACAAGCCCTTTTTTGGTTTTTTCTGAATTTTTGGCTTTTTTTTGGATTTTTGACATTTTTTGGAAAATATGAAATATTTTTGATTTTTTGGAAAATAAAATATTTTTTAATATTTTTTAATATTTTTGGAAAATAAATTATTTTTTGATTTTTCTCGATTTTTTGGAAAATAAAAAAACATTTTTAAACATTTTTTAAAACATTTATTTATTTATTTATTTTTCGGAAAATAAAATATTTATTTTTTATTTATTTATTTAAAATATTATTTAATATTAAAATAATATAAAAACTGACCCGGTCGGATCCGCGGATTGGGTCCGACCGGCTAGCGATCCGAACGAGGGACGGGCCCGACGGGTCTTTTTCTTTTTCTTTTTTTTTTTTTTTTTTTTTTATTTATCGAAACGGCGTCATGGCCGGGCGTTCGGGGACACCCGGCCCGACCCGACAACCCGGCCCGATGTCCCGCTCCGCGACCCGACTTCGTGACCCGGCTTCCCACGAAACCCTACCAGGGTCCGACCCGACCTCGCGACCCGGCTCCCCGCCGCCCCGGAATCTCGCGAAACCCTACCCGGTTCCAAGACCCGGATCAAATTCGACGACCCGGAAATCGCAAACCCTAGGGTTTGCGAATCCACGGCGCCGAAGGGGGAACCGAGGTGCTTGGCGGCGACGGCGACTACGGCGGTGACAACGGTGACGGCGACGGTGGCTAGGTCGACGGAAAATGGCTACGACGAACAATGACGACCCCTTTTTTTTACCTTCTCTCAAACGGGGACGGCGACGGCAGGAGGGCGGTTCGCGACGATGGAAGTCATGGCGAACAATGACAATGACGGCGAGACTAGGCAACGACGGCGGCAACCCAGCTTCCCGATCTGGCGCGGCTTCGGCGGATCGATCACGGCAACGGCTTCGCGGGGGGGGGGAAGCACAACAGCAAACCCTTCAAAGCAACGGCGTCGGGACTCGGTCGAGGCGAACGTCGTTCGGCGGCAACAACAGCAGCAAAAAGAACCAGATCTGAGGCGTAGATCTTGGCCGGACCTTCCTCAGCCTCGATTTTCTCACTCAGGCCAGATCCGAGCCTCCACCGGCCGGATCTGACCTTCTCAGAGTCGCTTGTGGCCGGCCTTCCCCGAAGTCTCTCGGTAGAAGGTGGGCTGAGCTCGCGACTCGAGCTCTCTCTTGCGCTCGCCCTTCAACCCTTCCCGATGTCTCTCAGTGAAGGATCTTCGAGCTTGCCACCACCTCCGACGATGCTTACGGCCACCTATTTATAGGCGAAGGAAATCCGGTCGACGAAGGGCTTCGGTCGCCGGCATCCGGTTCCGCTCGGCTGAACCGGTGTCCCATCGAGCCTTCCAGCGAAGCTCGCTCAACATTAATGGCGCCTGCAATCTTATCCCCTCCGGCCAACGTCGGCCTACTCCCCTCAGCCGTAGGCCATCCTTCGCGCGCGTCGCCGGCCATTGTGCGTGAGATGCAAAGCGAGGAAGAAGAAGGCGGGGAGGAAGAAGAAGAAAAAGGGGGCTGGGCTCGCGAGAGAGAAAAAGAGGGGAGGGGGGGCCTTCGAGGCCCCAATGGGCTGCTTTTTGCTTTTGTTTTGTTTTATTTTTTTAGTTATTATCCATTTATCCGAAAATAAATTAAAAACTTAATTAATAAAATAGGCCTAAAATTAAGGCGTCAACAGGTAGTAGTACAAAAAATATGCTTCTCTTCGTCTACCATCTTGGTCAACATATCAGCTGGATTCTTCGCGTTCAATCCTTTATAACTTTAACTCATCATCTTCCAATACTAACCTGATAAAGTACTAATTCTTTTTTATATGTGTAGTCCTTAAATGATAAGCTGCATTTTTTGTTAACTGCACTGCACTTTGACTATTACTTCACAGTGTATTGACTTGTTGTTTTCGATGTAGCTCCTCAATGTAATCTTGTAACTACATGATTTCCTTCAAGGCTTCCATGATTGCCACGTATTTCAATTTCCTATTGTTGATAGAGCCACCAATATTTGTAGTTGAGATACCAAACTTACTACTGTACCTACAATTGTAAAGACATATCAAGTGGTAATTTACCACTAGTTTGATCACTCGAGTAATTTGCATTTACATAACCCTACAACTCTAAAGATATACCATTATAACAAAGAGAGTAATTTGATATACCTGGTAGATATCTTAGTATCTATTTCACTGCATTCCAATGCTCTCTATTAGGATTTTGCATATATCGACTCACAACTCTCACCACCTATGCAATGTATGGTCTCGTGCTTACCATAGTATATATCAAACTCCCCACTGCTAATGCATATGGAATTACCGCTATCTCATCTTTCAAAACTTGAGTGTTTGAACACATATCTGTGGAAAGTTTGAAGTGACTCGCTAGAGGAGTCGCAACAGGTTTTGCTTTGTCCTTGTTAAATCTCTTTAGCACCTTGTTCACATAGTTTTCCTACAACAACCATAATTTCTTATTTTTCCTATCTCTAATGATTTTCATGCCTAAAATATTATATCCTCTCCTAAGTCTTTCATAGTATACTGCAATGATAACATCCTCTTCACTTTTATGATTTTCTTCATATTGAAGTCAGCCAACATCTTATCCACATATAAAGAAAGTTACACGATATCTCCATCGTCATACTTGCGAAAATAAATATAATGATCAGACTCACAATATGCAAATCCTCTTTCTTCCATGAAGCCATCAAACTATAGATAACATTGCCACAAAGCTCGTTTCAAGCAATACAAGTTTTTCTTTAAGCGACATACAATGTGCTCCTTATCTTTGACTTTAAAACTCTTACTTTGTGCCATATATAATTCTTCATCTAAGTTACCATGTAAAAACACTATTTTCATGTCCAACTACTCAAGATAAAGATCCTTCATTGTAACTATACTTAGCAGAATTGTGATTGATGTCATTTTCACTACAGATGAAAATATCTCGAAGTAACCAATCCCTTCTTTTTTAGAAAAGCCTTTGATCACACGTCTCGCCATGTGTCTAATACTACCATCTACTTCATTCTTAATCATGTACACCCACTTGTCTAACAAAGCTTCTCTACCTATGCCAACTTGGTCAACTCCCAAGCTTTATTCTAAAATAATGAGTTCATATCGTCTTTTATAGCACGCTCCCATTGCAAGTGAGATATGTCTTTTTTTGCCTCATCGTAAATGCCTGGTTCTCCCGAATTTTCATATAAGACATTGCTCAAAACAGTATCGGCTTATGGATCAAAATTTACTTTTAGGTGTCTCACACGTGTAGACCTCTTTAAGATAGGTACTTTAGGGTCATTAGTTTTCTCCGAATCAATGTGTTCCTCTTGAACTGCCTTCTCACTGGTAATAGGCTCATCTTGAACCTCTTCTTCAAGTGCACTTTGATCTATTGGAACCATCTTCACGGGCATTTTGTTCAACTGAACATATTCTGTTTCAACTATTTTCTCATGCTGTTTTTGACAATCCTTGTAAATCTTTTCTTGTGAAATACCACATTCCGATTGTGGATGACTTTGTTGTTCTCATAATCCCAAAGCCTATAACCATACTCATCGCCGATTTATTCAATAAAGAAGCACTTTTGGGACTTAGCATCAAGCTTCTTCCTATCCTCCCTATCATTCAAAGCATATGTAGTACAACAAAACATTTTTAGATGTGAATAATTAATCTTTTTAATTGACCACAATTCTTGTAGTATTTCTTCATCCAACGCACTAGTGGACTCCTGTTGATAAGATAACTAGTTGTATCAACTAGGGCAGCCCATAAGTGTAATGGGAGACTCATGTGTAGCCTCATGTATCTTGCACATTCTAGAATAGTTATATTCATCTTCCTAGCTACATTGTTCTCTTGAAGAGTTTTAAGAACAGTCTTCAACCTATGTATGTCTTCCGGGTTTAACTATTTTGCAAATTCTTTACTCATTTTTCGCCACTAATGTCAAACTTCAAAGCTTTCATCTGATAACTTGTCTCTTTTTCAACCATGGTCTTCCATATTTTGAACATCTCAAATGCTTTTGATTTTTCTTTGAAGCATAGACCTAAGTCTTTCTAGTTGCATCATCAATGAAGGTCACAAAATATCTCTTATCACCATAAGAGAGTTCCTGAGCTAGTCCTCATACATAAGTATGAACCAACTCTTACTTCTGACCTTTATTATGTCACCCATTCAATTGAAAATTGATAGCTTTCTGTTTTTCGTAAATGCAACTCTCATAAAAATCTAATTGAACTTTTTGCAACCTAGGAAGTAATTTCTTTGACTACAACTACTTTACACCATTTTCACTTAGATGCCCCAAATGATAAAGCCAAAAAGTAGACAAATTACCTATAGCCATTGTAGTTGCAACCATATCACTGATATTATCTCCTTGAAGAAGGTGAAGTGTACACATATACTTTCCATTTGTTACTACTCTTGCCCCTGAGATTATCTTCCAATCTCCACCTTCAAAAGTTGTTATCCAACCTTATTCGTCAAATTTACTAATTGAGATAGGATTTTTCTTTAAATTTGGAATATGCCTAATTTCACGCAAAACAATATGTCCTCCACCTAAGACGTTCACAATTATAGTTCCTTTTCCAACAACTGAACACATGTGGCTGCTTCCCACAACTATTTGCTCGAAATCTTCATTGACATTATCATCAAATATGCCTCTTTGCGAGGTGCTCTAAAAAGAAGCAATGGAATCGATAAAGCACTTGTCTGTCATTAAGTTAAACCTTACAAACAAACACAAATTCTCTAGCAAAGATTCATCGCTAACCACATTAGCTCATTGATTCTCATCTTGCTGCTTCTTTTTCTAGGCTTCACATTAAAACCTCCGGTGTCCGGTTTGGTGACAAAACTAATACTCATCTTTTGCAATATGTCTTTTACCCCTTGATTGTACCTATCACGCCCGTTAAATTTTCCTTTGTTTTTACTTCTTCTACGGTTCTCCACCGTTAGTGCCGTTGAAGATGTAGATGCCAAAAAGTTACCTCAACTTAAGACTTTCATTCGCATCTCTTCATCCACGATGCTACTCACAGCATCATCCAAAGTCAAATCATCATTGATGGTGCTCGAAATTCCCCGCATTATAGTATTGTAGCTTTTTGGAAGGGAACATAAAAATGATAAAACTTGGAACTTTATATATACATTTATGCCTAGAAATTCTAACTGACTCGTGACCTACATGAAACTATTAATATGCCCTACCACAGAACTTCTATCAAATAACTCCATATTAACCAGTTTCTTTAGCAAAAATACCCGATTTCATGTGGACGATTTCTCATAAATATTCGTTAGAATATCCATGGCTTTTTTTGCAGCTTTTGCTTTCACAATATGGTACCCTATCTTTTTCGTCAACTCTAAACTAATCGCACCTAATGCCTTTTAATCAAGAATTTTCTATTCAGCTTCTGCTATCATATCCACTTTCGCCATCTTGAGTTTCTAACCTTCAAGTGGCGTATAGAGATCTTTTTGATAAAAATAATTCTAGATTTGGAGTTTCCACCATCTAAAATCTTGCTCATCGAACTTATTGGTTATGATTTTATCTTTTGTCATACTATTTACTTTCAATCGAGTGTCATTGAAAAACCCTTGATGTTCTCCATTAGCCAACCCAAACTCTGACATCAAATGTTACAAAATCGCATGTTGATTCCAAAAGAATACCGCTAGTAAACAATCCACTCAACAAAATATAATACTAAAATAATAGAATTAGAAGAACACGCTAGAAAATTAGTTATCGAAGTTCACCCAAACTTGGGCTACATCTCCTCATATAGGCACTTAGTGAATCTGCTAGACTTTGAAGAAAGTTGATATGTAACAATGATTTTTTCTCAAGATTAGGACATAAAGAGATTGAGAACCCTCACAAAGAAAAAGAATCACTTTTTTCTTCTCTCTTTTTCTTTCTTCTCTATTTTCTTTCTTAGTGTCTTGACGGCTAGCATCTTTTTATCACTAATATGAAAATTTAGCTTTTAACCTATAAGCATATCTAATAAAAAGACCCCAAAAAAAAAAAAAAAAAGCCCCTAAGAAAGATTTGGCTTCATCTACAGCAAGTTGGATCTTCCAATTATCTCGAAAAATCAGATTCAGTCGCATGGAAAGATCGCTAGTCTCTTTCAATGCCAACCTTCATAACGCCGGTTGATCGAGTTTAATTGAGACCTTAAAAAGATTCCTTTTTTAATCACAACACTTCGTATGCAAAATAACCTTACCATCGTAAATCACGGTTAGTGATGGCTACCCAAAAAATCAAAGCCGACTGGCTCGCTTGTTGGTCTTCTTCTATTGATTTTTTTATTTCGAATCATAAGTCCCTTTAATATGATATTGCCTTTAAGCATAATAATGCATCGAAGGAACATAAAAGGAAGACTTTAGATAGGAGACTTCGGACATGTTAATAAGTCAAGAAAATGCCACTTTACTACGTCACATATTGGCTTCATTTGAGGTGTCCACGTTCTATAATTATTGCGTGCAGTGTTCCTTAGATCAAGTTGTTATATTATTTATTAATCAAAAGTGATCTCAATTCAGTATTTCCCAAATTAATTCTAATTTATTGTCCAATTTATTATCCACGTTAATTGCGTGATAACTACCTATTAATTGTTATCATAACGGTTTTGATGGAACATGTCGGTAACATAATAAATGGAATAAAAACGTCAGGTCGTCTAGACCAAATCTTATTAGTACAGACAACACTCCATTGAGTTTTGAGGGATATTGGCTAGTGGAACAAGACATTTAGATCCAGTGATTCCATATTTGCACATCAATCAACATACATTTCATGTATCCATCAAAGGTTTGCAACTTCCACGTTTGCAGAATTTCATCAGTGGCTAGAGGTATGTATCAAATTTATTTCGTGAAGAAATTGGGCTCACCAATTTAGTTTATTAGATTTAGTCTGATAGTGGGTATCAAAGCATGTTTATGATCTCTATCTTAGTGAAAATTTTGGAATTTTGTATGTTTTTGTTGGATTATGAATAGGTAAACTTTGGATGTTTTGTGGCTTGGAACGGAATTTCAAATTCCAACCAAATTCAAGCAACCCACCACACGATAACAGATCTACACAATCACACCGCTATTAGGAAGAAAAGCCTTAAGGTAATTCGGCATATTACTGATTGCTGAAAGCTAATCGAGCAATGAAATTTTTCGAGGGTTTTAGGACAAATCGTTTTAGGATCATTTCCAGTCTATTTGTTGGTTGTTTTTGCTAGATCTTGAAAATATGAATTTATCTCGGTGTTTTTTTTTTTTTTTTAAATTGCCAATCAATTTGATCGGATATGAGTTGAGGAAGAAGACCCAAGCAGTGGAATGGAGGCCAATCACAGCGGAGCAACAACGAAAGAAAATCCCAAAGAGAAGACCTCATGCACATGTGTCACACGCGCCCAAGTGCAACGCACGCATGTCGTAGGGTCCAGTGATGCAAACTTACATTCCTACCCTTGCCTACCTGAATTACGATTTTGCCCCTCCGCATAAAAGAAAATTACAATTCTGCCCTAATGGCACAAAATTCCGAATTTGCCCCCTTTTGGGTGTGGAAACTTACAATTTTGCCCTTTTGGGTGTAAAATTCTTGTTATAGCCCTTCAAGTGAAATTCCAATTCTGCCCTTACATGTAAAATTCTAGTTTTACCCCATTTACTGTTTTGCCCCCACGTGCAATTTTATGAATATTTTCTTGTAAAATTAAATGTCTAGTGATCCACATATATTTAATTAATTGAAGATTAGCCACAGTATCTTTGATCATATTAAATTATATACATTAAGAGTTTTTGGATCACATATAGTCAAAGACATTAACTGTGATTAATCACCTTAATATTATGATTTTTATCCCACAAGAATTTTCAATATATTAATGTGATTAATTAGGATGAAATACCATTTTATCTTTCTTAATTTACCCACAAGGATTGAGAAAGGGAATATAATTTGATAGCTTCATCATGAAATAATTATGAATCTCTTTAAATTAGAAACTTAGACCACAAACAGTTTTTGATGTTATGTGATTCATATTTTATAAAATGTTTTACATTGGTTAAACATTAATTAAGTTTATTTGCCTCAAATATATTGATACACAAGTTTTCTTTTTGATTATGATGCAGCTTTACCATGTATGATTAGTTCCAATATAATTGTTCCCAAGATAAATGGTGATGACTATAAAGAATGGAGAGAATTAATCATTATCCAATTGAAGAGTATGCATATTGATTATGCTACATAGCTAGACGAATCACCTGCTCCTACTAAGGCTAGCACTCCGGTTGAGGTTACTCTTTATGCACAATGGGAGCAATTTAATCACCTCAATGTAATGTACATCAAGACATAACTTTTTGATAGCATTCGTGGTTTAGAAATTTAGCATAACAATGCTAAGGAATAGCTAGGGACTATTGATGCACAGTGTAAATCTTCAAAGTAGGCACATGCCATGACCCTCATTATGAAGTTCTCATCATTAAAGCTTATCAATGCGAGAAGTGTGCATGAGCACATCATGAAGATGAGGGACATTACAGTTTAGCTGAAGATTCTTAAAGTTGAGATATCAAAATCCTTTCTAGTATATTATACTCTGAACACTCTCCCACAAAAGTATACCCCTTTCAAGACCTCTTACAACACATATAATTATATATGGCCAATCAATGAACTCATTGTGACATCCCAAATTTCTTATTCTATTTTCAATTGAATGAGTCAGGCTTTTCTTTGAGCTGATCACTGATAAGATAACTAGTCTATCTAGTGAAGTTATTAAGGGATATAGACTTGAGAATTCGACCAAAATCAACTACTCGATCGTGCTAATATGCAAAGGTCATTACGACACCGTCAAAATCGATCAGAGACTGAAGATAGGTCGATTCGACAAAGGTATGTGATTGGTGTGTGAATGATTCCACTTGATTGTAAAATTCTCATCGAATGGCACTAGATCGATTTTCTGTCATTTATGTACCATGTGCCCATATTTGAAATCTCGAGATTTTCACGATAATCAAGAGTCGCCAATGAGTCAAAAATGTACAATGTGGCTCGAAAATAATCGAATACAGGTCAATTGCACTAAAAATTCCTAAAAGCTACCCGATAGGTTAGGTTACACTAAAATCACACCCGGTTGAAATTAACCATGAATTTAAACACGATTTCATAAATTAAAAATTCTATCATGTTACAATTCATTTTAAGAACGTCGACTCATCCTCCAAATATTTTTCTACAAACCCGAGCTTTTGGCGAAAATTCAAAGTAAGGCTATTTCGGACCGAAAAATTCAAGGGACCGTTTTTTGTCGCATTTTTGGCCATTAAGTTGGTTCAGTTGATGAGGAAAAATCATAAGAGGGACGATGGCACCTTGACTGAATTTTTGGGGCTTCAATTGGATCAAATTGGAGGAGAATTGAATTGGACTTAGAGGGAAATTGTCCAAATTCATAGGACCAAGGGGCAGCAACATTTGGACTATTTAGGGAAGCTTCTAGGGAAGTTTGGGTGTGGATAATGGCTAAGGAGGATGACAGCAGCTGGTGGAGCAACCTCTCAAGTGTTCTTGATATTTTTGTGGCCCCTTTGCAGTTGGCTTCTTCTTCCTTAAACAGCTCCTTTATCCATTGTTGAAGTATTATTGAGGTTAGAAAACTAGAGAGAGACTGGCTAGCCTTCCCCCTAGCCTGTCGACCACCACCGGAGCCCCCCTCGCCACCCGTTTGCTTGTTGCGAGCCCGCACACCGTCTGCAAGGTGTCTGCCTACCCTGCTCACATCCCACTCGTTCGCCGTCCTCCCACGTGCCCTGGCAATCATCAAGCTCACCCTAGTCGACGTCCAGCCACCTGAGCCGTCTCCATTGCCGTCCAGCCGCCTAAGCTGTCTTCGCTGCCATCCAGCAGCCACCGTCGCCCGCAACAACCATCTGTTGCCCGCCTGGCCCGTTCCGGCCCAGCCAATCGCCTCGACCAGCCCTCTCGGCCCAACAAGCAATGGCCGAAGCTCAACCCTAGCCAAGAGCTTGTGGCATGTTCTTAGGCTTGTCCAAACCTCCGTTGGTGTCACCGCAAGCTCAAGTGTCGCTCAACTCTGCGTCACCGACGTCATGGACTCACCGGCCCGCTAAACTGGTGAGTTTACTTACTAAACTATGCTTATGGAGTTAATAATGCTTAGTGGATAATAATTTTAGGTTAATGTGGGATTAGGTGGTTAGTTAGTGTAGATTAATGATTTAATTATTCAATTGTGTATGTTAGGTGGTTAAAACGGATTGATTAGGGGCTAAAGAGGTCGTGCTATTTATCTAGATAGGTTTGGAAATTTTCAAGACCTGTTTAGGTGGTTAGATTAGCGTTTCCGATCTAAGTGAGTTTTTATGGTATTTAATTTACATTATTTAATTAATTTTGGTATTTATTTAACTATTTAATATTTTCTAGAAATTATCTTGGGATAGCGAGTGGATCGGAATTTCATGCTGATTGCGTAGTGGTATGCTTAGTTTATGCAATTGAGTGTTAATTTATGCAAATTGAGTGGTGATTGGAATTTTGGTTATTTATCCCAAATTTGTGAAATTTTAATATTTAATTAGAAAACCTCGAGTGTCAAGTTTTGACACTGAAAATGGTTTTAAAGACTATATCATTTGCCAAAGAATCCACTTCGATCCCTTAAAACTCAAACGAAGTTGCATGTGTTATTTTCCTTCACTTAGCAAAGCTTCGTATTCAAGTGCAATCAAGGTAGTAAAGACAATCGGTAATTCATGATTTGCATTCATTCGAGGTAAGTGAAATTTATAATGTTAAGTTAGCTTAAATTTACTTAGTTACTTCTATTTTGATTGGTTAGATGAGAGGTAAAGTCTTGATGTGGGTATGGTGGTTGTTAAGTGACTTGATAATATTTTCACAAGTTCGTTCTACTTCGTTTTGGCTCATTATGGTACATTTTGTGTGATTCTAGGTAGTCAAAACATGCAGTTTGCTATATTTGTCTTGATAACTCATTTCATGTTTGTTCTGCTTCTTTCTGCCTCATTCTTAGTAGTTAGAATTTGGTTGTTCTGCCATCTTTGTCTTGCTAACCCATTGCAAGCTCATTCTACTTTTCTCTACCTCATTATGGATAGTTAGAATCTGCTTGTTCTATCATCTTTGTCTTGGTAACCCATTGCATGCTCATTCTGCTTCTTTCTGCCTCATTCTAAATAGTTAGAATTTGGCCGTTCTGCCATCTTTGTCTTGGTAACCCATTGCATGCTTGTTCTGCTTCTTTCTGCCTCATTCTAAATAGTTAGAATCTAGCCATTCTACCATATTTATCTCAGTAACCCATTACATGTTCGTTCTACTTATTTATACCTCATTTTGGATAGTTAGAATCTAGCTATTCTAGCATCTTTGTCTCGGTAAGTCATTGCATGTTCGTTCTGCTTCTTTTTGTTTCATTCTGAGTAGTTATTTATCTAGTCGTTTTGTCGTAGTTATCTCAATGATCCATTACATGTTTGTTTTGTAATGTTTTGTTGGAATTCTACCAGTCATAATCTATTTGTTTCACTTGTTTATGCTAGAATTTCTTAAGACGGAATCTCTTAATTTGTGAGTCTGCTCGAATATGTTCATTGATGAATCTGATCACTTGCTGAATCTACTAACTTGTGAATATGTTCGTTCATAAGTCTGTTTATTGGTTCAGGTATACTTTACTAAATTTGAATCTAATTCTCATAAACGTTGCTCTCTCGCCACTGCGAGGTTCTCTCTCAACCTGGTTGAGTTTTGTTTCCCTATCCTGAGGTGATAGCAATCCATCTACCCCTTTTCAACCCACGAATAAAGCCTAATTTTCCCCAATCATGTATGAGCATCATCATCTTCCACCAGATTAGAAGCCTCTTCCCTCTTTCATCCACCACATTGCTATTCTTCGGGATGTCTCTTTGAAGGGCACTGGTGTGAAAACCCAGATCTGCTGGTTTCTGCTCGTATAGCATGGATTTCGCAGCTCTCCTTCTACTGGTAGAATATCTAATGGACAATGGCGTGAAAACCCAGATCTGCTGGCTTCTGCTCCAATAGCATGGATCTTGTATCTCTAAACCTCGGCTCCACTATCCAAGGTTAGACCAAACCCCCCTACGATATAGCCACAACTGATCTCTCATTACTTGACTGGATTGTTGCTTAAGATCACTGGATCTGTAGTCTCCCTTGCTGCTGTTGTGTCAATCGCACAATAAATCTAGAGCTCCCTTCATTCTAAGGCCAAAGCATATTTTAGTATCTCGTCTCCAGGATATGGCAGAAAACAAGGAAACTCACCTTCGCTTAGCAGCTCTCTATCGTAGAATGGGTGACCTATGGTCTGATGATGATGTTACGGATCTTGGCGATGACCTTCCAAAGGCTACAAAAAAATAGAGTGAGCTAACCATATATGGCAAACTCTATTTGAGACCTAACGTCAACTTTCAGGCATTTCTCTCTACTATGACAAATGCCTGGAAAATCGACACTGTTCATTGCGAACAGATTGAAACGGACTTCTTCTCCTTTACCTTTACATCACAGGTAGAGAAAAAAAGAGTTTTACAACATGGACCATGGTGTTTCTCAGGAAATCTATTAGTCCTAAAAGAAGGCGATCCAAACATACCTAAGCATTGTTATGAATTTACGCACTCTGCGTTTTGGGTCCATTTCATCGGTCTACCCCGAGCCAGGATAACTGTAGATGCCATAAGACTTTTAGCCACTAAACTGGGTCAAGTAGAGGAGATAAAAATTGAGGCCAAAAGTCTAAATGGTGCAAAATATGGGAGAGCCAAAGTGTTACTAGACCTATCCAGCCCTCTCAAAACAGGAAACGTTATATCATGTGGGGGAAAACAATGGTGGATCGATTATAAATATGAAAGGCTGCCTTATTACTGTTACTCTTGTGGCCGAATTGTTCACTATGCTACTGCTTGTCCTGAAATACCCTATGAAGAAACTAGCTTACCTCATGATCAACCAGGCCGCTATGGTTCTTGGTTAAAGACAGAAGTGAAGGAGAATAGCCCCTACTGGAAGACTTTTTATAGCAACCTTGATCTATTGGAACCGGATGATGAGGTGGTAATGAAGACTCAGACAGAGATCCTGGAAACACCTGCTGCAACACCATAGGCAGACTCATTAGCGCTGGCGATTGTTCCTGCACAACCTGAACAAACAACACCTCTGAGCTTCAATCAAACTCACACCTCAGCAGAACAGCAGACCCTCCTCCTATGTCCAACCAGCAGTGAGGTGTTACCACATAATACAAAGAAAGGAAAGGCAATCTATAAAGCTCCTGCAACAAAAAAAAAAAAAAAAAAAAAGGGTCAGTCCCTATGGAAAAAAACTGAATCAAGAGCATGGGTTGGATGAAACTTTGTTGTTGGATACCCCAGGAGCAAGCACAAGGGCTTTGGTGGCTGGCCCGAAAAAGCCACCTCAAAGCAAAGATGAAACTCCTTAGCCGGAAGGCTGTCAAGGTTGGGCAACCCCTTGACAAGTCCAAAGCATTTTTGGGCCCTTGTGGCCCAAGAATGGCCCAACCTGGTGTTCATCATGGAAACAAAAAATCAGAACCATGTTGTGGAGAGAGTAAGGCAAAAGACTCAATTACAGCATTCCTATATCATTGATCCAGTCAGTATAGCTAGAGGTTTAGCACTAATGTGGGATGCAAAGCTTCAAGTGGAAGTGGAAGGGACTTCTAAGGAGCTTATTAATCTTAAATGTACAGATATGCAAAGTGGTAACCTCATGCGTATATCCTTTCTACATGCACCTACCAATTTTCAGGAGAGACTCAGACTATGGCGTATAGTGAAAGAATGCAATTCCTCTAACCCACTACCATGGCTATGCATTGGGGATTTTAATGAAACTCTTTACCATTAGGAAAAGGTTGGATGTAGGGAGGTGGACCGTAACCGTATTGCAGCTTTCTAGGAGTTCTTAGACGATTGTTCTCTAATGGATGTTGAAAGCAAGGGCTGCGCCTTTACCTGGTCCAATAAAAGAGAAGGGGCTGCATTAGTTAAAAACGGTTAGACAAGGTGCTCTGTACTATGGACTGGAGAGTACAACATCCAAATGCTCAACCCTTCGCTCTACCAGCCATAGGTTCGAACCACAGCCCAATTATCTTATCCCTCTCTCCAACAGGCAAGAAATCTCAGTACTGGTTCAAGTTTCAGCCCTTTTGGCTTGAAGATCCTGATTTTGTGAAAGTCATGTAGCGAGTTTGGAAAGTACAACATCCTGATACTACTACCCTGCTCCAAAAACTATAGAAACTGAAAGCAAATTTACACAAATGGAGCAGAGGAAAATTCCAGAATGCCCAAAAACAGATCAACACCCTCAAATTCCGTCTTATGGAATTGACTAACAGCAACAATGGAGAACAATATAGGGAGGAAATACTCAGAAAATCGAAGAGCTCTGGAGACAGGAAGAAATTTATTGGGGTATGAAATCAAGAATTGCATGGATAAAATGGGGTGATCAGAATACTAAGTACTTTCAGGCCACCACCATTCAACGACGACAACGAAATAGAATATCTATGCTTCGAATAGATGATAATACTTGGTGCAAGGATCCTAGAACCATTACTTCTCACATCACCAACTTCTATCAAGCTTTATTCACTTCTGTTGGGGACCGAAATTATTTACCTGTATTGGATCAATGTCAACCAATTATAACTGAGGAGATAAATGCAGATTTAACAAAGCCAGCCACTCATGAATTAATCAAAGAAGCAGTTTTTCAATTAGGGACTTCAAAGGCTCCGGGTCCGGATGGCCTAACTGGCCTATTCTATCAAAGTCAATGGACCACCCTCAAAGACGATATTTTCAACATGGTTCACTCTTTCCTCAGCCTAGGTACATTGGAACCAGATATAAACAGAACCCATATCACCCTTGTCCCAAAAGTATCAAATCCAAAACACATAACCCAATTCAGACCCATTAGCTTGTGTAACTTTACCTATAAAATCATTGCCAAACTGCTAGCCAACAGGCTTAAACCATGGCTGCCAATGTTCATTGCAGAAGAACAAACAGCTTTTATGAGCAACCGGCTGATCCAAGACAATATCTGCATTGTTCAAGAAGTGATCCATCAATTAAGGGTGAGGAAGAGGACTCGCAAGCAGCAAGCGATTCTCAAATTAGATATGCAAAAAGCATACGACATGGTGGAATGGAACTTTCTTTGTGATTACATGCTCAAGTTGGGCTTTCATGCGAGATGGGTTCAATGAGTTAAAATATGCATCTCTTCCGTATCTTTCAATATTCTAATTAATGGCGAGCCATTAGCTGAGTTTAAACCTACGAGAGGCATTTGACAGGATGATCCCCTCTCACCCTATCTCTTCATCATCATGACAAACCTTCTATCCTCACTAATGCGCACAGCTGTTCTAAATGGAACTATAAAGGGCATTCGTTTAAATCCTACCTGTCCCACCCTATCTCATCTCTTATTTGTAGACGATGCCATTTTCTTTCTAGATGGCACAATCAGAGAAGCCCAAAATATTTCAAATGTTTCGAACCGCATCGCTATGTCACAAAGCCGGGCGATTAATCTCAACAAGTCTAGCCTCTTTGTGGGGAAGAGCTGCCCTCCTCAACTTCGACAGAACATAGCCTTAGAGTTGAGAGTGGCTATTACAGAACATTTAGGGAAGTATCTTGGAATTCCAGCTGATTGGGGGAAAACAAAAAAGCAAATGTTTGCTTGGCTGTTGACAAGATTTGAACGGAAATTGGAATGGTGGAAAGAAAAATTAATTTCAAAAGCTGGGAAGGAGATCCTTATAAAAACAGTTATCCAGGCCATTCCTCAGTATGTGATGTCCATATTCAAAATTCCGACTTCCATATGTAGAACTATAGAGAAAAAAAAAAAACAGATTCATTCTGGTGAAACAAGATGCGATAAAAGAGGAATCCATTGGAAAAAATGGGAAGAGTTGAAAGTCAGGAAGGATAATGGTGGTTTGGGTTTTAAAGATTTGCAAAATTTTAACTTGGCCACGTTGGGAAAACAGGCATGGAGGATTATAAACCAACCTGATGCTCTCTGGTGCAAAGTACTAAAAAGCATTTATTTTCCTAAAAGTGACTTTTAGGCAGCAAGAAATGGAAATCGACCATCATGGAGCTGGAAAAGTATTTTACAAGGGAGAGCAATCATTGAACCAGCTACCAGGTGGGAGATTGGGGATGGCAAACAGATCAGAGTCCAAGAAGACCTATGGCTGCCTACTGGAAGACTTATTGGTCCAGCAAACAAAGATGAACCACATTTTATGGCTGATCTCATCGATAGTGAAAACAAGATGTGGAATGAAAACAAGGTTACAGCCCTGTTTCAGGAAGAAATTGCAAACGAGATACTAGCCCAACCTCTCTATTTACATCCTTGACAGGATAAAATTGTATGGACAGCAAACAAGTCTGGCAGCTACACAGTCAAGAGCGGTTACAATCGTATGCAAAACTCAAACCCGAACCCCAGCAACAAACCTCCATCCACATCATACCAGACACCCAAATCATTCTAGCCTACAATATGGACACTTCCCACACCTCCAAAAATTCGCATCCTAATATGGCAGATATGCAATAACTCACTCCCAACCAAAGAAAATCTTCATCGCAGGAAAATGTTACCTGACCCATTGTGCCAAATATGCGGCCAAGCCCCCGAAACCATGGAGCATCTCTTCATCCTCTGTTCATGGACAAAAGCCATATGGTCAGATCCTCAAAACCAAGCCGACACCAACCCAGACCACATAACCAGAATAGATAAATGGCTTTTCGAGAATCTTACCTCCAGAACTGATGCCGGATCAAAAGCCCTCTTCGCAGCTCTTCTATGGAATATCTGGGTGACTCGCAACACTGCAATCTTCAGGGGAACCAAGCCAATCCCCTCCCGCACCAAAGAAAACGCTCGGATTCTAGCAGATCTACACCTGAAATGGGGAAAACAGGGGAAGAAATTGTCAAAGCGGGATGCGGTAGACACAAACAACTGTAAATCTTGGTTACCTCCCGACCCTCCCTCGTTGAAGCTTAATATTGATGTAGCTTGGAGCAATTCATATCACGCAGGATCGGTGGCAGGGATCTGTCGAACTGCTGCAGGAAGCATCATTGCTGGGTTTGCTGAATCGATCTTCGCCCCATCAGCCCTAATTGCGGAAACCCTAGCACCGTGTCCGGCTCGAGATGGATACGGGAGAAGTGAACCCTAGCCGCACGAACTGAAGTCTCTCTCGACTCTATCTCCCTTGATCTGCCCATTCACGTATCAACTGATTGCTTATCCGTAGTTGAGGGTGTTCTGGGCCGAGAAGACCCTCATTGGCAAGCCCAACCGTTCATTCTGGACTGCAAACTCCTCCTAGCCCAAATGGAAGACATAACTATTATCTTTGAGCCCAGGCAGACTAACATGGCCGCAGACTGGGTAGCACGTGCGAATCGAGCGAATTCTCTTCCATGTAATTGGGTTAATTATCCTCCTATGCCTCTTCTTTCTATATTATGTCTAGATGTACCTGCTTATGGTGCCCATGTTATGGGCTAGTAATGAATTTCATCTCCTTTTGACAAAAAAAAAAAAAAAAAATCTAATTCTTATTGAATCCGCTCATGTGTTGATTCTGTCCATTGCTAAATTTGTTCATTTATAAGTTTGTTCATTGTTGGATCTGTTCTTTTGTTCTATGAGCTTTTATCAAGCTAGAATTTACTATTTTAATTGTTCAGACTTTATGACCATAATGTACTTGTTCACCCAAACTTAGAACATGCCTATTTGATGTACTAGTCAAGAACCTACTCAATGTTTAGATTCAAAACATACTCATTTAATTTACTAGATTTCAATGTCTCGAACCTGCTCAATGTTTAAACTCAGGATATACCCATTTGATTTACTCTATTTTTAATGTCCATAACCTTCTCAACATCCAAACTCAAAATGTACTCATTAAATATCCATACTTTGACAATCAGAATATGATTATATGTTATTAGATATGTGGCTATTTAGTTAACGCATTAAATTGAGTTGAAATATGTGTGTTATACTTGTGAGTATGTATATATCATGGCATGAATGAAATTAATGTGAATTCTTCACCCGTATAGCGGTAAGTGACGATACCACGTAATGGAAGTTTGCAGGATGCCCCGTGTGTCGAGATGTCTCGAAGAGTGTTTTGGGATGCCTCGAAAGTTGAGATACCCCTGTGATGGAAGTTGCGGGTTGCCTTGAAGTTGAGATGCCCCATGTGTCGAAATGCCCTGGGAGTGTTCAAGAGGATGAAGCATTAATAAATAAAATATATTGTTATATGTAGAACCAAATCATTATGTGAAACATAGTGTGCACATGCATGAGTTAGGATGGATGTTCTATTGGTTAACAACTTTTGTGATAAATGAACATGAAAAGTAAAGTCTGTTTATATATGTATCATACTTATCGGAGGATTATGCCTTTATTTTGTGTATATCAAGTGAAGTGGTAAGATTATTTTTCTAACTTAAAATTAGAAATTTCATTTGTTGGGGTTCGACTCATCCCTTTTATTTTTCAAACGTGTAGGATGGACACCCCTTAGTTCTTGTACTATAGAGTCGCTACATATAATGAAAGTTTTTATGAAAGTGTGCCAAAAAAAAAAAAAATCATAAGTGAAGGATTCTAAGTCGATTAAACATTCCTATCACCGGTGGTGGTCAATCTCTTCTTCCCAACAGCAAAATCGATACGAACGTCAGATGATGTAGTCAACATTGATTGTCACCATCCTCACATCAATCAAATGAGTATATCTTCCTGGTTTATTTCTTGCTGATTCTTCAGTTAACAAAGAATCCACCACAAAGTCTTGGTCGTGTCAATATAATACTGAATACATTTCCACCAAATTGCTAACGATGGATTGGTTGGCTTCCTGGACTTCTCTTTGTAAGGTCGAAAATTGAAGGACGAAGGAAACGGCAATAACATAATGATGTTCGTGAAGAACTGAAAAGTCCCCAAATTGGACTGGAGAAACGTCAAGTTCAAGACCGAGAGAGCTATTGCGGAGTGTGAAGGGGGAAAATCGAAAACGATGGCTTAGATAGAATGTCAAGATCGACGGCTTGTCCACTTTATATCATATATGCATTCTAGAGCATCATCAATCATGATGCAAGGTAGATAAATGTGATGTTGAATAGCAATGGCCACCACAAACAAAAAAGTCATCTAGAATTTTTTCATGAGGACCCCATCGGAAGTGGTCAAAGGTTTTTTCTTTCATCGGTGAAGATAGATATAGAAAAACGAAATGAAGGAGCGAAGCCCTGAGAGAGAGAGAGAGAGAGAGAGAGAGACGTGGACACCGCCAACACTATGGTCGTCGCCTATTGAAAGAGGCCACTGGACAATGGTTGTTCTTGAGGGCCGCTGTTGTCCATGTTGCCCTAGTTCATCTCTCTTCTACAGATGTGCTCTTGTTGTCCATGTTGCCCTAGTTCATCTCGCCGGCGTCCTCGAGAGGAGAGCCCTTCGCCGGCGTCGGGCTCTTCTACAGATGTGCTCTTGCGAAAAAAAAAAGGGAAAAAAAGGAAAAAAAAGAAAAATAGTAACGAAGGACTTTTTTCTTTTTTTTGAACAGATGTTCTCTTGCTTAAGCAGCAGAAATTTTTGGAATTTCTTTTCCCCCGGTTCATCCCACCTCTTAGATCGATTGTTGTTTCTATTCGGGACATATTGAGCATCACCAAATATCGAATAAAATAAATGTTTTAGGAGTTGGAAATCAAATTGATTTAAAGCATGCCATTTGATTGCCTAGCATTGTTGACTCATTGGGGAACTCAAAGCAACAGTTGCAAGCAGTTGTGCACTAGGCAGACCAATTACAACCCAGAAAGGAACTCGAACTTGATTTTAAGTCTTCAAAATGATGTCTAGACAGAGCGACACGCTCGAGATTTGAGTATAAGAGATGTTAGAGATAATTATAAAATTTCACAAGAGAGTTCAAGTGGACAAATTGATCATATCTAGATTACTCTTACTTTAAATATAAATATAAACCCAAAAGTACTTTCATCTCGGTCAAATAGGGTATCCATTTATACTCGTGTAAATTGTTCGGAAAACATACCACAATCAGAAGGTTTTCTGGAACCTGGAGTCATCCAATTATAGCGGCCTTTTAACACTCGATCCAACACTTCGGCCCATGAATCGATGCTCAGTAGTGAGGCCCATTATCCACTTTTGGAAATCTCCACGTCGAATCTCTTGTCAAATGTCTTGACATTCCTATTACAAAATTGCAAACGTGCCTCGTATAATGGGATGAGCATACATTGAACAACTTCAAAATTTTGATAAAAAATGCAGAAAGTTTGGGATGATGTCGAGGGAACTCATATATATTAAATTTGAAGAAACGAAGAAGGGTGAGTGCAACTTTCAACAAGTAAAGAAAGGCCTACAAGAAACTCACCCCAAAAGAGATTGATCATTTTTAGAAAATCACTAAAGATGTTCATCATGCATGGAAAGATTAAGTTGGCATATTGGTATGGAGATAACGTATGAGAATATAGATGACAGAAATCTTACCTTACAAATGTGTAAAGTAACAAACGAAGAGAGAAAAAGAACAAATAATTTTGCACAAATAATCCGAAAAGGGATTAGTTGAGAACGGGAGACAAGAAATGGAAAAAAGAAAGACTAAAAAAATGAACGAAATCAACTTCGACCAACAAAACTCCTTTTTTTCCTTTAGAGGTTCGGTGGTCAAGTCGTGTTTGTACCAACTTTTGTGCACCTCAACCAGTCTAGATCCCCAGGTGATTTTAAGGGTGCAATATCCATACTAACTTGGTACATTCAAGATTTTATTTTTAAAATGCTTTTAACAAGACTTGAACCCAAGACTAAAAGGAAAAGAGCAAACTCCTTTGCTGTCTAAACTAAACAATCTTGGCTCACATAGTGTTAATTATTAAGGTGATAACAACAGTTTCACATTATTAAATAAATTAATAAAAATACAAATGTTGAAAAAGGTTCATGAAACTAAAGGGAAGAAAAAAGGTTGAGTAAATCTCAACACACAAAACAAGTTGAGGAACACCACTTAAATTACGTTTGATCATCCAAATTTCTAATCGGGATAAGACTGATTTCTAATCGGGATAAGACTGAATAGAATAAGATATGAAATTCTTGGATTTTTTTATATCATGTCAATTGTTTGGTGAATTGTAATATTAAAGTTTCGGATATATTCACATTATATCACACTTTTTTTTTTATATAAATGGCATATCATTATAAATGAACCTAAATGTTCATAAACGGAGAAGGTGAAAATCTCATGTAACATTATTCCTTAATTTATTTTTATTTTTATTTTTATTTTTCCTCTTTTTTATATTATTTTCTTTATTATTTATTTTTCCCCTTTCATCATTCGTTTATAAAATTTTATTAAGTAGTAAACTGTACTAACATACCTAAAATACAAAAATACCTAAAATATATAATAAATATAAATATTTAATTTATAGGTTGAATGTTTATTATAAGATAGAATTAAAGTTGAATATATAAATTAAAATAAGATTAATTAAAATAAATTTATATTTTTAATTTTTAATTTCTTAAATTATAATTCAAATATTATTTATATTGAAATATAATTTCAATTTTGTTAATTTAATAAGTTTGCTATTCGAAAAAAAATAACTTTCCTATTATGAAAATTAGAAATCTTATCTATCTTTATCCCACCTTCTCTATGGGATAATTTTATCCTGTCTATATCCCCCTTATGTCCGACTTTATCATGTCTTAAGTGAGCACCAAACATAGGATATGATAAATCATATCCTATCCCGAATTTTATCACAATTGCCAAATGCAGCCTTAAATGAGGTTAAGATATGAGAAGATAAGTCAAAGCTCATTTGATACTTGTTTGTGGCGGATTTAATTTTTGACGGGCTTACTAAGACACATTGGGCTCTAGTTTCAAAATGAGCCTCCAAATTATAAATGGACCAATATTTAACATGTGAATGTAGATAAAGATATGATAATTGAATCCTAACTTCGTTATTGATAAAACATTAAAACGTGGATTTGATAGATATTACATTTGGGCTGCGTTTGCTCGGAATTTACAAATGGACTTTGGGGCTCTAAAGCCCTTACACAAATGCCAATAGTGTTCCTAATATTTTTGGATAGTTGATACATTTGCATTTCCAAAGCTCTTAGCCCAATGCAAGTCCTATCTAATTTTGGTTTTTGATCATTTCCAAAATGCTAATTAAATTTTTTTCCAACTTTACCCTTGGAAAACTTTGGAAATATCATATTTACCCCTACCATCTTCACCTTGTGTGATGCTGTTGGTGAGCTTGATCCGCCGCCAATGAGCCTCGTTTGAGGTTGGATGACCTTAGGCCTCAGGGGAAAGCCACTTGAGATCTTGCAGCCCCAGTTGATTCATGTGACCTAAGGCAAGGGTGCCAATGCCAAACCAAGCTCACCAGCAACTTGAGCCCTTTATTGACATATGGTAAAAGGTTTAAAATTTTTGTTTTTTAATAGTAAAATTCTTGTAAAAGTATAGTTTTGTTTTTTCAAACAGCATCTAACTAAAGTTGATTCCCAATACTTTTAAATTATACTTTATTATTTACTATATGTAATTTCCAAGAGTCAAACCTAACCCAGTCTCAATCTTAGATGAAAAGCCGAGAAAATTGTTTGCCATTCATAAACGTTATCATGACCTTAATTTTCTACAGAAGATGCAGCCTGTAAAAGCTACAGTTTAATGACAAAATTTTGGATTCTTCTTGCGTGCTCTGATGTGAATGAGAGGGGAGACACTTAAATCAAGCTATAAAACGGCAAAGGGTGAGTACAAACAAATGTGAAATGTCTAGTGAATAATAGTGTTCCTATCTTATAAGCAATATCTTCTTCGTCCTTGCACATGTTTTGCAATAGTTGCTTTCATAAGATTTTTTTATTCAACAAGTCACCACCAGAAACCACACGTAGTTCAATATCTTCTCCATATAAGCGGGACAGAAAATAAGAGATTGATGGTGGCTACTGACTAGAATGTTTGTCCATGACATACGATCGTTTCATTGAAAGATACTAGAGAGTTAGGAGTTCATAAATCAAAAGAAAGAGTCAATGGGACATAATACGAGGAATATTCCGAAAACATACCTGAGCTTTTCCCTAGATTCCACTTACATATCCCTGTTTTTGATGTATACCTCCAAATAAAATGGTCACATTGAAAAGATCAAATTACCGTCGCTTTAAAAATCTCCAAACCACCAAACATTCACAAGTCCTTTCCCCCATCACCCACACAACTCCATCACCAACCCCAACCCACGGCCACCCCCACCTTGATCGTTAGCTCGCCTGACTGTCAACCTGCCACCCCCCCAACCACCATTTGTGCCGCTTACGCAATCTCAACCTCCAATGCCTTCAATCTCATCTCTACCTCCTCCATGCACCACTCTTCCAAAACTCGCTTCTTCATCCCCTATTCTCATAGGAACCCCATGCATGGACGACTACAGTCACGACTTGCCCCACCTAATGGACGTCGTCCAGGCCTTCAACAGAGACGGTGACCTCAATCAAGGTCAGTGTTGCCTGGCACGACCTTTCTCAAGGTCATAAGTGATGAGAGAGAGAGAGAGAGAGAGAGAGAGAGAGAGGAAGTGTCAGAAGTGGCGACAATTAAGGTCTTGACATCCGATGGCGAGCTTAGCGAAGGGCATCATGGCGGCGGCAACTGGTGGTGGCTAACTAGGTTTGAGTTGAGCTTACGGGTTTTGAGTAGGTCGGGAAATTTGAGATTTGCGCTGAGTTATTTTTCAAAAAGAAAATTATGATTTTGTAAATCGTAACTGAGTGCAAAGTGATTACGTAGAGTCAAAAACTCAAGGTCCAAACATTTTCAAAATGAAAGGTTCCATAGAAAGAAATTGGGAAAACTATCCAAAATTTCTAAACCTATTTTTAATCATAAACGTTTTAATTTTACCAATTGAGTCCATTTTGTTAAAATTGACCAAAATTCACTAAAGTAAACGCTGGCTGTCTGACATGAATGCGGCCTGACATGGTACAATCGGCTTACGATGTGAATATCTTTTAATAATATTTTAATAATTATTTGAACTTTTTATATTTTTTTCTTTTTGTCCTTTTCTTTACCTTTTTTTTTTTAAGGTTTTTGGAGAGAGGACCTCCAGCAACCCTCACCGACCCTCTCCAAAAAATTTTAAAAAGCAAAGAAAAGGAAAAGCAAAAGAAAAAATGGTAAAAATTCAAAAATTATTAAAATGTTATTAAAAATATCCACATCAGCAATTTCCAGTTGATTTTGACTAAATAAACTCAATTGGTAAAAGATGAAAAATTTTACAACTCGATTAGCAAAATTGAAAGTTTTAGAACTAATGTGATAAAAGTATAATAGGTTTATGACTTTTTAGATAATTTTTTTGAAAGAAATTGTGCAATTGTTATGAAAGTCAGTTTGAAATCATGTGACTTTATTCCACGTTCGAGAGCTGAAAAAATTGGGTGGAAAATGGTGGATATATTTTGAGTAAGAATGGAGGAAAACTTTGACCTTTTGTACACTTATTTCCACTTAAATTTTCTTCCCCGACTCTCCCAAAAATAGCATTTAGTCTTTAGCATATGTCCATGCAAAACGCCGTGTCGTGAAAACGGACAGCGGAGAAAATAGTCCAATGTGGTTATCTGCACCGTGCTTGCCACTATGAGTAAAATAAGTGAGATATTTTCGACACGGAGTTGACAAAGGTGGCCATCTCCTTTGTCTACATCTTGCAACATAACAGCACTGATAGTGACAAAAAACTTCAGATCTTGGAGAAGGATTAAATAAAGTCGTTTTCACTGCATAAAGAAATAGTTGATGAGCCCTCTTTAGTCAAAATAATGCCCAATTGAAATAACCAAAACGGTGGTAGGTAGTAGAGTTTGATACTTGTGTATTCATACATGTTTGTCTGACTGGCTTTTCCCTGTATTCATTGCTATGACAATTAGTTTCTATGAATGATGCGAGCATGATAAGATGATTGGAATGCAAATTTCGTTTTAAAATTTTCACTTTTGCTAATATATTCTTAAACTTATGCTCAAATTTCCAATATAATTATTTTGGTCAATATAAGGTCAATCAATACCGACTATCTTACATGCACACTGTTATGTTAGTGAATTTCAACGAAATTGACCGAAATGACCATATTGAAATTACTCATAAAGATTTAGGACTACATTAATAAAATTGAAAATTTTATAATTAAATTGATATCCGTACAATAGATTTAATACTCACTGGCTACTTTCCCCCAATTAATAAGCTTTATCTTAATCCTACGTTGCTAGTTGCAAGGAAAATCATACCTTAAAACTTTTATGCAGGAAGGATTAATTTGGAATTTGCAGCAGCCTGGCCAGGTTCTATTCCTACTTTTATGAGACATGAAGTAAGCTTTGACTTATTGAATAATTCGAATTGAGGGTTTTCGAACGAATTTTGTCTTCTATTACTTTTAATACTGGTTTTGAAACATGTTACGTGTCCTTTTTGGCACGCGGCATTTTATAACGAATGGCTATCTTCACTTATGTTGGAAGAAACTATTTCCAATCACGTCTCGTATTAATAATTTTTCAATTTTGAAGTTCACCAGCCATACTAATAACCTGCCAATCAGAAAGAAGATGTCGATCATCGTCCCCCGTTTTAGTCTTTCCCGTGACGATATGCAGACGCTTTATTTGTGCTCACTTACACCAGATCTACTCAACCTTCGACCATAGACACGAGTTTGCCATTACACGGCCGCAACTTCGCCCCTCGCCTTCGTCAACTTCTACTGCTAAGCTACTGTTGTTGGAAAAGCGCAGTAGAAGTCTAATTCTTTCACCTCACCTTTGTTAACTTCTGCTACTAAGTTACTACTATTGGGAGCACATAATAGAAATTCAATATTTTCATTTGGGGAGATCGTTAAGAGGGAACCCAAGTTTGAGTCCATCAATATATTCAATTGAACTTACCTTCACTCAAAAGCTTAAACCAGTGAGTAATGGAATAACCAAGATATATTAAATGTTCTACACCATATCATTTCTTTGACATGGAACTTCTCTAACACAACTCACTCATATGTGCATCATAACAATCTCCTGCCCCCCACATGTGAACTCAGTATTAGGCATTGCTCCCCTTTAATTTAAGTATCCTTCTGCACCAACTTATGAGTCCATGTTGCTGCACCACAATGCTCATCTATCCGAAACCGCAACCATTGGCTCCAATATCATTTGTTGGGAGTGCACAGCAGAAGTTTGATACATTAACCTTAGGAGATTGCCTAAAGGGAACCAAAAATCGAGCTCGTCAATATATCTAGTTGGACCTACTTTAACTCAAAAGATTAAGCCAAAGAGTTATGGTCCAACTAAAATATATTAACTACCAACATCAATTAATTCTCCAATGTGGGACATTTCTAACACAACTCACATATGTATCCTAATAATCTCCCTATCTCGTGTGAGCTCCAATGTTAGATATGCTCCCTCTTAACATATTAGAACCCCAGATCTACATAACTAAAATCAAGAATAAATACATAATTATGTAGAAAGATTAACGCACCTGAATTAGACCATTGTTTTTTATGCAAAATAGCAATGGTCCAAACTCAAGAATTTCTTCTCTATTACTCTTTGTATCACTGGCTCAATCACCCTTAACGCTTAGTATGTGCTCCTTTGTGAGGATAATTATGTGTGTCAGATATAAAGGAGAAACTTGAATACTATTTATAGAAATTTCAGTTAGGTCCTCTCATTACGAGCCGGGCTCAACTCAGTCCACACTAGCTAGTCTCATATTAGATTAATTAAGAAATATTTTATTTCACCTTAAACCAACTCCGTAAAATTGTAAATTATAATATCAATTAATGTAGCTCATATTAAGAAAACTCTTACATTCTCTCACTTGAGCTATATTAATTGAAATTGTATTGAATGTATGCATCTTGGTTTAGAGATAATTCTTAATAATCAATCATATCGTATAAAATCTCAAACACCAAATCATAAAGGTAACTGTATGTATATACACAAAGCTTTTCATAGTCACAAATGCTTTTAATTTTATTGATATAAATTCAATATGATAGTGTAGCAAATGGATAACACATTTCATAGAGAGTAATGTCTTACATGTTATTTCTTTTGTCAGTTAACATTCTCTTACTTAAGTGTCACAAAAACCTATGCCACTAGAAAACTATGATTTAATGAATCCATATATGTCTTGTCCTTATGGTTAATATTTCTTTATATGTAATAAGATAAATGCATAAAGCTAAAAACTGGATGCCCCTAGTCTTTACTCAAGGTTTATATAATACATTGAGATTCTTAATAGATATATGCATTCAACTCGATAACAATGCATTCAAAATAACTTTATTAAATGCAAAAGAGTTTATATATATCATAATGTTACTAAATGTAACAAACATAAATGTAAATTTTATTAGAACAAAACTAAAATAGCTTCCACTAAATAAAAGCATCTCATGATGCTCCTAAGTCCATGTTAATAACATGTCATTCAAAAACACAAGGGTGAAAGTCTTTAGCTAGTGGATCTGCAGCCATCTAACATGTGAAAATATGTTCTATTGTAACGTCATCATTCTGTATAGCTTTTTTATGGTCAAAAACATAATCGTCATATGTTTAGACCCCTTAAGACCCATGTTGTTAATAAACAAAACTGTAAAATTATTATCTTAATACAATTGTATAGTTCTATCCACAAAGTTAAATACGGTCAACTCCCTAATGAGATTCCGAAGCCAAATAACATGAGTAACAGTTGAAAAGCATACTGCAAACTACATTTACATGGTAGAGGATAACATAGATTTATGTTTAATGCACAGCCTGCTAATATAAAAATGTATTTTGTCATCAACTTCATGTCATCCTAATAGTCAGTAAAGTTTATATCCAAATACCATACCTGAACATGTCTATAAATTAGTATATAATATTTTGTCCTCTTTAAATACCTCAAAACCTCCTTGGTAGTAATATAGTGATCGTGTCTTAGATTTAAATAATATCTACCTAGAAGTCATATCGCAAAAATGATGTTTGGTTTAGTGGAACTTTGAGCATACATGATGCTTTCAAGTACACTAACACAAGGCACATCCTTCAATTGGGTTTTTTCAATGTTTCAATGAGGATAATGTGACAAATTCGATTCATCACCCTTAATGACAAGAGCAATTCTTAACTTGTAGTGATATATACTAAACTTTCCAAAATACGATTAATAAATGTCTTTTAAGATAAACCCAATAGACGGCGAGAATTATCCCTATGGATCTCAGTGTCAAGGAAAAAAGATGCTTCATCAAGGTCCTTTATATCAAAATTATTTAATAATATCTTATTTATCTTATACAGTAATTCAAGATCACTGCTTACAACAAGATATTATGCACATAGAGTATAAGGAAAATTATTCCTCCTAATAACCTTACAATATATACACTAATTTTCTTTGTTCTCAATTGAACGAAGTGACAACACTATAAAACTTTAAGAACATTGTATAGAAACTTGATTGAGGCCATAAATAAGACTTTTCCATTTACACACAAGCTTATTTGAATCATTTGCTGCAAAACCTTCAGATTGCTCCAAAGAATTTATTTGGAAAGATAGTTTAACATATTATAGCGTAACTCCATATCAAAATGAGCTACCAATGCCATGTTTACTCTGAAAGAATTTTTAGAAAAGACTATAAAAAATTTCTTTGTTGTCCACCCCTTTTTTTCTGAGTGCAACACCTGGCTACGAGTTTGGCTTTAAACTCCCCGATCTTTCTCCAAAATCATTTTTCGTCTTATACACCCATTTGCAATAAATGACTTTATGACCTTGCAAGCAACTCAACAAGTTCTCAAACACTATTATGTTTCATAGATTGCATCTTGTATTTCATCACATATAGCCACAGATTTGATTGAGGACAAGAGACAACAAATATATAAGTCACTAAATCAACTATACAGCAAATACTATAGTCATGCTCTCACCTAATAATATGATGGAATGTCTTACCCTAACAGATTTCCTAAATAGAGCTACAATCACTTCATTCTACATTTGAAAGACTTGAAAATTTTAATCATGAACTATCTCAAGAACAATATCCCAAACCTCAACGAACTTAGTATATGGTGTAGAAACTTCGCAATTGTCTATATAGGTAAAGACAAAGATACAGTGATCTCCATCGTACTATTATCATTAATAGTTTGAAAGCAACTATCCTCTGTAGTTATGTTGAACTCAAGAAACTTTACCATCTGTAATTCTATAATTCTTGTACGTTCATTTAGGTCATAAAATTGATACCCCTTTAAATGATATATGTAAGATACAAAATAATACCAAATAATTTTGGATTCCAAATTACTTAACAATAGATTATATAATCTCATTTTTGCTGGACATACCAAACCTTAAGATGGATTCAAGTTATATTCACGTTAAGTCCATCACTCAAAGAAAGTTAATGGAATAATTTTGGTAGAAACAAAGTTTTGTATGTGAAAAAGGCTGCTTCAAAGCATCAGCCCACAAAAAACCAGATAAATTAATTATACTAATCATACTCATCATCATGTCTATTATGGTGTGATTATGCTTTTCGACCATACTATTTTGTTCAAAATTTTTGGGCATAATAAATTAAGTTACCACTCAGAATCTTCCAACTATTTGACAAATGGCCCTTTAAGTTATTTAGTATTGTCATATTTGTCAAAATACTCATCACAATGGTTAAGTCTAACAACCTTTAAGACTTATCCTAATTGTTTTTACCGTTGGAACAGTCCGGTCAACGGAGAACCAGGTCGAACAAGTCAACAAGTTAGATCTAAGTCAAGTCAACCAGGGTTGGTCAATGGTCAATCAAGTCAAGTCAACAGGTTAGGCCCAACTAGCGACTCTTGTGGCTAACGTCATTATGACGTCAGCCCTAGCACATGCTAGCCTCGTCGAGCGTGGCCGCACATGAGAGCCTGTGAGAAAGCATGGTAGCATGTGACCACACATGGAGGCGCTTGCAGCCTCCCCCAATGGTGCGTCGGCCACAGTTTTGCTTATCTCGACAAGGCTATTTTGTTTTTGTAATTAAAATTAATTTTTATTGAACAAAATTCATGAAAATAGGGTAAGAAATTATGCGTTCAAGTTCTAGGTTATGGCTACTCCAATACCACATCTTAGATGCGAAAGTGCAACCCTAGATCTCCATAACTAGAATCGAGAAAGTATATATAATTATGTAGAGAGATTAATACACCTGATTTGGACCATCAGTCTTGATGTAGAATAGCAATGATCCAAGCAAAAGAACTTCTCTATTGTCATATGTATCACTAACTCAATGAGATAACCCTTTATCCTTAGCGCTTAATAAATACTCCTTTGTAAGAACAATTATATGTGTTAGGATTAGAAGAGAGACTTGAGTACTATTTATAGAATTTCTAGTAAGGCCATCTTATGACGAGCTAAACTCAACTTAACCCACACTAACCAATCTCATATTAAACTAATTAATATACTTTCTATCTCACCTTAGATCAATCTCGTAAAATGGTAAATTATAATATCAATTAATGTAACTCATATTTGGAAAACTCTTACAACTACTATCACCATCCTATGGCGACCCCTCCCTTCCCCCTGAAAATATGAAAATGTGAAATCTTCATTGACCCCCCCCCTCCCTTCCCTTCCCTTCCCCAATCTCTCTATACCGCCAATGGTGAAGCTCACAACCATAAAGCCTTTCTTAAGTCAATTGGAGGGTTAACATGGCCATGGGACCTCGGAATCTAAGGGGCGTTCATTGCTCCATTGCTGGAGGACTCGAAATCTACATATTATTTTTACACATCAAGCTTCCTCATTATCAAAATAAAATTAGAAAAGCATGCACAAAGTAATACTATGCAACCTAATCAATTTTTCTTGAGAACCAGATTGGACTGCACTAAAAACCAGTCTATTTTATGGTTATGGGTTCTAAATTTTTGGAACTAATCTAGTTCATGATTCTAAGTGAAGAATTACTCAAGAACCAGATTAAATTTGGAACCAGCTTCATAAAGCCTAAAAACCTGAATTTTCCTCTTGGCATCATTTTACGTATCTCTCTCTTTTTTCTCTATCCTTTTCAACCTTATTTAGATGCTTCATGATTCTCTCTCTCTCTCTCTCTCTCTCCTCTCTCTCTCCTCCTCCTCCTCCTCACTTGCTTGCAGCTTGCCCTTGCTTATTTGAGTGCAACATTGGCTTGTTCCTAACTTGCCTTTACTCACTCACCTCATTTGTCATTTACCTTGAACCATTTCATTGCTTATATTATTTTGCTATACAAAATGAAATAAATAAATAAATAAATGAACGAAAGAAAAATAGGTTCTCGAATAGACTCTGGAATTGGACCAAAATAAATAAATAAATAAGATTGGTTGTAGGGTCGGTTTCAAAGCAAACAAAATAGGTTCTAAGTTTCAAGTATGAACACTACCACCTTGAACCAATCACTCCTAACGCAAAGGTGCATATACATCGCTAGTTATATGCATTGTTTTTCTTTTTATTAGTATTGTGGTGCTCTTTCAACCTTTTGCAACTCCATATGGATATTTTGAGGCTAGAAGAGAGTTGAAGATACGGGTTCTAATACATAAGGAAAGAGAGAGATATATATTTTATTATGTTATATACTAGACATGTTGTGCACCATTTTTTTTCTCCATAACTCACATTCTACCGCCAATGATTGGGTAGTTATAAATTGAAAAGTTGACGAACTATCCAAATCAATAATGATGGGTTCCGTTTTTATAAATAAAGAATTTCCCTCTACATTAACTATCAGCATGGATAAAGAATCTTACATGTTTGATACATTATTCAAGTAAAAGAGATGCGGATTTCTATCTTTCTTTGGTATATTACTCATGTTATAAATGAAGTGGAAGATTTGTGATATATATATATATATATATATATATATGTAGGAGATGCATAACCGGAGACAGTTTTGATCTAACTGACAAATAAACATCAAAAACTATAAGTGCTTTCCACTTTTAGCAGTGAAAATGAAAAATGAAATGTTACTTTGACAATGGCTAAATGAGCATCAAGCATTAAATAAACATCAGATCTTCACCAAACATGGAATAGGGGAAATAGTATTGGAAGATTTTATGCATTTTGCAATGTCATAGCACGATTTTGATACCTTTTGCATTCAAGAAACATAGTTTTTTAAATTTGTTAAACAAAAATTCTTTAGTCAAAAAGGATTTTTTACACACTAGTGCCACATTTAATCTAAATTATGGTAAATCAGAAATTTTTCAAGGGTTGAGGCAAATATGTACATAGATTGACTTGTCAATTATCACCATAGTGTATCACTTGACATTGTCTCTAGCTGATCTATTTCTTTATGTCTTTTGTCATCTGTTACCGACCTCTATTACGAGGTCAATTACCATTTGGATTTGTAACAAACTCGAACATCACTTAGCAACGAGGTCAATTTATTGAGTCAATTTTCTTGCCCCATCACCTCGAAGCCTTAAGTTGTTGAAAGAAAGTCTTTTAGGCCACGTCAGTTGCCCTCCCCTTTACAATTCCAATTCAGTTGCGTTCACCTCAAAAAGTACTATCGTGCGAACTGCGTAAGTGCATTTATTCAATGGATAAGGTGATGTGACATGTACTGCCTTTTTTGTTAACACGGGACCTCGTGCCGGTTCCTTAGATTCAGCTTATCGACAAGCTCTGACAATCCGTTTATGCTTCACGAGATACCGAGAATCCCGCAGAGCCTAACTCTCTGGAAATCTTTGACTATTGAACCACTTGGACCAGTCATTTGTAGATCAGTCATTTGACTTCCTAAACCAGGATAAGGTCTGGACATTAAAAGAGAAATATATAAATAAGAGGGTTAATTCGCAAAAGAAAAAAAAAATACCAACTTTAGGTCGATAGGTAAATCTTATCCGAATTTATTTTTTATCTTGTAATAAAGCACAAACTTTAAGGTTAAGTGACAAATTTGACCCAAACTTTTTTTTGTCACGTAAAAAAAGTATTAACTTTAGATCGAGTGACAATTATAACTCATTTTTTTTATTTTGAAAAAAAATACCAACTTTCACTTAAATCCTAAATTTCATCCTCGTAACTTAGATTCATTGATTATCTTTATCAATAAATCAATATGCACTTTCTGGTTAACACCAACCATTGTCTTCTTATTTGAGTTACAGCTTGAAGAATAACGGTAAAATTATATTGTCTCCTATTTCTCTGGCTAGACTTTATCGTTTTGTCGTAATATATGAAGCTGTAGATTTTCACTTGTCAAGAGAAATCACAAATGAGATCCATCAATCTCACGACTAGAACATTTTCTTTTGAAATAAAGTTAACTTCAAATAGAAAGTTAATGGTAGGGGTTAGATTTTGGATAGGAATTAAAGCTTGTGTTTTATTATAAGACCAAAAAAAAAAAAAAAAAAAAAATTGGGCCAGAATTATCACTTAATCTAGAGTTTGTGTTTTTTTACGAGACAAAAAAAAGTTCGGACCAGATTTAACCATCGACCTAAAGTTTGTACATTTTCATGAGACTAAAAAAGCTTTGGCCAGATTTGTCCATCGACCTAAAATTGATACCTTTTTATGGAATCATCCCCTCTTATTTTTGGAAAATGTATGTCGTACTAACCTAGATATTATGATGAAATTGTTCGTGATAGGAAAAGACAAGCTAAGTATGGGTCGAGGTTGCTTCTTTGGGTCAAAAAATATGAGTATCGAATTGACACCGCCGTGATGCAAAAATTTTGTTAATAAGTGTCCCAGAGCTTTTGCTTAGCATATAATGAATAAACATTGCAATTCTTCAATGCATGCATTATTATTCTCAAATTTTGTGTGATCAATGCTTTTGAATCGAAAACATCCTCTTAATAAGTATTCTTAACAAGCACGCCATAGGAAACTCGCAGACAAAATATGTCGTTATTAAGATCATATTTTGCAAGCACAGGTCTCTTCTTAGATCCATCGCTACTCAATGGGGTTGCGATTATGTCCTGAGAAGGTCAAAGTTGAGGGCTTATAGGAGCCCGATGGATAGATTTGAACTAATCCAACTTCACATCGAGAAGGAAGTCCTACCCCTTATCTCAATAGAGGGAACTTCGGATTTTACATCCAAACATATGGATAAAGACAACTAAACAATTAATCAAAACTTGCATTTGCGTTACAATGATTAATATCGCATATTATAGAGGTACTATGAAAACTTACTTTGAAGTACATAGCCTATATAAAATGATATTAAGAAAATAAAGATCGTGGGTCTCCTGAATAAGTGTTGAAGTTCGTTGTATTTAAGCTAAACGATTGAAGTAGTGGGCTTTTGCTTTTTTTTTTTTTTTTCCTTTGTCCAGGATTTTCCAAATTTCCCGTTTCGGTGAAATACTATTTCCAAGTCATCCTGGGATAAAGTGTTCCTTGTCAAACCAAAATGAGGGAAGCGCGCCGACATATGCGCACAAATGTATGATGAATATTTCTCATCATATGTATATATATACAAATAACAATTACTTTTTGTGTGAATGCTTACTAATCACATACTTAAATAAACGGTTTGTTATCTCATATGAGTTCTAATCTTTCGTGATTGTTAAATTTGATAGAAGAGTTTGCGATTGAGGTGTTCATATGATTTTGACTTTCCTGATCGTGGATGTGTAATCAAGATGGTACATCATTTTCTTTTTTAGGTTAGATAATATAAATGTAAGAGAAAATTATGAAGATAGTAACTAAAGTCAATTGAAAACTTGATAGATGAACATTTATGAATATAAGCAAAATAGGGTTGTACAACCGGATTTAATTGAGAACTAGATCAAATCACCCTAAAAACCGATCTAGTTCTCAATTGTTGGATGGTTTTGAGCTTCTCTCATCTCAAAAGCTAACTCAAAAGATAAGGTTTTTCCTCATACTTGTAAACTGACCACTAGCCCCTTTTACAGCCAATAATCTCCTACTGACACATTGAGCCCTCGATCAAAGCAACAACTCATGTCTTTTTGTGTGATTACTGGATTCAAACTTATTGGTAACCTAGGCTCTATACTAGTAATGGATAATCTTGGACCTCTCTCATCCCAAAAACTATGTCAAGGGATAATGATTTCTCTCACACTTATAAACCAACCACCAACTCCTTTCATGACTATTATGTAATAATTCCAACACTAGTTCCGAGTACATAATCATCTGGGAATTGTACCGAATTTAAAACTAGTTTCACAAAGCCTAAAAAACTTCATTTTTCTCTTAACATTTTTTTCATTATCCTCTCTTTTTTGTCGTTTCTTTCTAACCTTACTCAAACATTTCACGACTCTTTCTCTCACTTGTAACTCACCCTCCTCTCATTTGACACAGCTCACCCTCACTTATCCGAGCCCTCTTGGGCTCACTTGTTTGAGCCTTGCAACCGTCACTCATTCCTAACTTGCCTTTACTCACTTCTCTTGTTTATCTATAACTTTAAACTGTTTTGTCGCTTATGTTATTTGATATAAAAAGTGATACCAAAAAAAGGAACGAAAAAAAGGTAGGTCCTCAATTATATCCTGAATCAAACCAAAAAAAAAAAGGGATAGTTATAGTGTCAATTCCAAGACAAATATAGTAGGTTCCAAGTTTCAAAAACTGAGAAATGATTTTAACAAAGTAGATTTGGGTTTAAAATCCACTTACCCTGGAATCAATCACCCTTAACACAAAAGCATATGTAGCCCTAGCTATTTGCATCATTCTTCTTTTGATTAGTATCATGGTGCTCTTTGAACATTTTGCCACTTCATATGGAGTTGAAGATACAATTCCTAATACATAAGAAAGGAGTTTTTAAAATGGTATATACCATACATGTTGTGCACCATTTATTTTGTCCATAACTCACATTTGCCACCATTGACTGCGTAGTTATAGATTCAAAAATTGATGAAATTATTCAAATCAATGATGATAGATGTTGGCTATATAAAGAAAAAAATTTCCTCTACATTAACTACCGACGTGGAGAAAAGAACTTGCCTATTTGATATATTAATCAAGTAAAAGAAACACGGACATCTATCGTTTTTCGATATATTACTCATGTTATAAATGAAGTGTTGACTCCAGATGTCACCAAGAGGTAAGAGGAGAGTGGAGTATTGAGATCTAATACATGACAGACGGGGATGTATAACCGAGGCCTTGATAAAACTGAAAAATAAGCATTATAAATTGTAAATGCTTTCCATTTTAAGCAATGAAAATGTAAAATGAAATGTTACTTGACAATAGCTAAATGAGTATTTAGTATTGAATAAACCTTAGATAGATCTTCACCAAATATGAATTTGTAAAATAGTATTGGTAGATCTTCACCATATATGTAATTGTGAAGTAGCATTGATAGATTTTATGCTTTTAGCAATGTCATAGCAAGATTTCGATTCCCATTCAACTTTCGTATACGGAAAAATAGTTTATTAAGTATGTCAAACGAAGTGCGGGCTGTGTAAGTGCATTTATTCAATGGATAAGGTTATAAATGCTGCCTTTTTCGTCAGCACCGCCCGTCGTGCCGATCCGTTAGATTCAGCTACTCGACAAGCTCTGACAATCTGTTCATAGTTCACGAGGTGCCTAAAATCACGAGAAGTCCCCAAACTCTCTGGTTATCTTTGACGCTCGGACCACTCGAATGACTAGTTAGATCACTTGTTCGACTTTTCGAACAAGGATAAGGTCAGGACGTACAAAGACGAATATAAAATGAGGGATGATGTTGTCTCTTCAAGAAAAAAAATGTTGAACTGACCTAGAAATTGCGATGAAAATTATCCTGATGAGAAAAAGACAACCGTGGTACAGGTCGAGGTTGTCTCGTCGGTTGGAAAAACATGACCATCAAAGTGACACCGGCGTGATGCAGGATTTTATTAATGAGTAGCTTGAAACTTTTGTTATGTGTATAATCAATGCTTTTGAAATGTGAACATGGTCTCAGTAAGTGTGCCTAACAAGCGGGACTCAGGAAAGCTTGTCGACAGACCCTTTCGATTTAATTTATGCACTCAAGAGATTGGTGCAGGACAGGACCCTTCTTGAGATCCGTCGTTAATCAATGGAGTCAAGATTATGCACTAAGAAGGTCGGAGCAATAGGTTTATTGGAGCTTTGATGGATGGATTTAAACTAATCCAACTTCGCATCAAGAAGGAGGTCCTAGCCCTCATCTCAATGGAGGGAACTTTGGATTTTACATCCAAACGTATGGATGTAGACAATTAAACAGCTAATCAAAGCTTGCAGTTGCATTACAATGATTAATATCGTATTATAAAGTTTCTAATTAAAACTTTCTTTGAAACTAGCCATAAACTTTGAAGTACATAGCCTATATAAAATTGGTACTAAAAGAAAATAAAGATTGGGAGTCTCCTAAATAAGTGTTGAAGTTCATCATACTTAGGGTTAATATTATGAAAAATCTCAAATTGATATGTCATAACAAATTTATTCCAAAATAATCTTTTGACCGTCAAAAACTCTAAACCGATATATCTATCACAATTTTATCCCAAACTAATGATGTTATTATAAAAAATTATAAACCGATACATTTGTGACAAGTTTACTTTCCATTAGTTTATCTTAAGTTGATTAATGTCATGAAAAACTATAAAGTAGTACATATGTGACAAATGAAGGGTAAAACTCCAAACTAATAAACCTATTGACTGCTATATGTCATTCAACTCAGCAATTTAATGATAAATTTAATGGAAAATAACGAATAGTAAAGTTGTCACAAGAAAATTTTCAAAAAAGGCCATATTATACCAATTCAATCCTACTAAATTCTTTTTGGCCAATGAAGTATTAAACATTTTGCATTTATGCTAGTTAAGTTCATCTTCCAATTTTGATAGACTAATATTGATGGGGCACTACTAGTGCTAACATGGACTTTTTAAATAATATTTTAATAATTTTTTGAATTTTTATATTTTTTCTTTAACTTTTTTCCCCTAACCTCAGGGCTTTTGAGGGGCCAAGGCGTAGGCGCATGGCCCCTCTCCCAAATTTGGCTAGGCAAGCGCCGTAGCGATCTCGCCCAATCTAGGTGAGCGAGGCAGCTAGGGCGTCCCTAGTGCCAATGAGGGTGTCTTGGCCCTAAGTGCAAGGGGAAAAAAACTAAAGAAAAGAAAGGAAAAAGGAAAAATTATAATAAAATTCAAAATATTATTAAAATATTATTAAAAAGTTCACGTTAGCATGGCAATGACATGTTAACGCCGGCCAGCCAAAATTGGTTGAATGGATTTAATTAGCAAGTTTAAGACTAAATTAGCAACAACAAAAAAATTAAGATTGAATTTAGGTTTAGAACTTTTTGGTCATTCTCTCATTTATCACAGATATACCGATTTAGGGTTTTTGGTAGTTAAACAATTAATTTAGGATAAATTTGTCACGGTTATACTAATCTTGTATCTTTCGTGATATTAACCCTTTTATTTAAGCTAAAAGATTGAAGTAAATAGGCTTTTTCTTCCTTTTTTTAAAGAATTTCCAAATTTCCCGTTTCGCTAGGACACGGTGTTCTTTGTCAAACAAATGTGAGGGAAGTATACTGACATATGTACACGATGAATAATTCTCATCATATATATACAAATAACAATTACATTTCGTGTGAATACTTACTAATCACATACATAAACAATCAGTGGCCTTATATGACTTCTAATCTTTCGTGATTGTTAGATTCGATGGAAGAGTTTCCAATTGAGGTGCTTGTATGATTGTAAATTTGTAATCAAGATGGAATATCATTTGCTTTTCAAGATTAGATAATTTAAATGTAAGAGGAAATAATAAAGGTAACATCCAGAGTCTGTTGGTAACCTAATGAGTGGCCCCGTTAACTTATAAAAGTTGTACTGAAAGTCTGTTGGAAGCCAAACTGGTGCGCCGATAACTTAAGTGGGACGGCTTTTAGATTTCATTCACTACATATTATAGGGTTTGGGACCGATTTGAGAAGTATTCAAACGTTATTGAGACAAAAAGACAAAACCCTAGATAGAGTTCATTAAGAAAAGACGAACCGCACATATCGATGGTGTAGTTGAACAACTCTCGGTGCAAGAGTCGAGCAAAACCCCAATCATTGATCAATATTACAAACTCCAAGCAATCATATGACTAAACAAAAAGGTTGTACAAATCCCTCTCTATTTCCTCCGAGCGCGCCACAAGAAAGGATTAATAAAAGAAAATGCACAAAGCAAAGAAAAGAAAGGACTGGTCGCTTGGCATTTTGCTCCTATTTCTAGAAATTTCACGGCCTGTTCCGCGGACGCGTGTTGTGGAGGAAGGAAAGGAGAAGAAGCCGTGAAAGCGAAAGCACAGCGACTTCCACTTCTTTCTACATTCTGTGTCGACTAAGCAGATGGAGGAGCTTGTTTCCTTAGTGAGTCACGCTTTTGAGGATGTGACAGCATCGCTCCTCGGAAGTTCTGTGTGGTTTTGGGTGGGGGGGTCCACACGAGTCTGGTCTCGTGTTGCTTTTCTTGCAAGAGCTCCATTGGCCGATTGGATCCCGTTAGGTTCTCAAGCCGTGTCGCATTTTGTAGCTACCAGTCCAAAGGGATATGCGGTCCTCAGGATTGAATTAGTGCGTTAGTCGAACCGGAAAATTCGTCCGTTTGAACCGGGCTTCTATTAGCTATGAGACCAGGTGGGGTTTGTCGAATCTAACGGTTTGGATTAAGTCCATTCACTGCCGATCAGATGTGCAAGGAATGTTTGTCACCGATCGGAGGGATGAATTATAACTGTCGTTCTCGATTCATAATTCCTAGTCAATTTTTGTGTGGACCTTACGGTGATACCATACAATAAGTATAATCACTTTCTCCCAATTATATTCCACGAGACGACGTCCCGAAAACTGGTCCCAAGACCAAAGATATATAATGTAGAGGAGAGATACATATACCTAACATTTGATTATGTTTGTGATTATTTAGAACAAAATTGTAACGCAATCCGAAATAAATCAACAGCAAGAAAATGATGAAAAACAGCTTAATATGATAAGAGAGGGATGATTACCAAAAAAATCGTGAAATTATTGCATTTGTGTCAATTCAATTATGAAGTTTTCAATTGTGCTAATTAAATTTTAAACCTTCTCAATTTTGTCAATTGAATCCATCCGATCAGTATTGGGCAAAGATCACCTCCATGGATATTAGCCATCCTATGTGGCACCGGTGGCGTTTACATCTACAATTTTAATAATATTTAATAATTCCTTTTTTAATTAATTTTTTTCTTTTTTCTTTACTTTTTTTTTTAACTATGGTCGGCAAAGGTTGCCATCCGACCCTTTTAGCATTAGGCAAGGGTATTGTAGCTCTCATCAACCATAGCCAAAGTCGATGAGGGCTTGTGAGCCCTCACTATGGCTGGCGAGGGCATGGGAGCTCTTACTTGATGCCCTCACTATGGCCAGTGAGAGCCTAGGCGAGAGCTACAATGCCCTTGCCAGCCCAAGTGAGTAGGGGTGAGCATGGTCTAGATTGGGCCAATCCAACCTTTAACCCTAGGATCAACCCACATAGTATTGATTCTCAATTTTTGAAACTGAGAATTGACCTTATTAAGCTTAGGACTGAGACCCAAACTGACCCAATGGGTTTCAGGCCAGTTCCAAGGTCAATCCGAGACCAACTAATAATTTTTCTTTTTCATCTTTTATATTCTCTAAAAAGATGACCGAGGATCAAACTAATATGATGGATTCAATGACGAGCAAGGTCAGCTAAGAGAGGTGAGCAACAAGTGTCAAGTGGGGGAGCGTCAAGTGGGGCGAGCAGCGAGCAACAAGCAGGGCGAGCATCGAGTGACGAATGGCACGAATGATCAAAAGCAAGTGAGGCAAGTATCGAGTGGCAAGCGAAGAAATTGTTTCTTTTGATTTTAGCAAATTGCATACTAAGAAAACAAATAAAATAAAAGAGAACGAGTACTAGAGAATGATGCCTTAAGGGGCTATTTATGCCCTTTTGGACACCATGATCACTCTTCACAACAACATATTCCTCATTCGTAAATTATGGTTGTTGACGCCGTAAAAGACATTAAAAATCTAAGATATTAAAGAACAGTGTAAAATTACTTGGATTGCTCACTAATGAGCTATTTAATGTTGTTAACGCCCTTTGTTTTAGAGTTTTCTCTATATAAAAAAACTATAAATAGCTTTACCAAAAAAAAAAAAAAAAACTATAAATAGTATATAGTTAGGTTTGGTCCGAGTTGAACCTACCCTAAACTCCTAATATTGAGAACCAACCCGCACAGTATTAATCTAGAAATCCCAATACCAAGGACCAATCCAATCTTCCTAGGAACCAGACCAAAACCAACATGGTTGGGCTAGTCTAGGGTCAGTCCAAGGTTGACCCTAGACCGATGCTCTTCGCCCTAAAAGTGAGGTGCCCAACCCTTGACCAATTTGGGCGAGGCCGTAACCCCCAAATCGAGCAAGGGTCAACCGGCAACCATTGTTGGCCCTAAAAAAAAAAAAAAAAAAAAAAAAAAGTTAATGAAAAATTTTAAAAATATATAAAATCCAAAATTTATTTAAAAATTTATTTAAAAATATTCACGTAAACATCGACCATACCACATTAAGGATCTGTGTTCAAAATTCGCCAAATGGACTTGATTAACAAAATGTGAAATGATTTAGGACTCACTATGCACAATTGAAAGGTCCATGACTGAATTAACACCAGTGTAACATGTTTAGTTATTTTTTGATAATATCCCTAAGAAGGGATCAACAAGAAAAGGAAATATAATGATCCAACATTTCATAATTAGAGGAGATTCACATGCCTTAAAAGTAAATTTGTTGTGGGGATTGTTGATGAGTCCCCTTGGCACTTATCTAGCAACCAAATAAGCAAACTTCTCAAATTCCATGCACTGATATTTTAGAAATTAGAATATTCTTCCTTAAATGTTTAGTAAATAAACTACACTTTCTCAATTTCAGATCTTGAGGATCATTTTCCAAAATTACAATATGGAGAGAACACAAGTAAAGGTCACCTTTCAGTTGGAACCACCCCTTCAGATTCCACAGGAAAACATTATTCGCAGCAAACAGGCATTTTAAGGCCAATTAAGGTTTGCTTTTTCTTTAGTCTGTTTGTGCAGCAGAAGAATCCTCAGATTGTTGGCCCCTAGAGGAGCGAATTCAACCAAACACGGGCCCTCGTGGGGGGAATGGAGTCCTAATATTGACTATTACCTACCAACTAACTCGATTGATTTCTAGGTATGACACCGCCTGAACGTTCCAAGGCCAGCTTTTTCTCATCAACCCAGGTCACATTCCGTCTCTTTTGGAAGACGTTCTGCAGATGGGGCAGGCAGAGCTCTTTCCTTGGAGCTTCTATGGTCATTTCGAAAAATAAATCCATCCTCGTACCGACTTCATGCTTGAATATACATCTTTCACATTTCTTAAATTGAAGGGTCGTAAAACGCAAATACAAATGAATAAAGTACCCAGAGATTTCCTTTGAAAACTGTCTTCAATTAGTACAACTGGCTATTCATGTATATCAATCCAAACCCACAATCTGTTCTTCACCCACAACTATGTACAGCAAGATCACATGGAAAGTTCCATGTCCCAGAACGAAAGAGGTTACCAAAATCAAACTCAAATGCCCACAGAAAAGCACAGGAGGGTGAGTAAAATTGGCGAAACCACCAAAAATTAATGACGATGTTAAGACCTGTCATTAGGCAATCAACGCCTGCCTCTGTAGTTCTTCGCCTTCAGCGACGGTTTCATTGCAGTGACATATGTTGTCCCCTTGCCACGACCAGACTATGTCCTTGAGCGCCGGCCTAACATCTTCTTCACAGAATTTGACGTATTCCAACGTGTCCCCCGCCGACTTGCAGAGCTCGACCACTGCGACCTCCGGTGCCACCTCGAAGACCTCCGCCGTCACCGACAGCCGCCCCTTTCGCCCCTCGACCGGCCCCTTCAGGCTTATCTTGAAGTCCTTCACGCTCGCGATCTTGAAGCTTAACTCCTTCGCGAGCCCCTCGATCTTTGACATGATCGCAGTCGCCGAGCACTTGGATGTGAATACGGACCCAGACTTCCGCTCCGTCTCGAAGAGGCTCGACAGGTCGAAGCCCGAAGACATTGATGAGATGAACTCGAATGCGTTGAAGAACTTCGGCGACACGACCTTTTTGGATTTAATCGACTCTGAATTCGGCAGCTTTCCCTCCTCTTCTTCTCTCTCGCCTGGTGGCTTCTCCGATTCCGGGTCCGGAATCGAGAAAGCCAATGGCCGGCAGAATCCTTTCCGGAACCAGGGGTTACGCATTATTGCAGGGATCGTGATCCGCTTCTCGGGATCGGACATAAGCAGCCTCGACACGAGCCGCCTTGTGTCCGTCGAGAACCATGGCGGCAACTCGAACTCAGCCTTGAATACCTTTCGATACATCTGCATCAAGTTCTCTTCCTGGAATGGCAGGAACCCTGCGAGGAGGACGTACAGAATCACCCCGCACGACCAGATATCGGCCCTTGACCCATCGTAGCCCTTCTTCCGCAGGACCTCCGGGGCGACGTAGGCCGGCGTGCCGCACTGTGTGTGGAGGAGCCCATCCTGGCGGAGCTGCTCCGGCAGGGCCGAGAGGCCGAAGTCGGAGACCTTGAGGTCCCCGTTGTCGTCAAGCAGCAGGTTCTCCGGCTTCAGGTCGCGGTGCGAGACCCCGCGGCTGTGGCAGAAGTCGACGGCGGAGATGAGCTGCTGGAAGTACTTGCGGGCGAGATCCTCCTTCAGCTTCCCGCGCGCCACCTTGGCGAAAAGCTCGCCGCCGCGAACGTACTCCATCACGACAAAGATCTTGGTCCTGGTGGCCATGACCTCCTTGAGTTCCACGACGTTCGGGTGGCGGACGAGCCTCATGACGGAGATCTCGCGCTTGATCTGCTCCATCATGCCTTCCTTCTGGACGTGGTCCTTGCCGATGATCTTAATAGCCACGCTCTCTCCGGTCTGGAGGTTCTTGCCGTGGTAGACCTTGGCGAACGTTCCCTTCCCGAGGAACCTGCCCATCTCGTACTTCTGGAAAATCAGCTTCCTCTCGCTCTCCTCCATTGCCATTCGGATCCAAGCAAAGAAGAAAGGGTATAGACACCCGTGGGCCGTGTGAGCCTTTCGGTCTCTCCGGGACTGGATACGATGTGAGCCACCAAATCTCTCAGTCTCGGGGACAGGAAAGACCCCTGTTTTGGCTCTGTTTTTCCCTCCTCCTCCTCCTTCTTGGGTTTCTGTCAACAGTTTAAGGTCGACACAGGTGGAGATTTTGGGAGGAGGGGTTGACTGAAGCAGTAGTGAGCAATGGAATCCATGAGAGGAGGGAGGAGATGGTGATCCTGAGAGATCCCATTGAAAAAAGGAAGGCAGGGGAGTGAAAGAGAAGGGGATTATATGGTGGAGGGTTTTGATTGGAAGGGCATTAAAGAGAGAGGTGGAAAAAAGAGGGAACGAAAGCAAGATGGGTTCTTTTGGTCTTTCTAGAGAGAGAGAGAGAGAGCACACAGAATGGAAGTCTCAAGAGAGAGAATTTAGTATGCAGCGGCAGAACCTGGAAAGTGGAGAGGCCACGTAAATGCGGGACAGTCGAGGCCACGTAAAATGCGGGACAATCGAGGCCACGTAATTGATTCTTGGATCGGAAGGTCACAGCCAAGGCACTTTTGAAAACCCCTAAATAATGGCTTTATTGAATCTTTTATTAATGATTATATGACTAAGTTAAAGGGCTCTCCAGGGCTATACAGCACAAAATAATAGGGCAATAATAGTGCCGTTCGTGGGGTTTCTCTATGATTTCGTTTGCAACGGCACCTAAAAATAAAATCACGGGTTCTCTAAAGCGTCTCGATTTATTTCTTTTTGTAGAGACCAAATTGAATTAGAAAAGGTTCCTATGCCGGTATTGGAATTATACTATTTGAAATTTGGAACATGGGAAACTTCGCCCGTGTCAATCTCTATTAGGAAGGAATCGAATAGCGAAAAAAGTAAGTAAAATTTAATTTTAACAATATATGATTCTTTGGATATGCAACGTTTTTTCTATAAAAAAAAATTGCTGGGAATTTTTTAATGATTCGGTGATCAGTTTGAGTTTGGTGTTGTGCAAGCTTGTATTGACCTATCTTCCGTTTCTTCAGTGACCATTGCACCATAATGTCAAGTTTTGTGGCTCCCACGACGTGCGAACATGTGTTCGGCCGGACCCTCTTAGTCTTCTGTCCTCCATCATTTTTGGGCTACTGTCCCTAGCGAAAAGGGTATAGACATTGCATGTGAAAAGAACTCCAATTTGGTCAATTTGCGATACCTATTGTGGAATTTTGAAAACATGTTCGATCAAGGAAATTTTGCATTGGGATGTTAGGAAATTCCGTTGATTTAGACAAATGATCTTGCATTTCCATGAAATTAGAAGGATTTGACTCACCATATGACAAGTTATGGATTTTGAAAAAAATAAACCCTTGAAATTTCGGTCGATTTAGGAAATTAACTCAAACTTTTGTGAAATAAGAAGGATTTTTACTTACCAAAAATAAAAATAAAAATGTTTAAATTTATGTGTGAAAAGTGCTAGAGAATTAAAGAACTTGAATTGCATTTTTACCCATCATAGAATATTACCTGAATATGTTCGCCTTATTGCACATATGGGCTTTTTATGGAATTTTCATTGATAGAAGCTTTCCATCGAAATCATATTTTAGGTTTGTTTCACCCTATAGAATGACAACAAAGATAGATGCAAATTTAATTTTTAGCATAAAAGGGGAATTAAATGCTGAGCTTTTATGACCAGATCGTAGCTATGAAATGTTCCCCCATTTATTCTTCCAATTTTGGATTTTTTTTCTCCTTCTACAGTAGCACTTGTCAACCGGTGCGTGAAGATATTTTCCTACAATTATTAGAATATTCAAATTGGTTGCCGACCAAGAAAAGTGCGCTCGTCTTGGAATACGACACGAAGAAACAGTTGCACTGGAGCAGCTCGCGCTTGGAAAGGTCGCACTTGGGTTTTAATTAATATAAAATTCTCTCAGGAGCTAAGTTTGAATAGATAAATGACTTTGCTTTTTAAGGAACCGTTGCAGATTGTCTCCCGGGCAAGCAAAGTCAAAAGAAAGAGTTGACTTTAATTTCACGCCTAGGGAATTTGTCCTCTTTCTTTTTATTTCCATGAAATAGGGACACCGCAGATATCATAATTTTTATATAGTGCTAACTTCAATTGCATATTGAATGTTGTAACTTTCATAAGAGGAATTGAGTGCTATACCTTTCGAAAAAACGTTTACCACAAAAGTCAAAAATTTTACATATCATGACACTTGTCATGAACATCTTTTAAAAATTATAATACTTAAGTGATTAACTGAAAAATCATGACATTCACAAGAGCGTGGAAAAAAAAAAGTTTGGCATAACTTATGATAATTCTCTTTGAAAAGACTAATACTCTAGATGTTGTTATTTCTCCTTTAATTATGCATTTTCTTCCTTCTTTTAAATTGGACTATCTTGATTTTTCTTCTTTGTCAAAATAGGAAAAGAATAAAGAAAACAATAGGACAACCGTTCACGTTCAATTTTTGGAGCGAAACAAAGGAAGTATTTAATTAAGTTTGGTAAAGAATTAAATCGATCTTTGGCTTGGCGCTTTTGGCAATTAGTGCGTATTGCTTTCCAACGCATTTCTTGGCCAGCAATTCAACAATATCATTGGCCATTGAGTAAGATAGAACGCAATATTCAGGTGATTTTAACCTTGATTATAAACTTGATTATTCTTCAAGTGGATTGCAATTAGAAGGATTTTATCGTGGCTAAGGTACTTGTTAAAAGCAACTTACTAAAAGAAAGTCTGCAATTGCCAATATACACGACTTTCAAATTCTAAACAGACCAAAATTTCCTTATTTTACCAAAAAAAAAAATGTATTTATCTCCAATAAACGGACCAAATTTTAAAAAATATATATTTTTCATTATAGATCTTGTTTGCATTTTTTTTTCATTTATAAATAATAAAATATTTTAACATGTTTTTGGTTTATTATAACGTTGATTGAAATCAACGTTCGTTTACATGAAATAATAAATATGTATTTAATCCCATTTTCGTTTAACAACGTGTGTTATGTCTAACTACATAATAAATATGTATTTAATGCCATTTTGTGTCGTTACTCATTAGTTCATGATACCTTTCTCTCATAAACCGTCTGATTAATATAAGTATCAATGCCACATCAAAAAAGAAAAAGTATTTTATCAAAATAAACAAAAGAAACACATTGTTTATTATTTATAGCTGAATATAAAAAAAGTGCAATGGAATTGCAATACATTATTCATCATTTTATATATTTAAAGGAGACGTCAAAATTCCCTTACATTTATGTAAATCATAGATAACAACGGAATCACTTTCTGCTTTTATTAATCTAAAATTATGAAAATATAATATTTCTTCTTTCAGGAGTATATATATATATCAAGAACTGGGTTTAACCATAACCATCCAACAGTGTTTTCCTATGAAAAAATTTCGCTTTAAAAAATTAAAAAATATATTTCTACATAAGTTACCAAACGACCTCTTAATTTTTCTATTTTTAAAATCATAAGGTGCATGCTCGTTTGCTAGTGTTATATAAAGAAATCAAAACTTGAAATATTTCTTATTGAGTGTGGCTTTATTTTTATTGATGTGTTGGTCATTGTAATAATCCATTCTTTTATAAATCATATTTACAGAAAAAGTACCCAATTAGTCACGAACTCATCATATATATACCAATTCAATACTAAATTTTTTAATTTTTACTAATTTAATTTTGTCCTTTGCATGAAAATGACTAACGTTATGGTCAAGTTACTCCAAAAATGACTAACGTGATGATTCAGTCATTCGATCATCCTATTGTCATCAATTAACGACAAAATTGACCAAAATAAATGTATTTTAAGTTTTCATAAAAATTTAAGATTAAATTACCACTTAAAAAGTTCAGAACTTAACTAGCATCCGTATAATAACTTATTGTTATGTGAGCAGTTTCCTCTCAATTTAATAATTCTACGATGGAGCCCATTTATAAAGAAATCTTTATTCACCCATAATTCTCTCGATTTTTGTCAAACGGTCGAAGACCTTCCACATGGAAGAGAGTAGGTCGGTGACCGTCGGATTGATTTGCATCGGTGCCCCCAATAATATCAAGGAGCATAAGCCAAAGGACTGGCCCCAAGATTCCATAAAGTAAGGCATAAAAAATGTAAAAATAAAGTTGAAGAGGCTGCTTTCGCGCTAGTCTACTTCAATTTCAAGTAAAGATGCAATGCACCCGCCTTTTGAGAAATATTATATGTTTTATAATTGGGGTACGTTGTATAAATTAGAATATCTTCGTTATTGCAGAGATGCAATATGTCTGAATGGAGGGACCTATGAGGATCCAACAACCCCATAATGAGGCAAAATTTGTGGCCCAACACCAAAGATCTTCTGATCTTGAAGGCGTGGGACCTGTCATTAGAAAAAATAAATTAGAATAGAATGGAAAAGACGATTAAAAAAATTGAAAAGAAAAGAAAGAAATGTTGTGGGGGTATGGGGATGTTGATTTCCGGATACTAGTAGATAAGAAAATTTGAAATTTATTTAGTATCTATTTGTTTATTTTATAGAAAATGAATAATTTGAAAAATATTTTCCTAAAAATGATGATTTGTATTATTTGAACTAATTGATCGATAAAAAATATTTTCATTTTGGACAATAATTTATTTTTAATTACTTTCGTAAGTGTTGAAAGTATTCTTGGCTTATTCATTTGTGTAGACAATACAATGATCATTTTATATTCAAATCATTCATTTTTTGCAAAACAAATGGAATTGATCCTCATGGATTTTGGAGCTGCATTCTTTTTTTGATCATTTTAGGGTTACTTAAGTCTATTGGGGTAAAAGAAAAATCTATTGTGGTTTTGTAGAGGAGACACTGCTCTGAGGCCAAATGATGAAGAACAGAATTTACGTGGCGTAAATAATTGGAAATTGTAAAAATGGAAGAGAAATTAGATGGCGCGAAAAGAAATGAGGCAATTAGAGAGACGCAAAGGAAAGAGATAGAAACGCCGATTGTCTCCACTGTCTCCAGCGATATCCATGGCTAAAGCTATTTCTTGGTTTATAGGTTTTTATTCCTTCCCAAAAACAAGATCAATTCATCATTTAAAAATAAGTATTTTGTTAGCCATAATTCATAGGCAGCCTAAACAAAAGTTCAACAAGAAAGTAATTCTAAACTAACAAATACGTCCAAATTAATAATTCAGATCTTAGATAGTATCAAATATTGAATAATTTATTAGGAAATTGAATTAGCAACGCGGTTGACGACTCTTGTATTGCATTAATCTATCCCGTCGCAAGGAACTCGACTCAACCCCCAACTAGTTTGCATGATGACCTTTCCAAAGAATTAGATGATAAATCAATTTCATCTCAATAAAAATATTCAAAGAACAGAAAAAGAAATAGTGAGATTATTATTATTATTGGATCCATAATCACAATCGGATAAGTGGTATTTATGTTTCAAGTGAGCTTTGTAATTTAGTTCTTTCATATGTCAATCATCCAATGGTGAATGCATAAATTATATTTTACATTGACGGCGATCTAATAAAAATTTAAAAGGGTAAAAATATGTCCATAACCAGTGAATTATCTATTATCAATCTCGCACTAAAAAAAAAAAACTAAAAAATTAAGATCGATGACTCAACGACATTAGGTTAACCATCACTAGAAAAATTCTCAAAATCGTTCAAATGAGGCATTGAATTCTCTATTATCAATCTCGCACTAATATCTACATGTCCTGGCATATAATAATTATTTTCATTTTCGTGACCAGCTTTCTTTTAACTAATTATTTCAGCTAAAAGTGTAAAACTAGTGAGTAAGATTAAGATCGATGACTCAACGACAACCACTTTAATCTATATTAATCTCGAATTTTTTTCCTTTAAAATTCCCTAGACTCCACTAAATTAAGAGTCAAGCCAATAAATTCTTCAAAGAGAGGCGAGTTTGCAAATTTTTCCGATTTAGTTTGTTCAGATACTTCAATCACTTTACAAAGAATTGACCTGATTATCAAAGGCGGCAAATAATGAACAAATATGACTCATTTGGTTCATGAAAAATGAATTATTTGGAAATATTATTTTAAAAAAAGATCGCTTATGTCACTTAAAATAATTAGCCACTACAATATGTTTCATTATCAATAACAATTTATGTCTAAATATTTTCATGAACAATGAAAATATTTTTGGTTAATTTTTGTAAGCGATATAAGAAATTGTTCTTAAAAAGGTAATTTTCAAATTATTCATTTTTCACGAAACAAAAACGTAGCTTAAAACGAGACGAGCCTATATGGTTAATCCATGTTTTATAAAATACCTATACAACTAAACTAAAATAACAAGCTTTGCTAGCGACTAAGCAGTATTGTCCTAGTCGCTAGTAAAGTTGCCAAGATGAGACGTAATCTGTAGACGTTAGCAAGATGATTCGGCAGATTCTATAGAACTTAAATGCTCCCAGAATGAAATTTTCCTAAGTTTATCAATCGATTAATCACTTCTTTAACAACATAGGACAGCCTGCCCGATCTGTAGCTGAAAAAAAAATAAAAAACACTGTTATGATCTCCAATAATGCATTTTCTTTGTCGAGGAAAATATGAAAAATACAAGTTGGGTTCCTAAAGAATGTATTTTGTTGTTGATGATGATAATACAAAGTAAACCATCATGACGTTGTATTACATGTGCAGCTTTCTAATGCATCAAGACCGAGCACATTAGAGAGGTCACCGAAATGGACCCAACTAAATAATAAATCGCTAGTGGCATCTAACAATTCAATTTTGACATGGCGTGAGTTGAGACTTCTTACTTGAATTTTTCACACTTGGACTCTGTTTAATCTACAAAAAAAAAAGGATGATTTGATTGCTTGAAATAATTATTCACTAAAAATTATTTTTATTATCAATAATAATTTATGTCTAAATATTTTTACGGACGATTAAAATATATTTTATTCATTCATTTCTCTAAGCGACACAAACTATCATTTTTAAAAATATGTTTTTCAAATCATTCCCCGAAGTAATGTTCAAATTACGTCCTTCCGTAATTTTTGGCACGTCGGGCTCGGTTACCTTTGTCACGGGTATACAGGCAGTTTAGGCGTGACCCGACATCTCCGAGGGGCGAATTCCAATGAGGCATGCACGATGGGTCTATTTCTAGGCTTCCCGTTGTTGAAGTGATTTTTCTGGGTAAACTTGGATTGTCTAAAGTTGAAGATATGGATCGTAATGTCTATTTTACCGGAAGTACTAGCACATGGTTTTGGACCCTATTTATATCAAATCTGGTTTCCATACAATATCTCTGACAGGAACAGGTGCAAAAAACAATGCTTTCTTAGGAAGCAAATTGCCCCTTGAAAAAAAAATAGCTCATAAACTATTGGCCATCTTAAGAGGTTCTTTCTCGGAAGTCTTCGGAGTATTCTAACCCGTATATAACAAGTACATGAGAAAATTTTTCAATTCAATTCTAAACTTATTATATAACAACCAATTCAATTTTAAACCTTTTTTAATTTTGCTAATTTAGTCTTAAACTTTTTGACATCTCGCTAATTTAGTCCTAAATCTTTTAATAATTTATCAATTTAGTTATAAACTTTTTAGGCGTGCATGACAAAATTTATGTTTATTGATTTCTCTGTTTTATTCTTATAGGAATAGGTTTGGAGCAACTGTTTAATGTATGATTTGATTTCTCTATTTCTAAAACAGATTTATATTTCAGAAATAGAGAAATTGAAGAAATCGAGAAGTTGAAATTTTTAACTTCTCAGTTTGAAATAGAAATCGAACCTGAAATAAAACCATATAAAAGAACCTTGTGCTTTCTTGCTAACTTAATTCACTCATAACCACAACTTCACAAATTATTGCTAATTTTTTTCTTATTTTACTAATGTTTTTTTTTTTTTTGCATTTGTTTTCAATTTTTTTTTATAACTTCCTCTTTAGAATGAAAGGCAATCGAATGGGTCTCCAATTTTAAAAAAAAATGACCAAAGTTCTTAAATGCTTACTTAAAAATAATTGGGCTCTTTCCTCCTAGAAAAGGCACGCGCATAGCCAATTGAAGAAAAAGTTCTTACGTAATAGATAAATAAAAAAATGTGCCTAGAAATTTAACCTTATTTTTTTACGGATTCAAAATTCTTGTTACACAATCTTGAATTTTAATTCAAAGGCAAGAGATTCAAGAGAATCTCTCTCTTTGTTATACAAGGGCCATTAAAGGTTCATTGAGCAACAATAAAGAAATTATGGATGAGCAACTGGACTGATTCAATTTGAGAATCAAAATAAACCGACATTTCCCTAATTGGTTCATAATCATAAACGTTACTTTAAGGTAGAATTCTTATATATTCCTTTATATCATTAATTTTATTTTGTTGATAATCTTGTATAAAATGATAAGGCTGTATAGGTACCATTGATGGCATCCATATTCATGCTTCCGCAATACTTGTTTGAATCTACATAGGATGAGCTTGCAAACAATACATTGACCAAGGAGGGAAACCAAATAAATACGCTTAGGAAAACAATTGCTAATAAAATGCAAGAGATAATAATATGCTGAAAAATTCATGAAATTGTATTTTTAACTTTTGTAATGTATTAGTATTATTTTGACTATTATTTTGTATTTGAAGATTTCCTATGTTGTTATCTAATCAATTTATATTCCTAGAAATAGAAATTTTAAATCATTATCAAACGGGTTTCTTTGCTCAGAAACTTGTCCGGGAAATAAAAATTAAGAAATTGATTTCTAACCAGAAATCAATTTTTGTTTTAGAAATTTTGTCATGTACAGCCTTAATGATTTGTTAATTTAGTCTTTTCAATCAATTTTAACTGAATATCACAAACACAGTGATCTAACTAGCGCCGGTCCTCTCGTGTCGCACATCTGATGCTGTAATGGAAGTTTTTTACAATTTTTTTAGTTGTATGATTTTATTTTTTCCTGTTTTCTTATCACTCGGATCCTGCAAAAAAACAGGGAACAAAATCTGGCGTTTCTGAAATCCTCAGACGCTCAAGCCAGAAATTTAGCTTAATGAATGTTTTTTTTTTTTTTTTTTTTCACTTTCTTGGCACGAATGAATGAGTGTTATTATTTATGCCCGTTCCCCAAAGTGATGTTCGAATTACGTCCTCTGGTAATTTTTGGCATGCCGGGCTCGGTAACCTTCGTCGCGGGTAATATGGGCAGTTTCGGCGTGATCTGACATCTCCGAGGGGCTGAGTTCCAATGAGGCATGCACGATGGCTCCATTTATAGGCTTCCAGTTGAAGTTGATTTTCTCGATAAGCTTAGATCTTTCGAAGTTGAAGATATGGATCCTTATGTCTATTTTACCAGAAGTAGAAACACGTGGTTCTGGACCCTATCCATATCAAATCTGATTTCCATACGATGTCTGACAAGAAGAGATGCAAGGAAAAGCAAAAATAAAAAGCTTTCTTAGGGATTAAAGACCCCCTAAAAAAAAATAGCTCCTAAACAATTGACTATCTTTAGACCCGAGCATGCCTTAAAAGGTTCACGGAAAAGGGGAGAACCCCCAAGGGGTGTGACCCTCCATAGGAATCCTCTGTATTCCCTTTCTGTTAGGAAGAAAAGAATATAGAAGGAAATTTGGGGGTATTAAGCACATGGGCACCGATACATTAAAATAAATAATGTAGTCATGTTAGCCCAGTTGAATTATTAGGAAGGCGGGACGGTCCTAACATGGGAGGTTAAACTCTCAATTGCCTGGTGAGGTTACCTTGTAACCAAACATCAAGAATCCAGCCAGCTCCCCCGGTTACAAGGTTACCCTATAAGCTTGGATCTTCTAAAGTTGAAGATTTGGATGGTGATGTCTATTTTAATAGAAGTAGTAACACATGGTTGGGGACCTATCCATAGCAAATCTGATTTTCATGCAATAGGTCTGATAGGAACAAGTGCAAAAAACAATGACTTCTTAGGGATTAAAGTCCCCCTAAAAAGATAGCTCCTAAACTATTGGCCACCTTAAGAGGTTCTTTCTTGGAAGTCCTTGGAGTATTCTGACTTGTATATATATTATATATATGGAAAAATTGTCCGAAAATCCTAAATATATTCTATAGTGGTCAATTTAGTCATAAGATTTTCAATTTTACCAATGTAATCCTAACTTTTTAATGATTTACCAATTTAGTCTTTCCAAGTAATTTTAACTAAAAATTGTTGATATAGTAGTCTAGTCAGCACCAACTATCTTACGTAGCATGACCAATGTTAATGTTGAAGATTTTTAGATTTTTTTCTATTTTATCTTTTCTTTTCTTTTATCTTTTTTCCTCTCCTAACCATCACCAAGCCTAATCAATGGCCGGTAGAGGTCGTTGGCCTTAGGCAAGGAATGCTCGAGCCTAGGTTGGCAAGGGCCACCCTCGTCGGATTGAGCGAGGTTTGCCCTCATTGGCCTCTCCTAGGTAGCCAGGGTAGCCTTTTGCTAGATTGGATGATGGATTCAACAAGGGCAACCAAGCAAAGGGTGGCCCCCACTAAATCTATCAAGGGCAACCCTTGCTAGCCCACACAAGGAAGTTCCTTGCCTGAGGCCCGAGGGGCAGCCCTCACCTAACGCCGACAGAGTGAAAAAGGGGAAAACGCTATAAAAAAAAAAAGAAAAAATAAACAAAAGGAAAAGTGAAAAAAGTAAAAAAAAAATTATAAAAATTATAAAAATGATCTTAGTCAGCATCGCCACTCCACTTAGAGTGGTTAGCACTAGCTAGATAGTCACGTTAGCAATTTTCAGTCAAATTTAGCTAGAAGAATTAAATTAGCAAATTTTTAAAAAGTTTAGAACTAAATTGTCGAAATTCCCTCATATTCATCAAGTCAAATAATAACATGGAAAGAAATTATTGTCTTGAATCATTGTATTAGATCAGTTCAATCCTATACATGTCAAATAATAGAAATACACGTTGATTCCATCTTAAAAAGACACGTTCACATATGTACGTATACTGCACAGTTATCTCATTCTATGTACATTCAATCTGCCTTATCATTTGTAGTCTTGTAATATTTAATTCACCATAGTGTTTTTCTTTCAGTGTTGCTGTTAGGTAGCAACCTAAGCCAAATTTCCCTCATCATATTTAGTTGTATCTACCTTTCAAACTCCGTCAAAAAGCAAGTTAATCGCGCTAAGTAACCACGGAGACAGGAGGCAAGTAGGGCCACTCCCTACAAAAGCAAACAAAAATTAACGGGCCGAGTAACATTTAATAACCAAAATATTTGTGGGTTACGAACTATTGTAACTACCTAACTTTCCGTGTCTTTCACATATAGGAAACTTTACAAAATATATTCAAGAATTTTACCACCATTTTTGTCTCCTTGGTTAACTTTAAAAAGTCAAAATAAATGTAAGGATTGTAATCGTTTATAGAGTAAAATCAACTATTTGGTTCTTCGCTTTTGTACTCCTCAATAAGGTATATATGATACTTTTTTTTTTCAAAATTATAAGTCTTAATATTACTTACTCTAGATACTTTTTACTTTCCGCAATTTGTCTACCCTTAATTTTATTTCACAAGTAAGGCATGTTCAGTACTCATTCTATTTTGATTTAATATTCTAATACTAGTGCATTTTTTTTTTTCAAACTTCAGTACTTTTTATTGATATATCGAGTCAACTTCATTTTATGTACCTGCCAAGAACATAAATTAATTAAAATATTAGCTGCATCATAATGAAAATCCCCCCTAACCAACTCAAATCTTGGCTCGTCATTGTCACTAAGGATTATCGAATTACTTCCACATGAGTTGTCCGATAAATTATGACTTAGAATACGTTTGTTTCGGAAATTTTCTTATAATAAAAAAAATGACTTTCCCTTTTTGAGTTTAGAAAATTCATTTTTCTAATTTTAAACATGTATATTCCCTTTATCAGTAAACCAAAAGCATAAAAACTCAAAAATTTAATAAGTAAAAAAATTTCTCGCTCAAATAAACACACCGTAAGAAGGAACTATAATTGCAACGTAGCTCTTCTTTTAAGTAGTTTAATTCGATGATTATCCGAATGACGTCCTTTGTCTTCAATAATGCGCACAAATTATTGGATAAATAACCTTATCTATCCAAGAGAAAGATGCACCAGAGAAAATCCACAGGCAAAGCGTTACCCGTGCCATGAAGCCGACGGCAACTCTCTCTATTATTGCACGGTTCACGCCTCTGCAGCAGCGACAGTATCTGATAACGATGATCCGATCATTGTCATTATATATGCTCTGATTCTGTGCATGACATGCAAATCCTTTCTCTCCCACTCACTCTATCAATATTAGATTGTTAATTAATAACTAAATTTATGAAAATAATAATTGATTAAGATTGTTTTACGTACTTGTAATGCCATTGATACTTATTTTGGCATAGTCACATAAAATATCATTAATCAAATAAAATACTAAATAATAATTAAATGATTTATGTAATAATAAATATTTAGTTTTAATAATACATAGTTATCTATTACATTAAACATTACTCATAATATAATAATTAGTTCAACATTGGTTGATTAGATTATCTTAATTACTTATTATATTAATATATGCTCAAGCTTTTTATGATATAAATTTGATCATTTAATAAATTATTATGATTAAGTTAATTAGTTATCACATAACCAATAGTATGATTGAAATAACATAGAATAGGGCCACACTCATGATTGGCTATTAGAGTGATTATTACCATACCATAATGTTTATTTTAATAGAATTATATTATATGTGCTTAACTTTAATGATAACCATGGATAAATTATTTCATCAAAATTCATGATTGACTATTTAAGTGATGACTGGTTACGATAACTCTAATTCTGATTCTAGAGCTCCTCTCTTAAGACATATGTTATATTATGGAACCCAACAGTGAAATAGATATCACATTATTTAAACCAAACAACGTAGGAGTTATTACAATTCTGTCAAATTACAACATAAAAATTATTACATTATAATCTTATTCCACTGTGCAATTCCAAATCCTACTAAAAATCCACTGTTGTAGGGTGAACAATTTGCGGCATTACTTCCTAACTAAACTAACTATGAAAATCTTCCGGGTCACATCGCGATGGCAATAATTCACCGGATGATAGTGCATCGACAAGTCGCTATATCTGTCCATATCGTTGAACTTGGTTGGCGAGATACTTCGTGCACCTTGTTTGGCACCATAAAGCTTCCGACATAGACATAATCCGAATGGACTTTCCGGTTGGAGCATAGCATGGAGTTAATGAATTACGATGTAAGTTATAACTTGTAAGGAAAAGACTTGATCTCGACCACCAAGACAAAGTTGTGGCGTAGTGGAATTTGTGCTCATTAATTATGAGGTGAAGAGTTTAATTTCAACATATATGCGTATGCACAACGACCAATGTATCACAAGAGATAAAATATCTTTTACGATTCATCCTTGGATGTAAATGAAGATGTCTATACAGAGGGATAATGAAGAGGGTTTATTTTTATATAGACCTTGGTTAGGTAAAATGATTTTCTTTTGAACTGTGACATGAAATTTAGCGAACCAATAAGATATTTAAGGATGGAGAAGAAATTATGGATATATTATTAATTGGTTTTTTCTTAGATGGAGTCTGAAAAGACCCAAAACGCAAAAGTTCGATTTGTGCATAATTGAGATTGTTGCTACATCTCCAGGCAATATGGGGGTAAGTCTTTAGCCCCTATGACTATTTATTTATCTATTTTCCAAGTCACCCTCTGCTTAATTTTTCTTTCTTTGTTACTTTTTTTATTTTATTTTATCACATGGACGTTATCATTTGGAGATATATTGCCAAAACTTAATAAATCAATATACGTATACGTATATGTATATAAATAGTCAACTTCCTGGAAACTCTGTGGGCCCCACGAGGCCCATGTTATTGCCACTTGTGGAGCCCCGACTCTGTCGGCCGTTTTGCACCCATTTAAATTTTTTTTTTTTTATTGAAGTTCGTTAGTGGGCCTGATGTCGTGTTGTGACAGGTTCAAATGTCATCTGTCAATAGAAGACTATTTCTACTATCATAATTCCCCGAATAAAAAAAAATTGGTAATTGGAAAAGAAAAACAGAGTTGATTTCAAAATAATCCTTTTTTTTTTTAATATAAAACGCGTAGAATTACTAATACAATTTTACCAACCCTATAACACAATTAATAATTGTCGTCTAATATTCTTCTTCAATAGACCCCATCTCAAATCGACCTTCAGATCTAGGATTCCTAAACCACACATTGTCTTTTTATCTTTCATGTTAAATTATCATAATTTATATTTTTCGAATGTAAATAATCTAAATTTGAAATCCACAATACATGGGGTTCGAATAAATGGTCATGGTTACAGTCACCTCACTAAGTAAGGCCAGATTTATAGCATGATAGTCAAAATATACATATTTGAAATCGATTGGCCATTGTTCGGAGAAATTATTCAATCAGTCTTAAACCTATTACACGCATGTTAATTCAGTCTAAATTCTTTAATTTTGTCAAACTACTCCTAAAGTTTTATGCAAAATTTTAATATAATATCTTCAATCAATTTTCTCCGAAAATAGTTAATATGACGATCCAATTATATTTAGCCGCCTCACATGGCAAATCATAACATTATCAATTTTCGATGGCAAATCATAACATTATCAATTTTCAATGAAAAGTTACTAGAAGGAAAAATATTGAAATTCACATAACGTATAAAGTTAAATTGATAAAATTTAAAATTTAAATATTAAATTGATGTTCGAATAATAAAATTAGAAGTAATTAGATAAATTTTTCTCTGTTATCGAGAGAGACATGGAATGAGATCTAGCCCAAATCTAACTCCTTTTCATCCTCACGCACGAGACAGGTTCAGGCGTCGCAATCAGCTGACTTCATAGGTGGGATTGTCACGATCACCAAGCGATGGGGTCTCGTTCCTAACTTGCTGAATTCATGGACAGCGCATCAACTGTACCTGGCTTAGATTTGTCTAGGAAGACCACGATGGTTGGTGCTTGCCTTGAAGTGATTGGATGTGGCTTTGACATTCCTGAAATGTCGCCAGGCGTCGCCTTGAACTTTCCTCGAGTTAGACTTTCGTTTTAGGACCTTACCCACATCCACCTATTGATAATATCTAAACATTAAATCACGTATTTATTTAATACTTTAAATTTTTAGAATAATTAGTAATTATCCCATAAAATCTGCATGCGTGGTTTAATACAAAAAGGTAACGATAATTTCGCATTAAGAGGGTCAGAACGATAAATTTTAACCAAAATATGCATAAAGTTTGAGAAAATATTACAAATCATCCCAACTGCTAGCAAATATACCTTTTAACATCCTCTAATATGGAAAATACACCTCTGCATCCTAGAACAAACCTCATCGCTAGTAAAGACCAAAGGGTCATTGCTTGATTAGCGCGACATCCTTAGTAATCTCCCGCAAGACCCTGGCTTCCATCATCCAAAATTGCCCATCTCTATTCCACCGCCAACCACCGTCTATTGTAGCCAAATTCCAACCTGCTGCGGCGGCCGTAAGCCCCCTTCTTGCAACTGTCGCCGGCTTCCCTTGCCCGTCTGCTCTTTCACTGGGCTTTGCGATTTCCATCTCTGCAATATGTCTACATTGGGTCATCCATGGACGACCTCATCAAGGTTGTGCAGGGCCGAGGTGGAGGCTTGCGACCTAAATTGAGGTTGACAATAGCTGCAATGAGGTCGTCGGCCTCACAGCAAGTAGACAGGTTAAGGCTGGCAATAGGAAAATTACCAAAAAGGTATAATCAGAATCCTATTGTACAATAATTAATTTGGTCATACATATTTTAGTTTTACTAATTTCTTCATAAACCTTTCGATAATGGCCGATTTAGTTATTCAACCAATTTTGGTCGGCAATTGCTAACATGAATGATGGTTATCTTACATGACACGATTGACGCTAATGTGGACAAATTGTGCTCTTTTCTTTTTAATATTTCGAATCTTTTTCTTCATTTTTTTTCTAGCTCTAGCTGGTGACCTTGCTGGCCAACCCTCACCTAGCTTGGGCAGGGGTGCTGCGACCCTTTCTATGCCCTCAATTATGACTAGCAAGGGCTGAGATTCTGGACCCAAACCAGGCAAGGATTGGTAGCCCATGATGGCCCAAATTTGGAAAGAAGAAGAAGAAGAAGAATAAATAAATAAATAGAAAAAAAAACAGAAGAAAAATAATAATAAAAATTTTAAAACTTTAAAAACTTCAAAATTGCCTGCGTTAGCACCAACTGTCACTAGCTATTATGCTACATAGGATGGCCAGCATTTACATTAGTAATTCTAACCAAAATTGCTCAGAAGGACTATATTGGCAAATCACTAAAGGGTTTAAGACTAAATTGATCAAATTGAAATACTTAAGACTAAATTTGCCATTGTACAATAAGTTTATGATTTTATTTTTTTATTTTTGTAAGTTTTCCGGCCGTTGACACTATGATTGGGGGTGAGATAGAGTCATTGGATGTGGTGGGAGGAGGAGGTAGCATTGGCCGTGTCGGTGGCCAATCTTCGGGTTTGGTTTGGGTGTTTATTTAGGACGAGGATGGAATTGTTTTTCTAGAGGAAATGACAATTTTCTAAACAACTATACATTGCTAAACAATGTCAAAGTGGTATCCATGTGCAAAATTCGGGATGCAAATTTGTTTTTAAAAGTAGAGGCTACAAACTTGTCGTAGAGCAAGAAGTAGATATAGATTTTGGTTCTCTATGTCTCTTAGCTTTTCATTATTTTGATGAGGGTCGGCCATTACAAGACGGTGCCTCCGTCGTGCGAGGGCTTGCCCCGATCACTCCTCTATTTTTGGTTTTTTAGGTGGCGCCACATCATCACCAATTATTTCTCAACCTATTTTAGAAAGTCATTCCATATTTTTTGCAACTCAAAATTAATAAAACTAACGAAATCATGTGATTACACTTTTTGAACAAATTCCATTACTTAATTGTGCTGTCTAGAAAATTTTTAGAACTTGATTATTCTTTCATCAATTTTAGGACTTTAAGAGCATGTACCCAATGCTAAAAGTAGAGGATCCATCGAATTTCATCAGAGGGTCGAGTGAGTGTCCGAGAATTTTACATAGTAAACTCATGGCTTCCTTCTGACCACCACTAAAAAATAAATAAATAAATAAATAAATAAAACTTATGGCTTCCTAGTTATCCAACTAAGCTTGTCATAAGACGCCACATGTTATTTATTCATGAACTCGCAACTCTATTTGATAAAGCGCACCGAGATACCAAGACAAGACCTAAAATCTCTCAATTGTAACTGGACCTCGTAGGAACCGAAACATTGGAATATCTGAATCTGAAAAAGAGATAGTACATTACAATTTTCGAACGTATACCAGACGAGAACCAGGATTCATCTTTTTCAAGCCAAACTCAAACGCGGACCCGTGGGTGAGGTGCTGCAAATGTCTCTTAATGCACGAGTTCGGCGACAGGCCTATGCATTTGACAAGAAATTTACATGCGTGATCCGCGAAGCAAAGCCCAAGACAATTTTTGCGGTTGACACCTACCTAGCGCCGAACGGTCAAAGAAGTTGGTTGCCTCGAGCCAATTCTTAGTCGGTAATAGACACACGGGCTTCGCTATATTTAGTCCACCGTTCAAATACGGTGTATCATATGGTAGTTGACGCCTATCTTTTTGAAGCCTTTTTTCAAAAGAAAGGATAACTAGATTACCACAAACATCTTTCGGCCACCCTTTTCGACAAGGCCGAGGTATTCCAATTGGTAATTTTTATGTGAATTGCTTTCCCTCTCAGTTTCAGCTTCACCCTATTCGTAAACCTTCGAACGATGCCAAAGGAGCGGTGGCCCTTACTTAAATAGCTACATTCAATCTTGGATAAGGTATGTAAAAGGTTCCTAGTCTACATTCAAACTGATTCTACCTTAGGAATCAGGAGAGAAGCGATCTTCTGAGCAACCAGGCAGGAAGTGATCTTCAACCCAACTCTTTTTTTTGTGGATTGCTATTTTCGGCAGCTCTCTCAGTCATTATATAGAGAAATTTCCATGATACATTTTTCAATTGGAATAGCCCTTGGACCTTTATTGGGTCTCCGACTAGATAAAAGAGTAGATTGACATAGCAATTTATTCCTGATTAATTTGGAAGAGACCAAACTAAAAATAATATATCCGGGAAAGCTACTTACAATTTGACCGCAATTAATGTAGCGCAATTGCCTAGAGCATTATCAAGCATAAAGCTGCCAATACAACAATCCATACAACCATTCAAAAGATTGATATTCTCCTTCAATACGTCGTCCAAGGCAGTGCAATGCAAACCCCTAAGTCGCTCAAAAAGGGGACCCAGCCTTACATTTATAATTTACACGAGATAAAGCTACATATATTATTTACATATACACAGCCCAAGGGATATGACGCACAATATTTTCCTTCGATTAGTAGAATATCTCATGGGACTTTGGGAGAAAGTATTTTGTTTTTGTTTTCTTTCAAATCTGTTTGTAAAAGGGGAGAAAATAACTGGAATCAAAATTTTGGGTGCAAAAAGATTAAAAAAAAAATTGAAAATATTGTGAGAGGAGAGAGGAGGAAATCTCAAATTTGTAATGTTTTCTCTCGTAATTTTCTTTATGATTGTGTCCCAGACATAGCATTAAGATATTAAAATAACATCATAACCTTTTTCACTGGTCACATAGGTTTTATCTAGTAAACAGTTACTGATAAATATGCTAAATATAAAATAAGAAGCACAGTTCTCAGGTAATTACTTCATTTTCTTTCTTTCAAGTACCTCTTATTAAATACGGTAAAGTTATGATGCACACCAACAATTACATAAAGTTGAATTTTCAAAGAGCAACACTTGCATTCCATACACTATTTTCATTGATCCCATTTTCCATTTTATTAGACTTCTCCACTACTTGGGCATGCATGAATTCTAACATATAAATGATTTGCAGCAACTTTCCTAATTTTCACAAAAGTTCTTCAAGTTCATATTAAATTCCATTGTAACATTGTTAAACAAAGTCAGTCTCCCATCCAACTATTACAATTTTCTGCATAGACCAATATATATGATATACAAATTACCAAATTTGAAAACTAAATTAGTCACGAGAATAGGTGTTAAGGTTGATTAGGAAAAAGTACTTAATGAATAACATTCGCACCTGGGCATGCTGGGTGGTGCACCCACGAGAGTAATGCCAACTGCTGGTAAACCTAGCATTTCCGTAGAATATGTATGCAGATAGATAGATTTGACGTCATCACCCTAGATTTTTATTATGCAATGTTACACATGGTAATAGAACATCAAATCTAAGATAAGCTAATGAAATGCTAGAGATCAAGTCTCTCGAAACATATTACCAAAGGATCGTACATATTAAAGGATGCAACAAGGGCTTGTGTAATTAATGTTCTATGCCTCTGGTGTACATGCTATTCTTTCCAATTACTAAGAAGTTTCATTAGCAAATAAGAAACAATAAAAGAACATAATATCCATGCAAATTTTGTAATGCGAGATGTTCCTCCTACACCTCATTATATGTACTGAGACGAAGCTACCAAACTACTAGAACCCCACCCACCACCGTCACATGCACAACACCGCCTTGAGCCACCCAGCCTCCAGCCATCGAACCTGACGTCACCCCCCTTCCCCCTCCCTTCTCTCGCTCATCCATGTACCCAGTAAATGGAAGCAAAAACACCCGCATTCTTCATAATTCACTCACTTTCGTAATGAAGAGGTAACACATAAGACTAGAGCCCAAAGGCACTCGTGTGATTAAGTACTAAAATTTCTTGCAGAATCACCACTTTTATTTGAGACCTATAGAACTAAATATAAGATATAGAAGGGGATACACAATAAGAAAAAAGTCCCCCATCTGTAGATAAATAAAAAAATCAAAATAAGATGTTAAGGCAAAGAAAGGAAAAGGAGAGCCTTAAGCAGCAATACCAAAAGTAAGAACACAAGTTTTCATGAATAAGACCAATACTGTTCAATTTCATGGAGTAATTAACAACAGCGTTCCAATAAAAGCCTATGCAATACTGAAGCATCCCATGACTCTCATGACTCTCAGTCAGAACTAGCAGGATGGAATACAGAAGCATCCCATGACTCAGTCAGAACTAGCAGGATGGAATACAGAAGCATCCCATGACTCAGTCAGAACTAGCAGGATGGAGAAAAATAATAATCAAAACAAAACCTTCCCAACAATTACACCAGAAAAAAAATAAGACAGAAGCACACAACAATGGAAAAAAATAATTGAATGCATTAAAGAAGCACCATTTCTTCACTTGAATAATGCATAACAACTTACATGTGATGTATTAATACCACCATCGGTTAAGGATTCAAGAAGCTGCTCTCTGGGATTCATACTTGTTATCATTGAGCATTCTGCCAAATGGTAGAGCTCCAAAGTTCAATAATTGCACAAGCAAATGAAAACTAAGAAACCAGTTCAACAATCATATCGTGGATTAGATCATTGAAATGAGAATTTGAAAGGCCCCCCACAAACTAGCAAAGTAGGATAAAAGACCCAATTAAAACAAATGGTGAGAAGGAAAGACAGATCGATAGTTCCATAAAAATATATCCACATTGTAAAAGTGATTGATTGGTGCAAGATGAAAAGAAATAAGCACAAACGCCTTCGAAGGATTGATTTTATGTTGATTAATGTAGTTGGCCATAGGCAAATGATATCGACAAACTCTAATAAGCAGGTAAACCACAAATTTCCCATCAAAGTCTCTTTGGTCAATGTATGCATCAGCAAATTATGCAACCATGATAACACTCTATAAGTACCAGAAGTGAGCTGCCAACTGAACAGGAAACATGTGATGTAAAGGAACAAAAGACTAGACAAGCTACAAGTGGAACACTAAATGTACAGGAAACATGTGATGTGTAGGAACAGCAGATAGGATAAGCAACAAAGCATCTCCTTTTTTCCGCAAAAGTGCCACATAAAAACTATCTCTAACATACAAAGTGATCATCCAAGTGTAGAACTACGTAGATATGTATGATGTCATAAATCATGGAATATAACACACCATCACAAAATGAACAAGCAACTGTTTATTGATAGATTTCCATATCAGAGAATGCAAATTTAGTAAAGCCAAAAACTCAATGTGACATAAATCATGAAAATTTAAGCACAATCGAACACTTTCACCAGAAGGTTTGCTCATAAAGTACCTACAGCCCATTCACCTCCCACTAGTAAAACCTGGCTGCCACCATGATATAATGTCCGGCAATGGAAGAGCAACCTCATAGATACCTCTATTGTGCCAATACCATCATCTTTCATTTCTTTGTCTTGCTTCTCAAGAAACCCTACCTTGTGTATAAGCCATGACATGCTTGTAAAACCAGGACATATTTTCATTCTCAAGAGAATAAGAGAATAAACACAAGTAATATGCAAGAAAATTACAAAAATGAGTATAAGAGTGGGGAAATTGAACTCTCGATTCCTTCTATGATAAAAACAGTATATGTCAAGCATGTTTCTTGGAAGAAACAACTATTTTAGTTTGCAAGACATCTCAGCTGATGTATGTTAAAGAGCAAGTATAAGGGACACACTAGGGGGTGCCAAATCGTAGACAGGAATCTACAAACTCTTGCAGCAAACAAACAAAGAATTTAGAGGAACAAAGCTAAATCAATCAAAAATAAAAAATAATCTTTCTCTCTGGAATTCTTCTATTCTTATCCATGAAAATTATATATATATCTCAAATTATGATCCCCAATACGACCAAAAAAAAAAAATTATGATCCCCAAGACACATTGAAGAAGTTCAATACTATGAGATTTTGTAGGCCCACTACATACAATTCTAAGAGTATAAATTCTTAGATAAATACATGATTTAATATTTAAATATTTCAATCACTCCTCCTCACATTTAATCTAATCTTTTTGCCTAGTAGTAAGAGTTGAAATATATAATTAGGGAGGCAATAGGGGCATGAAAGAATTTGGACTTAAAATCCACTGCTCTGATATCATATGTGATTTCGTGAATCAATAATAACTATTCTAAAAGTTTAAGTTGTTAAATGAAGACATGGAATATTCTATCAAATACTTCACATAAACTAAGTTTCATAGCTTGAGAAGAACCATTTCTACAGTAGTCATACTTAAGCTGAACACCATCTAAATACCTAAGAGACTTGACTCCAAATCATCCTTGGATAACTACTCATGCCAAGATTCAAGAAGATTCCTAAGTCGTGGAAGTAATGCCCTCACCACCCAGTTGGCCCTAGCTTGTTTGTGAATGGCATTCACCGTTGGCTCATGGTAGAGGGCTCAATCTTGATGCTTTGATAGTCAATGTGGCACCTCCCCAAGGCTATCATATTTTGCACGCGCACGTGTGAGAGAGAGAGAGAGAGAGAGAGAGAGAGAGAGAGAGCTCAATCCTTCATCATCCTTATCAGCCTTGAACCATCAAATGTAGGAAAGAAATGAGTTAAAAGAACGAAAAGACTAGACTGAGTTTCCTTACGGGGACTCCTATGGCTAGGTTCCTATCAAGCTATAATCCATCAAAAAAGATGAAAAACTGCCTCTCATTATTAACACAAGCAAAATTAGCCGCGCAAACAGATGAGGAAAAAAAATCAAACTGACGGTAAACAGTTGCTCTCTTGGTGCCATAAATTCGTTCACCCAAATATTTTCAACGGGATTCCGTAGGAGCTTTTATTATCTGCAAGAACCAAGAGGAGATGAGAGATAAACGATGAATTTAATCCACATACTCGCCAAGATATATTCCAGTAGTGGCTTGATCATCAGACTATATCTTGTTCGCACAAAGTCTCTCATCCCACAGTTTGATGGCTCTAGAACTGTTGTCCTTCTCCAAATCCAATTGCTATTGAGAATGGAAAAGGGAGCATGAACTAGCTAAGAAGGTTCTCTTGCATATTAATCTGAACAACGCAGTAAAAAGCCACTTTATCTAGCTGGAGACTAAGAACCAGAGCTGATTATAAGACATGAGAAAAAGCATTATTATGTATAGCAATTATGTCATGCGTTCCCTGTTCCATATTGCATGCAAGAAAATCAAAAGAGTCGAAGGACAGGGTATTCCTCTCTGAGTCCAAGACCAGAATAATGCTATAAATAAATAAAAATGGAGATTATTAATTACCTGAAGGGTCAGGCATAAAATATGAATTTTCCGTTAAATCCGCACAGTACAGGGAATTAATCCCCCCATCGAAAGTCACGCTCTCTGAAGCCGCTAACTGTTGCTGATCTTCAAGCTTAAAAAACCCAAAAGGAAACAAAGGAAAAAGCTTTCACAGTTTAATCAAACCCAGGTCACAGAACCCATGTGAACCAGTCTCGTCTTATCAGTTTTTTTTCTTCTTTTTTCTTTTTTGGCTCATCGCCAGACCCGCATACACAACCACGGCCACAGCTACAGCCACAGAGAGAGAGAGAGAGAGAGAGAGAGAGAGAGAGAGAGAGAGAGGGGGAGGGGGGGGGAGCCGAAAATTCGGGCAACGGGAAGCTTGACGGAAAGAGAAATGAGCACGCAAAAGTAAAGGTATAGCCTCTATACAATTACCTCTGTGTGCTCACTCTCTTCTGTCAAGTTCTTGTATGCCCCATATCAACCCTAACAAAGTGATGATGCAAGAAAACAGTGAGACAATGAAACAGAATTCAGCAGAAGAAGAAAAAGAAAAGGAGAAATCAGATCTGTGGAGAGGTGGAGACACCCACTTGAGGAGAGTTACTTTAGGAGTCTCTAAACATCAGAGAGATCCATCATCGCCTGTCAATGACAACTAGGGTTTTGCCCCCATCAAGAAAACCCAAAACAGGAGCCACAGAACCAGACCCCACTCTCAACAGGCACACAAACACACATGCAAGGTGTCGACAAGGTTTCGGGGATAACGTACCAGATGTCGCAGAATGAATCGTACAGTGATCGTCGGCGATGGCCCCAAAATGGCAAAACCACCGAAAAAGGTAAAGAGAAAATGTTCGGACTGTGGAGAGAGCGTGCTCTCGTCTTTGCCCCTTTCGGTTAAACGAGGAAACGGAGCGATTTGAATGGTCACTCACCAACCAAAAATAAAGGGTCACTTCTGTTGCCAATTGCCCAAAAAAGGGGGAAAAAAAGTTTTCCTCTGAAGACCCTTTAAATAACGGATTAAAGAAATTATCGAGTTTTTTTTTTTATTTAAATATTTCGTATCGAAATAGCTTAACAAGTGTTTTGGACACTTGTGAAAGTAAGTCATTTTCTCTGCCATATTTTATTTCTTAATCGTCAGTGTATAAATACTTGTCAGATATTGAAAAATATATTTTGAATATGACAAGATAAATTACAAGAAATCGCTCGAAGAAAATACACTTTTTTTTTTATTTGATCATTCGAAAAATTGTCCAAATTCCCTGTTCTTTTCTCTCTCCTTTACGCAGGATGTATTTCTTGGGAAGACCAGACACTGGTGGTTGATTTCTAGCCGTCGATGTGACTGGTGTCGTCAATTCCTCGTGCATGTATGCTCGGTTGGGAGGTGTGGCTGTCTTGGCAATCGGGCGTTTCAGGATGGGACTGCGTCAATCCGGGGGACAGGCCTTGCCTGCGATGAGCTAGCGGGTGACTTTTATAAAAGTACTCAGCATATATTTTTATATGGATTTTGCTAAACCAAATAAGGAAGTATATAGCTTTCAGTTTGGTGATGATGCCCGTAATATGGACATTTCAAATTCAGTAATTTGAAACCGCATCAAACACATTTAATAAATACCCCAAAAATACTTGTTAATAAAACCTTTATGCTATAAAGGATTTTGTTATTTCTAAAACGCTTCTAGAGTAATTAGTTAAAGAGAATTTCACAATTATTAATTCATCGACTATTCTCGTACTACATGTTAAGAAAGACACAATGAAATTCAAGTAGTCTTTGACCAATTAAAGTTTATCAATATTTGAAATGGTCAACATAACATGGTCTCAGGTAGGGAAACTCTAGCCACCTACTTCCTCTCATCTCCACACCTCAACTTCCATAGAAAGAGAGGGTTTGACCTAGATCTCTCCCTCCCCTCCTTTGTATTTTAAATGATTCGGTTCTCTATTTTCTTTTCTTTACTTTCCTTCCAATTAGGGAGCTTCTCTTTTCTAATCTAATTTCTAGAAGCTTGTTTCTCCCGTTTTGGGAAGATTTCTATCCCTACCTAGTCTAGATTTGGGGATCTTATGTCTTTGGATTTTGTTAGTGTACAAGTTTAGTTTCATACAAGATCAAAGGAGCTTCGTGAAAGATTTTGCTCTCACAGTCAAATATGTGCTTAGTTAACTTTTTTATTATGAATGATGAATATGTTGAGAATGCCAAACCTAGATATGCACTGCCGTAAGACAAAGCCACAATTATAAATGGAGTTCTCGATATATGCTCATTATTGAAAGTGGACTAGGTGATGGGGCACCAAATTTGGTTTAAAGAAGTCATAAATCTACTCGTTTAGCATGTAACCCCTAACTTTGTTTGGATAATTCATCTTGTTATCTAGAACTTGTTTTACTTTGAAATTATCTAGGATTTGTCTTGACTTATAATTAAATTAAGCTGTTTCTCTCTGTTTTTTTAATAAAAATGAATGAAATATTACTTTCGACCAAAAAAAAATTATTAAAAATGTTTTAAAAACCATATCATCTTAAATTAGGTCTTAAAAACCAAAGCATCTTAAATTAGATATACTTAGCAAGTAATTTGAAAACACTCATTAACCCAATGTATCAACATTTCTACGTATGAATCAGAGTGATTTTACATCCTTATCTTTGGGGCTTATATTTATACTAGCCCTTTGAATCCCCTCCATTGCATTTCTACATCATTTAGTTTAGAATCTTTTAGAAAATTTTCTTTTGTTAACACACTTATTGGGCGAGCCTAGACGACTCAAGCCTGGCCTTCCCAAAATGTAGCCATCATGAGCAGCTCAGAGAAAGTCCACAGCATTGTGAAAGATTATTTGATTTGTCAGAGAAATGCACTTGGGGAGGCATAGACCGCGCGATCCAATGTGCCGCCCTCCGATTTCACGTTGGATGACGACAGATTTTGTCATTTGACTCATAAAAACTTTCGATTACATGTCATCACTTAAAGCAAATAGATCAAGTGGGTAGTTAAAAGTAGCTCAAAGCAGTGTTGGAAGGCCGGACAAAAATGAGTGTTAAGTTGTGAGAGTCACCCCTTAAATAGTTTTTATACAAATTGCTACAAATCTGCAAGGTGCACCCTAACGAGGATTCTAACCGCCCTATATTAAATTTTCCCATCTATGTCTTGTATAGGATACGAGACTTGTGGCTTGCTTCACTCACCTCGAATTGCAACTGTCGTGAGTACTTTGTTTTGAGGGTGTGGCCCCGTGAATCAGGCATGATTGGTTATGATAGACTCAGGGTGAAAATAGAAGAGAAGAAACGAAAAAAGATTAGAGACTGACATTTTCTAATTATGGATTACCATAAGTTTAACACGAGGATTATTATGTTTGTAATTTTCAGTAAAAAGAAATCGAACTTCACATGGCCCAGTTCTCAAGCACTCCCAGGCAAGCAAGACGAAGATAATACGGCTCCAAATTGTTGTACCAAGCACATAGGATGGGATAAGACCTACGCTAATCCACTCGTAAGAAGTAATTGCTGGCAGCAGCAAATTGTAAAGTAATTAAATTGAAAGCAATATTCACATGATTTATATTGTCCGTTTTCAAGGGAGACACTTACTCCTACATCACTTAAGTCTCCAAGGTGCTGAGGATTTAGACAAATGCCTATTCAAATTTTCAGATCAGAAAGAGAGAGAGAGAGAGAGAGAGAGAGAGAGAGAGAGAGAGAGAGAGAGAGAGAGAGAGAGGATCAGGTCTTTTTCTGATAGAATATAATCTTCCTCGGTGCAATTCAACTTGGGGCTATCTTGTATTATAATTGTCACATACGAAAGCTAAATTTATTGGACGGAGGACATCAAATTGTCGGTATTAGGGTAGTGGAGAGGACCGCATGCACGAGCCATGGACCACAATTGAAGCTTTTGTTTCATTTCACGACATTGTCTTTTGGCCATGAAATGCGGTGACTGTCAAACCTATTCCGAGTAAAGGAACCAACAAAAAGATGATGGGCAAATGGGCTACAAATGGAAAATCTTACGGTTCTGAAGAGCATCGAGCCGCTCTCCCCTTATACTTTTTCCTTTTTCCACTTCGGGTATAAGGGGTTGTACCCACGATTCTATTGTTGGCAACATTGCAGAAGTTTCTTCCTGTGTTTAGTGCTTGTCCATGATCCCTTTGTACAAAGGCTTATCATGGTCCCTCCCTGCTAGACCGGGTCTTTCATTCAGATTTACTGACACTCAAGAAAGTTTCGTGCAATATCAAGAGCTTGATGGCATAAAATGACACTTTGCAATGCAAGAAGCATGAGGTGTCGGATTTCCTGTATTTGGTCAACATTTAACATAACAAGAGCTCACTTATTTCTATGTTCGGATCATCCGTGATTCAGTGCACTTCAAGGAAACCTCTTGTAAATAAACAATATTTCGAATATCTACTCTAAAAAACCCTAATCTTTATATTATTTTTTTGAGTAAGGAGGAAGCTTGCTTTAGATAAGTTTGTGGGATTATAAAATACCTACTAATTTCATTACTCTATATAGGGTAAGGAAAATCTAGAGAATCGACCCAAGTTTTTCTTCTTTTTTTTCCTGATGTGTATTGTCCTCCTTAGGGTTTTCTTTTCCCTGACAACAAGCCCCAGAAAACGAAATTTTGAAAGGATGAAATGAAATCATCCCAAAAACAAGGAGGAAAAAAAGAACAATAAAGGAGGCTTCGGGGTGTAGTTGGAGGACCACAATTGGGGCTACTAGACTGGACCACCCCGAGAAAATATTCGATTTATCAAGAAAGGCCAAGGCATAAAACCCACCCCCCTTTCGACCTCGACAGGTAGAGAACCCTAGGGTCATTAAATATATATTATCGATGTCGTGTTCACACTGATGGACGAAGTACCCATCGATCCCAGATCTTTCAATCCGGAAACGAGCGAACAATAAATATCAAGCGCGCCAGCATATTCCAGATTTATGTGTTGTGTCATGCGATTCTGGCCTCGGCGACCAGCTTCCGGAAATGTAATTAACAAAGGCCGTCATCCGGTGCTTTCATTTTCCGGTATCATGCACATGATGGATCAGCTTCTTAGACTCGTTTCATTCAAGTCATGCTCTATGCCTATTTTCGCAATAGCAGGGTAATTATTGTTTGTTGCGGTGTGATGTCAACAAAATTTACGAATATTTAGGAAACACTATTGGTACACTATTGGTTCGGCGATGCTAAAGAGTGAATTGGATCATAGGAGTATCTTTGGTCTCCGCAGAAGTTGGAGACCAGTCATAGTTAGCCTGCCATCGATACGAGGTCTAGCACACTGATTTCCTCCCGTGAAACATATTCCACCTCCCCGCTTGGAGCAGAGGTTGCATATTGAAATAAGAACATAACCTGATGCAGAAAGATACGACTCACGCCGGGCGATGCAAATGGCATTTTAATCACTGAAGAGCTCACAAGGTAAGAGCGCTAACAGCTGTGCACAAGGAAAACCCAGGCATCTCAACCAACATGGACCGAGGAGCCCTTTACAATCATGTCATCTAATGATTCGGGGAACGTCGAATTCGATCTTTTGCCAACTATTATACAACAAGAACACAGCCCAACTTCGTAGACAATGAACGAATAGCCCAGCTCTGAAACAGAAAACCCGCGAGACTCCGCGAATTCATATCAAGTTCTCTCCAGCTCTCACATGGACTTGCTTTTAGACAACAAATTCTCAAACAGCCTTAGCTTGACAAAACAATAGAAAGAAGACAGTGATTGAGACCGAAGTACCATGCTTTTAGGCCAAGTGCCGATTATCCCGTCATAAGGTGTGGGAGTTCAGGGGCGAATGCGTAGAACAATCCTTTCCAGTCTCAGAAACATAACTCGAAATTCTCCCGTCTAGGTGGAAGTTCCAAGGGAGCGAGCGTAGAACAAATCCTTTCTAGTTTGGAAACTCCACTTGCTGTTCTGTTCCTGAGCCCGTCATAAGTAGAACTCGGAACGAATGCGCTATAAACTCTTGGGTTTGAAAATAGCTACACCCACGTACCCACCCCAGTCCCGCCTTTGCAAATTCAGCAAAGCAAGTTCTAGGACCTGGATGGATAATTCCGCCGTAACTCTTATCAATCATAAGGCACGCTAATAATACATTTCGGTCAAAGAAAAGCCTCTTAAAGTCGAGCAACAAGAAGCTAATGCCATATGTAAATAACCCCATTTTTTGCAAAAGGAAACAAAGCTAAGCAATGCGCTCTGCAATCAGTTCCAACAAAAGCATTCCTCTCTAACAGCAAAAGGAAAACTAAGCTAACCCTCTACAACCACTAAAGATCTAGATTATCTGAATATAATGCTGGCCATAATATTAACTACCACCAAGAGAATGTTTTGCTTAAATACTGCACAGCTCGGGAGGATCCAACAACATGCAAAATCCTAAAGAGTTCCACAGAGATGGACCGGTGCCTCAAGGAGAAAACACATTCTATTCAGTCAGCAATGACCCCCTCTTCAGTTTTTAAGCTCCTTTTCGACGCTTTTTCCCAGTGCTCGATTTGCCTCCCTGTGCTTTTGAAGACTCCGACAGCCTTGCTTTCTTACTTAGAGGGACTTCAGGTGTCTCCTCTGAGTCATCATCCTCAATTTCATCCTCTTTGGGTTTGGGTGAACCCAGTTTGAGCTTTCCAGAACTACTGGTATTAGCCTTGCCAAAACTCCTCGGACCTTTCCCCTTGGAAGTACTCTTATCAGCTCGCATGGACTTGTCACCTTTCTGGATTTCTCGGTCAGACTTAGTTGAAACACTTCTTGCAATGGAGTCATTGGCTTTTGATTTGCCAGTCTTGAGAGTCATAAGTTCAGTATCCTTGGCTTTCCCAGACGTTTTCAAAGTCGCCTTACCAGTACTTTTAGGGGTTCGGTCTTTCTCAAAATTGCCATCTGTTTTCCTGCCTTCCCTGGACTTGTGACCAGATGTTGTAGCAGCGGGAGCTTTGGATTTGCCAGAAGAAACACCTCCACTCCTAGCAATTAAACGTCAAATGGTTATGTAACAAACTAAGGACAATAAAAGTCTTATCTGTAAAATTTAACTCACTTCTTTGATGACATATCCATCTTCACTTTCTTCGCTGAAGCCAGCCCAGGCTTCACTTTTGCCTTTTTCTTCAGAGGCCTGAATTAAGCAACCAGATGATATCGGTACAATACTATTTACAATTATAGAATGTACACTGGCGCACAGAATTTAGTACAGAATAAAGCATGGAACAATGTGCACGAGATACAGCAATCGCATGTCTGGAGAAGCAAATATAGAGATCTAAGTGCCACAAGCTATCCATGCTGAAATGATATATTAATGAAGTCCTCAAGAAGAGAATTAAGACAGAGACAACAGCATCCATCTACAAAAACAGGAGGCAACTCCCTAGCATCTTCGTTTAAAAAAAAGAATGCTCCAAGGGCTTTTGAAAAAATGGAAGAATATTATATTCACGAACTACAAGGAAAGCCACCCCGAAATTCAGACTAGAAAGTTGGATTTTCATGCATCCTACTCAAGTATCAATTTCCAAAGTATTGACACAGCCTTCCCAAAATAAACTCTAAATCAAGAATCCTTAATTTCCATCAAATAAAAATTTCCACAATGTCAAATGTATTATTTCCTCAAACAAGAAATCAGGGAAAGAAGACAAAGCGACGTACATTTCTGGTGAAGCATCCGAACTATCACGGTCAGCAACCTGGCCCTGTGGAGAGAAAACCACCAGTCAGTTATCCATAAGACACAACATTGAGGTTATGAGGTCAATGTTGTCAAATCCATTAGTACCCACCTTATCTCCAAAATCACCTTCAACAAACTTCCATTTCTCTTCCTCAAGATTTAATATCTCCATATCACCATCCTCATAGATAACCTGCAAAAGTATGCAGTTGTAATCTTCTGGACATAATACCCCAACCTCTAATACGAGATGAAAAGAGCATTTTAATAACCATAACTGCCATCTCACCTTATGCTTCTTTCGCACACTATCAAAAGCCTTAATGACACCTTCGTAGTATCTGAAAGATTATGAAATAGTCAGAAGCATATCTGAGGCGATATGAACCAGCTTTAGGTATAATTAGATGTAGAGCCAACGCTTAAAATATTTGACTTAGCAAAATAGAACAGGCACACAGAGAAAGACTACAGAAAACCTATACATACTGTTTATCAAGAGGCCACCAAACTTTAATCTTCAAGCCAACCAGATCTGCTCCATAATTCTTAGTGTCAGAATCCTGGGACACCTATGATCAACCAATCAGAAATCATATCACTACCAGATATTAATCCTATGAAATGGTCTTTCCGTTAGTGCCGGTTGTGGTGGAAAGCTGGGGGAGGAATAAGAAATACACACTTCTACTATCCACTTTAAGCACAACAGAAGCTTGCAGAGATGGTGGGAGAAAGGACAGAGATCAGAACCATCCAATGAGCATAGCATCACAAATGCATCCAAATTGAAGGCATGTAACAGCAGTTGAGACTCATGGGTTAACAGATATCCATAGAAGTCCTCATTTTCTCCATTTAAAAGCATATATATACTGAATTTGTCATCACCTTTAATAAGTCATGATACCCCTAAAAGAGACCCACAAGCTTATTCAAAACAAGCCAAGACAGACACACAACGTTGGCAAATCATCAATCTCAGTTGACATTGTGTAAAAATCGAAGCTTAGCAATATGAAGTTTACAAGATTAAGTACGAAACTTGTCTAGTGATGATGAAAATCCACACACACACACACACACACACATATCAACACCCATTTCAATTCTTCTCACTTAAGATTCTAACTTTCTTCCTAAGATCTTCCCTACTCAAGCCCTTCATGTCTAAAACTAGCAAATGCAAAAGAAGAAAAGGTTGAAAATGCGAAATACATGGTTAGACAGTGCATATTATACCTCCTCTTTGCCTGAACTACGCTTCCTCTTGAAGTTGTCCTTAGAGGTCTCACCCAGATACTTCTCATCTTTAACTGGTTTTTTCACCCCCTTAGGGGAGGAAGGAGTTCCCTGATAGGTAAAAGTATTCATCACTAACCAAGTGAAGAGATATATAAAATTATAGACTAACTTCAATATGGAGGTACCTTCTTCTCGGGTTTCCCAGTAGATTTCTTGACATTCTTCTCAGAAGCCAATCTACTTTTGGTGTTCTTCCTTCTGTCCTCTGGCTTCTTTCTAGAGATACCTTCCCCACTGCTGGTGCTTGCATTCACTTTCTTCTCTGGCTGCTTCAACATTTTTACATCTGATCCACTGGTTGCATCATCTTCCTTGGACATTTCCTCCACAGTTATAGTTCTCTCCTTGCTGGACACATCGTCAGCACTATCATCCACTCTTTTCGTATCTGTTTCTACTTGAAGACCAGCCGTTCCTGCAGATTCTTTTTTGGAAATGTCAACAGAAGATGGTTTCACCTCTTCAGCTGAATCCTCTTTATCCTTTGGTGATCCAGCCTCCTGGGGCTGACTTTTATCAGGTATCTCCTCAGTTAAGGGAGGCAAAGCAGAGACCTTGGACTCATCATGTTTGGATTCATCGTGTTTGGACTCATCATGTTTGGACTCATCATCCTTGGACTCATCATCCTTGGACTCATCATCAGCCGCTTTATCAGTAGGTGGCTCAGACACGCCCTCCTTTTCACTTTGCGACGGTATTTTTGCCTCACATTTAAGATCTTCATCAGGCAGACTTGGAGCATCATTGCCAGGTTCTTTCTCAGTGTCTTTCACTATTTCAGCATCCTTGTCATCAACCCGAGCAATGTTGGATGGCTTCGCAGATCTAGATGACATGTTAGTTCTCCTTCCTCTTTTCTTCTTAGCTGGTTCTGGCTTGGATTCTTCTTTCTGTGCCTTCTTGTTGTCCAATTGATCAAGGTCACCATTGCTCGATGCATCAGTGGTTTTGGGTGCACTCTCCTTATTTTCTTCTTCCTTATTCAAAGACACGGGATCTACCGAAGAATCATCTTTGTCCAGCTGGGTCGAACCATTGTTCACAACTGTTTTTGGAGATTCACCAGGTGCAGGAACATCTTGAGTTGAAGGCTCTTCAGCTAACCTCTCTTTTTCCATCTAAACAAGCATAAATTGGACGTTTAAAGAATTTATGCAAGTAATGTCACCAACACAGAGCAGAAAATAAGAAAACAGAGAGATGCCACTAAATAATGGCATCAGAATATCTAGTTGATGATGGAGAGTAGATCTAACTGTGTGAAAATAAAATCCAAGAACAACTTACAAACCAAACACAGCCAAATTTATGGTAGAACTTATTTTCACTTACATCATCATGGACATTGGTTTCCTCAGCTGCACCATTTGAGTCTTGACATATGGAAGCAATTACTTTACTATAATCTTCTAAAACAACACCGGATGATTTCAATGCTTGGGCCAGGTAAGGTCTCAGTTTCACGGCACACTTCTCAAGCACTTTCTCTCCAAGCTTCTTTGCAATAGGAAGCACATCCTGAAAAACAGTGTAATTTTTAATGTTATGGAGGATAGTCAATAAAGAAAGAGATCTAGCTGACTTGAAAAGAAGTTTACCTCATTGTCCTTTTTTACACTGGCTAAGACAGGAGAGAGAAGCTCTGGTGAAATATCTTCACTTTCTTCTATAACCAGTGTCATAATTGTCTCCATTGATGTAAAGACATTTTCTGGATGGTGCTCCCTGAATGTTGTTTGTTGAACATTAGTTAAAAGCACAAGTATATATGCAGTTATACTAGGTGAAATTAAAACTACCAAAATACATATATTAGCTTCAGGATACCAGCAAACAGGGCTGATTCTGAAATCCCCATCGGAATAGAGGGACACGCAATGCACTCAATCAACTCAACAACAGATAGATCCAACACTTCCTCCAAGCACACAAATGGCATCGATACAAATACTGAACAATAAATATGCCAAACGGACATCATAAAATGGAAAGTGAGACGACTGGAGACCAAAGGACTGAGAGGAGAAAAAAGAGAGGCAAAAAGCTGAAAACACATCAAATTGTCAATAGACACAACTGCAATCAAACTTTTCATTGCAGCTTTACAACTAAAATGAACTGACTTTAATTGGTAAAGGACGCAAACTCTGAAGCCTATATGATTCTGTGTCAGCACAGGTTAGAATTCATTATGCAGGATTATACAGATGCCACCATGGAAAATGATCATCCAAATCCATAAAAGAGAAAAGGAGAACAGTTGAGGACCAGCTATGTCCAACTATCCATGAAGCCTGGATCAGGCATTGACGTACCTTATTTCCTTTAAGAAATGCTCGAACATTTCCAGTATCAGGTTATCACACTCGAGGTCCAGCATCACAACGCAGGACCTGACCTTTGCAACAGTTTCCAAAATTGAGGCCCTTTTCACATATGATCGGCTTGACTTATCAGAGAGATTCTGAAAGGATGACACGATTAACTGGAATACTTCCTGTGTGTGCCAAATTCACATTAAAACAGCTTAAAGGTTAGGTCACCAAACATTTGGTCACTATGATCCAGGAACATCATTAATATAAGATCTTTTATTACCTTCATTTGGTCATCATCATAGGGAGCCTCTGGTGCACTGATCCTTGTTATCTCGCTAATGCATGAGGCAACAGCAACTCTAACATCAACATCTGCATGCCTGAAAAGTCTATCTTCCACTAATGCCTTCTGCGACGAACTAAGCGCCTTTTGCATTGATTTGCTTGGAGATTGTTCTACTCTCGAGAGATAAGTTTCAACTCGCTTCATTTGCCAGGTTAAAGCAAAATAAAGACGAATTAATAGTTTGTAGTACCATCTACTTTAAGTAATGCACAATATGAACAATTTGAAAAATGTAAAGCACCATCAACCATATTGACTCTTTTCTATCCTTCTTAGAAGCATGCAGAAAGTTACCTGAGTACTAAGTTTCAAAAACGAAGGACGCGGATGCAAACATAAGGGCACCACTAAATAGAATATAAAAGTTTCCTAAGACAACAATCAAATACTCAAATCACCTTATTGAAGGATGTATGAATAGGAAAGAAATAACTTCACTGCCAAGCATAACAAAATAAGAAGATCAGCAGAGTTTTCGAGATACATGCAAATTGCCAGTCACAAATTCACAGTCGCCGAAATGCCCAAACAATGCGGACGAAATCAGCAATCAATCGATGCATGAAAATGGAAAATACCAATTCCGGCATGCTGGTGTTACCTTAATCAACATGCAAATTTCCGAAGAAAGGAAAAGATAAAACAACTGCGTAAATTGCCTGTGTTCATAATAGGTATACCTTCTGATTGTAGTCAGGCGTACATTTACTGAATTGAAATATTCCTTAAAGTTCTTCCTCAAAAATCCGTCATACATACTCAATTCGAAGGAAATTATCAACTAGCCGCAATAAATTCGAGTAAGTTTCAAAAGGGCACCTACTCTACATAATACGGAAAGCTCAAATTGAAAGCCCAAAAGATACGAACGTCATAACGGCTTCCTACTTAAAGAGCACAGATTAGTCTATTCAACCTCTCTTAATGTAACGATTGAAGCATAACAGGAAACATCAATTGACGGCAACACATATAACTAAGATCCACAACAGACACCTCTTCAACGGCCTTAACGGTCACAACGGCTACCCGATGACGACGCAAGGATTAGCGATTTCAACCTTCTCCTACCGTAAATGTCTACATAACAGGAAATAATCAACCGACACCTCTTCAACGATATCAACGGTCATATCGGCTATCCTACCTAAAACAACAAGGATTACTCAATCCAACCTTCTCTTACCGTAACGACACATCCATGCAACTACGAACGCGTATTGCTCCTAACAATCAGCAAACCATCAACACATTCACTTGAGGCCTCACGAAGCAAGAAACATCTCTTCACGCACAAACGGCACGTAATCGACAAGCACAATTCTCACACAATCGAACCCCCCCCCCCCCCCCCCCCCAATCCCCACTCCCATGCAATTACCGACGAAAACAAGCATTCCCGACCAAATGCATGCCGACCACACCATGCACGACGAAAAGCCTAACCAAGCCAAACGAAAGACGAACCGTTATCTCCAGGGAAAAGCCCTAAGTACGGCTCCCACAAATCGAAACCGCGCACGACATTCGCCGGAAAACCAACCAATCGAGCCGCGCCACCGAACGACGAGCCTCCCCCAAAAAAAAAAAGGAAAAAAGAAAACACACGGAACAATCAGAACAGGGCGAAAAGAAAAGGGAAGGGGAAGGGGCTTACGTCGAGAAGGGGCAGGAGCTCGTCCACGGCGGGCGGCGGCTCCAGCAGCCTCCGCCCGGCCTCCGCCAGCTGCTCCTCCAGCTCCCTATCCGACGACGACGACGACATGGATTGGCCCACCTCTCGCGATTCCCCCGCTCGAAAAACCGCCCGAGAAAATCGAACGAACCCCGGCTCCCTGCTCCCGCTCCCGCTCTCCCCGCTCCCCGGACGGGCCGATCTTCACATCGACCTCGCGAACCCCCCGCCCGCCCGCGCCGGAACCCTAGGCACACCACAGCAAAAAAGCGATCGAAATCGAGTGAAGACGAAGGAGCGAAAGAGCTAGAGCGAAGGACCAGATTTTCGCGCACGGGCACCAGCACGGACCACGAGCGAGCGCGATAGAGAGAGAGAGAGAGAAGGTGGGGGAGTTTTAGGGTTTTTTCTTTTTCGATTTTTTTTTTTCCTTAGCTTCCGGCCAGGGAAGTGGAGGGAGCGAAATTCCGGAGGATTTTTCTGTTTTTCTTTTTTTTTTTCTTTTTCACCCTTTCTTTCCAGTCCTCCGGAGAGAATTTTGTTTTGTTTTTTTTTTTTAATTTCGGATTTTGAGGGGCCACCTTCGGGTGCGTTTTATAGGTGAGTCCGCCGAGGCCCGGGCTCGGACTCCGCCGGGGTCTATGAACTGGAGTTGAATCGGGGGGATCGGATCCGCCGTCCGATCCACTCGCCCGGGCCGCCTCCGCCGTCGGATCGATGCCCAGCTGTTCCTCTCGCTGCCCCCCCCCCCCCCCCCCGGGGATTTCCTTCTATGCGCTCTCTCTCGGTGCCGAAAATGGGAGGGGCTTTTTCGTTTTGGGGGATTGTCAGATTTTTCCATTTTGTGGGCTGCCATTTAATGGGGCTTTCTCTTTATGAAATGAAATTGGGATTTTGGTTGCTAAATTCGTAAAATATGTCCCTTTTTGCACCCAAAAAAAAAAAAAAAAAAAAAGTGGAAGGTTCGTTGAAGCAAGTGATAAGGTTACCATAATCGTTGAAGTGGTTGGTGGCAAAATGATTGCTCAAATTTCGAAAGTCTACATGTTCTACACAGTTCGAATAAGTTAAAATAATTATAAATTTAACGGGGATCATGGGATCTGTATTTAGATGTCGGCGGCGTGCGGATCTTCTTCCCAAAGGAAAAGTTATGTGTTAATTCCTAACTTACTATGCATGGATAGTTTCTCAGAAAAATTATAAGTCGACGGTTTTTACCGTTGAAATAATTTGTTTTTGAATAAAAAAGTTTAAAACGGAACTTAACTGAAAATTAACGAGATAATAAGAATTAATGTTTCTCAAGAAAATACTATAATTTGTCTAAAAATATTATGTAATATATCTATTCAATGGATAGATTGCATTGATGCACATGAATATAAATGAAAAACGAGGTGAATTTCACGAAAATTTTGAACTTCAATTAATCAATATTTGTAAATTATCGAGCAAATGACAATTGCTAATATTATGTGATTTATACTTTAGTTAGAAATACTTTATCCTTTCATTTTTTCATAGTTCATTGGTAATTTTTAGACAAGGGAAAAAAAAAAAAAAACTTCTTACAATCGATTGATTAATAATATAATAAAGATAGAACTATTCATCCTCAAAGTTTGATTGTCAATATTCTTCTAATTCTTCATTATGGAGATAAGATGCGCTTGTCATTTAAGAATGATTACTTCATTCTTAGAAATACCTTTCCAAATTCATAATTTATCCACCTTTTCTTTCGCAAAAGCCAATTATCTATTAAGTTACTTGAAAATTTGATTAAAATCATATGCTAGGGATGAATTCATAAACTTTGCAAAGATTGTTGAGGAATTGGAAATACAACTATCTTTATTTATATACTTCAAAATATGGATAGACTTTTCAAAAGGAGGGCTTTACATTTAGGTTGCTAGATTTTCATTTAAGGGTTTTAATTTAATATTAATTTCTCTTTATGAAAAAAAAATTGGGATTTTGGTTGCTAAATTCGTAAAAATATGCCTCTTTGTGCAACCAAAAAAAAAAAAAAGTGGGAGGGTTCGTTGAATCAAGTTTTAAGGCTACCATAATTGCAATACGAGTTAGCTTCCGATGTCGGCGTTGCATGGCAAGATGGTTGTTTAGATATCGAAAGTCTATCTGTTCTACCCAATTCAAATAAGTTAAAATAATTATAATTTAACAGCAATCGTTGGACACGTATTTAGATGTCGATGACGTACGGACGAATCTTCTTCCTAAAGGAAATGTTATGTGTTAATTCATAACTTACCAAACATGGATAGTTCCTTTGAAAAATTATAAGTCAACGGTTTTTATCGTTGAAATCTGTTTTTTTTAGTGAATAGTTTTAAAACGGAGCTTAGCTTAAAAATAATGAGACAATAAAAAAGTAACATTGAACTTCTTAAGAAAATATTATAATTTGTCTAAAAATATTGTGTAAAATATCTATGGAATGGATAGATTGCATTGCATATGTACATAAATATAAATGAAAAATAAGGTGAATTTACACGGAAATTTTGAATTTCAATTAATCTATCTTTGAGAATTTTCAAGCAAATGACAATTACTAATATGATGTGGTTTATACTTTGAGTAAAAATACTTTATTTTTTCTTTTTTTTCATAGTACATTGGTAATTTCTAAACAAGAGAACAAAAATCTTCCTACAATTGATTATCTAATAGTACAATAAAAACATAATTATTCGTCCTTAAGTTTGGTTGTCAATATTCTTTCAATTCTTCATCGTGTGGATGATATGAGCTTGTCATTGAAAATTGGATAAGAATGATTACTTCATTCTTATAAATACAATTTCCAAATTCATAAATATATCTACCATTTTTGCAAAAGCCAGTTATTTATTGAGTTACTTGAGAATTGATTAAAATCATATGCTGGGGATGAATCCATAAACTTTGCAAAGATTGTTGAGGAATTGGAAATACAACTATCTTTATTTATATACTTCAAAATATGGATAAACTTTTCAAAAGGATGGATTTACATTTAGGTTGCCAAATATTCATTTAAGGGTTTTAATTTAATGTTAATTTCTCTTTATGAAAAAAAAATTGGGATTTTGGTTGATAAATTCGTAAAAATATGCCTCTTTGTGCAACCAAAAAAAATAAAAAATGGGAGGGTTGTTGAATCAAGTTTTAAGGCTACCATAATTGCAATACCGAGTTAGATTCTAATGTTGGCGTTGCATGGCAAGATGGTTGTTTAGATATCGAAAGTCTATCTGTTCTACCCAATTCAAATAAGTTAAAATAATGATGATTTAACGGCAATCGTGGGACTCATATTTAGATGTCGATGGCGTATGGACGGATCTTCTTCCTAAAGGAAATGTTATGTGTTAATTCATAACTTACTAGACATGGATAGTTCCTCCGAAAAATTATAAGTGAACGGTTTTTATCGTTGAAATCGGTTGTTTTTAGTGAACAGGTTTAAAACGGAACTTAACTTAAAAATAATGAGACAATAAAAAAAAGTAACATTGAACTTCTTAAGAAAATATTATAATTTGTCTAAAAATATTGTGTAAAATATCTATGGAACGGATAGATTGCATTGCATATGTACATAAATATATATATGAAAAATAAGGTGAATTTACACGGAAATTTTGAATTTCAGTTAATCTATATTTGAGAATTTTCAAGCAAATGACAATTATTAATATGATGTAGTTTATACTTTGAGTAGAAATACTTTATTTTTTCTTTTTTTCATAGTAAATTGGTAATTTCTAAACAAGAGAACAACAATCTTCCTACAATTGATTGTCCAATAGTACAATAAAAACATAATTATACGTCCTTAAGTTTGGTTGTCAATATTCTTTCAATTCCTCATCATGTGGATGATATGAGCTTGTCATTGAAAATTGGATAAGAATGATTACTTCCTTCTTATAAATACAATTTCCAAATTCATAAATATATCTACCATTTTTGCTAAAAGCCAATTATTTATTGAGTTACTTGAGAATTTGATTAAAATCATATGCTGGGGATGAATCTATAAACTTTGCAAAGATTGTTGAGGAATTGGAAATACAACTATCTTTATTTATATCCTTCAAAATATGGATAGAATTTTCAAAAGGATGGCTTTACATTTAGGTTGCCAGATTTTCATTTAAGGGTTTTAATTTAATGTTAATTTCTCTTTATGGAAAAAATTGGGATTTTGGTTGCTAAATTCGTAAAAATATGCCTCTTTGTGCACCCAAAAAAAAAAAAAAAATAGTGGGAGGGTTCATTGAATAGAGTTTTAAGGCTTCCATAATTGCTACCGAGTTAGATTCTAATGTCGGCGTTGCATGGCAAGATGGTTGTTTAGTTATCGAAAGTCTATCTATTCTACCCAATTCAAATAAGCTAAAATAGTTATGATTTAACGGCAATCGTGGGACTCATATTTAGATGTCGATGGCGTACGGACGGATCTTCTTCCCAAAGGAAATGTTATGTGTTAATTCATAACTTACAAGACATGGATAGTTCCTCCGAAAAATTATAAGTCAACAGTTTTTTTCGTTGAAATCGGTTTCTTTTAGTGAATAGGTTTAAAATGGAACTTAACTTAAAAATAATGAGACAATAAAAAAAAGTAACGTTGAACTTCTTAAGAAAATATTATAATATGTCTAAAAATATTGTGTAAAATATCTAAGAAATGGATAGATTGCATTGCATATGTACATAAATATAAATGAAAAATAAGGTGAATTTACATGGAAATTTTGAATTTCAATTAATCTATATTTGGGAATTTTCAAGCAAATGACAACTACTAATATGATGTGGTTTATACTTTGAGTAGAAATACTTTATTCTTTTTTTCATAGTACATTGGTAATTTCTAAACAAGAGAACAAAAATCTTCCTACGATTAATTGTCCAATGGTACAATAAAAACATAATTATCCATCCTCAAGTTTGGTTGTCAATATTCTTTCAATTCCTCATCATGTGGATGATATGAGCTTGTCATTGAAAATTGGATAAGGATGATTACTTCCTTATTATAAATACAATTTATAAATTGATAAATATATCTACCATTTTTGCAAAAGCCAATTTTTTATTGAGTTACTTGAGAATTTGATTAAAATCTTATGTGGGGATGAATCCATAAACTTTGCAAAGATTTTTAGGAATTAGAAATACAACCATCTTTATTTATATGCATCAAAATAAAGATAGACTTTTCAAACGGAAGGTTTTATATTTGGGTTGTCGATATTCATTTAAGGGTTTTAATTTAATGTTAATTTCTCTTTATGGAAAAAAAAATTGGGATTTTGGTTGTTAAATTCGTAAAAATATGCCTCTTTGTGCACCAAAAATAAAAATAAAAAGTGGGAGGGTTTGTTGAATCGAGTTTTAAGGCTACCATAATTGCAATACGAGTTAGATTCTAATGTCGGTGTTGCATGACAAGATGGTTGGTTAGATATCGAAAGTCTATTTGTTCTACCTAATTCAAATAAGTTAAAATAATTATAATTTAATGGCAATCGTGGGACTCGTATTTAGATGTCGATGGCGTACAGACGGATCTTCTTCCTAAAGGAAATGTTATGTGTTAATTCATAACATACCAGACATGGATAGTTCCTCCGAAAAATTATAAGTCAATAGTTTTTATCATTGAAATCGGTTTTTTTTAGTGAATATGTTTAAAACGGAACTTAACTTAAAAATAATGAGACAATAAAAAAAAGTAACATTGAACTTCTTAAGAAAATATTATAATTTGTCTAAAAATATTGTGTAAAATATTTATGTAACAGATATATTGCATTGCATATGTACATAAATATAAATGAAAAATAAGGTGAATTTACACGGAAATTTTGAATTTCAATTAATCTATATTTGGGAATTTTCAAGCAAATGACAACTACTAATATGATGTGGTTTATACTTTGAGTAGAAATACTTTATTCTTTTTTTCATAGTACATTGGTAATTTCTAAACAAGAGAACAAAAATCTTCCTACGATTAATTGTCCAATGGTACAATAAAAACATAATTATCCATCCTCAAGTTTAGTTGTCAATATTCTTTCAATTCCTCATCATGTGGATGATATGAGCTTGTCATTGAAAATTGGATAAGGATGATTACTTCCTTATTATAAATACAATTTATAAATTGATAAATATATCTACCATTTTTGCAAAAGCCAATTTTTTATTGAGTTACTTGAGAATTTGATTAAAATCTTATCTGGGGATGAATCCATAAACTTTGCAAAGATTTTTAGGAATTAGAAATACAACCATCTTTATTTATATGCATCAAAATAAAGATAGACTTTTCAAACGGAAGGTTTTATATTTGGGTTGTCAGATATTCATTTAAGGGTTTTAATTTAATGTTAATTTCTCTTTATGAAAAACATTGGGATTTTGGTTGCTAAGTTCGTAAAAATATGCCTCTTTGTGCACCAAAAAAAAAAAAAAAGTGGGAGGGTTCGTTGAATCGAGTTTTAAGGCTACCATAATTGCAATACTGAGTTAGATTCTAATGTCGGCGTTGCATGACAAGATGGTTGGTTAGATATCGAAAGTCTATATGTTCTACCTAATTCAAATAAGTTAAAATAATTATAATTTAATGGCAATCGTGGGACTTGTATTTAGATGTTGATGGCGTACGGACGGATCTTCTTCCTAAAGGAAATGTTATGTATTAATTCATAACATACCGGACATGGATAGTTCCTCCGAAAAATTATAAGTCAATAGTTTTTATCATCGAAATCGGTTTTTTTTTTTAGTGAATATGTTTAAAACGGAACTTAACTTAAAAATAATGAGACAATAAAAAAAAAGTAACATTGAACTTCTTAAGAAAATATTATAATTTGTCTAAAAATATTGTGTAAAATATTTATGTAACAGATATATTGCATTGCATATGTACATAAATATAAATGAAAAATAAGGTGAATTTACATGGAAATTTTGAATTTCAATTCATCTATATTTGAGAATTTTCAAGCAAATGACAATTATTAAAGGCGCGCATGACAACATTTCTATTTCTCTATTTCTCTGTTTTTCTATTTTTCGGAACATGTTTGGAACATAAATCCATTTAGGGAGGTGCATGACAAACCAAAATTTCTGGTCGGAAACAATTTTTCTAGTTCACACTTGTTTTTGGAATAGAAATCCATTTAATAAAATTATTTCATTTTCTATTTTTGAAATAGACTTTTATTCAAGAAATAGATTTGGAATAGAAATTAAAAGTAAAAATTTTATACTTTTCTATTTCTAGAATAGAAATGAAAAATAAAAATTCTTCTCATTGTTCGTCCTTTCTACGAACCGGTTGTCCATTTGCCATTGCCGACCACCATTCGCCGATCGCCACCGCCTCGGTCGTTGTCCATTAGTCACCGGCTGCCACCACCGCCACCGTCGATGACCACCGTTAGCCGATCGCCGTCGCCCCGATCGTTGTCCATTGGTCGCCAGCTGGCACCACCGCCGTTTGTCGTTCGCCCGTCACCCATCGCCGTCGCCGGCCGGTCGTCGTCGCTCTCACCACCGCTAGCCGCTACCGTCAAAAAGGAGAAAATTTGTGTCGTTATCAAACAAGTTTTTATTCTTAGAGTAGAAATTTTGTGTCATTATTAAATGGGTATTTTTACTTAGAAACTTATCTAGAAATAAAAATAGAAAAATCTATTTCTCTTCTAGAAATCAATTTCGGCCAAAATGATTATCATTCGCACCCTTAGTAATGCAATTTCGTTTTTCTATTTTTAAAACAAATTTTTATTCCAAAAATAGATTTGAAGTAGAATCGAAATTAAATTTTTTAGCTTTTCTATTTTTTGAATAGAAATGAGAAATCAAAACTTTCTTGATTGTTCACTCTTGTCATCGCACGTCGTCCACTGCTGCTCATGGGATGCCGAACGCCGCGCGGTCGCTCGCCATTCGCCATCGGCCTCGGTCATCAACCCCTCGCCACTAGCGTCGGCCATTGAACGCCTATCGTCAACCACTTTGGACTCCAGTGCTCGTCATCGACCGCGCGGTCGCCAGATGTTGGATGTTTATCGATCGTTGGCCACTTATCGCCAACCACCGAACATCGGAAGCCCATTGCCGACCACCAAACATCCCTCGTCGACTGTCGGTTGGTCACCACCAGCCGTCGGTTGTTGATGTTGGACTTCAGGCGTTGGCAACCTCCGCCGATCGCCGTACTCACGATCGTTGGTCCCGCCACGGTGTCGTCAAACTCGGCTTGGCCATCCACCACCGATTGTCGGACTCCAAGCGTCGGCCCCTCACCACAGGCCATCAAACTTCGACCGTTAGCCCCCGCGTTGCCCATCGGACTCCGGCTTAGCCACGTGCCGTCGTCACCGAACTTCGATCATTGCCCCCCCCGCCAGAATCGGATTCCGGCCGTTGGCCACCTGTTGCTAGCCGCTAGTTGCTGGCCTCCGGATGTCGGACGCCGAATGCCGAACTCCGTCCGTCGGATGCCAGACTCCAGACTTCGACCACTCGCTGTCAATCGTCGAACGCTGGACGCCAATCACCTAACGTTAAACTTCAGCCACTGAATGCCGAATGTCGCCACTCTTAGAAATAGAAATTTAATTCTCTTATCAAACAAATTTTTACTCTAGAAATAGAAATTCTGAATCGTTATCAAATGCGTTTCTTTGCTGAGAAACTCGTCTATGGAATATAAATTGATCTAGAATTTGATTTCTATTCTAGAAATTTTGTCATAGGCATCCTAATATGATGTGGTTTATACTTTGGGTAGAAATACTTTATTTTTTCTTTTTTTCATAGTACATCGGTAATTTCTAAACAAGAGAACAAAAATCTTCCTACAATTGATTGTCCAATAATACAATAAAAACATAATTATTCGTCCTTAAGTTTGGTTGTCAATATTCTTTCAATTCTTCATCATGTGGATGATATGAGCTTATCATTGAAAATTGGATAAGAATGATTACTTCATTCTTATAAATACAATTTCCAAATACAGAAATATATCTACAATTTTTGCAGAAGCCAATTATTTATTGAGTTACTTGAGAATTTGATTAAAATCATATGCTGGGGATGTATCCATAAACTTTGCAAAGATTTTTGAGGAATTAGAAATACAACTGTCTTTATTTATATGCATTGAAATAAGGGTAGACTTTTTAAATGGAGGGTTTTATATTTGGGTAGTCAGATATTTGTTTAAGGGTTTTAATTTAATGTTAATTTCTCTTTATGGAAAAAATTTGGATTTTGGTTACTTATTCATAAAAGATGCCTCTTTATGCAAAAAAGAAAAGAAAAGTGGGAGGGTTCATCAAATTGAGTGATAAAGTTACCACGATCGCGAGATGATTGTAGTGTGTGGCAAGATGATTGTTCATATATCGAAAATCCATCTGCTCTATGCAATTCGAATATGTTGAAATGTTAAAATTTAATGGCGATAGTGAGACTTGTATTTTGGTGTCGGCAACATATGAGACGGATCTTCTTCCCAAAAGAAATGTTATATGTTAATTCATAACTTACTATACATGGATTGTTCATCCAAAAAATTATAAATCAATTGTTTTTACTATTAAAATCAGTTGTTCTTGAGTGAATAAGTTTAAAAAGGAATTTTTTCTTAAAAATAATTTTGAATTATTTAAGGAAATATTATAATTTGTCTAAATTATTGTGTAATTTATCTATTGAACAGATAGATTGCATTGCACATGTACATAAATATAAATGCAAAAGCAAAAGGGGTTACAAGGGAATTTCGAATTTCAATTAATCTATATTTATAAATTATCAAGCAAATGACAATTGCTAATATTATGAAGTTTATACTTTGACTAGAAATACTTTATTCTTTCTTTTTTTCTTAGTACATTGATAATTTCTAGACAAGAGAGAGAGAGAGAGAGAGAAAAAAATCTTTCTTACAATTGATTGTTCAATAGTACAATAAAAATAGAAATATTCGTCCTCAAGTTTGGTTGTCAAGACAACATTCTTCTAATTCTTGTAGTGTAGATTATATGGGTTGCCATAAAAAAATTGAATAACAATGATTACTTCCTTATTAGAAAGACAATTTCCAAATTCATCAATATATATACCATATTTGCAAAAGCCAATTATCAATTAAGTTACTTGAAATTTTGACTAAAATCATATGTTGGGATGAATCAATGAACATTTTTTGAAGAATGTTGAAGAATTATAAACGCAAAGGTCTTTATTTATAGGGTTGCTACCTTAAAAAACCTTAAACTAGTACACTCGTGACAAATTTATCTCAAACTAATTTTTTTACTACAAAAAACACCAAACTAGTGTACCTTTGACAAATTTTACCCCAAACTGGTATATTTATGACAAATATACTCTCTATTAGTTTTCGTTAAATTTTACTGTCAAATTATTAAGTTGAATGACACATATACCTTAGACACATATACCTTAGACAAATTTACCCCAAACTGGTATATTTGTGACACATATATCCTCTATTAGTTTTCGTTAAATTTTCTTTGTCAAATTACTAAGTTGAATGACACGTGACAATTAACGATATACTAGTTTGAGATTTTACTCTCCATTTGTCACAGTAATACATTTTCTTTGACTTTTTGTGGCATTAATTTAATTTAGGGCCCGTTTGGTTTGGCTTTGGGGAAATGCCTTTGGCCAAATGCAAATATCTTTAGGGTAAAGGGGTTTTCGGGAATCTTTGGACGTTTGGCAAATTATGCATTGGAAAGTAGCTTATGTAAAAATACCGTTTGGCAAAACTTATTACAAATGGGCTTTCGCTTTTAATTTTTTTATAAAAAAAATTTGAAAATCAAATACGGCGGTCTGCGGTGCCGGATGGCCGATTTGGCCGTCTCGGGGTAGCTAGATCTAGCCTCTAGACCGTAGACACACGCCATCATCTACGGTCGCAGAGGCCGATTTGACGGCCGATTCGTGCGAGCCGAAGGAGTCGGAGCGCAAAAGCGGGAGTTGACGCGGTGTTGCTCACGCTTGTCAAATGGGATGGATATGCCACATAAGAGGAAGGCGTCGACGGTGGAGGCGAAGGCGACGACGAGGCCGGTGGAGAACTCAAAGTCGGGGGCGTCCCAGAATGGTGGGGCGGGAGGGCCATCGGGTTGGTCGAGGGGGGCTGACGGCCAGATCGGCCTCCGGACAGCCAGATCTAGCGGCCTGAGGCCTGGTTCTCGCGAGCCGAAGGAGTCGATGCAGTGCTGCTGACGCCTGTCGAAGGGGATGGATCTGTGACAAAAGAGGAAGGCATCGACGGCGGAGGCGGCGTCGGTGGCGGAGGCGGAGGTGGAGGTGGAGTTGGAGGCGGCGTCGATGACGGAGGCGGAGGCGGCGTTGACAACGGAGGCGGCGGCGAAGAACTCGAAGAAGTCATGGGGAAGAAGGTGAACGATGCATGAACAATAGAGCTTGCATTGGGAGAATGCTGAATGCTCAAAGCTACCCTACCATAGCATTGGGTTTTGAGCATTTGGAATGCCCACATTTTGCCAAATAGCATTCAAAAGTTTTGCCAAACACAAAAAAAGAAAAAAATCCCCAATGGGCTTTCGGAGCCGAAAGCCCCACTGGGAAAGCCCAACCAAATGGGGTCTTAATGGATGGCATATTTGTCACAAATGTATCAGTTTAGAGTTTTTGATGATCGAATAAATTAGTTTTGGGTAAATTTGTCACAAGTATATCAGTTTGAGATTTTTTGATCAATTTGGGTAAATTTATTATATGTGTACTAGTTTGGGATTCTTCATTGTCAAAAAATTAGTTTTGGATAAATTTATCACACGTGTACCAATTTAGGGTTTTTCATGGTATTTATTCTTATTTATATGCATCGAAATATGGATAAAGTTTTCAAAATGATTGTTTTTGTATTTGGATTGCCAGACTTTCATTTTAGGTTTTAATTTAATGTTAATTTCTCTTCATGGAAAAAAAATTGAATTTTGGTTACTAAATTCATAAAATATGCCTCTTTATGTAAATAATAATAATAATTAAAAAACAAAGAAAAATTGGGAGGGTTCATCAAATCAAGTGATAAGATTACCATAATCACAAAACTAGGTTAAATTATGATGTTGGCGGTGCATGGCAAAATAGCTTTATAGATATCGAAAGTCCACTTGCTCTACGCAATTCAAATTAGTAAAAATAAATAAATTAATGGCGATTGTGGCACCTGTATTTAGATGTCAACAACGTATGGGATGAATATTCTTCTTGGAGGAAATGTTATATGTTAATTCATAAGTTACTATGCATGGATAATTCCTCCAAAAAATTATAAACTAATGGTTTACCGTTAAAATCAATTGTTTCTAAGTGAATAAGTTTAAAACAAAATCTTTTTCTTAAAAATATTTTTGAATTTTTTAAGGAAATAATATAATTTGTCTAAAAATATTGTGTTATTTATTAATTGAATAGATAGATTGCATTGCATATGTGCATAAATATAAATGAAAAACCAAGAGCGATACAGGAAATTCGATTTTCAATTAATCTATATTTGTGAATTATCAAGCAAATGACAATTGTTAATATTACGTGATTTATACTTTGAGTAGAAATACTTTATTCTTTTTTTTTTTTCATAGGACATTGGTAATTTATATACAAGAGAGAGAGAGAGAGAGAGAGAGAGAGAGAAAATCTTCTTACAATTGATTATTCAATAATACAATAGAAATAGAAATATTCACCCTCAAGTCTGGTTGTCAATATTCTTCTAATTCATCATTGTATAAATTATATGGTTGCCATTAAAATTTGGAGAAGAATGATTACTTCCTTCTTAAAAACACAATTTCCAAATTCATACATATATCTATTATTTTTGTAAAAGCAAATTATTTACTAAGTTACTTGAAAATATGATTAAAATCATATGTTAGGATGAATCAACGACGTTGTGAAGATTGTTGAAGAATTGGAAATACAACTGTCTATATCTACATGCATCGAAATGTGGATAAAATTTTCGAAGGAAGGTTTTATATTTAGGTTGCCAAATTTATATTTAAGGGTTTTAATTTAATGTTAATTTCTCTTTATGAAAAAAAAAATGGATTTTGGTTACTAAATTTGTAAAATTTGCCTCTTTATGCAAAAAAAACAAAAATGGAGGGCTCATCAAATTGAATAATAAGATTACCATAATTGGGAGATCGAGTTAGATTATGATGTCGGCAATGTATGGCAAAATGGTTGTTCAAATATCAAAAGTCCGCTTGTTCTATGTAGTTCAAATAAGTTGAAAAAATCAAAATTTAAAGGCAATCATGAGACCTGTATTTAGATGTCGGTGGTGTATGGGACGGATCTTCTTATAAAAGGAAATATTATATGTTAATTCATAACTTACTATGCATGGATAGTTCCTCTATAAAATTATGAATTAACGGTTATTACCATTAAAATTAGTTGTTTCTAAGTAAATAAGTTTAAAATGAAATTTTTTCTTAAAAATAATTTTGAATTACTAAGGAAATATTATAATTTGTCTAAAAATATTGTGTAATTTATCTATTGAGCGGATAGATTGCCTTGCATATGTACATAAATATAAATGAAAAACCAAGAAAGGGGTTACACGAGAATTTCGAACTTCAATTACTCTATATTTGTGAATTATCAAGCAAATGACAATTGCCGATATTATATGGTTTATACTTTGAGTAGAAATATTTTACTCTTTCTATTTTCATAGTACATTGGTAATTTCTAGACAAGAGAGAAAAAAAAATCTTCTTACAATTGATTGTTCAATAGTATAATAAAAATAGAAATATTCGTCCTCAAGTTTGGTTGTCAATATTCTTCTAATTCTTCATTGTGTAGATTATATGGTTGCTATTATTTTACTTCCTCCTTAGAAACACAATTTCCAAATTCATAAATATATACCATTTTTGCAAGAGCCAATTATTTATTACGTTACTTGAAAATTTGACTAAAATCATATGTTGGGATGAATCGATGAACTTTGCAAAGATTATTGAGGAATTGGAAATAGAACTTTCTTTATTTATATGCATCAAAATGTGAATAAACTTTTCAAAAGAAGGGTTTAATATTTGGGTTGCTAGATTTTTGTTTAAGGGTTTTAATTTAATGTTAGTTTCTCTTTATGAAAAAAATTGGGATTTTGGTTACTAAATTCATAAAATTTGCCTCTTCATGCAAAAATAAAAAATAAAAAAACAGTGGGAGGGTTCATCAAAGTGAGTGATAAGGATACCATAATCGCGAGATTGGGTTAGATTTTGATGTCAATGATGCATGGTAAGATGGCTATTCAAATATCGAAAGTCTACCTATTTTGCGCATTTCGAATAAGTTGAAAAAAATCAAAATTTAATAGTGATCGCGGGACCTATATTTAAATGTCGCCGGTGTATGGGACTAATATTCTTCCTAAAGGAAATATTGTATGTTAATTCATAACTTACTATGCATGGATAGTTCATCTGTAAAATTATAAATTAATGGTTTTTACAGTTATAATCAATTGTTTCCGAGTGAACAAGTTTAAAACCGAATTTTTTCTTTAAAATAATTTTGAATTATTTAAGGAAATATTATAATTTTTATAAAAATATTGTGTAATTTATCTATTGAATGGATAGATTGCATTGCACATGTACATAAATACAAATGAAAAACCAAGAGGAGTTACACGGGAATTCTGAATTTCAATTAATCTATATTTGTGAATTATCAAGCAAATGACCATTGCTAATATTATGTAGTTTATACTTCGAGTAGAAATACTTTATTCTTTCTTTTTTCATAGTACATCGGTAATTTCTAGACAAGAGAAGTAAAAAAAATCATTCTTACAATTGATTGTTCAATAGTACAATAAAATAAAAAAGATCCCCAAGTTTGATTGTCAATATTCTTCTAATTCGTCATCATATAGATTATATGGGTTGCCATTAAAAATTGGATAAGAATGATCACTTCCTTCTTAAAAACACAATTTCCAAATCCATAAATATATACCATTTTTGCAAAAGCCAATTATTTAATATGTTACTTGAAAATTTGACTAAAATCATATACGGAGATTTTTTTTTTTTTATCGGTCCTACTTTACTTTTACTCTAACTCTCACTCTCGACATTTTATGCATTCTTATAGGATGATGGGAGTCGAAACCTACAAAGTTAAAACTAAATCGCCTTCATCCCAATCCCTCCTAAGAATATGGGAATTTGAACCCCCCCCCCCACCTCCCCCTTACATGTTGGAAGGATGGGCAAACCCTATACTGGGATGAATTGATGAACTTTGCAAAGATTGTTAAAGAACTAGAAATACAACTTTATTTATACACATCAAAATATGGATAGACTTTTCAAAATGAGGGTTTTATATTTCGGTTGCCGGATTTCATTTAAAGGTTTTAACTTAATGTTAATTTCTCTTTATGGAAAAGAAAAAAGTGGGAGTTTGGTTACATAATTTGTGAATATGCCCTTTAGACAAACTATTTGTTTTATCCATTGAAGCATTACCATAATTGTAAAATTGAGTAGTTTCGATGTGATGATGTGTGATGCAATGATTGTTCAAATATTGAAGGTTCGCATATTATCCGTAGTTGAATAAGTTAAAATAAAGAAAAATTTAACAATGATCAAAAGGCGGTAAATTATATTGGCATATGGAGGTATTTTTTTAGGGAATGTTATATGTTAATTCAATACGTATGACCCATGTACATGCTTTTTCGAAACATGATAAGTTAATGATTTGATTGTTAAAATCAAATACTTCTAACTGAATAGGTTTAAAAGGGGACACATCTAAAAAAATGAGACAATAAAAAGATAACATCGAATTACTTCAAAAAATATTAGAGTGTCCAAAGACATTGTGTGAAAGATCTATTGAACGGATAAGTTGCCTCGAATGTTATATATTAAAAAAACAAAAGGCAAACTTACATAGGCATTTTGAATTTCAATTAATTAATATTTGTAATTTATCAAACAAATAACATTTACAAATATTTCATAGTTTATGCTTTTAGTAGAAATACTTTGTTCTCTCTCTCTCTCTCTCATGTACATGGGAAATTTCTAGACAAGAGGAAAAAATATCTCCCTATAATTGATTGTTCAATAGTACAATAAAATTAGGAATATTTGTCCCAAACTTTGGTGGTCAATATTCTTATAATCTTCATTGTGTAGACTATGGGCTTGTTTGGTAATCATTCTGTTTTCGAGAACAATTTCTAATCAGAAATGATTTTTTTTATTCCGTTCCCGGAAATAATTTTTGAACAAAAAAACGCGTTTGGTAACTACACGAAGTTCGATTCGGAATGCATTTAGTAACTCGCATAAAATTTCTATTCCAATTCTTTTTCAATTACCTTTTTAGATGAGTGTAAATTTGATATTGAATTCTCATGGTCCACTCACCAATATAATTATTTTCTTATGAGTGAAAAAATCATACTATATTTTATTATATTTTCAATTTCAAAAGAATTCGAATTTAGAATTCTATTCCATTCTAAAATTCTATCAAATCATAGAAATTCTATTGATTAATTATATTTATACTAAGTAATAAAAATATTAGCTAATCAAATTTTTATTAAAAATTAAATAATAAACTATAGTATAAAATATAAATATAAATACTAAAAAATAAATTAAAATACAAAATTAAATATGTATTCTTAATATAGCAAAATTTCAATTCCTACTTCAAATTATTATTATTTTTTATTTATTAAATTATTTTCCCTTTTTTCTTCCCTCCTTCTTCTTCTTCAAGGTGGCTGGTCGCCGGCCTTAGGATGATCGGTGACTAGCCATACAAGGGCCGACAACCTCACCGAATCATCATCGGCCCTCGTGAGGCCGTGCCTCGTCGACCGAGCCTTGGTTGGGCGAGCGGCCTCGCCAAATCGGGCAAGGCTAGCGAGGTCGAGCCTCACCCGGCCATGGTTGGTCGGGCTCGCCGGTGGCGATGAGCCTCGCTTGGCCATCGGTGAGCTCGCGAGCCTCCGAACCTCGGGTTGGCATGGCGAGCTCATTGGTGACCAACGGCAGCGGATGGCGGATGGCGGGGGCGATAATGACAAACGACAATGGCGGTGGCAGCACTTGAAGTACAAGGGAAAGGGGAGAAGAACAAGAAGAAAAAAGAGGAAAAAGAAAAAAATATGTTGGACTTGATTCTAGAATTGTTCCCGGGAACAAAGAATCAACTTTTTTTTAATTCTCAATTTTATTCCGAATCTACTTCCGAGAACAAAAAAGTAGGAATTTGTTTCCAGGAACTAAAAATCGTACGCTGGAGTGAATCGAAGAACTTTGCAATGATTGTTGAATAATAAGAGATACAACTGTCTCTATTTATATGCATTGAAATATGGATAGACTTTTCAAAAGAAGGGTTTTATTTTTGGTCGCCAAATTTTCATTTAAGGATTGAAATTTATGTTACCTTCTCTATATGAAAAATTTAAGATTCAAATTACTAAATTCATAAATATGCCTCTTCATTCAAAATTGAATTATTCATTGAATCAATTGAAAGGTTTATCATAACCGTAAGATTAAGTTTTTTGATGCGAAGGTAGGTGATGCAACGACTTTTCAAGTACAAAAAATTCCCAGGTTCTACTTAGTTAAATAAGTCAAAAAAATTAAAATTTTACGGTTATTGAAGGGTGCCAATTTATATATCAATGTGCGGCTGTATTTTTTAGGGAATATAATATATTAATTCATATACATACTACACATGGCTAAGGTTTTTCCGAACATGATAAATTAATGGGTTTACTATCAAAATCAATTGCTTATAACTAAATAACTTTACAACGGAATGCTTCTAAAAAATAATGTGATCATACAAAGATAACATTGAATAACTTAATAAATTGTTAGTGTTTGTCTAAAAATATTGTGTAAAATAGCTATTGAATGTATACATAGATATAAATGGAAAGGCAAGAGGTGAGATTACATGGCCATTTCGAATTTGAATTAATTCATACTTGTAAATTATCAAACAAATAACAATTACAAATTTTTTTGTGGTTTATACTTTGAGTAGAAATACTTTAACTCTTCCTTCTTTAAAACGAGTAAATTCTAGATGAGAAAAAAAAAATGATTGATTGTTCAGTTGTACAATAGAAATAGAAATATTTGTCCTCAATGTTGGTGGTCAATATACTTCAAAATATCCATCTTGTAGATTATATGGTTTTTCCATTGAAAATTTGACAATAATAATTATTTATTTTTAGAAACACAATTTTAAATTCATAAATATATATACCATTTTTGCAAAAGCGAATTATTCATTGAGTTACTTAAAAATTTGCCTAAAGTCATATGTTTGAGATACGTAGATGAACTTTGCAATGATTGTTGAAGAACTGAAAATATAATTGTCTTTATTTTTATGCATCCAAAAATGGATAGACTTTGCAAATGGAGGATAATATTTTTGGGTGCCGGATTTTTACTTGAACATTTGAATTTAATGTTAACTTTTTTGTTTTCAAAATTATGATTTTAGTTACTAAATTTGTAAATATGACTTCATGTAAAAATGAACTATTCATCAAATCAATTGAACGTGTTACCATAATCGTAAGATTGAAAATTTTTGGCATGAAAATGTGTGACATGATGACTATTTAAATATCAAAAGCTCATTTGTTCTATGTAGTTTGAAAAAGTTAAAAATTATTGATAACCGGGAATACTTAGTTGTATGCAATATACAAGGGTAAGTATTTCCTCCCAATGGGAACGTTAAATGTTAATTCGTAAGATATTTCGCATGGATAGGTTTCTTTGAAAAATAAGAAGTTAGTGATTTTAACATTAAAATCAACTATTTCTTTGGGGTTAAAAAAAAAAAAACTTACATAAAAAATAATGAGAGAATAAAAAAATATATTATTGAATTATTTAAGAAAATATTATAGATGTTGACACCTAAATTTTGGTGACCTAGTCGTTTATTCATTATATAGAAAATTAAGGATTAATTTTTAAGCCCTAAAAAAAATTAATTGCACAATATATAATTTTAGATGCATTCATTTTTCTTATTATTGCATTCGCATTGGATCGTGATGGTGAATGGACTTGAACGAATGAGCTTAAGGATATTCGATTCCTCGATGCGATATATCGTTATTTAAAACAACAAATAAAGCAAGAAGGAATAAATATCTACATCAAATATTTGTGCATATATTCATTCATGGCGAGATCTAAAGTGAGAAGGGCAAGAAAAGATGTTGCATGTGGAGCATATATTTGAGCAATATATATTCATGCGTCCGCAAGCACAAGCAAAATAGATTTTCGTGCTAAAAGAGGAAAGTGAGATCTAGTCTTCAATCATCCATTGACATGCATAGAAGGAAAGGCTGCAAGAGTAGCAAAGAATCAGGCTATAATATATTCTAAGGAGGGGAGATTTATTCTTTTCCCTAAAAAGCCATCCGACCCTTACCTATAAAAGCCAATTCACTATAGTCGCTTGATGGGGGATGCGTCGAATTCTAAGAGGTCAAAGGCAAGAACAAAAGAAAAAGGGGATAAATACACTAATGGTGCCATAAGTTGTGTACGGCGCTCACTTTGGTGCCAAAAGTTTCCGTCGGATCACTTAAGTGCCAAAAAATTTGAAAAACGCTCACTTTGGTGCTAACGTCGACGAAATTGGCTGGAAATCCAATGTGGCCTTTTTTTATTTATTAATTTTTGAAGTCGACGTGGCTCGTCGGAGAGTTGAGTCAGCATCCAAACACCAAAACAACGCCATTTGGCATCTTTTCCCCGACTTTGAAACCCTAATCCCCAAATTGAGAGAGTAGGAAGGTTCGTCTTCGTGTCTTCTTCTTCCTCGAAGACCCACACCAGCAACGGCACCAGCACGGCACTAGCAACAAGACCGGCAAAGACACCAAGAGCGACACCAAAGAACGTACCAGAAGCCAGCCGCACCAAGAAGCACCTTCGACCCATCTTCTTCCTCCTCCTCCTCCGCCCTCGCCTTCGATTTTTCCTACAACAATCTCAGTCTCTCCTTGCTCACCTGGTCGAGCAACTACAATGGTGGTTGAGCGACGGTGGCCGAGCAACGGAAGGCAAACGACGGTGGCCGAGCAGCGAAAACCCTAATTTCAATCCCCATGTGAGCTAAACGGCGTCGTTTCCGTGAAGCCATCTATGTAGGACGGCAAAACGACGTCATTTTCTTAAGGCGGACCGAAAACAACGTCATTTAAAGACCTATCAATTTTTTTTAAAAAAAAAAAGACACGTATTCATTTTGGTCGGAATCTTTCGCCGGTGGCATCAAAGTGATCGTTTTTCCTCTAATTTGGCACTTAAGTGATCCGACGGAAACTTTTGGCACCAAAGTGAGCGTCGTACACAACTTATGGCACAATTAGTGTACTTATCCCGAAGAAAAAGCGTCCAAGAGAGAGGGTGAGGTCTTTTCTCTGACAAGTGCAGAGGAGCAAATGAGGGAGAGGTCTTTTCTCTGACAAGTGCAGAGGAGCAAATGAGGGAGAGAAAAGTCAAAAAAAAAAAAAAAAGAGAAAAAATAAGAAGAAATGAAAATTTGGGTTCATCTTCTCCGGCTATCCCATTCCCGATGGTAGCAACCCATACCCGCGGCCGTTGTTTCGCCATCGCCGTTGCTCCAAATGCTATTATTGCTGCCATCCCAAACGTCATTGTTGCGCCCCTAGCACCGCCGCACTTGCCTCCATCGCCAATGCTTGCAACCCACCGCTCGTCAAAACACATCTCGATGCCCCGACCGGCTCGACGACGCTGCAATTCCAATGGCCACGTGCCTTAGCCCTTCGACGCCGTGAGTAGTCCAATGATCCACAGCTGCTCCATCCCGTGATTCGCACCGCCTCCTGTTGCTGCACCAAAGCTACTATTTCGACAAACTCCAATCCACGAATGGCGACAATGGCGTTGCTCCCTCCCTTTGCTGAACCTAACAAGTTGCCGTCGCTTCCCACGATTCTAGCGGTTGGAGACGACTAGTTGCTCTCTGCTCCGAGCCGTTGCTATTGCATCGTGATCTTGAGTTGATGGTGCTCGCGATCCTTCCTCTTGCAATCACTTTCTGTTTTTACAGGTTTATTTGGCATCCCTACGGCTTCTTCTTGCATCGCCACTACCGACGCGAGTTGAGCCATATAATAAATCATCGGCTAAACCACTGTCTCACGCATCTCGCTAGAAAGCCCCAACCGTAGCTATCCTTTATCGTGAGCCCATCCCCGCTAAGTCTATCTCAACGCAAATCGTCATTCCTAAGTTCTTTCGCGCCAGTCCCGTTTTGGAAACAAATAATCCAAATAAGGTAATTTTCTTGAACTAAATTTCATCTCAATATTATTGCCTAAATTGGAATATTTGATGCTAATAGTGATTTCAATGAGGCATTTGGCATTATCCAATAGGATATTATTGGCAAAAAATCACTATAATTACTAATTTGATCCGTAAGACTTTAGATCAGTTTTTAATTACATTGATTTTTTTTCATTAACGATATTTTGGCTTTAAATAATTATAATTATTAATTTGATCCGTGAGACTTTAGATAAATTTTTAATTATTTTGATTTTTCTTGAGTGTTGTGATGCTTAGGGTTAGAATAATTGTTAATTTAATATGTGAGAAAACGAATTTTTTTTTTAATTATTTTAACCCTTTATTTGATGAATATCTTGAGTGGATTGGATATGATGCTCATACTTGGAAATTGCTTATTTTGGAAAACACCCAAAAAAAATCAAATTGTGTATTAGATAGAATATTTTCTTAAATTAGGATTGCATTTTTTATTATTTTAGATTAGATTGCATGTTAGAATATATGGGATTTCTCGATAATATTGCCTAGTTTGAATAGGATTGCATCTTTAGATAATTCTAGAATAGATTAGAATAGATTCTAGATAGCATTTTCTTTTATAGGTAGAGTCCTAAATAATGTTTGCATGTTTAGATAATATTACATCTTTAAAATAGTTTTTCTAAGATAAGATAGGGTTTAAGTCAAATTAATCCCTAAACTAGATTAGATAACTGTTCATTTTAGATATTTAATTAGGGTTTTTACTAATTTTGAATTTTAATAAAAAATACAAAAAACATTTTGTGCATGTCAAATAGTTTGCATGTTTGGGTTCATTTAATTAGAAATTGTTTGTCAATAGAGTTAGGTCATGTAGTTAAAGTGCATGTTATATAGGTAAGTTTTAATTTCAAGATAAGATAAAATCCCAAAAATAATTGCTTACTTTGTGTGTTTAATTCTTTTGGTGCAATTTATTTTATTCATTGAGTGTTTAATAATTGTTGAACATCCGTGTGATCACCCCATTGCATGATAGTGATTTAGGCTAAAACCATTTAGACTGCCTACAAAGATTTAAAAAGAATGGTACCGAAAGGGCATTAGTGAAATCTAGTGTAATAAAGTCTTAGTACCCATAATCTCTGGTTTGTATGAGTAAAATAATTATCATATTATTTTACTTAGCTATCTAATCAACCTATCATAAATTGATTAGTGGCGACTCATAGCTAATAATCATTTGCATGCTAAATACTCAACTTAAGTTGCGAATTGGTATAAACTTGGGAGAGCCCGAGCTAAATTTAGACTTAGTAGTTCATTAGCCAAACCCTAGGCGGTGTACCCGAGGTTAGGTCGCGATAGCTTGGCGACTTCGCCGAGGACTTGAGTTAAAACTCTTAGTGGACTTAGGCCAATGTTTCTTTTCTTTTCAAAAATATTTTTGTTTGGTAGTGAGGATTCCAAATAATGTGCTTGCTGATTTTTTATCAAGACCCAAAGCAACAGCTGAAATCAACATGTACATCAAAAGGCCTGCCTTTCATATGCTCAATCATGGGGTGAAATACAAGATTGAGAAGATCAGAGATTTGCCAAGCTGGAAATATCCCCAAGAAATTATCCAGCAAATCCAGAATGACAGTCTTGCCAAATTTGATGGAAACAGTTCCATCTTTTTTCCGTACGAACTCGAGTCGGTGGACTGGAGAGGCTTGTTGTGCCGATGTAGCTTTTCATAGTTGGTAATCCAAGTTTTCGGAAGAAGCTTGGCCAATGTATCTTTGGGATCGTCTCGGGAACATGGATGCGGGATGCCCGGTCGTTCGCATAGAGATGAACAACGATCTTCATTACCATTGTTGAAGTTGAGATCTAGGCGTGGTTCTCGCACTCGATAAACCATCCGGTAATGTAGGGTTGCGCTACGATTCAGCCGTTTGAGGAGCTCCAAAGTGAGCTGGACTTGGACTTTCAAGAAAGAAAGTATTTGGGGTCCGATAGAGCGATATTGAAATTTGGATACAAAGTTACAAAAACGGTTCCGGCATTTAAAGTGGTTTGAACAAGTGCCTATACATGCATGCCGGTATTGCAAAAACCTCGGTATCCAATAATGCTATCCTTGCCACAACGGGCAATCCTTTCCGGCCATGAAAGGTTAGAGCAAGACGAACAGCTCCATAATGGACATGAGAATATCCCTGTTGAACCCATTGTCTGGGAAATTCTGGAGGGATCTGAAGAGTAACAAAGTACTCCTTTTCTGTGGCAGGGGAATAGGATGTCGGTCAAATTTGGAGGACTCGGACATACTCCTTTACTTGCTTTGGAGTTTGATGGATCGGTTGGCGAATAGAGCGGATGGGTGAAAATGACGAGGTGGGTTTGGCAAAAGCCGAGTAGGGGTTCATAAGAGGAAGTTGAGTTTCGAGATCTTAGTTTCATCACTAAGAGAGACTTCATAAAGATAATCTATCTTGGAGGCATTTGAAACTCGAAATTCGGAGGGGTTGAAGATGAAGAAGAGGGTGCAAGAGAAACGGTGCTTCGAGAATTTCTGGTTGTGTAGACATGTTGAGAAAAGATCTTCTCAAAGACGGATTCACCTATCAAGCGCATGGAATGGATAATATTAAAAACGAAACCACTGGCTCTGATACCATGAATGGACCTAGACTTAGAACCAGGGAAGGAGAGTAAATTTGCTGCAGGTATGCATTCCACATTAGGCGAACAACTAGTTCAAGCCCTTCAGAACAGCTTTTGTTAGCGTAAAACCACTCGCCCTTTAGTTCGAGCCTAGAGACACCCAAAAATTTCAGGATGGAAACATTTTTAACCTACCCAAGCTGCATTTCTCGAAGGATCCTACCAGGCTAGAGAAGAAGAGGAATTTAGAAAGCCATGGAGAGTTTTTCACAAAGCACACACTTTACTTCAAGGGACTCGCCCAACACAATACATCCTCATGGCCTTATATAGGCAAATGAGGTCACAAAGCAACAAACAAGGACCAGGCTCATGGGTCCGGGTACAAACAGGGGGCAACGGGAATTATTCGCACACTATGAACAAGAATCGTGGAAGACATTCCCTAGCCTAGTGCTATAGTAAAAGTGAACAGTGACTCGCTACGGTGAAAATGTACGGATTCATCGGTCTCGTCCGTCACGGGCATTGTAGCTACATCGAGTCCGAGTCATCCGAGCCTGTCTTCTAAGAGATGAGCTTCGTACTTGTTGGAGGGCTTCAAGATCTTCTGGTGAGAGGATCTCGATTTAGCCTTCTTGATGAGGATGCTTGTTCATGAGCCCAATGAGATGCTTCTTCTTCTTCCCGCTTTGTTTCTTCGCTTGTAGGTCGTCGAGCGGGAATGCTTGGCCGAGGCCGCTTGATGCTCCGTGCATAGTATGATGTGTCCATGTTTTGGAATGAGGATGAAGGTCCCTGTTCATAGGGATCCCGGGACAGAGGACCTCCAAAGCGTGCATAGGGATCTTGAGTAGACTGGACAATATCATCTTCGTTTGTCATTTCATGCTCTTGGGACGATGCAGCTTGTCCGTATTGCATGAGTGCTTCCTTAGCCTCCGGTGCTAGGTCATAATGATCCCACGTAGTGGGTGCACTATTCCAAATATCTTCGGGAATGGTTTTGTTTTCTTGGCATAGGATTCTCGGAGTTCTCGATACTCGTTTTGACAAAATCGCGGATCTTGGATAAGATCTCGTGAATCCTAGCTTCTCGATTGTTCAAGTTAGGCTTATAGGATGTGGTTCCTATTTCGAGTGGTGCATCAAGAATACTACCATTATTTCGCAAAAATTCCATGGACGTCGAAAAAACAGGATGGTATGGACTTCGGATTCGGTGTCATGGTTCTCGGTTCTTTTTCCAAGTCTTGTTTCCAGCATGTAGGATGATAAAACCAATTTAGAAAGTCTAAAAGATTTCTATCACATTCTTTTTCGATGTTTCTTCCGAGCAAGAATATCCTGGTGAGATTAGCAATGAATCTTTCGGTGGGGATTTCGAAAGCTATTAAGTACTTATTAGTCAAGTACCATAACAGCGTTTTGAGCTGGTCGGGGAAATCATCTTCTTTCCAGATAAGAGGATGGATGAAAGGATAATTCAGATTTAACCCGAAAGGATAAAGAATCGAACCTCCATTGAATCTGAATAGGTCTGTGTGACATTGCCACATGAGGTTCTCCAGATTTTCGGCAAGATCTGTTCATTCTGGATTTGCTGGATAATTTCTTGGGGATATTTCCAGCTTGGCAAATCTCTGATCTTCTCAATCTTGTATTTCACCCCATGATTGAGCATATGAAAGGCAGGCCTTTTGATGTACATGTTGATTTCAGCTGTTGCTTTGGGTCTTGATAAAAAATCAGCAAGCACATTCTTTTTCCCGGAATGTGTTTGGTTTCAAAAGAATATTTTGAAAACCATTCAGCCCATCTTAGCAACTGAGAGTTTGGAATCTCGCTTTTGTTTAAACTTGGTCATCTGTGGAAAAGATGCCATGTCTAATTCTACTAGGAAATGATGGCCAATGAGATGAAACTCAAATTTCTTGATTCCCTTTTTTATGCTAAGATTTCTTTGAAAGTGGAATGGTAGTGCATTTCAGCTTGAGAAAACTTTCCACTTTTGTGAGCACAAGGAAGTCTCTTACCATCAATTTCTTGAACAGACGACCGCCAAGATTCATCATCGGCGTCGGTCCGGAGAATTTTTGCTGTTGATGGTATTTGCAATGGTGGGAGATTTTGCATAATCTCCTTGAGTTCGGCCGACGCTTTGGTTTGAATTTTTCCCCAAGGTGGGGAATTCTTCTTCAAAGCATGGATTGCAAAGGAATCAGAAGTTTTGCAATATTAGGGACAAAGTCTCTGAGATAATTGATTATCCCTAAAAATTGCTGAACTTGTTTTGTCGTGAAGTTATCCACAGGAAACTTCAATAATTCTTGAGCAATGTGTGGCCCCTGGATAGTATGTACCTTTGTTGAGGTGCATACCAAGAAATTCAATCTCTGTCTGGGCAATGTTCATTTTTCTTTGAGAAAGCATAATGCCATGCTTTCTTACTATTTCTGAGAACTGCTCAAGAAGTTGACAGTGTGACTGTTCATCAGGACTGTAGAGTAGAATATCGTCGATGTATACGGCTGCACTTGATAAGATTGGTTGGAAAATTCGACACATGGCCTTTTGGAACAAGGATGGGGCTACCTTTAGGCCAAAAGGAAGAACTTTCCACTGGAAGTGCTGGTTCGGGATACGAATCCTGTTTTGGATCTCTTCGGGATGGATGCCCAATTGCCAAAATCCGGCTTTGAGGTCGAATTTGGAATAGATGTGGGCCTTGGTTAAACCAAGTAAAGAGAGAATCTCTGGATGGTAAAGGGAATTTGTCATCTTGGAGAAAGAGGTTGAGGGGTTGGTAATTGATTACCAATCTCATTTTCCCTCTATTCTCGCTCAAAGACGTTTATTGACATAAAAGCTTCACGTGCCCATTGAGAATTGGAGGTTTCAATGAGGCCTTGTTGTAATAATTCGAGCATTCCCTTTGAGCTAAAACCAAATGTTCTGGGTTCATTCCCGTATGACTCGCCTTAGTTGGATTGATATCTTCATTTTTCTTGAAAGGAAGGCGGACAAAGAACTCAGGATTTTTCCATAAGGGATGAGAACATTTTTGAGTGAATTCGAATGGGATTTCGAACAAGATTCAAGCAACTTTTGCATGATTGGATCTAACAAACTCATCTCAATGGAAAAGAGCCTCGAATATTGACAAACTCGAGAATTGGTCTTTATATCTAAGACCTTTTCCAGGAATAATGCGAAGCCGGGAGATTTGAGTCATGACATCCCATCCAATTATCAAATCTTTATTGGGAAGGTTTGATCCAAAAATCTTTGTCGTTATGGAACACCGAGGAAAAACTGGATGGTGACGGAGTGGTTCGACATTTGTGGAGAAAGTATCTCCCGACGTAATTGAAATATCGGATGTAAGGAGTCCGAGAATTCTTCGTAGGATTTTAGTATCTAGAATCGAACAACTTGCTCCTGTGTCAATAAGAGCAATGACATTGATAGGCTTGGCAAACTTTGAGGTGAGGATTTTGACGGGGAAGTGAGGGCGTGAGTTTGACTTGAGAATATATCGGGATTTGGCTCGAAGATGTGGAGGCTATATGAAAGATGTCTTCGATTCGAGTCGACGATTTCACTTTTGGAAGTTTGGTAAAAGGGATGACACAAAGTGTTTGTTCAGTTGGTTCATCATCAGCAGAGAATAAAGATTCAATATCATCATTTTCAAGTGAAAAACCTGTTTCATTTTCTATGAGATGATTCTGACCTTTTTTCGCCTGAGGACAATTTTTGGCAAAATGTCCTTTCTTGTTGCAGATGTAACAACGGCTTGATTTCTTATGACCGGTGCGATCCTTTCTTTTGCGTAGGTATCGCCATTTCTTTTTTCTCCGGAAATGCTTAGGGCCATGTCTGGATTTCTTTACGGAATACTTCTTGTAGTGCTTTTTCTTCCGTGAATACTGGCCGCAAGTACCATCACAATCTTGTTTGGAGCATTTGATCTTTAGCTTCTGATGAGAACAAGCTGTTTCAAGTCGCTTGTCATCTGTGATGTATGTTTGGACCATTCGGCGCTTCAAGCATAATTCTTCAAGACATAGATGGACTTCTTGCTGGATTTCTCCCATGGGAACGTCTTGTATCCTTCTTTGTTTTCCAAAGAAAGATCTTTCAACCATCTGCGATAACTCTTTAGGGATAGAAGTAAGGAAAACATGCTTAAGATTTGGATCTGCGCCAATTTGGTAAAAAAGCTGGAGCATTAATCTGTAATGCTTATCAAGATGCTTTTTCTGAAGGGAGCAGCATCTTCTTTCAAAGAATTCTCTTTTTTTGAGTTCTTTGAGATCTCCAGGTGTTCCCACAAAAACATGATATAGGCAAATAAGGGCATGGTCGTAAGTTGGTGACAAGAGGAACGTAAGTCTGGTCTTGTTCCGTGAGTGATTGCCACCAAAATTTGAGGCTTCCCGTGAACCTTGTAACAAAATTGTAAAGGACATCATTCATATCATGGTTGGTAATGGATTGTGTACTCAACCAAGTATGAAACTCTTCAAGTCTATGTGGCCATTGCGAGTAAGGGATATCGTCAATGGAGAAGAATTGTTTTGATGCCATAGACACATGCCTAGCAGGATTGGTTCTAGTGGGATTACTTGTCCGTCTCCGGATCGAATAGTTTGATTCTCTCTCCATTTCATAATCATAGTCTGGAGGAGTGTCAGCCATGAATATCTGTGGGGTTGGTGGGACAACAAGGGGAGAATCAACTGTGTGATCTGAAAAGGATGAGAAAGAGGAAAGGGATGCCGAGTCTGATGTAGTAGAAGAAGTTTGTGCAGTTTGCAGAATCTGTTTTTCTGGGATAATAGGATCGTGCTCAGCTTTGGTACCGGGATCAATTTCTTGCTTACCCAGATCCTTCAAAAAGGATTCTAATGGATTTGATAACATCATCCGGTCCGCCTTTCTTTTATAACAATTGAACTAGATTTGGTGGTGTTTTCTCTTTCCCCTTTTCCTTTTTCAAGGCTTTAAGACGGTTTCAGTATATCCGGATCTCTTATGGAGAGATCTTGTGGGATATTGGCAAAAACAGACACTTGTGGTGCGGGGATGTATACCCGGTTTGAACAGTGGTGCTAATGGATCGAAGGGTCTGAATTTTCCTTCCTCAAGAAGTTGGATTTGCTTCTTGAGTTTGTCTATCTCTGGCTTTGGATTTTCAAGATAATGGTACCCAAGATGTTGCCCTGATTCCAAGGCTTGAAGCCTTTTCTGGAATTCAGAAAGTATCTTCTTGGTACCTTCATCGTATCTTCGGAGATCTTGTTGCACGTTTCCAATTTTGGAATCAATAGCCTTGAAGGCATTGTTTTGTGCCAACAGAGTCTCTCGATTGCCAATTTAAAAAAATTTTCGGCCCGCAGGGGTTTTCTTTCTGTCTTCCATGTTCATCCACATCGTGGGGGTAGGAATTTTAGGAACATGGCGGTATCTACCATGTGGATCAATAAACTCTTCGTGGCGGGAATGAGAGTTTAGAACTTTCCTTAACAAGTGGAGGGAAGTCGCATCGTGAAACATGGCAATGGAAGAAGTGGGTGGTACTTCTGTTGGGACTTCAAGCGGGTAAGAGTGTTTCTTGGCCCATTTGAGGATTGGCTTATAGAATGGTGAAAGAGCTTGTTTTTTCTGGGGAGGAGAAGGTGGAGGTGATTCTGGTGGATCTTGTGGGGTTTGGAACATAGTACTGAACTCTGGTGGTGGAGGTGGTGCATAGGAGACCATGAACTGGTATTTGTCACTTTCACCAAGAGTATCAACGGAGGAATCTCCGTTCAAGTACCTTTGGTACATCTTATCCTTTGGCTTTTTCCGTCGAGGTGGAGATCTTGCAAGAGGATCTACCTCGTCAGAGAGTTTATGCAAGTGAGAACACCGGCAAAAAGGATCCCAAAAACAATGACCATAATTGTCTTTATAGTAATGAACAGGATGTCCATCATCATTGAAATGTCGAACATGCTTTTTTGGGTCCGGGGTTCGTAGATAGATCTCGGAACACATGGTTCAATCATGAAGAGGGTCCGGAAGATAGAAGGACTTTCTTCCTTTTCCTTGCCAAATTTGATGGTTCAATCATGAAGAGGATCTCCACCTCGACGGAAAAAGCCAAAGGATAAGATGTACCAAAGGTACTTGAACGGAGATTCCTCCGTTGATACTCTTGGTGAAAGTGACAAATACCAGTTCATGGTCTCCTATGCACCACCTCCACCACCAGAGTTCAGTACTATGTTCCAAACCCCACAAGATCCACCAGAATCACCTCCACCTTCTCCTCCCCGTAAAAACAAGCTCTTTCACCATTCTATAAGCCAATCCTCAAATGGGCCAAGAAACACTCTTACCCGCTTGAAGTCCCAACAAGTACCACCCACTTCTTCCATTGCCATGTTTCACGCATCGACTTCCTCCACTTGTTAAGGAAAGTTCTAAACTCTCATTCCCAGCCACCGAAGAGTTTATTGATCCACATGGTAGATACCGCCATGTTCCTAAAATTCCTACCCCCACCGATGTGGATGAACATGGAAGACGTAAGAAAACCCCCGCGGCTGAAGTCGTTTTAAATTGGCAATCGAGACTCGTTGGCACAAAACAATGCCTTCAAGGCTATTGATTCCAAAATTGGAAACGTGCAACAAGATCTCCGAAGATACGATGAAGGTACCAAGAAGATACTTTCTCGAATTCCGTAAAAGGCTTCAAGCCTTGGAATCAGGGCAACATCTTGGGTACCATTATCTTGAAAATCCAAAGCCGAGATAGACAAACTCAAGAAGCAAATCCAACTTCTTGAGGAAGGAAAATTCAGACCCTTCGATCCATTAGCACCACTGCTCAAACCGGGTATACATCCCCAAAGACCACAAGTGTCCGCTTTTGCCAATATCCCACAAGATCTCTCCATAAGAGATCCAGATATACGAAGCCGTCTTAAAGCCTTGAAAAAGGAAAAGGGAAAGAGAAAACACCACCGTAATCTAGTTCAATTGTTATAAAAGAAAGGCCGACCAGATGATGTTATCAAATCCATTAGAATCCTTTTGAAGGATCCGGGTAAGCAAGAAATTGATCCCAAATCAAACAAACGAGCCGATCGATCCTATTATCCCGTAAAAAACAGATTTTCAAAACCGCACAAACTTCTTCTACTACATCGACTCAAGCATCCCTTTCCTCTTTCTCATCCTTTTCGATCACACAGCTTGATTCTCCCCTTGTTGTCCCACCAACCCCACGATATTCATGGCCGACACTCCTCCGCACTATGATTATGAAATAGAGAGAGAATCAAACTATTCTCGATCCAGATGCACAAGTAATCCCACTAGAACCAATCCCGCTAGGCATGTGTCTATGGCATCAAAACAATTCTTCTCCATTGACGATATCCCTTACTCGCAATGGCCACATAGACTTGAAGAGTTTCATACTTGGTTGAGTACACAATCCATTACCAACCATGATATGAATGATGTCCTTTACAATTTTGTTACAAGGTTCACAGAAGCCTCAAATTTTGGTGGCAATCACTCACGAACAAGACCGCCTTACGTTCCTACCGTCACCAACTTACAGCCATGCCCTTATTTGCCTATATCATGTTTTTGTGGGAACACTCCGGAGATCTCAAAGAACTCAAAAAAAGAGAATTCTTTGAAAGAAGATGTCGCTCCCTTCGTAAAAGCATCTTGATAAGCATTACGTATTAATGCTCCAGCTTTTTACCAAATTGGCGCAGATCCAAATCTTAAGCATGTTTTCCTTACTTCTATCCCTAAAGAGTTATCGCAGATGGTTGAAAGATCTTTCTTTGGAAAACAAAGAAGGATACAAGACGTTCCCATGGGAGAAATCCAGCAAGAAGTCCATCTATGTCTTGAAGAATTATGCTTGAAGCGCCGAATGGTCCAAACATACATCACGTATGACAAGCGACTTGAAACAGCCTTGTTCTCATCAAGCTAAAGATCAAATGCTCCAAACAAGATTGTGATGGTACTTGCGCCGCATTCACGGAAGAAAAAGCACTACAAGAAGTATTCCGTAAAGAAATCTAGACATGGCCCTAAGCATTTTCGGAGAAAAAGAAATGGCGATACCTACGCAAAAGAAAGGATCGCACCGGTCATAAGAAATCAAGCCGTTGTTACATTCGCAACAAGAAAGGACATTTTGCCAAAAATTGTCCTCAGCGAAAAAAGGTCGAATCATCTCATAGAAAATGAAACAGTTTTTCACTTGAAAATGATGATATTGAATCTTTATTCTCTCGCGATGATGAACCAACGAACAAACACTTTGTGTCATCCCTTTTTACCAAACTTCCAAAGTGAAACCGAGTCCGACTCGTAATCAAGACATCTTTCATATAGCCTCCACATCTTCGCAGCCAAATCCCGATATATTCTCAAGTCAAACTCATCGCCCTCACTTCCCGTCAAAATCCTCACCTCAAAGTTTGCCAAGCCTATCAATGTCATTGCTCTTATTGACACAGGAGCAAGTTGTTCGATTCTAGATACTAAAATCCTACCCGAAGAATTCGACTCCTTACATCCGATATTTCAATTTCCGTCAGAGATACTTTCTCCACAAATGTCGAACCACTCAACCACCATCCAGCTTTTTTCCTCGTTGTTCCATAACGACAAAGATTTTTGGATCAAACCTTCCCAATAAAGATTTGATAATTGGATGGGATGTCATGACTCAAATCTCCCAAACCTTCGCATTATTCCCGGAAAAGGTCTTAGATATAAAGACCAATTCTCCGAGTTTGTCAATATTCGAGGCTCTTTTCCATTGAGATGAGTTTGTTAGATCCAATCATGCAAAAGTTGCTTGAATCTTGTTCGAATCCCATTCGAATTCACTCAAAAATGTTCTCATCCCTTATGGAAAAATCCCGAGTTCTTTGTCCGCCTTCCTTTCAAGAAAAATGAAGATATCAATCCAACTAAGGCGAGTCATACGGGAATGAACCCGAACATTTGGTTTTAGCTCAAAGGGAATGCTCGAATTATTACAAAGAAGGCCTCATTGAAACCTCCAATTCTCAATGGGCCTCGTGAAGCTTTTTATGTCAATAAACGTGCCGAGCAGAATAGAGGGAAAATGAGATTGGTAATCAATTACCAACCCTCAACCTCTTTCTCCAAGATGACAAATTCCCTTTACCATCCGAGATTCTCTCTTTACTGGTTTAACCAAGGCCCACATCTATTCCAAATTCGACCTCAAAGCCGGATTTTGGCAATTGGGCATCCATCCCGAAGACGATCCAAAACAGATTCTCGTATCCCGAACCAAAGACTTCCAAAGGGAAAGTTCTTCCTTTTGGCCTAAAGGTAGCCCCATCCTTGTTCCAAAAGGCCATGTGTCGAATTTTCCAACCAATCTTATCAAGTGCAGCCGTATACATCGACGATATTCTACTCTACAACCCCCGATGAACAAATACACCGTCAACTTCTTGAGCAAGCTTCGTAAATAGTAAGAAAGCATGGCATTATGCTTTCTCAAAGAAAAATGAACATTGCCAGACAGAGATTGAATTTCTTGGTATGCACCTCAACAAAGGTACATACTATCCAGGGCCACACATTGCTCAAGAATTATTGAAGTTTCGTGGATAACTTCACGACAAAACAAGTTCAGCAATTTTTAGGGATAATCAATTATCTCGTAGACTTTGTCCCTAATATTGCAAAACTTCCGATTCCTTTGCAATCCATGCCGAAGAAGAATTCCCACCTTGGGGAAAAATTCAAACCAAAGCAAGCCGGCGAACTCAAGGAGATTATGCAAAATCTCCCACCATTGCAAATACCATCAACAGCAAAAGGATTCTCCGTGACCGACGCGTTGATGAATACCGGGCAGCCGTCCCTGTTCAAGAAATTGATGGTAAGAGACTTCCTTGTGCTCACAAAAGTGGAAAGTTTTCTCAAGCTGAAATGCACTACCATTCCACTTTCAAAGAAATCTTAGCAAGAAAAAGGGAATCAAGAAATTTGAGTTTCATCTCATTGGCCATCATTTCCTAGTAGAATTAGACATGGCATCTTTTCACAGATGACCAAGTTTAAACAAAAGCAGATTCCAAACTCAATTGCTAAGATGGGCTGAATGGTTTTCAAAATATTCTTTTGAAACCAAACACATTCCGGGAAAAAGAATGTGCTTGCTGATTTTTTATCAAGACCCAAAGCAACAGTGAAATCAACATGTACATCAAAAGGCCTCGCTTTCATATGCTCAATCATGGTGTGAAATACAAGATTGAGAAGATCATAGATTTGCCAAGCTGGAAATATCCCCAAGAAATTATCCAGCAAATCCAGAATGACAGTCTTGCCGAAAATCTGGAGAACCTCATGTGGCAATGTCACACAGTTACTGTTCATAGTGTGCGAATAATTCCCGTTGCTCCCTGTTTGTTGCTTTGTGACCTCATTTGCCTATATAAGGCCATGAGGATGTATTGTGTTGGGCAGAGTCCCTTGAAGTAAAGTGTGTGCTTTGTGAAAAACTCTCCATGGCTTTCTAAATTCCTCTTCTTCTCTAGCCTGGTAGGATCCTTCGAGAAATGCAGCTTGGGTAGGTTAAAAATGTTTCCATCCTGAAATTTTTGGGTGTCTCTAGGCTCTGAACTAAAGGGCTGAGTGGTTTTCTGCTAACAGGCTGTTCCTGAAGGGCTTGAACTAGTTGTTCGCCTAATGTGGAATGCATACCTGCAGCAAATTTACTCTCCTTCCCTGGTTCTAAGTCTGTTAAATGTTCTTGCATATAGATAGATATAAGGGGGAGTAGTCTTTGCTAATCCTTGTCTTGTAGGGGTGTTGGAATGAATGATTTATATTCCCTTATTATAAGTGTTGTCTTCATTGTTGTGCATGTTTTATTGCTTTTGCATATAACCATGCCACTGGACCTGGGCCATGATAGGAATTTAGGATGGTGTTGAGAATGACACTTCCTCGAAAGTGAGATTGCTATGTAGAGGTTGACATTTTTTTCCCCGAAAGTTCTTCATGGTGTCATCTGTGTTTGTCCTTATTCACAAAACTACGTGACTATAAAGTATTCCATTTGATGAGCCGAGTTAAGAGGACTCGACACTTTGAACGTGAGATGCGACAAATCAGATCATCCTCTTGGTTCCACTTAGTTAAGCCGTCTAGATAGAAATCAAACCCCAAATTTCATGTGCTTGTCTATGTGGTTGCCATCAATTTTTCTTGGTGAAGTAAGTATTTTATCCTTATACCATGTAATTTATTTTGTCGTACTTTTGGTCCATCCAAGACAATTTGGGTCAATCTTTAATTTAATTCCTTTGTCGTTAAAAATGGAATGATGAAATTGCCACGGAGTGAGTTGTTTGAAAGATAACAAAAAACTTCGGAGAATTTATTTTCAATTCATGTATTTATTGTTCTTATTAAGGAGTTTCAAATTTTGGCTTTTCTTAGTTCATGTTTAAGAAATTTGTTTCTTGCTGGGGTGTCCTATTTTTATTTTTGAGATAAGTGCAATAGAATTCCTAAAATTTGTAACGAAAATGCAATTAAGTCCTAAAACTTGTAAAAAAATAGAATCAAGTCATAAAACTTGTCAAATTAGTTTAATCAAGTCTTAAAGTTAACACTGTCCACCTTTTTAATGAAAAATGCTGACGTGACGTGGACTTGGCATTTAAAACGAACTTTATTTCATGTGGATTTTTTTAAATTTTTTTATTTAAATTAGATTTAAAAAATAGAAAGAAAAGCTAAAAATTATTTTTAAAAAATTAGTTCAAAAAGAAAAAAGAAAAAGAAAATGGCAGGTGCCTTCCTTCGCCATTGCCCATCGCCGAAGGGGCCAGCCGACGGTCGTTGGCCCCTTCGGCGATGGGCAATGGCAGCAAAAGTGGCGGCCATTTTCTTTTATTTTTTTTGAACTGTTTTGTTTTTTTAATTATTTTAGCTTTTCTTTTCTAGTTTTTATATCTAATTTGAATAAAAAATAATTTTAAAAAGCCACATGGAAAGTAAAAATTCAATTTAAATGCCACATCAGCATTTTCTATTAAAAAGTTAGATGGTGTTAACTTTAGAACTCGATTAAACCAATTTGATGAGTTTTAAAATTTAATTGTACTTTTTACAAGTTTCATAATTCAATTGCATTTTCTTTACAAGTTTTAGGACTTCTATTACACTTATCCCTTTATTTTTCTAGTTCTTTTTTAGGAAATTCACTTATTGTACAAACTTTTCAATGAATAAATGAAAAAAAAAACAAATAAAAAATAGATTAGATTACTGTCATGGACTGGCTCTCTATTTACACCTCATGCTTACAAACTTTCATTCATTTAAATTAGGTGATAATGGAGTGATCCAGCTCACCCATTCGTACATGATCAAGAGTTAAAATGACGGATCAAAATAAGGTGTTGAATTGTATCGTTGATATTGACAATGACACGAACAAGCAAATTGCACGCCTCCAAAGTCAAGTCAGTGAATTGTCCAAATTGTAACTTATCTCATCAAGCAAAAGTGCTATGATGACATATATACTCTATCTTCAGTGAGAAATTGTGACTCAAAGAAAAGAGCCAATAGAATTTTTGAACCATCTCATTTTCTTGAGGTAGCTGAATTTGATGCTACAATGAAGAGAGTAGTAACATATATGGAAGGAAGAATATCTGACTTGGAGGGTTCACATCACAAGACCAAGGAGGGTGAAGAACTCAAGCACACATGATTCATGGTCCTAAGTAGTTCACTTTCCTTATTTAATTAGGGGTATGTTCAGTTGCACCTTCTCTTGCATGAGAATTTTTATCGCTTTTCAGGGATTGGTTTCAATTTCTTCTATTTCGCTTTCTTTTAGTGCTTGAATATCACATTTTCATTCCAATAAATGTAATTCAATTGATGAATATCAATAAAATCACAAACTTTGTTTAGAGGACACAATGGGGTACACCAAACCAGCTCAATGACGATATCCAACAATAAAAAGAAAATATCATCCAAAGAGAATTCTGAAGACTAGGCTTTTATGCTTCCTCATCCAAAAATTCCCCCTAAAAAAAAGAGAATAAAAAAATCATTTTTGAAGCCATTCCCAAAAGTATGCATTAGGTTCTGACTCATTTACATCATGTTTCAAAGCATTATTTTCTTGGCTTGATGAGAAAGCATTTGAAAAAGGCACATCATGCAATGATAGATTAATTAGCTCAACTATTATTCAACAAGTTTGAGAACACATTTCTAAAGAGTTAATGTGGTCACATCTTGATACCACTTGAAATATCCATCTTGAAGAGCCAAACAAAGTGTTTTACATTTCCATGGTTGACAAAATTTTCATTTTTCCACATTAATAAGAAAATGAGGGGCAAGTAAAAAGAGGACCATCCATCTTTGGTAAAAGAGGTACATCTCGTCCTTGAACATAATTAATGTTGGGAGATGACATTATTTTTTTCCTTGCATATGACGAATTAGGAACACTACAGATTCTAGTAGTGACATGACCGAGATAAATTCTTGATCCGAGTCAAAATGGATGTGCAATTTGAATTTACTTTGATATTGTATAGTATCCTATTCATGCAAGTTCTTTTGTGTAGGGACAAAAGCAAGAAGGGAGTATTTATCAAATCAAATATTGGATTTTTAGTCTTGATTGATAGAGGGCAATCCAAGGAGGCAATCCCTATGTAGGACAATCCCCTAAGCAAATGCTTAAAACCATATTTTGAGTATGGTTAATTGTTTGTTTTAAAGTCACGTAAGCTCCTCATGCTTAAAGTTGTTGGACTCTTTTGAAAAAGAAATTTCCATAGTGATTTACCTATTTAACTCATCAATTTCATGTGGAGATTACTCAAGATGGACAATTCAACGGAGTGACATCAAATGCTTAAGAATGCTAAATGAGACGTGTCAAAATGATGAAAGGCAAGCCTTATCAAATACACAATCCATTACTTACACATTTGTGAGATGAGTGTAGAAAGTTCTATATCTATAAGATAAAGAGTTTCTTCATGAAAGGTATGATGGCCAAAGTGGTGAGAGACAATTCATTTCTTTATTCCAAACACTATAGGTGATCCATTACTTAACCCCTTTGAACCCCCACACACTTGTGAAGATTTTTTTTTTTTTTTTCAAATTACCCATGTCAAAAACCACCCCATATCAGGGCAAATTACAGGTGAAGAGGCATTATGAGGTGAGGAAAATGGATGGAAATTTTCTTGCTCTTACTTGCACCAATCTTCAAGTATTGTACTACATTTGAATTTACACGGTAATTTAAGTGCCTTAGGATGACGAATAGCATTTCTTTCTCTATCATACACACTTATATCTATTGCTTAGCCCACTCAAGCCTACAAATTTCATTAAACCCAGTTGGTGAGCATCCCTTACAATGGGGGCAAGCCAAAAGACAATCATTCAAGCAACATGGTCCAGTGCACCAATAGAAGATGAAGAACTCCAAGAATCTAAATGTTAAATCATTCATTAAAAATAAACCAAAGCGTGGTTGTTTGATGTGCGTTTTAGATAGTTTGTTGAAAGTCAAAAAATAGAACTAGGGACATGAAAAAACAATGTGCCTAGTAAAAGCAAGGCCCATGCCTATAAAAAAAGTGAACAAAAAATTGCATGAAAACTAGGGGCATGAAAAAGCGATATGCCTGATAGAAGCAAGGCCAAAGCTCATAGATGAAAAAGAAATAAAAAAGAGTCAAGACAGGTGACTATTAGTTGTAAAAGGTTGTGTCCCTCATAGAGCAGCATTCAAATAACACAAATGCTGAGTTTTTATAGTTAGTAGAGCACATTATGAAGACAATCCTCAATGGTAAAGAAGAAGATTGGTGGCGATGCCAAGATGATTATTAACTCTCACCCTTTACACACATTTTGAGCCTAACAATTCTTTCGTTTCTCAATTTGTGAACCTAAGTTACGTCCCTTATAAAGCCTCTTCAGATTAGGGCACTTGAATTAACATGGGAGTTCATATGTTTATAAACATTGCTTGAAGAAGTGCGAGCAAGATTATTTCTTTCTCATTTTGCAGGGTTCTTGACTTGTAAATCTGAAGATGATTGTAGAATTGTTCTTTTAATAGCCTTGACTCAAAGAGTCCCCTTTGTTAAGCCGTCAACCAAGCCCACATTATAGTCCTTGTTAAAGACCTCTCATATTGGTAAGATTGTACCACTTGCAAGAATACTCTGACTCTTTTCGATATGATGATGGTGAGATGGAATGACTTTCATAAAATAGCCATTCTAAATGAGAGCGGGTGAAAGTCATTTCTATCGAAAGTCTCTCTTTTCGTATTCTTAGAAAATCAATGTCATGAGTGAAAATTGTCTTAAATGATAATTCTCTCTAGTGGAAATTTGGATGATGCAAAGTCATTATACATAAACCTTAATTGAATTGATAAAACTTCAATGGATTTTGAAGTGTGCGTTTCAAAATAGCCTTAATTGCTTATTTCTTTAGTGAATGCATTTTTGCTCTAATCATGTTTGATAGGTAATGTTTTCTCAAAGACCCATGAGCTCCTGACATTCAGGTTCCTTTCAGAATGTCTCATTATATTATGAGGTGAGAAACCTTCATGAACATTCAAGGTGCATCCTTGATGTTCCCAAACTTATTTCTACTAGGAGGATATCTAAGGTATGTCTTAGATATTTCAAAACTTCTTTCTACCAAGAGGTGATAAAATTTCATGAATATCTTAGGTGTATTCTTGATATTCCAATTTTTTTTCTATCAGGAGGTGAAAGACCTTCACGAATATCTAAGGCATGTCCTAGATGTTCCAAAATTTCTTTTTACCATGAGGTGAGAAACCTTCATGAATATTCGAAGTGTGTCCTCAATATTCCAATTTCTTTTTATTAGGAGGTGAGAGACCTTCATGGATTAACCTTCTTTTCTCTCCTATGACTAAGTTCCAGGAGACATATCCCCAAGCATCAGAGATATCATTAAGTATATCTCTACACTCTAAATACTTGTTATTGGGCAGGTATTCTCTCTCAAGTGCACTAACACTTGACTCGATCGAGCTGTCCCTTAAAAATTTTTCTCCAAATTCAGTCTAATTAAGGTGACTGAAAAAAGGTTCAGGTCCTGATCAAATGATCTATGCCACAATGCTAGGCAACCAAAGAAAGGTTTGGGTCCTAGTTAAGCAAAACCTCATTTTAGCCAATTGTAGAAAAGTACAAGTCCTAGACAATATTTGTTGTTCTAACAGGCGACCAAAGAAATGTTTGGATCCTAGTCAAGCAAAATCTCATTTTAGGAGACCGTAGAAAGGTACGGGTCCTAAACAATATTTGTTACTCTAATTGGTGATCATAGAAAATTATGAGTCTTGCAAAAGTTGTTTCCCATTCAGGTGACAGTAGAAAGGTACGGGTCTTGGAAAGTAATCTTCCGTTTAGACAACCATAGAATAGTATGGGTCCTAAACAATATTTGTTACTCTAACAGGCGATCGTAGAAAAGTATGGGTCTTGGAAAAGCAATTTCCCATTTAGGTGACTGTAGAAAGGTACAGGTCATGGAAAGTGATTTCCCGTTTAGACGACCGTAGAAAGGTACGGGTCTTGGAAAAGCTATTTTCCATTTAGGTGACTGTAGAAAGGAATGGGTCATGGAAAGTGATTTCCCATCTAGATGACCGTAGAAAGGTACAGGTCTTAGAAAAATATTTTTTCTGTTAAGGCAACCGGAGAAAGGTTCGAGGTCATAAATAACCAAATATTGCCATACTAAGCGACTGTAGAAAAGTACGGGTCCTAGAAAAGCAACTCTCTTTTACAAAATCCCGTTACTATTACCGGCGACCATAAAAAGATACTAGTTCAAGACATGTAACACCAATTATCTTGAATTACGCTACCTCCCAAAAGGTGGTTCATTCCATGTAGGTTCCTTTATTATTTGCAATAGCATTTCCATGCATCATATAAATTGTATTTTAAAATGGGATTCATTTTTCAATAAAAAATCATTCATTGCATGTGCGTAGTCAAAAATTAGGTCTCAATTTGTCTTTAAAAGTAACCTCTACGAGCTCACCTTCTAAGAAGGGTAGCTGTTGACACATAAATTTTGGCAATCCAATCGTTTATTCATTATATAGAAAAATAGGATTAATTTTTAGCCCTAAAAAAATTAATTGCATAGCATATAATTTTATATGCATTTATTTTTCTTATTATTACATTCATATTGGATCAGTGATGATGAATGGAATAGAATGAATGAGCTTAAGGATATTCGATTCCTCGATGCGATATATCTTTATTTAAAACAAGAAATAAAGCAAGAAGGAATAAATATCTGAATCAAATATTTATGCATATATTCATTTGTGGCGAGGTCTAAAGTGAGAGGGGCAAGAAAAGATGTTGCATGTGGAGCATATATTTGAGCAAAATATATTCGTTCATCCACAAGCACAAGCAAAATAGATTTTCATGCTAAAAGAGGAAAGTAAAATCTGGTCTTCAATCATCCATTGCCGTGGGCGAAGGAAAGGCTACAAGTGTAGGAAAGGATCAGAATATAATATATTCTAAGGAGGGGGAGATTTATTCTTTTCCCTAAAAAAGCCATCTCATCCTTACCTATAAAAGCAAACTCACTATAGTCGCTTGATGGGGGAAGCGCCAGAATTCTAAAAGAGGTCAAAGGCAAGAAAAGAAGAAAAAATGAGGAGAAAAGGCGTCCAAGAGAGAGGGTGAAATCTTTTCTCTGACAAGTGGGTGAAGTCTTTTCTCTAACAAGTGCAGAGGAGCAACGTGAGTAAGAGAAAAGTCAAAAAAAAAAAAAAAAAAAAGAAAGGAAAAGAGAAAGGGTTAATACCTTGAAAAACCCAAAACTGGTACATTTGTGACAAATTTACCCCAAACTATTTTTTTGACCATGAAAAACCCCAAACTAGTATACCCGTGACAAATTTACCCCGACTGATTATAAAAAACCTTAAACTGGTACATTTATGACAAATTTACCCCAAACTAATTTATTTGACTGCAAAAAACCCCAAAATGGTAAATTTGTGACAAATATACCCTATGCTAAATTGGATTAATACCACAAAAAAAATCACAAAAATTGTAAACTGTGACAAACAGAGCGTTAAATCCTAAATTGATATATCGGTCAATTGTTACGTGTCCTTTAACTTAATAATTTGATGATAAAATTTAACGAAAACTAACAAAGGGTAAATTTGTCACAAGTGTACCAGTTTGAGATAAATTTGTCAAAGGTATACCAGTTTGGGGTTTTTAGTGGTCAAAAAAATAGTTTGGGGGTAAATTTGTCACAAGTATACCAATTTGGGGTTTTTCAGGGTATTAACCCAAAGAGAAAATAAAAAGAAGAAAAGAAAAGTTGGGTTCATCTTCACTAGCTATCCCATTCCCGACGGTAGCTACCCATAACCGTTGTTTCACCATTGTCATTGCTCCGGACGCTACTATTGCTGCTTTGTTCTAAAACATTGCCGCTACCGCCCGAGCACCGCCGCAGCTGCCCCCATCGCCAACGCTTGCAACCCACCACTTGTTGGAACACATCTTGATGCCCTAACCTGCTCGATGACGCTACAATTCCGACGGCTGTGTGCCTCAGCCCTTTGACGCCGCGAGTAGTCTAACGATTCGTAGCTGCTGCATCCCGTGATCTGCACTGCCTCCCGTTGCTGCACTAAAGCTCTTGTTCCGACAAACTCCAATCCACAAACGGCGACAACGGTGTTACTCTCTCCCCTTGTTGAACCTAACGAGCTACTGTCGCTTCTCACGATTCTAGCAGTCGGAGACGACTGGCCGCTCTCTACTCCGAGCCGTTGTTGTTGCACCATGATCTCGAGTCGACGGTGGTCGTGATCCTTTTTCTTGCAATCACTTTCTGTTTTTACAAGTTTATTTGACGTCCCTTGCGGCTTCTTCTTGCATTGCCACTACCAACACGAGTTGAGCCATATAATAAATCATTGGCCAAACCACTGTCGCACGCATCTCGCCAGAAAGCCCCAACCGTAGTTGTCCTTTACCGTGAGCCCATCCCCGCTGAGTCTATCTCGACGCAAACCCGCGTTTGAGTTCTTTGGCACCGGTCTCATTTTGGAAACAAATAATCCAAATAAGGTAATTTTCTTGAACTAAATTTTATCTCAATATTATAGCCTAAATTGGAATATTTGATGCTAATAGTGATTTCATTGAGGCATTAGGCATTATCCAATGGGATATTATTGGCAAAAACCACTATAATTACTAATTTGATCCATAAGACTTTTGATCAGTTTTTAATTATGTTAATTTTTTTATTGATGATATTTTGGCTTTAAAATCACTATAAATTATTAATTTGATCCGTAAGACTTTAGATCAGTTTTTAATTATGTTGATTTTTTTTCATTGACGATATTTTAGCTTTAAAATCATTAATTTAATCCGTGAGACTTCAGATCAATTTTTAATTATTTTGATTTTTCTTGAGTGTTGTGATGTTTAGGGTTAGAATAATTGTTAATTTAATCTGTGAGACAACGGATTATTTTTTTAATTATTTTAACCCTTTATTTGATGAATGTCTTGAGTGGATTGGATATGATGCTCATACTTGGAAATTGCTTGTTTTGGAAAACACCAAAAAAAAAAAAATCAAATTGTGTATTAGGTAGGATAGTTTCCTAAATTAGGATTGCATTTTTTTTAGATTAGACTGCATGTTAGAATATATGGGATTTCTTGATAATATTGCCTAGTTTGAATATGATGGCATCTTTAGATAATTCTAGAAAAGATTAGAATAGATTCTAGATAGCATTTTCTTTTATAGGTAGAGTCCTAAGATGAACTTACATGGGTAGTTCGAATTTCAATTATCCTATATTATAAATTAGGGTTAATACCCTAAAAAAAAAAAATTCAAATCGGTACACTTGGGACAAATTTACCTAAAACTAATTTTTTTATTATCAAAAACTCCAAACCGGTACATGTTTGACAAATTTACCTCAAACTGGTATACTTATGAAAAATCTATCTTTTGTTAGTTTTGGTTAAATTTTACCATTAAATTATTAAGTTGAATGCCACGTGACAATTGATTAGTATACCAGTTTTGAGTTTTACTCTCCGTTTGTCATAGTTTACAATTCTTATGATTTTTTTTTGTGATATTAATCCAATTAAACAAAGGCTATATTTGCCACAAATGTACTAGTTTGGGATTTTTTGCGGACGGATAAATTAGTTTAGGGTAAATTTGTTATAAATATACTAGTTTAAAGTTTTTTATGGTCAATCGGGGTAAATTTGTCACAAATGTACCGGTTTAAGATTTTTCATAATAAAAAAATAGTTTAAGGTAAATTTGTCATACATATACCAGTTTGGGGTTTTTCAAGGTGTTAACCCTATAAATGATCAAACAATAATAATTATGAATATTTGGTGGTTAATATTTTAAGTTGAAATACGTTGTTGTTTTTATTTTCTTAAGGGTTAACACTACGAAAAACCTAAAACAAGTATACCCATGACCAATTTACCCAAACTACACAAAAAACCTTAAATCGGTACACTTTTGATAAATTTGCTTAAAATTGATATACTTGTAACAAATTTATCTTTTGTTATCAATTAAATTTTACTATCAAATTGTTGAGTTGGATCAGACGCAACAGTCGATTGATGTACCAATTTAAGATTTGACTCTCTATTTGTCACAATTGTACTGATTTTGTGATGTTTTGTGATATTAATCCAATTTAACATAAGGTATATTTGTCATAAATGTACTAATTTGAGGTTTTTATTGATAAAAAAATTACTTTTGGCTAAATTTATTATAGTATATCAGTTTAAGATATTTTGTGGCCAATTGGAATAAATTTATCACAAGTGTACTAGTTTTAGAATTTTTTATAGTGAAAAATTTAGTTTGAGGTAAATTTGTTACATTTGTATTAATTTTGGGTTTTACATGATATTGACCCTTTTCTTAATAGAGGTGATATATTTGGATGAGAGAAAAATACTCTTCCTATAATTGATTATTCAAGAATACCATAGGAATGGAAATGTTTGTCCCCAACATTTGTGTTTAATATTTATCTAAACTTGTGAATATGTTACTTTCTTTGTTGAGAAAATTAGGATCATAATTACTAAATATGTTTCATTATGCAAAAGTAAACTATTTAGTGAAACCTTACCAAAAAAAAAAAAAAAAACTATTTAGTGAATCAATTAAAACCATTCCCATAATCGTACGATTGAGCAATTTTGATGTGATGCTATGTGATGCATTAATTGTTAAAATATCAAAAATTTGTTTGAGCTATGTAATCTCAAAAGGTAAAAAAAAAAAAATTAAATATTTATAATAAATTGATTAACATTTCTTTTAATTGAATAGGTCAAATTAGGTATGGATATATTTGTAAATTAAAAGGTAAATGGTGAACTTATATGGGCATTTCGAATTTCAGTTAATCTAAATTTGTACATTAGCAAGGAATAATAAACATGTAAATTTTGTGGTTTCTCTCTCTCTCTCTCTCTCTCTCTCTCTCTCTCTCTCTCTCTCTCTCTCTCTCTCTCTCTCTCTCTCTCTCTCTCTCTCTCTCTCTCTCTCTGTATATATGGTTTATATTTTGAGTAGAAATACTTTGTTTTTTTTTTTTTTAATATTATTATTCTTGATAGATTAATAAATTTTTGGATGAATGAAGACAGTCTTACTATATTTGATATTTCAAAAGTACAAGAGCAATAGAAGTATTTATCCTTGACATTTGTGGTTAATATGCTTCTAAATTTACACCGTGTAGATTCCATGGTTTTGTCATTGAAAATTGGACAAGAATGATTACTTCCTTCTTAGATACACAATTTCCAACTTCACAAATATTCATACCGTATTTGCAAAAGCCATTATCAATTGAGTTACTTGAAAATTTTACTAAAATCATATGGTATAATTGTATTGATTTCACAAATTAATTAATGAAGTTTGCAATGATTGTCGAAGAACTAGAAATACAAACTGCATTTATATGTATGGATATAGATAGACTTTTGAAAGGGAGGTAATATCATAATCCTTTTACCTAAAATATATAGATACATTTTTTGTAGAGAAAAACAAGTAATAAACTCATTGCTAAATCAGTAATAATTTCTAGATAAAAATATTTGAACGAGATATTACACTAAAAAATATTAAGATAATGACAAACTCTTTAAGAAAGAAGATTCTTCTTTCTATAGTTAATGCATCGGAAATTAATAATGGGCTTTATAGATAAATAACAATGACATTGATAAATTATGCAGTCATTTCAAATTTTCTCTCGATCCAACCGATCTAAATGCAATCAAGCAACGCTGTTACTTATATAAATATTCTTTTGATTCTTTACATATAATAAATACATCACATTTTCCCCCAGATGAAGGAAGTCATGATGTACTTGAACGTTGTTGAATGACAAAGTATTGGACTTTTAAGAGTTTAAATTTAATGTCATGACAATAGTTGGTTGGCTCTTTCATTATAAATTGACAATGTTGGTGCGACTCTCTTTGTTTGATTAAGATCTTAAATTACAAATGCTAAATTCACAATAGTACCTCTTATGTAGAAGTGAACTACTAATTGAAACAACTGAAATTATTACCATACATTAGATCAAGTGATTTTAATGTGTGATGATATCATGAGATATGGTGATTCTTGAAAAGCCAAAAACTTGGTTGTTCTATATCGTTCTAAAAAAGCTAGTAGAAAAAAACATTCAATGATCGTGGTACATTCTTTTGGATATAGTTATAAGGATACATTTCTTATCAAAAGAAACATCTATACAAATATGCTATAACAAAATCTTCTCAAATTGTTGTATTTGAATGTACCACCTTAAATTATATATTATAAGAATTCGACTATCCTTATTGCAAGAAAAGGTTTGATGCATTCTTCATAAAAATCGCATCGACATATATGTAACGATTTATTGCTCACCATTCTTCCCCTCTCTTTTCATTGTTTTATTAATTTAATTATAACTCATTGCTTTTAAGAATACTTTTTTATTTAGCATAATAACATAATTTCACGTTTTTCTCTTATTAATTAGTAGACAATTTTTTTTTTCTATATGCATTTCAGAAATAGTATAATATTTGCGGTATATGATATTTTACACTATGTTTGTGAATTTTTATTTTATAACAATTATTTGCTTGGTAGTCTAATTATTTGGTTTTATGTGTACTTATACTAAAATATTTCATGCTCCAAATTATTGTTTTGTATGATAATCAGCAGAATGCACAAGTAGTTATTTTGTTATAAATTAATTTGTATGTATAAGATGCATGAGTAGGCATATCCAAAAACTAATAAGTTATTATCGTGACCATTTAAAATAAGTTATATAGTTTTTTTTTTTGTTCGACAATAACATAACTTTGAAGAAGATTTTATTTGACTATGATGAGACAAAAAAAAAAAATAATGTGAAACAGTTAAGAACACATTATAATTCCTATTGTATATTGCGTAAAATACTGTTAGGTGGATAAAATTGCTTAATGTGTGCTTTATTATGAAGGAAAAGCCACCAAAAACCCCAAATTATGTCTACCATCACATTACCTAATTTTTCTTTTTTGTGATAATAAATCCCAAACTTATACATGTATGATGTATTTACCTTCCGTTAATAAGTATCATTAAAAATTCTCCTACATAGACAATGGAAGATAAATGATGTTAACATGGTAACCACTTGAATTAAGTAAAATAAAAACAACTCTTTTTAATTAAAAATCATCTAATGGAATCTTGACGTAGGGTAAATGGTATCTTCTTCTTAAAATCAGTTGCTAAATTGATTATTTTCTTCTTGTTACCTTGAAAGTAGTTGCCTTAGCTTTAGCCACTAAAATTTTCGATATTCCTTTTTATTTCTCATCAAACAAATGACATCTTCTTCTAGAAATCCTAGTTATTCTTAGCATGATATTAGGGAATCTCATTGCTATTAATCAAGCAATCGTGGAATGTATGATTGCATATTTTTCCATGGGTCAAATCGGATATTGTAATTACTAGAATAATTGTTGGAGACTCAAATGGTGGATATGCAAGTATGATGATTTATATGTTGTTCTATATCTCCGTGAATATAGGAACTTTTGCTTGCATCGTATTGCTTGGTTTATTAGCAAAACTGATAACATCGGAGATTATGTAGGATTATACGCGAAAGATCCTTTGTTGGCTCTCTCTTCATCCCCATGTCTCTTATCCCTAGGAGGTCTTCATCCACTGGTAGGTTTTTTTTTTTTCCGAAAAACATCATTTATTCTGGGGTGGATGATAGGTTGGTCTATACTTATTGGTTTCAATCAGACTCTTTACTAGCATTATTCTATCTATTATTATCTAAAAATATATCAATGAACCCTCTTTTAGCTACTAGAATCTATTTCTTAGTTTAAGATCCTTCTTACTAATTGGAATAAAAAAATGAGTAGATCCATTCCGCCTAAAATGGAAATGGGCTAGGGTTATGAACTTATACTCTATAATCTAATGATTGAGTCAATTCCATAGTTATAAGTCCGTTCCATATTGGACTAGCTTGGAATAGGGTTATACACATTCTAATTATGAGAGGAGGAACAACAATTTCATTTTTATTTATTCTTATTCTTATTTATATATTTGAATTTCTTTCTATCTTATAATACAAATTCAATATATATATTACTAATTAATAAAATTTTATTAGAAAATGATAGAATGGGACAAAAAATAAAAATAAAAATAAAAAAGAGAGGAAAATTAATAAATAAATAAATAAGCAAATAAAAATGAAGCAGGTAAGAGTGCTATGAAAGATTCTCACAATCTCTGTTCATGCAATTTTTAGGTTCATTGTACAGATATGTTGTTCATATCAAATAATGAACAGATAGGATGTGAAAAAATCTAGCTTTATGCGATTCATCAAACAATTATAGGATATAGCAAAATCTCTAAATTTAATTTCTATCTTATCTAGTCCTAACTAAAAATTCAGATGACCAAACGTAACCTTATGGATTTTAATTTTGTAATTTAAAAAAGAAGAAGAAGAAACTCCGATCAAGATAGTTTGGGTGGGGTTTGGGTGGGTAGATCCACACCTAGAACCAAACCAATATTCACTAGTTCCTCGTTTTAGGAAATGGTCGGTTCAATCCGGCTCTTTTGCTCAACTCTATATTTTAGGATTTCCGATGTACTCATTCCTATTATTTATTTGAATATTTAACATTTTAAACATTATTATGTTAGATTCATGAATATAATTTCTTTGTTTATAAATAACTTTTTACTCTAGCACTCGTCTTACAAAGATTGAAAGATGGAATAGCATAAGAAAATAACTATTTTGAGAAAAATATGTTTGAAAGAAATATTACCCTAAATTTGTTTTGACGATAAAAGAATTATTAAACAGTCATGAAAGAAATATTATCGATGATCAAGTAACTATTTCTCTCCCTAAAATCCACCCACACAATCTCATGAAAGTTGGATAATTTCATCGCAGTTTTACGCATAAGCGTAAATGGAAAGGAAATTCATCATCAAGGATCATAAAATCGGGTTTCTAAGTACAATCGCCAGGGGTTCGTAGAATCATATCGCTAGATCGAATGATGAAATCGTGAGATTTTTAAAAACCTATACAAACGACTTTGGAAAATGTCTTCTACGTTATTTTAATATGTTAGGCAATATTGTAATAAGTGGTGAGTACACATAAATTCACCGTGTTTACTGATATGAATACAGGCTCGAATGATGGATGGCTACAGTCAAGGAGCCGCCGGCATATTTACACTGTAGTCATCGGAGACTTTATTATGCTCGCTTTCTAGGCATATCTATATAAAACACCAGCACAAACGGATCGAATTCACCGACTACGATGGCGGGTAATACATCACAGTAGAAGGCAATCGGCGCCACCTGCTCCGACCTGTGAGTCGCGACGGATTAGCCCATTGTGTATGAAGGTGACGGCAAATTGATAACGGTGCTCTTGATCTTCGTCATCATATTGATGCTGTTGTTAATGCCTTGGGAACCAATTCCGCTGTCCTTCAAGCCCTGCCGCAACATCATTCATCTTTTGAGAAGGCTGAGTTATTTCACACATAAAGGACTGTCTAGACTAGATTCTTCACCAGATTGACGCTAACAGGGGCGGTTTCATTGGTGATTCAATCCTCAAAGACGGGCTATAAAGTAAGATTATTGCATCTGAATCGCTGTTCAGTTCATCCAAACTTCCGTTGCCCGAAGGACCCGAAAAAGGCATTCTACCCTTGCTTATTAATATTCCATGATGTTGCACTCATTACTAACGACCTATTGGTATTTTTATGCTGATTTTCCTCTTTTTGTTTGACAAAGAACGAAAATTACCTGGAAAGGAAAGTGATCGGGTCCTCGAGCTGGGGCAGAATTTATTTGAACAGTTCCTGTCTCCATTGCATCACTAATCAGTATCGCCTTGTTTATGTCTCTTGTGAAGACACACCCCTGTAAACACGTGCACATTGTGCAGAAAACAGACATTTGTCACAATCAACGGAAATTATTCTGATTCTGCATAGTCTATTTTCTGGTAAAGAGTTTTGTATTCCGTACATGAGAGAAGTATAGCTAATGAGAATACACCTGTCAGAGATGATAATAATAAGGATAACGACAAGCGTCAAACCTGAAGACCAAAGTTGCTAGCATTACAATGGTGAATTCCTTCTTCAACAGAGTTTATTCGGATGACTGGCAAAACTGGACCGAATGGCTCCTCCCATGCTATCCTCATATCGGGTCGAACGTGATCCAATAATAGAGGCCAAATGAGATTACCCTCCCTCCTGTACTCTTGACAAAATGTCGCTCCTTTCTGCTTAGCATCCATCACCAACCCTTCAATGAAGTTGGCTGAAGACTCCGTAACAACTGGAGTTATATCGCAGTCATCCTCAGGAGCTCCGACGGTCAACTTCTGCACTTTAGCATTCACTTTCTCGACAAGTTTATCAGCTACGGATTCCATAACCAAGACCACTTTCACTGCTGTGCACCTTTGACCACTGATTATAAAAAGAATATAATGTCAAGATATCTCCTTTGGCAGCAAATGCAACCAAAGCAACATTACTCCGGTTAGATAAACGAATGATTCAGATCTTGTATTCCATTGATCTAGAACTTATAAGCTCAACTGAAGATTTAAGTACGTGGTGATAGCTGAGAGGAGAAACGCATTCTTGGTTTAAAATTGCCTATTAGAGAACAATAAAGATTACCTATAAGAGAAGCCTCCTTAACAACGTTAGCCGCAGCCAAATCTATGTCAGCATCTTCTAAAATGATACATGCATCTTTTCCACCCAGTTCCATCTGAAGTGGGATCATGCCTGCCTTCTTAGAGATGGCTACTCCAGTGTCCCCACCTGTGAAACTGAGAAGAAGGGTTGCACCGTCAGATCATGCAACTGCAACATGCCTAAAGACAGATAAATGATAGATCTTGAGCTTGAAGAGAGCTGCACCCCCTCATAAAGCATTTCGATGCGGACAAATTTGAGGGATGGAAACAAATCTTCCCCCACATTCCAACAAGAAGTTATTTTGCAAAATAATTCTCTTACGGTGCAGTTCACTCTGAAAAATTCAAGGACCTTTTGGACATGATGTGCAATGATGTAGAAAGAATCACCTGATACAACTGACACTAGGATGCATTGTGAGGAAGTCGCCAATCTCAGAACCTTTTCCTGTTACACAACTGATGAGTCCTCTGGGGAAGCCAGCCAAGTGAAAGCAATGTACCATGTGAAGTGCAGCAACAGCACCCTTTAAGTATACAGGCATAAGTTCATTTAGCATATCGGTCTTTATGAACAGTTGGTGGACAGACAATCCACCTCAAATATTATGAGATGAAACAGGGAAGAGCAATCAAGATTGATCCTCAGCATCAACCAACCTGGGTCGGTGGCTTCAGAACTATTGAGTTTCCAGCAATAAGTGCAGGAGCAATCTTAGAAACAGCGAGATTGACTGGGTAGTTGAAAGGAGGGATAGCCAGAACAACCCCCAACGGAATCTGCAAACTAAGGAGAGTCAAATCTCTGAAAAGCTTCATTTCTCAGAAACACAATAGTACATAAAATTACCATGGTTTGATATAACTTATATCCTAACTATAGATCTAGATCCTTCCTTTGCATTATTGTAAAACCAGATACAGATTTAATCCTCTATCAGTTTTGACATCGACCTCAGTTCAGTACTGGTGAGATTTCGAAAACACTACTTGATCTAAAAGGACATATAAAAACCTCCTTCCCCTGCACTCAAGTGTCTTTTCGACAATGTTATTTTACCGTCCTTTGGCTCACAACTTCCATCAACTTTAAATTAATGGCCTAAAATTGGGGACTGTTAACTGCTGAGATATGGCAAGCCATTTTCAGTTTAAGTTGGGTTTGACGTTTCCTCAATGGCTACATCAGCTGTATACACGCAGACAGGAGACTAGTTGGTGCCACTTCTCATGAAACTATCATTCTGTTTGTAAGGATCAAACAACTCTATCAAGTGACACAAACATAAATCACAAAAGAAAAGGACAAATAAGAACAAAAAATAACGATCATTATGTCTAAGCAAATAACTACTTATTACAACAACATGCACTCCTTGTTTAACACATATTAGAGCTGGATGTTATTTTCATGAGAAATCCAATTCCATAGGAACTTAGACATGATTGATTAGTATGACCTGCATGGAGTACTAAATCCAATTATTATTGCTTCAAGGATATCCGTTACCGTTAATCAAAGGTGAAACATCGCACAATGGGATATTTTCTTCCATTAGATTGTAGCATTTGAAGCAAGACTCTGCATCATCCATCTATTGCCGATTTTAGTTTACCTTAGCAAAATGATTTTCTAAAATTTAGTTTAAAAAAAAAAAATTGATTTCCCAAAGTTATATTCAATTCTGCTAACTACATATGTTTAACGCATGCAATCTGACACCTTTTCAAATGTATCAGGATGAGACGTGAGGAACCTCTGGTGATGCATGTTTAGTAAATTTTAGTTTAGGCGAAGGCATGGCATGATTCAGTATAGATCCATTGTACCCTTCAGCTATTCAGTCATCTGGAGAAGCTTTCAGTGTATATGGTCTTGTGTTCAATTAATTTGCAAAACATACTTTCTTCAGTAACCCAAGACAAAATATGCATGAGAATTAAATTTCTCAAGTTTACAAATATGCTCATATTTAATGGACCAATTATCCACAGCAATCAAGTTCATGTATGGTAAAAGTATTCCCCCAGCCTGACCTATGGTTATGAAAGAGACATAGGACTGAGAAGATGAAGACATAAAAGGAGAAGTAAATGAAAAATGGCATATGGGATGGAATATACCCAGCATGAGGTGTACACGAAATTAAAAATGTTCACAGATCCATGACTTAATTTTCCTCATTCTTTTTTCAGGCAGAAGTCAATGAAGCGTCTATTAATAATTCTAATCCATCTTATGTTTTCTATGGGCAGAGTGCACAGGCCATAAACAAGTCCATCAGCACATATATCAACTATGTGAAGTGCCTATCTAAGCAGAGATAAATGGACAGCAAAAACAAACCATGGAGTTAAGTTGTAGATTCACAGGCAAACTAAGAGAGAATTGGTCAGAAACCACAGGGACATTTGTAACACCGACCGAGAGAAGTGCAAATTTACCTTAGAAGTGAGACAGTACTTGGTCCTCTCATTCCCTGGGAAGCTATCAGACACCAGAAATTTCCCCTCTCCAAGAATCCTCACCCCTTCCTCTGCGCAATACGATATCAAATCCCCAGATCTCACGACCTTCAAATTCATATTATCACAAGGCAAAGCAAAGAGAAGTTATCAGTGCCCTATGCTTCCAAATTCGAACACAAGAGAAGCATCTAACAAAGATTGAAACTTTCCAAATATACAAGCAAGAGCTGCGAATTCAAATTTCATTTCCAGAGTTAGTTTTTATAAAGTTTATAGAGTGGGAAACATACTTCGGTGACGGCGTCCTTGGCGGGTTTCGCGATCTCCTTGACGAGGCACTCGGCGATCGGAGCCTTGTGCTCCTTCAAGATCGCCGCAGCTCGGTGGAGCAGCTCAGCTCTCTTCCACAGAGGAGTCTTGGCCCATAATTTCTGCGCGGCTCTTGCTGATTCTACGATCTTGTTCACCTCCTCTTGTGTACAGGCTGTTGAAATTCGGAAACCAACCGAAAAAATTATTCAAACTAGCTAAACACTAATCAAAAGTTGACAAATTGAGCGAGACTAACGGAAGAACCACTGGAGTTCAGAAGCGGGTACCTTGGACCTTGAAGTGAGTGCTTCTAGTGGTGGGGTTGATGATGGGCACGGACTTTCCGGAAGCCGATGCCTTCCATTCGCCGTCGGAGTAGTAGCGGAACACCCCATCACCGTCTTTGATTTCTGCAAACGCCCCACTGCCCGCCATGCACTAGCTCCTCGCGAACCCAAAAGGGTACCGATCAGTGATCGCTGTGATGAGAGCAAGAGGGAGAGATGCTCCCGCGTGGACTTACAACAGGGGAAGAGAGAGAGAGAGAGAGAGAGTTGCTTGGATTCTCTGCGATGTTGGGTCAAACGCAGTGAGTTTGCGTGTCGAGATCTTTATCAAAGATTTCGCTTTTGCCCTGTCTGCGTTGCACGTGGTTGGGTTTTCCACCGTATTTCTTCGCCACTCCCCAATCTCTTTGAACGAGTCCGAACTAAATACGAGATGGAGAATCGGGTCTCTACGTCCGAAAATGGGATCACGGTAAGCATCAGCACGCACGCCTCCATTGATGGAGCAAGTTAAGGAGGTGAGAGATTAACCTCTTCTCGTCTCAATGGACTTACGGTCGAAAATTTGATCATCTTTAACCATTAAATTTAATTTCTCTCTCTCTCTCTCTCTCTCTCTCTCTAAAATTTGATCATCTTTAGCCATTATATTTAATTGCTCCCCCCGCCCCCGGTTTTGAAGATAATTTTTATGTTTGCTTCTACGATTGAAAGAAAAAAAAAAAAGGGCGTTTTTCTATTTTATTGTTATTTTTTCCTAGCCTAGTACCACAAAAAATCCAAAGGTAAACTTATGACAAATTTGCACCAAATTAATATTTGATCTCCAAAAACTCTAAATTAGTACTTCTGTGATAAATTGACCACAAAAACCCAAAATCGGTACATTTAAGGTAAGTTTACTCTTTGTTAGTTTCTGTTAAATTGGATAAATATCACAAACAGTATACCTGTAACAAAAGAGGATAAATTTCCAAATTAGTATATTCGTCAACTACTACTTGTCATCAAATTCAACAATTTGATGGAAATTTAACTAAATTAACAGATGATAAATTTATCATAGGTATATTGGTTTAGGAATTAATCTTAGGTAAATTTGTGACAAATTTACGTTGGAGTTTTTCATAGTATTAACATTTTTTTTCATTTTATGTAGAATTAAATACACATAGGATCAATGTAATATATAATATAACAGGTTCCCAAAAAAAAAAAAAAACACATGGAAAATACAGGCAATTTGAGATGTGCACACATTATAGTATAAAATGATGAGAGGGTAGATTTATGTTATTTGATGTCTTGGTAAGCAAGCAATCATTTATGTAGGCGCCGACAAAACAACAAGATCTTAAATAGGCTTTCCTACTCCAAGTGCGTCTGGCTTCCATCCATAGCTTCTGATGGAGAGCAAAGTTAGCATGCTAAGCTAAACATTTGCATTTCTAGTCTCAAGCTCATGATTTCGAGGACTCGAGTAAGCTCATCAAGTTATTGGGGGAATTTCCTTCTATTTTAAAGGAATAGTAATAATACTACTCACTTTATATGCTATGCACTGCATAGGTCATCAAAATAAGCCTTTTAGAAGAATTGTGATCCGCATTTAAATGGTCTCTTGAGGTCTCTAGTCTTAACCTTGTTGCGCACCACGTTAGTGTGTTTGGATTAATCTACATCCGTAGTAACTTAGGGAAACGGTGTTCGATGTAGTACGTAGCTGATGCAGTGCATCCTCATCAAGTGCATCCTCGTCAAAGCGCAGTATTGGACATAAAAAAAAAAAAAAAAAAGAGCTTAGCACAGCTACCTCCACCATAACATGCAAGAAAATAAAAGAGGGAGAAAATCATCTTGTTGATCATTGTTCCTAATTGAATCCGTTAAAAGAGTGTTATGGAGAGAAAAGGAAGGCAGAGCGTTCCATTTTTAAGCCTCTGTTATGGGGAAAAGCACAGAGATCCTTTTCTTATTCAATCACCTAAAATGACCAAAAAGCAACACAACATCAAAGAATTTACTCAAAAAGCCTAAACCTAATATCCGTCTCTTTCACATTCCGTCCGCCACCATCATGCTCCCATCAACCCCCACGCCACACGTCTGGCGCTGCTCGTTCTCTGCTGCCATCACACAAGGCCTCCATCGTCATTGCCGAAGACGCTCTCTCACTCTGTCACCTACTGGAAAAAGATAGCGACGTCTAGGATGGGGTCACGGCCGGGGTCACATGGGTGGGTGACGGCGGTGGAGGAGCGCAAATCAGGAAATAAGAAAAGGAAAAAAGGAAAAGAATAAGATAGTTATATTCGGTTCAAAGATTCCTATTTTATTTGTCAACCCCTCATTGCGGTGGGCAATGTTATATACTTATAATTCGGGAGGAGGAAAGGAGGGGGTGCGGAAGAATTTGAGTGATTAGGCAGGGTCGGCGACCACGGTGGAGGAGGAGCAAATTGGGAAATAAGAAAAGGGAAGAAAAGAGACGGAAAGAATAAAATTAGATATGACCACTCAAAAATGCCTTGTCTATATGTCAACCTCTCATTGCAGTAAATTGCACTCATAATTTGAAAGGATCTCCATTCTCAAGAGAAAATTGTTTTCTTGTCTATTTGTTAAGGTTTTAATATTTGATATGACACTTAAATAATGTCCACGATGCTGCGATAAAGCCGATTGGATAAAAAAGCCCCATGATCTTTTGCGAAGGAAAGTTCGAATCCGTGGCCATCGGATCTTAAGTGTGACGTCGGGGTGGTGGGTCATCCGCTAGCATCATCTCGGGTTTACTCCGGCCAGGCTGCCAATCGGGGGTTAAAAGTCATCAAAAAAAAAAATAACGTGATATTTTAAAAAAGAAGTAAATCAGCTAATAAGTATCGACAAAAATGTTGTATGTTCGGACTTTCACTCTCTGAAACTTCTTTTTATCGAGTTCTCTGTGCATTGTTTTTCGTTGGTGTTCATGATTCGGAAGTGATAATGGCATGACAGGGACGGGCGTGAGAATACAAGACTAATTTCAGCGGAAAAGCATTCAAGTTTTTTGCCATTGTGATGCTGGTAGGGGTTCGTCAAATTGCAGGTACAAGGAGTGTTTACATAGTTCTTTGTATGAAGATTTCTATCTATTTGAAGTAAATTCTCCTCAACCATGTGTTGGGAAAATTATAAATATAGTTGGATGGGAAGATTTGGAATCGGACTTTGAGGCATGGTGACGCTTTCTTTAAGAAATTATTTGTCCCACAACATTGTCAATGGTTACTGGTAAAAATACTCCAACATGGAACAAAGTCTCAAATGAGATTTCCAAATAACAATTCTGATATTTCTCCAAAAACTCTCAAAGGGAAATAATCGGAACAAATGGCTATATTTCTCTTTTGGAAAAGTGAAAATGAAAGAAGAAGATAAGTGTTGAACAAACAGGTTTAGTAATTAATAGTAAAAGACAAGAAGATATATTTGAACGGACACAATTTTCTAAAGGTTAAGTTATGTTCGAACAGATACAATTTTTAAAACAACCGCAACAAAAAAAAAAAATTCAAAATTATAACTTCTTTGTGAACAGTTGTATTATTTCATTAGGACACTTGGTTGTTTTTTATGATTATGATTATGATTATGATTATTGTTGTTGTTGTTGCTGTTATTGATTAGTGCCAAATATAATCTATATGCGCACTTATATCTTTTCGATGTGGGACAAGTAGAGCTATCAAAATAGGACGTAGCCCCGCCACCCGGTCTTTCGACCGGCGACATCATCACCCTGTACCGCGCCCGGCAGTCGTCGAGAGGCCGGGGAAGGCATCGCGGGGTTCAGTCGAGGCTGCCCGTTTCCCCGTAAAGGGGAAGTGTGGCCGGGACAGCCAATGGGGCCGGAATATTTTTCGTCCCCCGGTTCCCGGGGACTATCCCTGTCTTTCCAGGATGCCGAGCCTTTTAAGGACCTGCTCAGGTCCGACAAATATAATCTATATGCGCACTTATATCTTTTCGATGTGGGACAAGTAGAGCTATCAAAATGGGACGTAGCCCACATTATAACTCTTAGTTTAATGGGTCATGTATGGTTCAAGTAAAAATTAAATATGGGTCATAAATGGATTTTGAAAAGTAAAACAAAATTAAGAAACCAACTTTCAATGTTTAGGATCATGTGTTGATTGAGTTGAAGGTTTGAATATTTTCTGGAAAATACGAAGCCATTTTGACCTTCCGGTGTTCAATGATTTTTATGGAAAAATCAGTGAAGAATTAGAAAATTGTCTTCTTGAGAATTGTAATAGAGATTCTTAGCTTTAATTTCATATAAATTTCATGAATTGAAAATCATTAAGGCTGTGAAAATCAAGTCCAAATCATCTTAATAATCACGTGTTAGATTTGAAAAATCAGTCTTAGATTGACAAATTTTGTTTTGCAAATAATAAATAGTTGGAGAACTGTTTTATAAAATCTCAAAACATGAAAGTTGTAGGAGATGTCTTGAACTGAATATATCCAAAATTTCATTAAATTTTACCTAGGATAAGTTGGTCAATTTAATGGAACAAGGTCAAATTCGGATTTGGCCTAAAAAACTAACACTGAGTGTCCTCAGGGAAGATTGTGTAATTTCATATAGTTTGAGGGCTATTTTAAAATTTCAAATATTAAAGTTGTTAAGAATGCGATCAGCTATATGTTTGTCAAATTTTGCATCATTTAGTGGTCGATTAATATTTTTCCCAAATTTTAAAAGAACCGGTTGGAACAATGTAAAATTTTAAAAGAACCGGTCGAATTTTCTATATTATTTGGGCCAGAATTTAAAAAAAAAAAAATTGATCTTAATGAAAGTTGAAGAGGATATCCTAATAGTTAATTTAGAGTTGGAATCACTTGATTTGGAGTTCGTTAAGACTTTTAATCAAATTAAAATTTAGAAGGTAAGAATCAGGGGTAATACGGAGAAGACCTTTTGGCCAATTAATTGATTTTGTGGTTTATAAGGCTAATTAACTTTAATGCGTGTTTATTTGACTTGTTTGTGACCGAATTGAAAAGTGATTGCTTTCAATTGTACCTATTTATAGAAGTTCTTTGGAAGGGTAGTTAGAAAAGTGTGATTAGATCTTAATTATGCATTAAGTGACCTAGCGCACCATTTGAGGATTTGCAAATCGGGCTTAGTAATCATTTGAGCTAGAGGTGGGCGACATTGGGAATTAATGAATTAGGCCAGTTTAGTTAACAAACTTTGGAATTAATGCTAGACCTAACCAGAATAAGTCCAACTAGAAAATAAGAGGTCAACTTCGACTTAGCATCACTTCATCAATGAAATGGGTAGCATAGTCTAGTTTAAAAATTCATTAAACAAAATGAGTAGAATATTAGGCTCACCTTAATCTAGTTTAGATTAGTCTAATCTCTAGCCTCTTAGTTCATGGGGATCAGCTAATGTGTGGATTGAGTGAACTTGCAAATGGATTGAGTAATTGCATGAAACAAAAAGATGAGGTTGACGATGAAGACCGGTGGCCAAGAGATAGGAGTGGTGGTCCTTGGTGGCAATTTGCTTCTGGCTCGCTAGTTTAGCTTAGAATCGATTAGTCTAGTTAAGTTAATAAATTTAGGAATTAATGCTAGACCTAACCAAAATAAGTTTAACTAGAAAATAAAAAAGTCAAGTTGGACTTAGAAAACTTCATCAATGAAATGGGTAGCCTGGTCTATTCTAGAACTTTCATCAAATAAAATGAGTAGAATACTATGCTCGCCTTAATTTGGTTGATTAGTCTAGTCTCTAGCCTCAAGCTCATGGGATCATGTCCTGGGGCTTAAGAACAAAGCCATGTATATTTTTGCTCGACTTGGTATCAGGTCAAGCTCATGGGAATCATATCTTGGAGCTTAGAACAAAGCCATGTATATTCTTTATCCAAAGTATCGGGATTTCTTTCTTGTACTTTACTTAAACTTTTCAATACTTAGGTGTTAATTCCGCACTTTTATTACATTGGTTGTTCTCTTGCTTTTTAGAATGGTCAGGACAAACTTTAGGATCATAATAAACCCCGAAAAAACAATTGCATGAACACTTAGTGGTTTGGATGGCCTTTAGGATTTGTAATGGGTAATTACGACTGTTTGGTCACTTAGATGAATGATCAATCAAGTTAGAGGTACCAAAAGGGCACTAATAAGAACTATTAGAACTATTAGTGTAATCAAATCTTCGGACTTAGTAAACTCTATTTGCCTATCTCACTTGATTCTAGTTGATCATAATAGGTTAATAGTGACTCCCAACTCACATAAAACCGTTTAGGGTTAATTGAACCTTAAAATTAATCCAACATATCCTAAGGTAAAAGTTTCGGAGAGCCCGTGCCCCATTAAAGGCCGTAAGCCCACTTTTTTGGAAATTATCTTTTAAACTAATTCCTTTCCTAAAGATTGAGTCAGTAAAAAGGGCTGTGATCCCTATATGCAAGCATTAATAATGCTAGGAGCAATAAAGTGTTGAATTCAAACTTGCTTATAGAGAGATGTAATCAGACAACAATTAATGTAGAAATTATAAGGGAAGCCCAATACCATCGTCAGGAAAGTTTTTGGTTTGAGTTTCAGACCTCATCCCGGCAACGATATTTCTCATGTGAGAAGCCTCTACTTAAGGTCCTTGGTGACGCGAAAACATCAACCCACCCTTGGCTCACTGAACCCTATAGCTGGCTAGCAAGAGTAATCCCTCACTCTAACGCACGCACCTTCGTCCATCAGCACCACCACCACCACGATGATGCAATCCTCACAACCTCTCAAGCATGCACAGACTTGATCTCCTCTCTCCCTTCGGATAAAGTTGGGACAACCCTCTCTAATCTTGTACCAGGGCTTCTGGTTCCCCTCTTGGCTATTCGGACGGTGTCCTAGCTTGTCAAAACACTTCCAAGCTCACAACTCTGATATCATCCTCGTCACCAGCCCGAAATCTGGTACCACCTGGCTAAAGGCCATCCTCTTTGCTCTTTTGAACCGTGCCAAGTACTCCGACCCCAACTCAGAACGATGCCACCCCTCCTAACCTGAAACCCCCACGACCTTGTGCCCTACTTGGAGTTCCAGCTCTATCTCCAACAAGAAGATCTTGATCATGCTACTTTCGCATCCCCGAGGCTCCTTGCCACCCACTTACCTTATTCCTCGCTTCCACAGTCAGTGAGGGACTCCAAGTGTAAGCTGGTTTACCTGTGTAGGAACCCTAAGGACAACTTCATCTCGCTATGGCACTTCACCAAGAAAATGATGCTCAAAGAGAACGGCGGCCAGACCTCTCCTTGAGTGCCTCGACAAGTTTTGTCAAGGGTTGAGCATGTACGGACCTTACTGGGACCATGTGCTGGGCTACCACAAGATGAGCGTGGAGATGCCCGAGAAGGTGTTCTTCATGAAGTACGAGGAGATGAAAACTTTGATTTGCATAAATAAAATGTTATCCGACATTTTTTTGGCCTCTAATAAGTTAGTAATGACTCTAAAAAGTAAATTTAATTTTCATAATTAATTGCAGAAAGCAAATTGAAATCAGAAAGACTTGGTAGAACTGGATCTAAGAGCTAGCGCCAACCGTTAGCACTTGCTTGGCAATCCATTGAACTTCCCGGATTTCTTCTTGGGAAGATTGCGACACTAATTAGCAAGACTCAACCTAAAATTGCATGTAAGCAAAAAAATATATTGATAACCACATTAAGTGCGTGTAAAAGCCTTGAACTACATATAACTTAATAGATAGTCTTAAGTTAAATATCAATTAATGCAGTATGTAAGGAAGCACTCACTCCATTAGTTCAGTGACAAAATGTTCGTTGGAAATTACAATCTTACTAGTTAGTTATACTATCAGAACCTTCCAATAATATTTACTATTCCATATTTAAGTGAAGAGTCATTTAGTAATGCAGTCCAATACAATCGTACCATTTACATTTGTAAGCTATACATATTTGGTCAATGTTAATGAGTAAACTAATTCGTAAATGCTTAAAAATATGCTTCTCCTTTTAAGTTAGTCCATCTGCAGAATGTGCGGATGTTGGCATTATGACAATTCATTTTCTCATTGCAGACACTATTGCTAGAGATCCAAGTCTCAATGAGTTGAAAAATTGTCTTCCAAAAATTGAAGGTGAATTACAAAACCAGAATCTAGGGGTGCATTTGATTTGCTTTTGGATAAAATGGGAAATTAACATTTTCATTAAACCTAGGCTGAGAGCATGCAAAAAAGTTACTTTTCAAAGCTTTTTTTACCCATGTGTCGAGCTAAACCCTTGGAGAACTTCATAGGTGCAATTGCATCTTCTCAAAACTCTTCAAAACATTTGCCAACCACAATTTGCATTTACCCAATAATCTTAGAGAGGTCCAAAGGACTTTGTAAATGCGTTTCTCCGATGCATCCCAAATGAGTTTTGACCAAGAACCTGAATCTCATAGAGAGAAACATCATGCACTAGCCGCAGGATCAGCTTCCAATCCCACACTCTGCCACTTCCATGCTCGAGCTAAGCAACAACCCTCTGCTCTTAAAGCCATGGCCTCAGCTGCTTCCACATCCACAACGCCGCTACTCTGCCAAAAAATTCTTTTCCAAAAACCGATTTTCATCAACACCACCAGGGAAGAAGGCCTCTGTCCGACTCCTTCGAAACCCTTTCCTGTTTTGGTGCAAATAAGCTCCTTAGGAGATGGGTGTGGCCCACAAGGGGCCCACCATAGGGAAAAAAAAAGGGGAAACATTTTTGTTTTTTTCAACTGTGCTGTTTCCCTTGTTTCCTCCGAACCCACTGTTTCCGGTCTCCCATGGTTTCTCACGGTTCTGGGCCATGTAAGGGCGTTGGTAATTTTTTGCTTTTGGTTTTGTTTTTATTTTTTCCTCAAAAATAAAAAAAGAATATAAATTCGTTTTGTAACATCAATTAATTTTTCTATTTCTCGTAATAAAAAAAAGGCCAAGGAATATATTTGGAACAAGAATAAGAAGGAAAAAAACTTCTTGTTTCTAAGAATAAATTTTAAAAATAACTTTTCTTTTTTTTTTTTTTTCTTTTCTTCTTCTTCCTCTCTAGCTCTTGGTCAATGGAGACTTGGCATAGCCGCCGCCACCGCCAGCCTAGAGGAGGAGAAAGAAGAGAGAAAAAAAGAAGAAAAAAAGTATTAAAATATTAAAAGAAATTTATGGCACAAAAAAATTTATGATTCATACCAAATACATCTATATTCTTTTTCTATTTTGAAAATAGAAATTTTGTATAATTCTAAACGTTATTTTACTCAAAAATTATTTCGAGCAATAGAAATAGAAAAAAAAATTATTTCTAAAAGCTTAAAAATTATCTTCTCAACATAAATGTTATTAAATGTACTCTAAAAATGCCTGCATAATTTTGTTTTTTTTTTTTCTTTTCAGGTGGCATTTGCTATGTCTTGTTCTTTACGACGTCCATGTTTACTGGATGTGATTTGGTTCCTTCCATGCAATTATAGGCGTGACTCTAGTCTCGGGCAAAAGAACAAGAATAAATTAATTCGCAAATTTTTAAAAATATGTATTTCTTTGTAGTTGAATTAACTTTGTCAACTGCGTAATGTGTTGATGTTGGCATTGAAAGGCGACAACTCATTTTCTTGGGGTTAATACCCCGAAAACCCCAACCGGTACACTTGCACAAATTTACCCAAAACTATTTTTTTTATCCACAAACCCCAAACCGATATACTTTTTGACAAATTTACCAAACTGGTACACTTGTGACAAATTTACCCTCTCGTTAATTTTCTGAATTTTATTGTCAAATTATTAAGTTAAATGATACGTGACGCTTCGGACCGCTATACCAATTTGGGATTTTACGCTCCATTTGTCATAGTTTACCATTTTTGTAATTTTTTTGTGGTATTAATCTAATTTACGGAGGGTATATTTATTACAAATTTACCAGCTTTAGGTTTTTTCGTCGAATAAATTAGTTTGGGATAAATTTGTCATAAATGTACCCGCTTTTAGGGTTTTTTTTATGGTCACGGGCAAAGTTGTCACAAGTATACCGCTTGGGGTTTTTTATGGTCAAAAATAGTTTGAGGTAAATTTGTCACATGTATATCTATTGGGGATTTTTAGGGTGTTAACCATTTTCGGGCAAAAAAGTTACGAAGTTTTATACATACAAAAGAGTCAATGTTTACCAATGTGCTTAAGATGGTCTTTTCGCAAAGAGGAAGAGTTCGAAATCTGCACGCAGTGCAAGGTCACTTTGCGAAAATGGACTATGGTGGGAGGCCCTAACGCATTCGGCACATAGCAAAAAAAAAAGAGTCAAGAATGTGCATTCTCGACGATTAAGATCACTTGCTACGCCCTCTACTCATTCGGCACATGGCCCCACTTTGCCCTTTTTACTTTATTGTTTTCATCTCCTCTTCCATTTCTCCATCTCTCGGTTTTCTCTCGGTTTACTTGATTGTGAACGCTTAATAGCCCCCTAATGACTATTAGCATGTGTTTCGCTTTGAGGACCAGACTCCGTTCTCAAATTTGATACTTTTGTCTTCCCATTGAAATTGTCAATCAATATCATCACAGACCATATTGCCAAAGACCGGTATCTTCAGTGAAGTGAATAATTGTCTTCCGAAAACTGGTGGTGGATTACTAGAGAGAGAAGAATCAACTTGGATCATTTCTTTTCTTTGTTCACCCAAGCTCCTTAATCCGAATTTTCACGTAGTTTTTTGTGCTGTGATTCAGTGAGTTTCTGAGCGTCCTTGGCCATTCTGTGAAGTCCTCGAAGTTTATACAGAGGCCAGATCGCCTCGATCAAGCGTCAAGGCATCATGAACAACGTTTGTAAATCAAAGATTTTAGTTTAAGATTGTGGAGGAAATTTAATGAAGCCAGATGCGCATATGGAGTTGTGATGGCTAAATGCTGCTGAAAGGTTGCTGTTTTGTAGAAATTGATTAACAATTGCTTGTTGATTGATTGATGATTGCTAGCATGCCTTTGAAAATCGTAGCACACTGAGTCAGTAGGCTTCACATATGGATTTGAGTTTGAAAACATCAAAATTTCGAAAAGTGTTCAACTAGAGAACCAAAAATAGACATCCTAAGCTTCAAAATGATAGATTTCACGTTAAAATTGGAGTTCATTTTCTATGTCAAAATCAGCTCGTAATCAGAAGTCAGAATCTGGAAAAACTGACTTGGGTTCTGTAATAGCAGTTCTTGACATAACCTTGATCGGTTCTTTGATTTTTTTTTTTTTGTTAAGAATCTCGGAAATGTTATGCATGAAAATTGTAACTGAGATTTCAAGATTTCTTGTGATATCAATTTCATTGAAATTTAAGCTCGTTTGATCGCTCAAAGGTCTGATCAATGTGCTGAACTTTTCCGCACTCAGATCTGGGAAATTGCTTCCTAAGCGCCGGACGTGTGCAAAAACTCAGAATCAGAAAGTTGTTCATTAGGGTCTTACTAGTAGATCACAAATCGAGGACTAAATAAAGTTTAGAGGCCCTCATGTGCAATAAATCGGACAAGGTCGGCACTGGCCAATAAAATTGTTTTCAGATGAATCCCTGGGAGATTTTGCCAATATCACATAGTTTAAGGGCAAAGTAAGTGCAGCATGAGTCCTTCAACTTTTATATGATGCTCACTTGAGAGTCAATTTTATTTTTTTCCACTTACTTGAGCCATAAATTTGAAAAATTGATTACTTGAGTACTATTGGCAATTTGTCTTATTGGAAAATCCAACATGACAATTGATTGTCCTACATGACTTCACAACATGAAGCATAGTATAATTTTTAAATATTTTTAATCATTTATTATTATATTTTAATTTTGAATTTATATTTTACATTTTTTCTTTTGTCTTTTAGGGTTGG